>JAKSZT010054052.1:7070618-7125168 GCA_026826555.1 Tolypeutes matacus | reverse complement strand
GATAGATAGATAGATAGATAGATAGATAGATAGATAGATAGATAGATATAGATAGATATAAAAAGATAGATACATGGATGGATGGATGAACAGAGGAAGGGAAGGAGGGAGGGAGGGAATGAGAGAGGGAAGGATGGAATGGCTGGATGGATGGAGAGACAGAGAGAGATTAGGGAAAGAAATGATAGATGATAGTTTAGATAGATAGATAGTAGATATAGATATATAAATATAGATGCATAGGTTTAAATGCACATATTTTTGCCTCCCATTCCCAAAAAATGGGGAAACCCAGACCCTGAGTGGGGTCTCTTGGGAGCCTGGGAGCCTAGTCTGATCCCAGGAGCTATATTTGCCTGTAGTCAGCAGCGTGTGAAGCTGAGGTGGGAAATCCCAAGTAGCATCCCGAGGCAAAAATGAGGTCAGACATACTTCCAACCAGGTTATCAATTCAAAAACGTTATGAAGAGTTTGAGAATCCAGGTATAAGAAGACAAGATAATCTGTTGCTCCCAAGCAGAGGATTGCAGAGGGAGCCTAGGGGTCATCCCTAAAATGTAGGAACAGGGCCAAGTGCTTTGAGTGGAGCTCTTTGCATTATGGCTGATCCAGCCTGGGGATCCTGGGTGTCAGGCAAACAGAGAGGAAGTCCTCACTCTTCTTTAGATCTTTTCATGGGCATCACGTCCTCCCACCTGTGGTAGCACCTAACAGAGACCTGCCACATAACCATATAATCAAATAATTGTGGTGCCTATCAATCTGCCATTGAACAGGGAAAGTTCATCCGGATTCATTTTGGAGCTACGGGAAAGCTGGCATCTGCGGACATTGAAACCTGTGAGTCTCAAGATGCTCTGCTTGGCACACTGCTGTCTGGCCACAGAGGCATCTCCCTGGAACCTGAACTCACACATTCTTTGTTGCTACCTTAGATCTCCTAGAAAAATCCAGGGTGACATTTCAGTTGTCCAGTGAGAGAAGCTATCATATTTTTTACCAAATCATGTCAAACAAGAAGCCAGAACTAATCGGTAAGCTCTTGGGATATCATTCTTATCTTCCAAATAAGTGTCAGTGGAAAAGCTGTGCCTAAGATGCTAAAGGGATCTCTGTGTTTCACAGATTTGCTTCTGATCTCAACCAATCCCTTTGACTTTCCCTTCGTGAGTCAAGGAGAGGTCACCGTGGCCAGCATTAATGACAGCGAAGAGCTGTTGGCGACTGATGTAAGCACTTTCTTTTTTTTCCTCAGCCCTGCTCCCCCCACTGGTTCCAGATTCCAGCATGGGGATGTAGAAAGTTCTCCAAAGCAGGCCTTCAGTTCTATTCTCTGGCATTTTAATTAGAATAATGTCTTGTATTTATATGGTTTTTCAAGTAACATTTGGTGGAAGTTTTCAGATACAAAATCACCTCTATGGCTCTTCAAGAAAATTTTGAAAATACAGAAAAGTATAAAGCAAAATCAAACAAACAAAAAAATACCACTCTATAGCAGCCTCTCAGGTCTTCCTTCTACCTACTATCTTTAGCTTTGGAGAGTAGCTGCAGAGCTGATAATTGTAACAATAATAATAACTAATTGTGTTGAGTGTCAGTACTGAGCTAAGGGACTTTATCTTCATTATCTCAGTTAAGACTTAAAAAAACCACTCTGAGGTAGATATCACTATTGGCCCCATTTCACAGATGTGCAAGCTGAGTCTTAAGAAAATACATAATTTGCCTGAAGGCACACAGCTTGTAAGTGACAAAGAGAATGTCTGTCTAACCCCAGAACTTGAGTTTTTAACTAAAATTCACCATCTCTGAGCAATTCATCTCCACCCACCTCTCTCCCCATACAGCTCTGCCCTCATCAAAAGCTACAAGAGATGGTGAGAAAGGGGTCTTGTCCAGCATCCTGGGCCCAGGGCCCAGCTTCTTAGCCTTCATTTTGTATCATTCCCAGGTGATGCTAATATTGTTTTAAGGCAAGGAGAAAATTTTCATGTTCAAACAAATTTTGGCTAACTTAAGTCTAGCCATTATAAATATTAATTAAACCAGAATTTCCCTAGTCTTCACCAACCCATGAGTACAGAAAGGGCCAGGTTAACTACCATATCTCACATTGCCTTTCTGAGAAGCAACCAGCTTCTCCTGGTGATGGTTTATGGCCAAGTAGAGGGGGAATGCCCCTTCCCCTAGGGACTACCTAGGTTCCTTTGAGTATTGAGTTAAGAGTCCTCTTTCTTGTAACTTACAGCGCCCTTCCTAGGCCATAGATATGCGTGCCTGGGGTGGTTATGGATTCACAGTCTGGCCATGCAGGACCTCGGAATCTCTCCAGCCATGTCACATTTAAAGCTTTATACTAGGTCAGCTCCTGGGCTGGGCTCTTCCTTCCCCCACAAGGGGGCACTATCCCAATAGCGCCTCTGTCTTCCATAGCAGCCTGCTGCTACTGACCTACCCATACAGAGTCTATCCCACTAATTCTCCAGACCTGTCCAGATATGTTTAAACTCCACCAGTGGACAGTGCTTAGACTCCGGTTCCAAATCCCTTTCGCTTTAAATCTTTGTGGTAGAAGATGGACAACAGGGTTATAAAATCAAACCAACAACTACTATAGGCTTTGAAGCTACACAGACCTAGTTCCAGTCCCAGCTTTATCACATCCTACCTGTATGATTTGGGATGGGTTATTTGTCCTCTTAGAACCTCAGTTCTTTACCTATAAAGATGGAAAAAATTGGTACACCCATAGGGTTCTTGTGGGTATTTAATGAGATAATATATGCACAGTTTCAAACCCAATGTTGGCATGCAGGTGCTGCAAATATTTAGCCTTTATTGGTTTGAAAAATGATGGTGTGATCTTCGAGCATCGTCCCTTCAAGTTCTAATATACCATGATGCTGTATTGTCTCAATTCTGAACAGCACAGGAATTCCTGGATTTCAATGCCAAACTCTGAAGCTGTCGGGAACTATTTCTCCATCACCATTCGTGTGATTTCCTCCCCCTGCTATCACAAGGATTCCCAAATCCTCATCCAGAAAGCAGCCCCCAAGCCTGGGTACAGTGGGAGAGGATTATAATCAGTGCCTGTTTGGTGGAAGAAACCAGAAAATTCATATTTGCTTTCCATAATCTTCACCCACTCACATAAACATGCTAAATTAGACAAATGGGTTTTAAACCCAAGCTTACCACCCTCCGGATGTCATCCACATATTCCAGCCAATCCACACACACTCTAAGAAAGGGAATGAGCTCTTTGCCAGGAAAAAAGCTGCTTATGGGTCCCTGAGTCCCCCTGGGACAGCTCTCCTTTTTTCCCCCCAGAATGCCATCGACATCCTGGGCTTCAGCCCAGAGGAGAGAGCAGGAATCTACAAGCTGACGGGCGCCGTGATGCACCACGGCAACCTGAAGTTCAAGCAGAAGCAGCGGGAGGAGCAGGCAGAGCCGGACGGCACAGAAGGTAATTGCAGCCCCGAGAGTGACCCACTCTCGCCCGCCTTCAGGTGTGGCGAACGCCACAGGGCGTTCTGTGTAAACCAGATTTGGTCTGTGCAAAGCTTATCGTACATGCACTGGGGAAGTTCATTCACTCCATCAAGGCAACCTATCCTGGCAAATCCTTGAAAAAAATAATGCATCATTCCTTTAAATGAATAATCACCTTCCACTCCGCTATCTCTCACCATCAGTTTACCTGTTTTTTCAAGGTCGATTGGTAGGAGGCGTTATTGTTAAGGGAGCCCCACTTTCTCTCTGTGCATATAGTGATTAATATGCAGAATGCTGTCCTAATCAGCCAGGTCTAAAACAAGACGGCAGCCAGGTTTTTTCCCCCCATCACTTTCCCTTCCGCCTCTGACATCTATTAAACATTTCCCCGAACCAAGGACTGGTGAACAAACCTTCCTCTCCATAGCTCTCTTCTGTAGGACCCCTCCATTACCCCTTGCCCGCCCCTAAAAGGTCTGGAAATAGAGCAGGGGGCAGTGGGAGGGGCTGAGCAGCAGCAGGTACCCCCAGCCCCTTGCCTTGTTCATGGGCCTCATATGCTCACGGGGCATCCTACCAGGGTTCCTCCGCAAGTGAAACCCACTCCCACAGGGCGTGGAGCAATGTGTCTCAAATCTTCACATAATAAAAGGGAATTGTAGCCATAAATTAAAGGCCAGGAAAATAGACATAACCTTATCACTGACCCATACTGGCTCACCTACCAGGTTAGGCCCAGGATAATCTCCTGTTTGATGAATTCAACATCAAAGGAATGGTAAACTCTTCATGGGAGTGATACCCTATCCTAGCCACAAGTTCTACCCACAGTCAAAGGAAGGGGATTAAATGGGGAGTGTACCCCAGGGGGGCACAGGAATCTCAGGCATCTTAGAATCCTGCCTACCACAGTGGTA
Organism: Tolypeutes matacus; assembly: GCA_026826555.1. Lineage (NCBI taxonomy): Eukaryota > Metazoa > Chordata > Mammalia > Cingulata > Chlamyphoridae > Tolypeutes > Tolypeutes matacus. The sequence goes on along the minus strand of JAKSZT010054052.1, from coordinate 7,120,747 downwards.
CATGCAAAGGAACAACAGAAAAGGAAGCACTTCTGACTAATTATAGAACTAATCATGGAAGGCGTCCTAGAGGAGGGGTATGTGGCTTGGACTTTAAAGGATAGGTAGGATTCTGAAAGCTGTCAGCAGAGGCAAAGTCAGGGGGCCAAGGAGGGAATGTAATGGGAACGGAGGAGCAGAGTGGTCCACTTTGCCTATAGGGGATTTGTAGGAGATGAGGATAAAAAAGTGATTGTTTTGGCATCAGTTTGGGAAGGCCTTGAGTGTGAAAATGAAGGGCTCCGAATGTGTTTGGTAGGTAGTGGAAGCTAATGTGCCTCCAAGCAGCAGGAGAGGTACATGTTACAACCTGGAATTAATCTGTCAGCAGTCAACTCAGAGTGGGAGACCCCCCTAAGCAAGGGCAAACTCTATCAATACATATCACGATGGGGTCCCAGGCCCCCTTCCAACCACTGGCCCTGCAATTTGTACCAGCTTCCCCCTTGTCCTGCCAGCACTGGCAGCCACAATTTCTGTATTTAGGAATAGGAAGTTGCCTGCAAAGGGGGAAGTGGTCGGCTGTATCAGAGGCTTGGGCTGCTCTGACGATGGTACGAATATGAGCTGACATTTGCCGAATGCTCGGTAGGCACTGGGCACAGTTCACAGCAACATGGGCACTGTTACGATTCCCATTTAACAGATGATGAAACAGCCACAAAGGTCCAAAACCAAAATGTGAACCCAGGCAGTCTGTCTCTAGTGCACAGGCTCTTGGCCACTGTATTCTTCCAGAACTCTTAGAAACGACAGTGATACCAGTTGTTTTGAAGGTGAAATGAGCAGAACTCAGTGCCTGTCTGAATACAGGCATGTCAGGGGTGCGCAAGAGGATGTATCAATTGCAAGCTTTCAAGATTAAGTGACTAGGATAAAGGTATCGTCCCTTAAATGGGCAAGACAGGAAGAGTAGATATTTGAGCAAAGATAGGGGATATGTTTGGCCTCTTGCCAAGTACTGAACAAATACTACCCTGATTTTCATTAACTTGTCACCCCAACTAGTCTCCAAACACTTAAGGACTGGATCAAGAATTTTACTTCTCTTTCAGCCTTAGCAAGCCACCCTGCATAAATTAGGAAGGTGCCTAACATATATTGTCAGTTATCCAAGTGCTGCCTCCTTTACTTAAACACATTTTGTTGTATTATCAGACTCCAGGGATGACCATGTAATTAAATATCTTTTTTCTATAAAATGGAAATATCAGTAGGCCACAACTGACCAAGAAGCTTATCATTATAAAAGGCTGTACCTAAAAGCAAATTGGAAGTTCTTGAAAACATGGCCCTGGATTATAGGATAGAAGCTTCATTATCCCAGGCACATGTAGGATAACATAAAAACATCAAAAAGAATTCTAGAAAACATTCCTGGGAAGAGTCAGGGCCTGACCAGACACTTCCAAAGCTGCTACGATTGCATAATGTCATTTCCCCCTCTTCCCTCAGTGGCTGACAAAGCTGGATACCTGATGGGCCTGAATTCTGCGGAATTGCTGAAGGGTCTGTGCTATCCAAGGGTGAAGGTTGGAAATGAATATGTCACTAAAGGTCAAAATGTCCAGCAGGTAATGGAGATGCTCTAAATCCAGTTGATGGAGGTTGATGGCTATTTTAACCATAATTTTACAGCTCTTTGGGTTGCAGGTATCAGAAGTACATATTAAACTGGCTTCATTCTTAGGCTACAGGTATAACTCAAGGAATGCAAATTGAGGAGAGATGTTAGAACCCAAGAGGGCCTGGAACTAGGAACTTAAGGCCCCTTTGGAGCCAGCTGGCCAATCCCAGTTCCTTCCCCAGAGACTTGTCTCTATGAATTTTTTTATTCTAGGTATTTCATATAAGTGAGATCATACAATATTTGTCCTTTTGTGTCTGGCTTATTTCACCCAACATGATGTCTTCAAGATTCATCCATGTCGTAGCATATATCAGAACTAAATCCCTTTTTATAGCTACATAATATTCCATTGTATGTATATACCATATTTTATTTATCAAGACTAATGTCTTTTGATCCCAATTTCAAGTTCTCAGGAGAGATACTCTGATTAACCTTCCTTGGATCAAGTGTCCATCTCCAGTCCAGTTAAATGTGGCCAGAGACTGGAGTTATGTGTTATAGCCATGGCTGTTCGAAAACTATCTTTGTAAGCAAGATAGTTCTCATAGGAAAGGGAACCTCATGAGCTGGACACATTCCTCAAGAAATATTTGATATTAGGTTGAACTATATGAAGTCACCAATATTTGACTCTTTTTTGACCTGAAAGATGTCAACCTGATATGTTCTAACTTAATACAACCATATCCTTCTTCAAGGTGACCAACTCGGTGGGTGCTCTGGCCAAAGCCGTCTATGAGAAGATGTTCCTGTGGATGGTCACCCGCATCAACCAGCAGCTGGACACCAAGCAGCCCCGGCAGTACTTCATCGGGGTCTTGGACATTGCTGGCTTCGAGATCTTCGATGTGAGTTATGAGCCCTCCTACTTTGTCTCTGCATACTCACAGGGTTTTCATCCTCACTCAAATTCTTTGGTATTTGAAACACCCAGTTCAACAGCCTGGAGCAGCTGTGCATCAACTTCACCAACGAGAAGCTGCAACAGTTTTTCAACCACCACATGTTCGTGCTGGAGCAGGAGGAGTACAAGAAGGAAGGCATCGAGTGGGAGTTCATCGACTTTGGGATGGACCTAGCTGCCTGCATTGAGCTCATTGAGAAGGTAAAGAAATGCTGCCCTCCCCCCATCGGGAGGCCCCTTGGTTGGGGCCATCACCACATTGCCTTAACTCTTCTCTGATAATAGGTTGTTCCCTAACTCCACTCCCTTAGGCTATGAACCTTCAGATAGCTGAACCCTCTTGTGCAGAGAGAATAAGAGTTGGAAAGGTCCCAGAATCTGTTCACCTAAAGAGGTGCATGGGTGATTAAAACCTAAGGGCTCAGATAGCCCCAAGAATGTGAGTAGATATCCATCAGGGACTGAGGCATTCCTTACCCATCTGACCTGCCCATGGAACAGTGGGGTTCTTGGAGGGGCATTACTTTAAAAACAAGAGAGGATATTAAAGTATTTAAAAAGTAATGTGGGTACTAGTAATGTTAGAATGAGTACATCTTCCTAAGGTGGCTACTAAGAAATTTAAAAGTCATTGTTTAGAATATTACTCATGTTAGTTTATGGCTATAGACATAATTTTGCATTTCTTAACATTCTATTGCTTCTAAAATTGAATGAGGTGATGACTGTACAACTCTGTGATGAAAATGAGAGCCAATGAGTACACACTCTGAATGAACTGTACAAAGCATGTGACTGTATAACATGGTAAATCCTGTGGTGAAGATGGACTGTGGTTAACAGAACAAATATGAGAATGTTCTCTCATGAACTGTAACAAATACAGTACTAATACAGGGTATTAATAATTGGGTGAATTGGGGGAAAATACACCAAATGTAAGATATGGGCTATGGTTAGTAATCATATTTGGACAATGCGCTTTCATAGTTTGTAACAAATGTTTCAGAACAATGCAAAGCATTGGCAGTAGGGACATGTATGGGAGCCTTGTATAATGCTATGCATGTTTGTTTAGTAAGTTCACAGCCTTTACTAAACACTTATTGCTTCTGTATGAGTGATATACATCAATAAAAAAATTTTAATGAAAAAAATCTATTGCTGAAAGTGAGTTACATTTTATACACACATAATTTTCCATTCCATGTTCTTTTGTGCAGTAAATATTAATTGAGTATATACTATATGCCTCCACTGTCCTGGGTAGTTGAAGGTACATCAGCATACTACACAGAGCTCACCTTCCTAACAATAGAGTGTTAGCACCAAAGAAGTTGTCTACGGGATCATTAGAACATGCTATGAAATGCTCAGAAAAAGTCTCTGCTGCCCTTCTTCCAGCCCATGGGCATCTTCTCCATCCTGGAAGAGGAGTGCATGTTCCCCAAGGCAACAGACACCTCCTTCAAGAACAAGCTGTATGACCAGCACCTGGGCAAGACCAACAACTTCCAGAAGCCCAAAGTGGTGAAAGGCAGGGCCGAGGCCCACTTCTCGCTGGTGCACTACGCCGGCACCGTGGACTACAACATCACTGGCTGGCTGGACAAGAACAAGGACCCCCTGAACGAGACCGTGGTCGGGCTGTACCAGAAGTCTTCGCTAAAGCTGCTGTCCTTCCTTTTCTCCAGCTATTCTGCTGCAGAAGCAGGTGAAAGTCTACGCTTTTCCTTTGATAAAGCTCTGTGTAAATTACTGGTAACCCGGAACTGCTAACAACCAGGAGCCAAACATGGGCTTCAGGTCAAGTTTGACTCATCTGTCGGTCTCTTATCTCCATTTCTCTTTCTCCTACTCTTATTCTTCCTCTTCCTTAAGAGAGTGAGTTCTATGGAGATTCTAGGCAAGACAACCAGTACCACTTTTTTAGAAAAAAAATTTAATTGAGACATAATTCACATACCATAAAATTCACCCTTTTAAAGTGTACAACCCAGGAGATTTTAGTATATTTACAAGGCCCTACAGCTATCACCCCTATCTAATTCCAGAACATTTTCATCACCCCAAAAAGAAATCCATTACCCACAAGCAGTCACTTCCTGGCAACCACTAATCTACTTTCTGTCTCTGTGAATTTGCCTATTCTGAACATTTTATATAAATGGAATCATGTAATATGTGGTCTTTTGTGTCTGGCTTCCTTCACTCGGCATAATGCTTTCAAGAGTCACCCATGTTGTAGTATGTATCAGTACTTTATTCCTTTTTTTCATTTGAAGAATATTCCACTGTATAGATAGACCACATTTTGTTTATCCATTCATCAGTTGAAGGATATTTGGGTTGTTTCCACTTTGGGGCTATTGTGAATAATGCTGCTATGAACATTTGTGTACAAATTTTTGAGTGGAAGCATATTTTCCATTCTCTCGGGCATATACGTAGGAATGTAATTACTGGATTTACTGTAAATCCATGCCTAACTTTTTGAGGTATTGTGAAACTGTTTTCCAAAGCAGCAGCACCAGCGAGTACCACTTTTTAAGGTTCTCAGTATATTTTGTAAAAGAAAGGTTTGCCAAAATAGTTTTTAAAAATTTGGACCATTTAAAAATGTGTATTAATAAATTAACAAATTAATGCATTTGACTTGAAGATAAATGCAATATAATCATGCTATTCATTAGAATTAAAAGATTATTTTTTTAAAACCCATTTTTAGTGCACTCTGGGCAGTAGAATTTAACAAATGGACACAAGTTTAAATTTGAATGATGAACATCACCTTCTTTGAACCTGACCAGCCATTCTCTGTGACTGTATTATACAACCTCACTTAGCAATAGCACCAAGACTCTAAATATAGAACTATGTGGATATATAAGTGGCTTTCCTGACTCCCCCCTACCCCCACCCCACCCTCCATATACACCCATGCTAGACTCTGGGGACAATGAGATGGAGTGAGAAGAGAAGAAGTGACATTTCCTCCAAGGCTGAGCCTTGATTAAGTTTCGGGGGCTAAATCTGAAATTGAGCCAATCAGAAACAGTAGACCAAATATCACTGTTGCCAAATCAAGGTGGCAAGTTGTGTCATTTCTTTTAGAAAAGAAAAAATTCAGTTTCATTACTTTCAGTTACTTCCTCATTAAGAAAATAAAGAGGGACAAAGGCAGGAAACTAGTGATAGTCAACATGAACGTCTTGCCAATTATTTGGTTTGATTCCAAGTTTGGCTCCTAAAAGAAGGGACTCTCCCTTCATGCTGAAAAATCTAAGTGATGCCCCGAGTTAAGTGCCTGCCTCATCCCATTCCCCTAGAGATATGTTGGACTGTTCTCAGATCTGGATAATTTGGAGACATGTAAAAACAAAAGAAAACCAAAAGTCCTCTCTCTTACATCAAAAGAAAATCAAAATTCCCATTTCAGGGCTTGGAAAAGATGGATAAGAATCCTCCACTGGGTATATGAAAACTCTGTACTTTCTGCATGGTTTTTCTGTCAATCTACAACTTCTCTAATAAAAAAATAATAATCAATTAATGAATGGGAAAAAAAGGACGCCCCCACCACTGCGTCCCCTGTCCTCCTCTGACACGCACTTCTGTGTCTCTCCCAAGGTGACGCCGGGGGAAGCAAGAAGGGCGGGAAGAAGAAGGGCTGCTCGTTCCAGACCGTGTCAGCCGTGTTCAGGGTTCGTACTCGGGCAGCTCCCGTCTCCGGCTCTTTTCCTGCCCGCTGAAATGGCGTTTGCTCACATGAACGTGCTTGTTTTGATCTGTGCCCCAGGAGAATTTAAGCAAATTGATGACCAACCTAAGGAGCACTCACCCTCATTTCGTACGATGTCTGATCCCCAATGAGACCAAGACGCCTGGTGAGTAGCAGCCGGTCAGAGAACTCCTGAGAGGGCTGCGCCGCTCTGAGTGCGCGCGTGCGCGGTGGGCCTACGCGTTTCCCTGAGGAAAAGGCTCTAGTCCTTGACACATCCCCAAGTAGCCTATGAGCTAGAGTTGTCGTATTTAAGCAAATAAAAAAAGCCCCAAGATATGTATATCCATTGCAGATGATGCGCCACACTAATGAAGGATGTTTATGTGGGAGGCTGTGGGAGGTGGGAGTGGGGCATATGGGAATCCCTATAACTTTTGTGTAACATTTATGTGACCTGCCTTTAAAAAAAAATTTTTTTTTAATTATTATTAAAAAAAAAAAAACTCTCCGCCCAGCTAAATGTGAATTTCATATAAACAATGAAAAATGTTTATATGACCCAGGCAATATTGGGGATATAATTATGCTAAAAAATTGTACATAATTTATCTGAAGTTCAAATTTAACTGGGTGTCCTGGTTGTTTGTTTTTGTTTTTTATCTAGCAACCTACTGTGAAATTATATCCAAAACATTGTCTGTCTGTGTGTGTGTGTGTATATATATATAGGGATATTAGATTCATAGCTTTCACGTGGCATGACACCCCTGTGAAACAAATGTCTTGCTTGTATTGGGTGAGAGGAGGATGGTTTACCTCAGTGGGTGCAAACTGCCTCTAGCGGAGCCCAGGACTTTTGGTAATCCATGGGTTTACTCTTTTCGTTTGAATGTAAATGTCGGTGAAATCCTGTCCCTCCCTCTCTGTTTTGCTTCTCCCTTACTTTGGCACCTCTCGGTTTTCCATTCCCATTTCTCACCCACACCGTACAAGGGCCTGGGCGACACTTTGAAAGCACCTAGTTTGACCTCTTCATTTTCCAGAAGAGGGAAGTAAGGTTCCCAGGAGTTCAATGCCTCACCCCAAAGCACCCAGAGCTGGGACCAAAAGCCATGGTCCTTGATCAAACCACTCATCCCTTTCCCACCCACAGCGGGATATGATGCTCTGGAGCTCTTCTCCCTCTATCCTCCAGGTTTCATTCTTCTCACCAACTGGAGCAGGAAACCCTTAGGGACAGGGCTGCAGCCTCTATTCCTCTGGGCCCACTAAATGCGTGCTGATGGTGCCGGAGAGCATTGAGAGGGCAGGAAGGAAGGAGGAGGATGGAACTGACAAATGGAGTGGGGGGAATAAAGTAGAAATTCCTTCCGTGGCTGAAACAATAGAAGAATGAGGCTATAGCTCCAGAAACTTTCCAGACATTTTGCTCGTGGGTACAAAGGCAAACCTGGGTTCTTTCTATGGGCCTGCCAGAGACCGTCTCAGTTCCGGTTAGACAGGAAGACCTAGGGCAGGCTCTAAGAGAACTCAACCCCCAATTCTGCATCTGCACAAACAGGAGGGTCACTGGGAGGGAAGGGGGCCTTCACCTCAGCTCTGCTACCATCTACATGACCTTGCAAAGCACTTCATCTCCCTTAGCCTTTGTCCCCCAGGGCCCTGCCAGCCTATAGGATGCCTTTGTGGGAATTAGGAAAAGCTACCCTCTCAGGGGTCACAGCCCCCAACAAGTGCACAGCTTGGCAGTCAGAGTGGCAGCTCCAGTCTCCCCTCATAAAATGATGGCCTTTATGCTTTCTTCTGCCTCTAGAAGGTTCACTTGTCCTGGAATTACGCCTTTCCTCCCCTCTCCTGGCTGTTATAGAAGACTCAGGCATGTCTATAACCGAGCTGGGTTGCAGCAAACAAGAGCAGAGCCCCCTACATGAGGGGCCATATTAAGGTCTTTATATGAATTAACTCACTTCAGCCTCACAGCAACTTTATGAAGTGGACACTACTATTATCCTGATTTCGCCCATGAGGACCATGAAGTATAGAAAATCCAGGTTCACACTAGTGAACTTGAACCATTGGCTCATCACCTGAGAAACAGCGGGAGTTGGACTAGATGATTTCTAAGGTTTTCTCCACATCAGTGATGCTCAGTTTCTGATACAGTTGCTCCTGGGTCTTCATCACATTTCCTCTAGACCAGCGCTGTCCGGTAGAGCTTTCTGCAGTGGTGGAAGAGTTCTACAGCTGCGCTGTCCACCAGGGTGGCCACTAGTCGTGTGAAACGTGTCTAGCACCACTGAGAAAATGCATTTTAAATTTTGCTTTAATGAATTTAAATTCAAATAGCCACACTTGGCTAGCAGTTAGCATATCGGTCGGCATGCTCTGGAAGAACGTTGAAATTGTATAATTATCTCTTGACTCTAAAGAGTGACTCCTCCTTGCAGCCACCAGGGTAACTTAAGAGCATGCTAGATATTTCCATAAGTTTAAGTGAAAGCCAGGTTTAGCCCACCCCTCCCCAGCAACTTGGGGAGCCCCCAGTGAGAGGCATCATGTGGCCATGTTATCTCTCCTAGAACCCCTCCCACAGCCCTAAGACGGCAGGGTTTTCCCAGTTCTGGTTTGATCTGTGTCTGGCTGCCTGACCCAGGCTGGTCACCAAGAGTGACCACGTCACCTCCCCCAGCCTGAATGGGTCTCCCCTGCTTCCCAGAGCAGCCCTGCCACATCTCCTGCCGCAGCTCTCCTTCTCTCTTTTGTTCCTCTTCTCCCACAAAAGGCACAGCCTGCAGATTTTACTGCCCTGTCCTTGTGCAGAGGTCGGGGGAGATGACCAGAGGTATGAGGGCTTGTCAAGGTATCTAACAGGAAGCCCAAGGGGCAGCCTTCCATGCTCATTCTAGCCTCCCTTGGAGCCTGGCTGCAGAGCCAAGGGCCATAAACAGATCAATATTTCAATAGCTTGTGTTTGATTCCCATGGTTATGGGGTGCTAGAGTCTCCCCAAGAGGATGGGGTGATTTCTACCATGGACTTGTAGGTAGGATCCAGCCACCCTCCATCCCTCCTCCTCCTTCCAGCTGGTTCTAAGTCTTCCCCCTCAAGTCTGGGTGTACTGGAGTGGATTGTGTTGCCTTGGACCATCAAAAGCAAACAATGAAAAGGCCTCTGGAACATTCTTTCCCCAGGCATGATGGACCACTACCTGGTCATGCACCAACTGCGCTGTAACGGGGTCCTTGAGGGCATCCGGATTTGCAGAAAGGGGTTTCCCAGTCGAATCCTCTACGCTGACTTCAAACAACGGTAAGTTGTCTCCTCTTTGCATCTCTCTCCAGTCCTTTAGAGGGAGCCTTTTGCATTCCCCAAAGGCACTCCTTGGGCAGGTGTCAGGTGAGCATGGGAGCCTTCCCGGGTTTTGATGGACTCTACTGGGGCCATGTTCCCATGTCTAAAGTGAGTGTCGCATATGGTGATTCTAGCAATGGAAGAAATTATAACAATGAGGTGGAGCCAGTGGCCACTTGACACTTTTGGGGCAGGGAGGAGACGAGCAGTTGAAATACAGGGGCTTCTTTGGGATTTGGAGGTTGTCCTGAGTACCGTTGTGGCAACGGATGTAGGCCATTTTAAATCAGCACACGCCACTCAGAACTGTGTGGGAGAGAGTGTGGTCTACGATGTGAACTGTGGTCTATGGTTGGTGGCAAGGCCCCAGGATGTGTAAGTTCATTGAGGGTGGTGGGCCACACTTGTGGGAGATGTTTGTGTGGGATGTGGTGGGAGGTGTGGGAGGTGGGCAAGTGGGTTCCGTGTAATATTTTAGGTAATCTAAGCACCTCTTAAAATATATTTATATATATATAAATAACATTTTTGTAAGCAAATGCACATATATGCATATATATTTATATATCATTTTACAAATATTGGTATGTATTGTGAAAATTTTGATTTTTACCCACAATAAAAAATAAATTAATTAAAAATAAATAAATAAATAAAAATAAAGTGAGTGTCGGGCCAGCCTGAAGCAGTCCGAGGTTCAGAGCCTATAGCACTCTAGCCTGACTGTGACTCTAGAGCAGGGTTTTGCAGCCGTGGCACTGTGGGCATTTTGGGCTGGATGCCTCTTTATTGTCGGCAGTCGTCCTGTGAATTGTAAAATGTTTAGCAGCATCCCTGGCTTCCACTCATTAGCTGGAGTAGCCACTCTCCCCCCAGCTACGGCAATCAAAAACGTCTCCAGACATTGCCAAATGTCTGCAAAAGTCACCTCCAGTTGAGAAGCACAGCTCCTTCTAGCTGCCACCTGGGCCCAGAACCCAGCCCTTGTCTACAGTGGGGGAGGGGAGAGGACCCTCCAGAGGTGAGAGCACCAAAGGCCTGCAGCTCACAGTTGGTTTCAAGGCTCTTTGAAGTCCCAAGTAAACCATTTCCTCTGAAAGCAAAATCCTAGCCGTGTATTCAGCTGGGCTTCCTTGATCTGCGCTTCTCTCCCTCTTGCCATAGCCCCCTTACTAGAATCACTCCTAGATTCCCCTCTTGCTGGACCAGCTGTTCAATATCCTACTTCCTCCTAAGGGTGGCACAGGGGAAGGTTCTAGAAAGCCTGGTCTCAGGTACGAGGTCTTTCTTGGGGATGAATCCATTCAGGAAGTTTTGTCCCTCAGCTGAACCCACCACCATATCCACCACTGCCCATCTGGTCGGGGGAAGCTAAGCGGGGCTAGGCCTGAGCCCCCCTCGCAGAGACGGTGAGGCGCCTGCTACGCTTCCTGTGCCCCAGGCCAGCCGCCGCCACACGTTGTCACCTGAGCTCCAGCAGCTCAGCCTTCTGGACCCCCATCCCATGCCCAGTCAAGACCACCTCCTCCTGCCCCCGCCTCCGCCACGGGAACAGGAGGGAGGGGCCTTCTTGACCCACAGTCACCACAGAATGACTGGGCTGGACGCTCGCAGGGCTCGGAAGCTTCTGGACCCAAGCCGTGCTGAGCAGCGGGCGGTGCCCCCAGCTCCACCTGGGGCTGGGCGGACAGAGTCCCTTCCCCCCGACACTGAGCCGCCCCAGATCCGACCCGTGGCCCTCTCCTCAGGTACCGAATCCTTAATGCCAGCGCCATCCCAGAAGGCCAGTTTATTGACAGCAAAAATGCTTCTGAGAAGCTTCTCAGCTCCATCGACGTGGACCGGGAACAGTACAAGTTTGGCCACAACAAAGTGAGAATAGCACATAACCCTGGGACCCCCAAACTCCCAGCCTTGGGCTGTTTGTAGCTGATGGGAGGCACGGGGTCTCTTCCCCCTTCCTGCAGACACAAATATCCCTTGTCCCAGCAGTGCCATCTCTGTGTTGGTTTTTAAGTGGCTAGCATCTTAGATTAGAAGCAATCAAAGAAAACAATGGGGGGGGGTCTATTGTCCTGGAGGGGAGAAGAGAAGAGGGATTCTTAAAGGGAGCAAAGAACTAGCGAAAGAGAACAGAGAAAGCCCTGCAGGGACAGTGAGGACTTGAGAAGGCTAATTGGGTGTGGCTCAGTGGTTGAGCACCTGCTTCACATGTACAAGGTCCAGAGTTCAATCCCCGGTACCTCCTAAAAAACATAAAAGCTACCACAGTTTTGAACATGAGGGCATCCAGCCTTGTGACAGGCCCTCTAAACAGGTTTCACTGAATCCTCACAGTAGCTCAATGAGGTAAGTACCCCCCTTCCCACCCTCATCCCCCATCCTGCAGCAGAGAAGATGGAAGCCCCCAGAGGGCATGTGGATAGGGAGTGGCAGGCGCTGGCCAAGCACTGCCCAGCCCTGGGCACTCCCACCTGGAAAGGGACAGGCTGGGGCTAGGGAACATCCCTCCCCACCCGGGAAGAGCCTGCGGACCTCAGAGGGAATCCTGTTGCCTAGGAAACACCATCAGGGCAGAGGAAGCCGTGCTGGTGGGCGGTGGGCAGTGGGAACAGAGGGTGGGTGGAACTGAGTTTTCCCAGATAGGCGGAGAGAGGGGGTGGGGAGAGCAGAGCATCTGCAAGGACAGACCCTCTCCTGCTCTGGGCAACAGCAGCCTTTGCTTCCAGCATGCAAGCTTTGTAGGACTCAGTCCATGTGGGTGATTCAAAACGAGTCCCCTCACTGCCGGGGAGGGGCTGTCACGGATGCTGAAGCCACCACGAAGCCATCCAGGGAGCTGGATGGTCATTGCTCACCCCCCACCCACCCCACCCAGGGCATGGATGTTGGGGGGTGGGGTTGGGTGGAAACAAATCTCAGGCAGCAGCCCCTGCTGAGGACTAGGTGGGGCTTGACGCTCCTTTAAATGCACAGGTGTTTTTCAAAGCCGGGCTCCTGGGACTTTTGGAGGAGATGAGAGACGAGAAGCTCGTGATGCTGATGACACGCATCCAGGCCATGTGCAGGGGGTACCTGATGCGAGTGGAGATCAAGAGGATGATGGAGAGGAGGTGACAGAGCCCTTGCCCCACCTTACCCTGCTCCACTCCCTACTCAGTAGCTGATGATTGCTTCTTGCTTTTAGTCTTCGGTTATTAATTTACTCATTCGCTCTTTCATTCATTCAACAAGCATTTGCTGAGCACTGTTATGCTCCAGGTGCTGTGCAGGCCATTGGGGATAGAGAAGTGAGTCCTGCCCCCAGTGAGCCCACAGATGAGTGGGGAGGCAGACACAAGTGCGTGACAAGGGTTAACGCCTGTCACAAGCACAATGGTATATTTTCAGGGTAGTAGAGGGTTGGCGAGAACACACCTCTAACCTGGTTGGGGGTTGCGGTCATCAGGAAGAAAGAACTTTCTAGAGGAAGCTTTGCGTGGCCTGAGAGAGGGTGGTCTGGGTGGGAGACCTGCAAGCAGTTCCTTGCTATGGAGCATATGGTGAGAGGAGGTAGTGGAGATCCCCACTTGCCACACTAAAGAGCCCAGAGTGTTTCCTCCCAGGGAGGGGGTGCAAGGAGACAAGTGAGAGGATCAGGTCTGCATCTCAGAGAAGTCACTCTGTCAGCTACGAGGAGAACAAGGCTGTGGGGACAAAAGCGAGCCAAGATCAGGCTGTGGGCAGAAGTCCAAATAACAGAGGAAATGGACTTGGATTACAAAATAACTGATGGGAGAGAGATGGATGAAAAGAATAGGTAAGAGAAATTATTCCTTCATAGGTTACACATGGGGATTTTAGAGAGAAGGGAATTGAGGTGAAGGCTTTATTCTCCCTGATTCCCTGATCCTCTGAATAGCTCTAATATTGTCGTTGCCATATGGACCACCATCAAGTACTAGTCAAGAATAACTCCCAGGGAAACTAGCTTGGTGAACTGGATGGAAGCTGGCACAGAAATGGAAAAAAAAATCCCAAGAGGGGGCTAATTTGGGGGAAAGAGAAGCAAGTTTCCAGGTACACACGAGCATTGTGAAGATAAAAAGGTGTCATGTTGGCAGCAGTTGAAACCATGAGAATAGATCAACTTTATGAAGGAGAGGGTTTAGAAGAAGAATCAGTGGGTTCCTGGATCAACATTAACACTTAAGGAGAAAGAGGGAGCTCATGTGACAAGTTGCTATGAGGAAAAGTATTTTATCATGGGATCAAAGGCAGGAGGGAGGTTCAAAAAAGACGAGAATTGAGCAATTCAAACGTGGAAGAAAAACCCAATAAAATAAAAATGAAAGATGCTCGTTGCCTTGGTAACTAGGAAGCACTGGCAACCTTGGGCAGAGCATTTTCAAGAGGGTGGTAGCAGTGGGAGTAGGGTGACTAGGAGAGCCACAAATGGCCCCATGTGCCCTCTCACCTCCGAAACCTTGCACATGCTGTTTCCTCTGCCCCTTATCGTCAGAACCTCCTCTGGGGTCTGTAGGATCTGCAAAGCTTGGCTGTCCCTCTCCCACACCTAGCTGGGAAGGATGAGGGTCCTGGGGCCAGCGGGGGACAGGAGGGGGTGGACACTAAGCCTTGCTTTGGTTCATTAATCTGAGTCTTGGTGGATGTACAGGGAGTCCATCTTCTGCATCCAGTACAACATCCGCTCTTTTATGAACATCAAGCACTGGCCCTGGATGAACCTGTTCTTCAAGATCAAGCCCCTGCTGAAGAGCGCAGAGGCAGAGAAAGAGATGGCCACCATGAAGGTTGACTTTGAGAGGGCCAAGGAAGAACTGGCCAGATCTGAGGCTCGCCGGAAGGAGCTGGAGGAGAAAATGGTCTCCTTACTGCAGGAAAAGAATGACCTCCAGTTACAGGTCCAGTCTGTAAGTACCTGGGAATAGATGAACCCAGACTCTGGAGGATTAGAAAAGGAGGAGCAACTCTGAGGCTGCCATCAGGTGTCCATTCAATAGACAGTGGTGCCACCCAGTGGCAATACCCAGTACTGCAGAATCACCCTGTAAGGCGTGCTGGCTCCAGTTTAGTGGAAATTATGTTCTAGAAAATATTTCTACTCAACCTCATGTCTCCCTGTCTTCCATAGTGGAGTTAGACATATTTTGCTGTGGATATGAGGGGGCTGTGTCTCTCATAATAAAAATCTGTCAATAATGAACCAGGCCTTTTACAAATAAAATGAATAAAAAACATTTTAAAATTAAATAATTCAATTCAAAATAGAAAGAGTAATACTCAAAATAATTTTTAATAACATGATTATACTCAAATAAAAATGCCTTAAAAGTACCCATTTTGCATCAGAGAAATAGAGGAAATAAAACTACATATCCAGGGTGTGGAAACCACAGAGCCAGTCTGGAAGTATCATTGTTTGCTTGACACCTCATTTCACAGAGGTAAGGCATTTACAATTTGCCCTTTTTAAAAACCCCAAGTTCTTCAACATTTTGCCTTATGTGTATTGCATTTCCTACTCCCTTTTTCACTCTCCCAATCAGTGCAGCACAATCATTAGGGCACTTTTCCAAGCATAATGGTCAAGAGAGCAGATTTTGGAACCAATTATCTGGGTTTACACCCCAGCTTTTCCATTTGATAGCTGTGTGACCCTGGGCAAGTTACTTAGCCTTTCTGTGCCTCGGTTTTGTCATCTGTAAAATGGGCATAGTAAGAATACCCACCCCATAGGGGTGTTGGGCAAATAAAATGACAATACTTACAAAGTGTTCGGTAAAGAGCAGATGTTTGATAAAAGTCAGTGCTTGTTCTTGTCGGTTTCTTTCCACCCAGAACCCTGCAACTTGTGTCCAGTTCTTGCCATGCTCTTGTATGGGAAGATGTAGTTCAATTACATTTAATCACAGAAATAGCTAGTTTGGGGTCTGTCCAAGAGATTCATTATAGAGTCTTCGGGACATGCATTTATTCAATCACAGATGCCTGTCTGCTTTGAATTTTCTGATCTGTGGCTCAAGAAGGCAAAGTGAAGGAGACGTAGGCAGTGCTCTTCTGTTGAAAGTCAAAAGGCAATCATGTTTTGAAAATATTAGTCAGCTAGCAATAATGCATAGACCAGATGGGCTGTTTCCAGCTGGTAGTAGTGGGAAGCATGAGATGGCTGGACCTCCAAATTTAGCGAATTGATAGAGGCTCCCTTCTTTAAAGTGAACTTGTAACAACTTCATGAATGTCTTCATTTGGAATTATTTTGGTGAATTTCTATTATGTGAATGATGTCCTTGGAGGTTAAAAAAAAAAAAAAGTGTCTGGATGGTATATTGCTCACTTTACTCGTGTGTGTATGGGTTGCATGTGTCCCATTCCTTGGCTTAGGTCTAGATAATGGGCTTTTAGAGGGCAAGGCCCTGTCCTTCTAGGGTTTGCCAAGGGGCTGATCGAAAATTATAATAATCTGTTTTTTCAGGAAACTGAAAATCTGATGGATGCTGAAGAAAGGTGTGAGGGGCTTATCAAAAGCAAGATTCAGCTGGAAGCAAAGGTCAAGGAATTGAATGAGAGATTGGAAGAAGAGGAAGACATGAATTCTGAACTAGTTGCAAAGAAAAGGAACCTAGAAGACATATGCTCCTCTCTTAAAAAAGACATCGACGACCTGGAGCTCGCTCTGGCTAAAGTCGAAAAGGAGAAGCATGCCACAGAGAACAAGGTAAGGAAACCAAAGGATGTACAGTTTATTGAGCAGTCCTGACTCTTTCTCAGTAAGGAGAAAGATTGGGACTGGATCTCCATCAGCCCAAGCACAGCCGGGAGTGAGATGCATGAACAGAGTCAGAAAGGACTTAGGTGTCACCAAGTTCTGTCCTCTTTCTCTATCTGACAGCCTCTTCAAAAACCTTCCTCCCACCTCCCAAATTGTACCACAGACTCCTCATCCCAACTCTTCCTCCAGAGGTCCTTGAGAACAAGATCCTTGAAAACAGAGGGATAGCAAACTAAAATGTCCTCAGGGACCAGGCAGATAATAAAGGAGTCAGGCAGTGAAGGAAACAGAGAGCTGGAGAATGCCAAGGATTGGCAGGGATGCTGGGGTACAGGAGCTCTCGTGCATTGTTGGTAGGACGTAGACATATGCAGCCTTGGGGAAAGCCATCTGGAAAGATGTAATCAAATAAAGAAAACTCATATTCAACAACCCAGCAAAATTGCTCCTGTACCAAGGAAATTGTTATGTACCAAGGAATTCTCCCATAGGTCCATAAGGGGACATGTGCAAGGATGTTCATGGTAGCATTACTTAAGTTGGTAGAGTGCTGGAAGCAATATCAGGGTCCACCAATGGGGGATGGAGAGGTAAAATGTGGTGGAGGCACACCAGGGAGTGCTATGCAACAAGTTCATGCACACAGAGTAACAAAGATGGATATTACAGACCTAGTGCTGACTTGAGAAAAAAAGTAAGAAAATGAAATATGTATACCATTTATGTAGACTAAAACTACATGCACAAAACACAATAATGTACATTTTACAAAAATGCACAAAAACACATGACATGATTCACATTATATTGGTTTCTCATGAAGTGGGGTAAGGGATGAGGTCTACCAAATGTAAAGATGGCAATGGCAGCTGACACTCGGCCCCAGTGTTAGTCAGACAAATGGGAGTAGTGGAAAGAGACAATTGGGAGAAGTGGAGACTGTGGCAATCTGGAGAGCGCTTGCCCTGTCAGCAGATGGCAACCACAGCTCAGCGCCAGCCAACTGTGTCCAGGTGGGAATGTGAACCACCATTGCCAGAGCTTCTGATTTTCTATAAGAAGCCAGAAATCCAGATTTTTATGTTAAATCTCATTATTTTTCAATGTTGAGAACTCATTCAAATTTGTAAACCACTGTGTGGATCACAGACATCTTTAGATGTCTGTGGCCAGATTCAGCCCATGGGTCAGGAGTTAGCAACATCTGATCTGGAAAAATTTCACACATGGAGAAAGGTTCAATGTAGTACATTAAAACTCCACATTGGGTGTCCTCATCCTGCTTTCTGGCAACACAGGATTCCCAGTCTGGATTTTCTTGCATGGCACCCCAAGCCTCTCCTTCCCCTTCTGCCTCATTCTAAACCCCAATCAGCCAGCCTAATAAACAAATTCCTGTGGACATATTATGATGTGTTATCTTTCAATGATGAGATTTCTTCTGAGATATAATGACCTCTAAAGAAGTAATCCTAACTGGAGGACTTAAGACACTGTGATAGGCCAGTGAGGAAGATCAAGAACTGAGAGACTGCCAGTTCCAGAGCCATGAAGTCAACACAGTGACCCCAATTGGGGAGCAATAGCAACATGACCAAAAGAACTAATGAACAGAATGGAGGGAAGGAAGAAGGCAGGAAGGAGAGGAAGGGGGAGAGAGAGAGAGAAGAGAAAGGAAGCAACAGTCTTTGTTGAAACCTTCAATGCTCTTTGAGTATTGAATTGTGTTGATATGCTCCTAGGTAAAGAATCTTTCTGAAGAAATGACAGCTCTTGAAGAAAACATTTCCAAATTGACCAAAGAAAAGAAATCTCTACAGGAAGCCCATCTGCAAACATTGGATGATCTTCAGACCGAAGAAGATAAAGTCAAGGGTCTAATCAAAATAAATGTCAAGCTTGAACAACAAACAGATGATGTGAGGATACTTTACTATTAGTCTTTAACATTTGTTACTTGCAGAAGCCCAGGCAAGAGAGTGTCAATGTAGAATGAGGGGCTTGAGAGTTCAGGCTCTGGAATCAGAATCCTTGAGTTCAGATCTCAGCCCCAACCCCAAGTGAATCGGGAGCACTGAGCAAGCCACTTCACCTCACAAAGACTCAGTTTCTACATGTTAAAATGGAAATGAGATGCGTTCTACCGCAGAGGGATGCCATAGAAAGCTCAGCACGTAGATAGTGTTCAATATGTTAGCTGCTAATATCGCATCATCATTAGCATCCATTTGTAGGTCATTTGGGGTTCCTCACACTCTAGTCTCACTATTTCGTTTGTGTCATTCCATTTGTGACTGTGAAAATTATTTTTTCCCCACCATGTTACATTTTTGCTGTTGATGTCTTAAGAGCCAGATTTAAGATTTTCAGGTTTTACTCACTACGGCAGCTAGAACTAATTAGTGTTTCCAGCTCTCTTTAATTTTACTGAGGCCGGAATAGGTGGGTGTGCTTCTCCCCAGACCCTCATTTCCACACATGGAGAATCAGCCAGAAGAGGCACCAGGAGGCCCCCGAGGGATCCATCCAGCCCCATCAGGCAGCCTTTGCTGGAAGCAGAAATGAGAGGGGAGGCAGGGGCAAGACTTGCTTCCTCCTGGGGCCAGGGGTTTGCTGCCAGCCCCTGTGGGAACCCAAGGAAGCCAACAGCCATGTGGCTTCCTGCAAAAAGACTGGGACAGGCAAGCTCACCTTCCCAGCAGGGCCTCAACCTTTCCACCCATGTTTTCCCAGCTTGAGGGCTGCTTAGAGCAGGAGAAGAAGCTGCGGGCAGACCTGGAAAGAGTGAAGAGGAAGCTGGAAGGAGACCTGAAATTGTCGCAGGAATCCATTATGGATCTAGAAAACGACAAGCAGCAAGTAGAGGAGAAATTGAAGAAGTAGATATTTCTTTTCTGTCTTTGTGCTTGAGCCGGAAAGTTAACTCCTGACCCCAAAGCCCACCCTCCCCCAAGAGACACAAACTTGAAAGGCCTGTATTTCATGTTCTTTTTTTTGTTTTTTAAAATCTACTTGCAGGAAAGAGTCTGAAATCAGTCAATTACAAACCAAAATTGACAATGAACAAGTCCACAGTTTGCAGTTACAGAAGAAGATTAAAGAACTGCAGGTAAAAATATCAAAACCTTTTCCTCAGCATGAAAATCCCTAGGCAAGCCCCCTTCTTGAACTTTTCTTCTTTGTTTCTTTAGCTTCTACTTTTCTTTCTCCCGCTGGAGACGAAGAAAAGATCTTGTTCTTTCCTTTCTTTTGTGAAATTAATATTTTCATTTTCTAACCCACACATTAAAAAATTTCCTTGAAAATAACTAAAATATAACCAATAAGGCTAAACAGTCTCATTAAGGGCTCTGACCACCACTGCTAATTCCAGTTGCTTCCCCAAATTTGCAGAAATAACTACCAATTTCGGCTGCATGTGCATCCTTCCAGATCTTTAGTATGTATTTATGTATATTTAAAACCTCAGAGAAAATATATGTTATATATATATATATATATATATATATAATATATATATGCAAAAATTATTTTCCTTTTTTTTCCTATTAACCTTCTGCTCTTTGACAGTCTTTCTAAAAAATTTTTTACCCCCTTCCCTCTCCCATTTCCCCGAAAATCTAACCTCTAATCTTCTATCTCTGTGAATATGCTATTTCTAGTCATGAAAAAATCATACAATTTTTGTCCTTATGTGTCTTGCTTATTTAACTGAGCATAACGTTTTCAAGGTTCTTCCATGTTGCATCATTTCTCATAACTTTATATTTTCTTATGGCCGAATAATACTCCATTGTGTGTATGTACCACATTTTGTTTATCCATTCATTTGTTGGATGGGTTGTTTCCTGCTTTTGGTTATTACAAATAATATTGCTTTAAACAGTGATGTACAAGTATCTGTTTGCAACCCTATTTTCACTCTCTTTGGGTATATAACTAGGAGTGCGATTGCTGGGTTGTATGGTAATTCTATGTTTACCTTTTTGAGGAATCGCCATATTGCTTTCCACAGAGGCTGCACCATTTTACATTTTCACCAACAATGCCCTAGAGTTCCAATTTTTCTGCATCATCTTCAACACTTACTATTTTATGGTTTGTTTGTTTTTTAAATAATAGTCATCCTTGTGGGTGTGACGTGGTATCTCATTGTGGCTTTCATTAATAATTCCCTAATGGCTAATGATGTTGAGCATCTTTTCATGTGTTAATTGGCCATTTGTATATCTTCTTTGGAGAAAGGTCTATTCAAGTCCTGTCCCCATTTTTTAATTCATATATTCATCTTTTTGTTGTTACATTGTAGAAGTTCTTTATATATTATATATAAGGATATTAAGTCCTTATCTGATATATGGTTTGAAACTATTTTCTCCCATTCTGTAGGTTGTCTTTTCACTTTCCTGATAATTTCCTTTGATGCACAAAAGTATTTAATTTTGATGAAATCAAATCTTTGTATTGCTTCTTTTGTTGCTCATGCTTTTGGTGTCATATCTAAAACTCTATTGCCGAATCCCAGGTCTTGAAGATTTACCCCTATGCATCCTCTAAGAATTTTATCGTTTTACACCCTTTACATATGTTTTAACACAAATTTAACATAAATCCTACAGCTTGCTCTCTGCATTTAGCAGTATGCTCTGCAGAGCTATGCTTGGTAGAATCAGTATCTAACTGCTTCTTAGACTTTTAGAGCATGACTCCATCACAGTTGATTTGGCCATTCCCCTACTGATGGACACTTAGGTTATTTCCAAGTTCTTCCACCATTATAATGCTAAAATGTATTCTTTACTTTGTGCTGCCTAACCAATCCTTCACCATCAGCCTTCCCCAAAGTGGGTATCCTCTCCCTGCCCTTCACCCCCCAGCATTCCTAAAACAGTGACCCTTTCAGGCCCGCACAGAAGAGCTGGAGGAAGAAATTGAAACAGAACACACAGTCAGAGGCAAGATTGAGAAGCAACGTTCCGAGCTGGCCAGGGAGCTGGAGGAGATCAGTGAGCGGCTGGAAGAAGCTGGTGGGGCGACTTCAGCCCAGATAGAGCTGAACAAGAAGCGGGAGGCCGAGTACCAGAAAATGCGCCGGGACCTGGAGGAGGCCACCCTGCAGCATGAAGCCATGGTGGCCACGCTGAGGAAGAAGCACGCAGACAGCGTGGCTGAGCTGGGGGAGCAGATCAACAACCTGCAGAGGGTCAAGCAGAAACTGGAGAAGGAGAAGAGCGAGCTGAAGATGGAGATAGACGACATGGCTAGAAACATTGAGACTGTCTCCAAGTCTAAGGTATCTGACCTTTCTGCTCTTGGGGTATCCAGGCAGCCACGTCCCCCTGCCCAACAGTCATGTGTAATTTGATGTCCCCCAAACTCACTGCATGTTCTAAACTGAAACCTTCTTCTCCACTCTACCTGCTCCCAATTCCCCAAACGTGTCCAAGTCATTCAGACTTGATCTAATAATCTGCCTCATTCAAGATCTCATCCTGCTTCCAGAAAGTTTCCAATCCATTTGGCATTCTCTAGAACTAAGCCTGTGGATGGATTGCACCAAAGGGCCTTCCTGAGTAAAGTTTTCTATATTCCACCTTCTTAGCTCACAAGATTCATCACTGGAGGCCAGTGTTCAGTTATGCATGTGAACAGGAGCAGATCTGGGTTTTGTGGCTCCTGAAACATTAAAACTTAGAAAGGGTAAGGTTCTTTAGGAAAAAGTGGGGAGCGGATATATCTCAAGTGGTTGAGCACCTGCTTCTCATGTATGAAGTCCCAGGTTCGATCCTTAGTACCTCCTAAAAACAAAACAAATAAACAGGCAAAAAAACCAACTCTCATTGGGGAGTGAATGTAGCTCAGTGGTTGAGCATCTGCTTCCCAGGTTGAGATCCTGGGTTCAATTCCCCATACCTCCTAAAAAAAAATGAAGTTTGCAAAAGTACGAATACAAAATTGCTATGCAAGTAAATATGTATTTAGAATGAGAAAAATAAATCACTCATTCCTGGAGCCCTAAAGATTCAGGCACCAGCCTTCAGATTTAGCAGAAATGCTTACCCAGAAATGCACTCTCATTGCAATCAACTTCCACCTCCCCACGTGGAACATTCTACAGTTCCCCCAACTCTCAGGGGCCTGAGCAAATGAGGAACCCTGAAGCTTAACTATCAAAAGCCTCCTGGTAAGCCCATCTCGGCATATGATTCCTCACAGAGAGACTGTACACGCCTGGATTTAAGAGGGCTGCCCTCATTCCAGGGTGCTCTGAGCTATACTTGGGACTGCTCAGCCAGGCTGGAAGATGCAGTGACTTCAGATGTGGGGGACTGGGCCTCCTGCAGAGGGTTACCCGGTAGGTCAGGATGTCTGGCTGGAAAAGAGTGGGAGATGGGAATCAGAGACTTACGATGGTCCCTACAGAGTGTCTTGCTGTCCTTGCTTAGGGTCTGAGTTCCCATGGTGCCTTGCTCTCTCTTGATTTCTTCCTCACTCTCTGACTGCAATCCACTGACCCTGGTGGTATCTCCTTTCCCTTTCTTTCCTGCTTCCCCATTTTTCTGGCCTTTCTCCCCTTCTGGGATTTTCCCTTCCTCTAAGCACTTGCATCGGTATGTATTCTCTCTCCCTGTTTCTATCTCTAACAAGCTAGCTCAAGTTGTGGTGTTGGCTGGGTTAGAAGAAACTAGAGCATTAGCCACCTGCTGTGCCTGGAACCAGCCCTTCCTTATGACCTTGACCTCAGTACATCTCTCAATTTTAAAATCCAGTGAAAGAGGTGTTTCATATTGCTTTACATTTTTTTAATTTGTTGTATCCTTTGGCTTTTCTTCTTGTGAGTCACTATCCCTTTTTCAACGACCCCTGATTAATTCCTTCATGTTTTCGTGTCATCTTCTAAAGAAATACTAAGCTCCTTGAAGACTTGTCTTGAATCTGAAATCCTTGCCTCTTCTGCTGCCATCTCACATTTCCCAGTCTAACAAAAAATATATACTCTGTACATTTGATTTCATATTATATGAGGTGGAGGGAGGAGGGAGGAGGGAAGAGGTCTATGATATGCACAAGGTTTTTGAAAGTCCTTCACAAAACTACAGACCACCTAGAGGCTGCAGAAGTGAAGCTCTTCATACTCCCTCCACCATAAGGGAAATGTATTATTAAATGAAATGCTCAGCTCTGTTACCAAAAGATATTGTTGGCAAACAGGTAAATCAGAGGGTAATATTATCCACATGGCAACAAAACTACTTCCATTACAAGAAAATCATGGGGTCCCCTTGAGTAGCATCTTCTCAAAGGTTTGTTTACAAATCATTAAATACTTAACTACCAAAAGCTGATGTTCTAAGCTATTGATGACTAAGCAGCAAGCACAAAACAAAATATATCAAATCTGAAGTAATTAGGATTTTTAAACCAATCTTTATGTATTCTATAGTTTTATTTTCATTTTACCTGATAAGAAGCTAAGCTATTAAACTGTCCAGTTCCATACTGGGCATCAGAAACCCATTTTTCCTATGCATATTGATATATTTTTTAAAGAGTAACATGGAGCGAATGTGTCGGACTGTGGAAGACCAATTTAATGAGATCAAAGCCAAGGATGACCAGCAGGCACAGTTAATCCATGATCTGAACATGCATAAGGCACGGCTGCAAACCCAAAATGGTGAGGCGGGGGCAGGGTTCCATGGTCGGTGGGGGCGCACAGAAGAGAGGTGCTCAGCAACCCTGATGCTGGGGTCCCACCTGTTTGTTAGGGGAGCTGAGCCACCAAGTGGAAGAGAAGGAGTCTCTGATTTCACAGCTAACCAAGGGCAAGCAAGCCCTCACCCAGCAGCTGGAGGAGTTTAAGAGGCAGCTGGAAGAAGAAACCAAGGTAAGGATAGTCCACTTTGTGGAATAGCAGAGTCAGATGGAACCTGAGAAGCCAGGCAGGACAACCTCTTCACCTACGAGGCTGGTTAGAGACAGTGCTACATCAACAAGATTGATGCTTCTCCTCTTTGCCTTGTAACATGATAGGAGGCACTTGTTTGAAGTTGGAGGACCTTGACATTGGGTGTCCTTCCTCAGAGCTGGAAAACTCTACCGGGATACTCAATCCTCTGGGCTCTTCTGTCCCTATGGTGTGGGGGGTGGGGGGTGGGGAGGAGTCTGATAACCTCTTTTCTCCAGCCAAGGCCATCTCTTCCCCATCACTGCCATTAGCTTGACCATCTCTGCCTCCATGGATTCTTATACTCTGCCCAGCAAGTCCACTGTCCTCTTGGAATGCCTCCTCTTTCTTCTTCATCATGCTTTGTGTGTCATCTGCAACAACACTGCATTTTAATCTCCATTCTTCCAAAAAGGCTACACAGTTTTGAGGGCACCCTTGGGATATTTGCATATACATGGGCATCATTATCATGCTCTTCACTTCAGTACCTAGACATTTATGCTTATAATACATGTCTCCCACTGACCTGTAAACTCCTGGAGGAGCAAGAATGATTTTTCACCACCATAATAGCTAGAACTGTGCACTCAGTAGGGGCTTAGTAAACGCTGCTGATGTATGTGTCCAAGCATTCAAATAGGAATCCAGGAGTCCACAAGATGGCATAAATGCCACCCTGAGGTTTCCATTCAATGGCCAAGACATATTGGGTAACCATTTGGAATTCCCCCAAACTCCACCCACCTTTTCTAAAGAAGAATAAGGGCTATCTTTGTTCCTCATCTTTCTATTATATGGTAAAGGTCTTTGGCAGACATGGTGGGAGGATAGTCTTAGTTTTCCATGGCTATTATGACAAATACCACAAGCTGGTTGGCTTAAACAATAGGAATTTATTGTCTCGTGCTTCTGGGGGCTACAAGTCCAACATCAAGGTCTTAACAGGGCAATCCATCACGTGGTCCTCTCTCTCTCCTTGTGTCTGCTCCTCTGGTTTCTGCTGACTTCTGGCTTCCACTGACTACCTGTGTCTGAATTTCCTCTGCTTTTAAAGACTTTGGTCATATGGATTGAGACCTACCCTGATTCAATTTGGCCTCATCTAAACAGGCTTTCTGAAGATCTTATTCCTGAATGAGTCCACACCTTAACTAATAATAACATCTTCAGTGGTCCTATTTCCAAATGGGTTCACACCCACAGGACAGGGGTTAGGACTTGAACTTGTCTTGTGTGAGGGGCATGGTTCAATCACCGACAAGGGGTTAGAACCAGAGGCTGAACAAGCAATGAGAAGGTTACTTCAGGAGAGAGACTGTCCTCTGGCAGGGATATAGCAGCAGCTAAGTTTTCCTTCTTGGGTCACGTTTTGTTGTTTGCTTGCATTTTTAAAAGGATGAAAGTGTACAAATTACCGCACTGCATTGACAGGACTCTTTCTTTGATGGTGGCACCAGACAGTGTTCTGTGACTTAATATTAGGATCAGAGCTGAACTGTCCTCCTGTCCAGATGGGAGCGAGTGAAGCAGGCCTCTAGGCATGTCCTCACCTGCTCATAAAGAGGGACTAGTGCCATGGAAACAATGCAACTCACAGGAGCATTCCCCTGTGGGACACAACCCACTGGTGCCACCAAAGATGCTTTTAGGTTTTTCCCAGCCACAGCAGTCCATACCACTGCATCAAATAGTGCAAAAATTATTCCCTTTATAATTGTTTTAATCCTTCTGACCGCATCAAGGAAAAGGTCGCGACATGGTTAATGCCTCTCTAGCACCTGCTTATTTAGCTTTCTAACAAATTGAGACTAGGCCTCAACCACAGAGCCACAGCAGGCAAAAATACCTAGCTAGAAGTTGATAGCATTGCTTTATTTCCATTGCATTTATTCTTATGATTATCTTCTGTTTATGGCCAGTGAGAACAGTGTTCAACTTACTGTAGTGTAAAGTTTCAGGATCGTATTAAGTAAGTAAAAGAGGTGATGTATTGATGCGGCATCATTTGTGAAGGCAGCATGTGAGTGATTCAAGTTGGGACATTGCTGGTTTAAATGGGTATGCCTCAACTTGGAAAGCAGTCAAATGTTTTTGCCATTTTGTTACCACTACAATTCCCAGGCCAAGAATGCCCTGGCCCATGCCCTGCAGTCCTCCCGCCACGACTGTGACCTGCTGCGGGAACAGTATGAGGAGGAGCAGGAATCCAAGGCTGAGCTGCAGAGGGTGCTGTCCAAGGCCAACAACGAGGTTGCTCAGTGGAGGACCAAATACGAGACAGACGCCATCCAGCGCACAGAGGAGCTGGAGGAGGCCAAGTATGTCCTCCAAGGTTACAGTAGGAGAGATGACCCTGGGACACAAGCAAAAGGAAAGAGAATTCTTCCTACCTTGACAGAATCTCTCTTCCTTTCCAGGTCTGAGTGTTTTCTTCAACATTCAGAGAGTGCCCCCCTACCCTCTCAGGGTCTCCCTCTCCTTCCCCTGGGGAAACTGTTCATTCCACCAGGTTCCCTTTGGTGATTCCTTGGTGACTTGCTTTGCCACCAAGCATTTTTGGGATTCTTTAGATGACCCTTGGGTCCTCTCCATTTATCATGTTTTAGTTCTTGGTCCTATCAAACACTGATCCCTTACAGACTGTTCATTTCTCTTCTAATTTCATTTCTCTTCTGATCTGAAAGTTTCCGTAGACCTTCTGAAATAGTCCACCTTGGTCCCCCCAAAAAATCTGATTCTTTTAGGAAAAAATTGGCCCAGAGGCTTCAGGAAGCAGAGGAAAACACAGAGGCAGTGAACTCCAAGTGTGCGTCTTTGGAGAAAACCAAGCAGAGGCTTCAGGGAGAAGTGGATGACCTGATGCTTGACTTGGCGCGAGCCAACACAGCCTGCGCCACCCTGGACAAGAAGCAGAGGAGCTTCGATAAGGTCCTACCCTAACCACTTAGGGTAGCGGTGATAAAAGTGGCAACCTTTCACACTTCGTTATGTGAGATGCACACACATTCTGGAAGCCCCTCAGTGAAAGCATTGATTTCCAGTTGGGGGGATTTGGGATGCCCTGTGGGTGCTTCTGTACTTTTGTGACAGTCCCTCCAAAGGGAATTTGAGTTAAAACTAATTCAGATTATTTTGAGATCCAATTATCTTTAAGAAGAATACAGCAGAGCATCTGTAGGTATATCAGAGTTTGGAGCCACTGATGTAGAATGAGGGCCAACCCTCTTTCTTGGGTTCCCAGAGATGGAAGGGTTAAACTTTGGCATTGCTGCCAACCCGTTGATGTGGATTCTCCCAAGTTCCCTGGCCCTTTCTGATTTTCACATGTCCCTTTGTCATCTCCTAGGTCCTGGCAGAGTGGAAGCAAAAGCTGGAGGAAAACCAAGCTGAGTTGGAAGCTGCTCAGAAAGAGTCCAGGTCACTGAGTACCGAAATCTTCAAGATGAGGAATGCCTACGAGGAGGTTGTGGAGCAGCTAGAGACCCTGAGGCGAGAGAATAAAAATCTGCAAGGTCAGCTCTCTCCTGCCAGGGTGTGTAATATGTGCCCTTCTCCTCCTGCCCCCCTCCATTTGTCTACTGTCATCTCCAGACACCTCCTCCTTCCCACTGCCCCGCAAAATCCTCACCCATTCCACCTCACTTTTACTCCATTTGTTCCAAAACCAAAACCCACTTAGTGTTAGCATAGCAGCAGCAAGGTCTTATTTTTGAAAAGTGAGTGCACGATGGGTTGCTATACCCACTGCTGTGTTAGAGAGCAAGCCCTTTTAGGGTTTCTGTCTCAGTGGCTTCGTATCCTTGGGCACGTCACTAACTCTCTTAGGATATCAGCCTCCTGTTGTACAAAAGATCACACCTGTTGTCCCCTAAAGTCCCTTCTTTTCTGAAAGAAAATGATTCTATGCGTTTTCTCCATAATGTCCTTCTGTGGTCCTCTCTGTGACTGTTTTGGAAAGCTGGTCAAGTTTTAGGGTTAAAAAGTGTTCCTGCCACTCCTTTCTCTGCATAGTTCAGGTGAGATAGCACATCTATGTCTTGCCAACACCCTATCTGAATGCCTTTCACTTTATTCCCTCCTATATAAATATCACAAATGAATCACCAACCCCTAAACTGCCTGGCAAATGCTATGCCTTAAATCAGAGCCTGTTGAAACAGCCTAAATCGAGCCTGTCCTTTGCAGAAGAGATTTCCGACTTAACTGAGCAGATTGCAGAGACTGGCAAGAATCTCCAGGAAATGGAAAAGACCAAGAAGCAAGTGGAGCATGAAAAGTCAGATCTACAGGCTGCTTTAGAAGAGGTGGAGGCAAGTATCTGGGATATGACATTTTGAAGCTCACGAACCTGGAGGAGGTCCCCTTTGGGGCTTTCTTCTGAGAGGCATTGAGGCTCCTTTGGGAGGTCATTTGACCTCTCTGAATACTTTTCTCTTTGGCTGTAAAATGGGTATAATAATATCCATTTTATCATAATGGGGATGGAAATACTCATTCAAGAAGATGGCTGCCCACGCACTCCCAATTGCTCCTTTGCTTTTATCAGGGTTCCTTGGAGCATGAAGAGAGCAAGATCTTGCGTGCCCAACTAGAGCTGAGCCAGGTCAAATCCGAACTTGACCGGAAGGTCACTGAGAAGGATGAAGAAATCGAGCAGCTAAAAAGGAACAGCCAGCAGGCAGCGGAGGCCACGCAGAGTGTTCTGGAGGCCGAAATCCGGAGTCGGAATGATGCCCTGAGGCTGAAGAAGAAGATGGAGGGGGATCTGAATGAGATGGAGATCCAGCTGAGCCACTCCCACCGCCAGGTGGCAGAGACCCAGAAACATCTCCGCACCGTCCAGGGCCAGCTCAAGGTGAACCCCGCTGCCTCTGGATATGCCCTGCTGGCCTCCAGCCCGCGCTCCGGCTCTGACCTCACTTCTGGTCTCCCCTGAAGGATTCCCAGTTGCACCTGGATGATGCCCTGAGGAGCAACGAAGACCTCAAGGAGCAGCTGGCCATCATGGAACGCAGGAATGGCCTCTTGCTGGAGGAGCTGGAGGAGATGAAGGAGGCCCTGGAGCAGACCGAGCGGGCCCGCAGGCTGTCAGAGCAGGAGCTGCTGGATGCCAGCGACCGGGTGCAACTCCTGCATTCCCAGGTGGGACCATTCCGCCTCCACTCAGGGGTACACCTACTGGTAGGTAGGGCCCCAGGCACGAGGTGGAAATGGGCATTTGCTATTCCTCCCTGGTGAGCGTGCAAGACAAAATTTTCTTAAGTTTCATTCATTCTTGGTATAACTGTGACCCTAGATGGACAGATCCTGGACTTTCTTTTATCAGAAGATTAAAAAATCCTCATGCATGTTGCAGGGAAATCAAGAAGGATTAATTATGGCATGAAGGGGTTGGGGAAGTTTCACAAAGGATGTTACCACTAAGCCACAGTCTTAGAAAACTAGGTTTTCCTCCTGAAATAATGATTTTCATCATTTTTACAAAAGTTTTTCTAAAGTCTCTTCTTTTAAAACCTGGAAAATGCAAGCAAACAAATAGAAAAACAAAATCAACCATATTATTTACATTATGGGGTGAAGAGCTCTCATTAATATTATGTTAATGTCATCACATAACAGTATTACATATATTACAAAACAATATGTAATGGTTTGTTAGAATGGGGACCTCATTATTGGGCTCTTGTCTTTGTGTACATAAATTTCTTTTTACTAAAAATGTGATGGATCATTTTTGCAACCTATTATTTCCATTTAACCATGTCTTTAAATACATCTTTAAATAGTCTTCTGTGACATCATTTGTAATAGCAGAATAGTAGTCCATTAGAGTTGTGTTATAATGGTGTTTTTATTTAATCAGTCCTCTATTGTTAGATATTTTAGGTTATTTCCAGTAAGAATTTTTAATACTAAATAGAATAATCTGAAATCTTACAGCTAAAGTTGCACCCACAAGTAAAATTTCAGAGTCAAAACAGTAAAGATATTTGTAACCTATTGCAAATTATTCCTTAGAAGGTTGCCCTAATTTTCATTCCCTTTGGGAAATTATGTGAGCGTTCTCTCCTATAAATTCTCAAAGACCTGAGCTATTGCTTTTTTTAATCTTCACCAATTTTATGGTTGAAAAACGACTCGTTTTATTATTTTTATTTTTTCCTTCATATTTCTTGGCCATTCGTATTTCTTCTGATGTGGCTTACCTATTTGTACCTTTTTCTTATAGATTTGTCTTATTTACATTTAAAGATAATTTTTCAATAATACACATTGCAAAAGTTTTCCAGTTTGTCATCACCCATGCATTTTTATTTATGATATATTTTGACAATTAGAATTTTTTTCATTTTATGTAATTATGTCTAACAATCTTTTTCTCATTCAATTCTACCCTTTTTATTGAATAATCTTTTATTGAATAATCTATCCTTCCTCAAATATTTGAAATTCTACTTTTATCATTTACTCAGTTCAGTTCTTGGGTCTGTTTCAGAACTTTTGTTTAGTCAAGAATGAAACAGTATCTAGCAGGTCACCTAAGTGAAAAACAAGAAATGGAACATAATCATAATTTATTTCCTTCTCCACTCCACCTCTGGCCTTCCAATGGTTTTCAGTGCCCAAATATGACCTAAACCCCTGTTATCTATCCTTCCCTGTAGAACACAAGTCTGACAAACACCAAGAAAAAACTGGAGACTGACATAGCTCAGTGCCTGGCGGAAGTGGAAAATTCTCTCCAGGAGTCCAGAAATGCGGAAGAGAAGGCCAAAAAGGCCATCACAGATGTAAGCCCAATTCTTTCTTTTCAGGTGTTTGGAGGTCAGAAAAGGGGGTTCTATGCCAGGGCATAGCAAGAAGTTTCCATCTCTTTATGATCAGTTAGTTAGCCATCTCTCAATGGCTTCCTTGGAGAGGTGTAATGAGATGATTCTCGGTGGAGGCCAAGTGGGAAGGGGTGCTGTGAGTGACGAGAGGTGATGGCCTGGGTAAAGGAGGAAGGCGTCAACACCAGCAGGACCAATCACTGCCACCCTATTCTAGACCTTAGCAGCATCTCTGGGCCCTCTGGGTAGAGATGGGCTGGATGGCCCCCTGATATTTCCTGTGAACTTAACCAGGCTGCCATGATGGCTGAGGAGCTGAAGAAGGAGCAGGACACTTGTGCCCACCTGGAGCGGATGAAGAAGAACCTGGAGCAGATAGTGAAGGACCTACAGCACCGTCTGGATGAGGCTGAGCAGCTGGCCCTGAAGGGTGGGAAGAAGCAGATCCAGAAACTGGAGAACCGGGTAGAGTGGTTTGATAGGACTCTCCCTCAGGAAGCGACATCAGGTTCAGCCATCTCAGGGAGAACCACCATCCAGAAATTCAGGTTGTGGGAAAGTGGCCCCTGACTGAGTGGACCACAAATGTAGTTTTGGGATTGCTCGCAAAAGTCCCTGTGAGCCAAATTTCCCACCCATTTCTCTTTCATCTCTTTCTACCCCTCAACACATAAAAATCCTTCTTGGCATGCTTCTGCCTAAATAACTGAACTGCAAGTACATTTTTTAATGTTCACATTCTAAAGCTTATGTAGATTTATATCTACATACATGGAAAATGATCTTCACAATCACAAAATTCCACATTTTGGTGTAACTTACCTTTTGGACTAACCTTAACTTCGATAAATAATGGCCCATCGGACATAAAATCTGTAGCGTCCCTCTGTCTCCCACTCTAAAGTTTCATTCCCTTCGCAGCTTTTCTGATCTCTTAATGCAGCCTGCAGTTCTAGTAGACTTCTCACCCCATCCTGAATGGAGGGTGAGGGGTGCTTCTTCCTCTAAGTTAGTGCACTAGAAAGTTCAATCCCCAAGTGCTGGACAGTCCTGCCCTCTCTATCTGGAGCCTGCTCATTTTGTCATTGTTCAGCTTTTTTGCTGATGGTTCCTTTCTTTTCCTGTACCCCTTGGATCTCCCTTTAGACCCGTGATGATTTATTTGATTTGGTTTGAAAATAGACTGCACTGGCAGCGACATTTTTGAGAAGGACCATGTGGAGGAGGTTGTTCAGAGGCCTCTGTGGTCTCAGGGGGAGAGGAAGTAGAAAGACTGGGAGGCAAGAAGGCTGAGGGAGGAGGTAAAGAGAAGGAAACAACTTTCCCAGCAGGAAAGCCCCAAAAAACAGTCATTATACCAGGCTCCCAAGGATTTGGGCCCCAGGCACATGGACCCTTTAAATTTGACGTTGTTTTTTTTGTTTGTTTGTTTGTTTTTAATGGGTTGTTTTGGTTTTTTTTTTTTCACTGAAACCTGCAAGACCATAGCCAAGTTAAGTCATAAAAGTAAACACCGGCAAAGTTAAAACTACCCTCCACCCCAGAGTCTTTAAATGTTATTTTAAATGATTCCCAGTCCTATTCCATTCAAATGAGTTTAGGTCTGTCCTTTCCCTGAGTCCTTCTCAATCTCCCTCCTTAATTGCCGCTTGGAATTCTGTCCCATGCCCATGATTCTCTGACATCCTGGCTTGGTAGGGAGCCCCCAGCCAACCTCCCCCCTCTGTGGGGAGACACCTTGACTATCCTCCAATTCCCAGCTTCCCAGATAGATCAGCCCCATAGACCTGGGGGCAGGGATCTTCTTCTGGAGCAGTGCCCACAGTAGGTCTCTTCCACTGGTAGGTTTTAGGTCAATCTAGCCAGTCCCGAGTTGCCCCCTCTGTGGCCCCAGGGATTCCCCGGGGAGTGGGGCTGTAGCCACCTCCTGCCTGGCTCTCCCTGGATTGTGGCCTTGGTCCCACAGTTGGTAACCAGCATTCTCAAGACTTCAGGAAAGGCAGGAGCAACTCTCAACACCACCTGTGCAGTCCTTGCTCACGTTAGAAATACTTGCACATGCGTTAGCCCACTCGACCCCCACATTCGAGGTAGGCTGTGGCGGGACATATAATCTCCATTCTCAGTCTACAGGAACTCATGCTCAGAGATGGTGACTGACTTTGCTTTGGATCTTCTGGCTCATTAGTCGGCGGGGGGAGGGGGATGGGCTGGGGCTTGAAAATGCCTTTGACGATTCTGGGCCCTGGGTGCTCCCCCAGGCCCACCCCTGCTGCCTGACTTTCTCAGGAACCAGGGCCACCACAGGCAGCATGACCCCAGGGGAAGGGGCATCTGTGGCAAAAGTCAGCACAGTGGCCGCTCTGCGTGCATCCGGGTCTGCATCTTGTTCTAATTTGCACAAAGCCGCTGCGTGGCCTAGTGTATAAAAATTTGGTTCCTGAGCCCTAAGAAGAGACATCTTTGCAAAATATAATTCGGGCATCTTTCTTTTTCAGAAAAATAAAATTTCTCCCCACCCCCTTGTTGTTTGCACTTGCTGTGTCTGTTCGTCTTCCTTGTTTCTTTAGGAGGCACCAGGAACCTAATTCAGGACCTCCGATTTGGGAGGGAGGCACCTAATCTCTTGAGCCACCTCCATTCCCTGCTTTGTTGTTGTTGTGTGTCTCATTATGTTTTTCTTCTTGTGTATCTTGTTGTGTCATCTTGTTGTATCAGCTCGCAGCACCTGCTCCTCGTCTCAGCTTGCTGTCTTGCTCGTCTTCTTTAGGAGGCATCAGGAACCTCCACTCCCTGCTTTGTTGTGTCTCTCATTATGTTTTTACTTCTTGTGTCTCTTGTTGCATAATCTTGCTGAATCAGCTTGCCACGCCAGCCCATCATGCCAGCTTGCTGTCTTCTTAAGGAGGCACTGAGAACTGGGAACTGAACCAGGGTCCTCTCAGGTGGTAGGTGGGAGCTCAATCGTTTGAGCCACATCTGCTTCCCAATTCGGGCATCTTGAGCTCACCCTAAAATGACTGGCACGTGAGTCCATGAAAGAAGCCAGGGAGAGCAGGCTTGACTTCTGTCTTCTCTTCACCATACCCAGGTGAGGGAATTGGAAAATGAGCTGGATGCTGAGCAGAAGAGGGGCGCTGAAACTCTTAAGGGGGCCCACAAATACGAACGCAAAGTCAAGGAAATGACCTACCAGGCAGGTGTCTCGAAAACCTCAGTGTCTGTCTGTCTGTCTATCCATCCATTTTCTAATCACATGAGTGCAGGTTGTATATACATCATGCTCCTTGAACACTTAATGCTGCCATGTGCATTTCCTAAAAACAAGAATATTCATTGATATAACCACCTTACCTGCAGTTACCAAGTCCAAGAAATTTAACATTGATATGAAAAAAAAAAAAAAAAATCCTAGCAAACGCCTTGTCGCTCAAACCCCATCAGAAGAAGCAATGGGTGTGGCGGGGACTCTGCCACGGCTGCTCTGTTTGCAGGCTGAGGAGGATCGCAAGAACATCCTGAGGCTCCAGGACTTGGTGGACAAGCTGCAGGCCAAAGTGAAAGCTTACAAGAAGCAGGCTGAGGAGGCTGTGAGTACAGAGGCTCCCCAGGGCGCCCCCTGCTAGAGTCCGGTGCCCACCTGCCTGGGCGGCAGCACCAGCTCTGAATGGGAAGTGTGAAGAGCCCACCAGGCCTCAGGCCTGCGCTTTTGTTCGCAGGCTAGAAACACAGGGACACAAGCCCTCCACCCTCCCCTGGTCTATGTCGAACTTTCCCCATCTCCATTACCTCTGAGCCTCTAGCCTCACGCGACCTGGCCCAGCCCCCTCCATCCTCCTCTCTCTACCTTGGCCTACCTTGCTTTATCCCACCCCACGTCACCTCCGCCCACCCTGCCAGCTCCACCCTGACTGTCCCTGACAGCCTCAGCCCACCCCACTAGCCCTCCCTGCCCCCTTGCCCTGACCTTAGATGCCCCATTCTAACTCACACCACCCCCCACACCACACTACTTCATCCCAGCCACCTCTGTTCTTTCTCAGCACCCCGTAACACCCACCATCCTTTTGGATCTACCCTCATTGATCTGTGTAATAGGTGAAGTCGACAGGGCATAAATGGAATGGGTTGAAACCAGGGGTCCTCAGGGAACATGAGATCCAAGGGATGTGACATGGCAGGAAGCTGGGGTAGGGTGGGCAGGGGACCTTTTTCTATTAAATAAATAAATAAGTAATCCTGAACTCTGGGTTAAACCAAGTTAAACTGGCTGCTTTCCTATGAGATGTCTCAGCTTTTAGTGGTTCATCTGTGATTGACTTTCCAAAATGGGAGCATTTCCCACACTTTGTTGACCTTAGAAACTTTTTCTTTTATCCTGAGCATCCCATAGAACCAGTGTTCTGAGGAACAAAATTTGGGGAACCCCAAACGGCCAAGCACATGGCTTCTCTCCCAGTCCATTTTTCTTCCCTGCTCAGGAGGCCAGTTGGTTCTGTCCTGACCTCAGGGAAGCAGATTTGATCTAGTTAGATGAGAGATTAGTGCACACTTGATTAATACCATCCCAGCAGATCTGGCCAGGCTGGAGGCTGCCAAGGAGGCCACCTTGGTCAGGAACCCAAAATAGACCTCTTTGATGGCTTGATCATAGACAGATGGTACTGGGAGGAGGCACAGGACAATGGAGACTTGGTCATTTGTCCCCCAGACACCTCCAGGTGCATTGGGAGGACTCTGGACTTGGGTCTGCTCCAAAGAGCTCTTGTGGGAGACACAGCCTGCAGGGCAGGGGATGATCATGAGGGAGTCCTAGAAGGGGTGGTAGCACCAGCAAGATGACTTTGGAGCACAACCCATGGTCATGAGCTGAAAGTGATGTCTTTCCTCCACTGCTATTAGGGAATCCAGGGCCCAAGTTCTCCCGGTTTCCCCACCCCCCAAGAGGTCCATGGGGACTGGGAGCCTCATCCTCCCCTCTATCTTCCCTTTCAGGAAGAACAGGCCAGCACGCAGCTGTCCAAGTGCCGGAGAGTCCAGCATGAGCTGGAGGAGGCTGAGGAGAGAGCGGACATCGCCGAGACCCAAGTCAACAAGCTGAGGGCCAAGAGCCGGGATGTGGGGAGCCAGGTGAGAGCAACCACCCGGGCACAGCTTCTTCCGGGGGAATTCTGAGACCTGGGGACCAAGAGGCCACCCGGGGAGGGGTTGGAGGCTGCCCCTTGGTCCCTTCATCCTGCTGCTGGCCATGTACTCAGAGACGCTACTATTTTAGCAAAAGCTCCTGCGATTCCAGGCTCACAGAGAAGTGAGCAGTGAGGCACAAAGGAGACAGGCACCTCCCTTCCCCACCTCTCCCTGGTGCTGGAGGAGCTGCCCAAGAAGGCCCTGCTTTTCAGGGGAGCTGTCCTTTCTCCAGCAGCTTGATCAGTTTGTTTTTACAATGTGCGATGGGAAACGTCATTCCTTAACACGTCTCTGGACTTCCAGCCTTTCTAGCTGTTCCACCTCAAGACCATGTTGAGTCTCCCACTTGGTTGGACTCATCTCCTGTATATGAATTTTTTTTCTTACACAGAAAATGGAAGAATGAATCCCTCCTGATGCTCATTGCCATGGGATACCTCCAAGAGAGCGGAGGGAAAATGTTGTGAGAAATAAATTCTCCCTAAAACACTTGGATTCCTGGTTCTGCTGTTTCTTACAGAGGTCCATTCCTCTTCCAGGGGGTGCTTTCTAGATTCTTGCCTGCACTATTTGCCATATAAAGCAAGGAAGGAGTGTGAAAGTGTAGCCTCCTTGCCCCAAGGAGAAGAGGCAAAAATCTAACCCATTATCTGGTAAATCACTGGCTTCCATAAATGTTCAAAAATAAAGACACTCTGGGATAACTATAACACATTTTCTTCCTAAGAGCTCATAATTCTTTCAAATTCAGTTCTCTATTTTCTTCCCTAAACTTAGAGACAGGGAAACTGAGGCCCAGATTGACTAGATGCTTTGACTCAAGTTGTCCAGAGCAGAGTGGAGACTTAGAAGGCTGAGACCCCAGACTCCCACAACAGTGCTCTTTCCACTAAGCAACCGTGCCTTTCTGTCCTGTTCCTTTTAGGGGCTCAGGTGGTTTGAAACTGTATGTTCCCCTCAGAACAGCATGTTCTTAAACTTAATCCATTCCTGTGGGTATGGACCCATTGTAAGCAGGATCATTTGGTGAGGCTACTTCAGTTAAGATGCAACCCACCTCATTCAGGGTGGATCTTAATCCTCTTACGGGAGTTATTTATAAATGGATGAATACAAAGAGAGGAACACACAGACGCAGGAAGCTGAAATCAAGGAAACCATGAAGAGAAGGGAGAGACCAGCAGACACTGCCATGTGGCAGAGGAGTCAAAGAGTACCAGCAGCTGGTCTTTGGGAAGAAAGCATTGCTTTGATGATGACTTGAGTTAGATATTTTTCTCAGCTTCAAAACTGTAAGCTAATAAATTCCCATTGGTAAAAGCCAACCCATTTTAAGGAATCTGCTTTCAGCCACCTGGAAAACTAAAACAAGCGCAATGTCATATACCTCTCTAATACCCACCCATAGTTCCCCATAAGAGCTGAGCAGGTAGCTGGTGCTTTCAAACTCATTCACTCCCAAGAAGACGGATGCCTTGCAAAAGACTGGCTAGGGTTCTCCTTCTAGCTGGGGCTACTCCTCTCTGCCTGCGTGGATTCTGCTCAGGGTGCCCTGGGCCCAAAGGTGAAAGGAGTGGCTGGGCCGAGAGTACAATTAACTTTCAAAGTCCACATGGAGGCTGGCCTGGGCATCATCCTCCATCCCCTCCAAAAAAAGAAACTGCTGCTGGTTTCAGGTCTCTCTCCGATCCTAAGGATCCCTCTGGTTCTGATTATATTGATTTGCTTACCTTGAAGAGGCATAGTAGGATGTAACAAGGATGAGATTAGGAGCCAAGACTAAATTTAAGCCAAAACCCAACCACCTAATAGCTGTCATTGTGTGGTCTTCGGTTGGTCACACATATTCCCTGAACCTGAGTTTCCTCCTTGGCTTTGGATTCTGGCAAACCTGGATGGAATCCTGATGCTATCACATACCAACTGCATGACCTTGGGCAAAGTTATTCTTTCTGAGCCACAATTTCCTTATTCTGTAAGGGGGAGATGACAATAAAAATCATAGCTGCCATTAACTGGTGGTGAGTACTGGCTTGCTATGTACCAGGAACTGAGATAAGTACTCTATCCTCCAACATCTTAGATCATCCCTTCACTCTGCCTTCCAGATTCTCCTTTCCTTCTTGTCACCAGCCCACCCCATAGGCCTCCACCTTAGTGGGCTCAGAAGTTGAGAAGTGTTGGCAGTAGTGGTGGTGGCTGAAAATGATTCTGAGGTCACCTACCTCCAATATCACATCACCATTGTCACCATCACCACCATCGTCGTCATCACCATCTTACCATGATCACCATCACCACTATTTTCACCATCATCACATTCATCACCCTCACCATCACCATCATCACCATCATCATCATCGCTGAACTTTAGGGTTGAAAGGGCCCTTTAAGAATGATCTAGTCCCACATCCTCATTTTACAGACAAGGAAACTGAGACCAAGGTAGCCCCCCAGGTACCAGTCCCTACTCTAAAACTCTGGCCACTCCCCACCACATCACATACCCAATAAGAAGAGCAATAATACTATTTCAGATACACAGGATACTTTGTATGATGCTAAGTGTTCTCATGGCCATTTTTCTCTTTCCTATTCCAACATCTCAACAAGCCTGTTAGGAGATCAGGCAAGTATTAATGCCCTTATTTTCTAGAGACATTACAGACAGGTTATGGTTTTCCCACTGTTTTGAGAAGGGAGATAAAATTGCATCTCTTCATATTCCCCATACAGCACAGAGAGCTTCACAACAGTGAGCTTTTCCCTTGGCATGGGCGTGTGCTGTCTTGGAAAGAGCCCTGGGTCCCCATCCTGCCCTATCACTCACTAGCTTTGTGACCTTGGAGGATTCGCTTCATTGCGCTAAGCCTCAAGTTCCTCACGTGTAAAATAAGGAGTAAAATCTACTTTCTAGCATTGTTTTAAGTAGTAAATAAGACTATGCAAGAAGCACACTTGGTCTACAGGCGGGCACATAAGAAGCTTTCTGGAATCTTGTTATCAGGATGAGAAAGGCCCCACAGGAGGCAAGGCTCATCCAGGGCAGGGTCCTGATGGACAACAGCCTGGGGCTTTCACTGCATCCCAGAGGGGCTTCTTCTGGTTTGGAGAGTTACACCCTGAAGTTGGGGGTCACCCCCCACCCAAACAAACAACATATATATGGAATCACTCCTCCATGACACCTGACAAAACCAGATCTTAATTCCACTTGTTTAAACACTCCCCAGCTCACCTGGGGGCTGTCTAGGAAGAAGCTGCACCCCGCAAGTGTGTCTGCACTTACCTGGCACCCCACATTCTTCAACTCTGCAGTGCTGCCCAAATTCAGGTGCCACAGTTGCTGTTGTTTTAATAATTATTATTATTATTATTATTATTGTTATTATTCAGCACTACAACCTAGTCTCTGAGCTCTGAGGCCTTGGAATGCAGAGCCCACCCTGGCCTTGAGCGCCCTTCACAACAGAGCTTTGCTGCCACCACCTGGCTATGGAAGGGTACGCGTTTTTGTTATGCAAATGACGTAGAGATTAAACTCAAAACGTCCTGGATTATGCATTCGGAGTCAGAGGTGTCCTGGTTCAGGCCTCTAGTTTCACAGATGAGAAAATTCAGATGAGTGACAGGATCTGGTAACCCATCAGGATGTAGTACCAGAGCCAGGCACCCCGGGTCTCCCAGCTCCCAGACTAGGGCTCCCCCAACTATACTCCCAGTGTCCATAGAAGCAGACCCTGCGGAGCCTCGAGAAAGAGGTCTAGGAATGGCTGGGCAGAGAGAGAGCGGGTCCAGGTGATTGAGCTGGCGGCAGAGGGCGGGACCAGAGCCTGTGCCCGGCTGGAAGAGCAGGGCTGGCCCTAGAGTGGGAAGCCATGCACCTGCACAAGCAGCCCGTGCCCCTAGCTGGGTGGGGAGCAACCAGAACCTGCATGCTTCCAGAATGAGGGTGGCCCATGGCACCTCCAAATCAGGTCCCCTGGCCATTTCCCTAGGCCTAAGGCAAAGGAGCAGGATGTCCAGTCCACAGCAAGATAGCCCAAGGTCAGGACCTGTGCCAAAGAGCTTCTATATATAGCTCTCCACCTTTCTCCAATCCTGCTCAGTGCCCAGGAGGTTGGCATCAATGGGCTCCTTTGCCCTCTGGCCTTCGGGTGGGTTTGGCCAGTGGGGAGGTCAGGAGGAGGGTCAGGTCAGGGTGTTGGTTCCCGGTGACCCTCCCTGCAGGCAAAGATCTTATTTCCTGTCGGGCATCCCACCACCTAGCCCCCTCCGGCTCCAGGCTCTGGTGATGGTTCCCTCATCCCCACCCCTGCTTGCCCTTACAGTCTGAGGGAGGGTAACGGAAGGTAATGGAGCCTGCTGCTATTAGGCTCCTGTGGTTTTCCTATATCTGCCCTGCTGATGGTATGCTACTTTGGGCATACCCTCCAATTCCTGCTGCGACCCTGGCTAATACAGGACCCCACCCTGCTTGTCTAGTTTACCGGTCCACGTGCCTCCTAGGGAGCAGGACCAGCTCACCGAGTGAAGTAAGCGTGCTATTTGCCGCTGTGCGTGGTCATCTCCAAGCCATAAATCCCATTCAGACAGGTGATTCAGGCTCTCTGTGCACTGCAACCTGGCCCAGGCCTCCATCAAGTCAAGTTTTTAGGATTCCTTCCAAGTCTTCTTTTTAAATCCAATCAGTGCCTTTGAACCCATGAAGAATACGTCATTGCCATCTGGGGTCTAAGTGGACCAGTGATGTACTAGAAGCAGCTCATTCCAGCCAACAGAAGCCAATGATTAAATTTGCAGGAATTCGGTGAGCCAGTTTTCAACGCAGATGTTGTTAAAAAATTAAATTATATAAGCTTGTAATCAAACAGATTATGTTTTAAAAAAACAAAGTGTTTTAGTTTCCTAGCTGCTAAAACAAATACCATACGATGGGTCAGCTTAAACAACGGGAATTTATTGGCTCACGGTTTCAGAGGCCAAAAGGCTTGCTTCTTCCCAAGGCCTTGTAGCTTCTGGCTAGCCAGCAATCTTTTGGGATCTGGATTTTCTGCCATATGGCAATGCACAGGGCAATGTCATCTCCTTTCTCCTCCAGGTCCCCTTGACTTGCAGCTTCTGGCTGTTCCCTGTGGCTTCTCCCTTTACATCCAATTTCCTTTGCTTATACGACTTGAGCCATATTGGATTAAGACCCACCGTCATTTGGTTTGGCATCATCTTAACTAATAACCTATTTACAAATAGGTCCTACTTACAGATGGGTCCCCACACAGGACCAGGGACTGGGACCTGAACATGCCTTTTGTGCGGGACCTGATTCACTCCCCAACACAAGATGACAGACATTCATGCCTTGCTTCCTCA
This sequence comes from Tolypeutes matacus, assembly GCA_026826555.1. Taxonomy (NCBI): domain Eukaryota; kingdom Metazoa; phylum Chordata; class Mammalia; order Cingulata; family Chlamyphoridae; genus Tolypeutes; species Tolypeutes matacus. The sequence goes on along the minus strand of JAKSZT010054052.1, from coordinate 7,078,987 downwards.
TGGTTTTGCTACATTTTACCACAGTCTATGTGCTTGAGGTTATTCACAGCTCTTAAATGCCATCTAATCATGGGCTACTTGTGTTTTTTCCAGACTCTGCACTCAGAGTGGCATCATGTTGGTAGCTTGGCATGGGCCGGGGAGGGAATGTTTACACCACAGAGACTGGCAGACCCTACAAAGCAGGGCTTGTTTGCTTGTTTGCAACATTTACCAGTGCACCACCGAGACCAGTGAAACCCAAGTAAAAATGAATCTGGGGAAGCGGATGTGGCTCAAGCGACTGGGCGTCTGCCTACTACATAGGAAGTCCTGGGTTCGGTTCCCGGTGCCTCCTAAAGAGAAGATGAGCAGACACAGAAAGCACACAGCAAATGGACACAGAGAGCAGACAGCAAGTACAAACGGGGGGGGGGGGGATAAATAAATAAAATAAATCTTAAAAAAAAATGAATCTGCAATTCTGTATATAGAGATGTTGGAGTGTGGAGGGGCCAGCCTCACCCCCACCCCCAGCCTTCCACCTATCCTTCTAGGTCATCTTAGTCAAGGCAGCAGATTGAGAGGAATTCTCAGGGCTAGGGATTTAAATCCTGTACAGCGCAGGGGAGGGGAGAAGGAGCAGGGTGGACTATGCTGTTCAAGTTCCAACCCCACTGCTATAGTCGGAGCATGAGAAACTCTCTCGGGAAGCGGATGTGGCTCAAGCGATTGGGCTCCCGTCTACCATACAGGAGGTCCAGGGTTCAATTCCTGGAGCCTCCAGGTGAAAGAGCAAGCGGCCCGCACAGCGAACTGGCACGAGTGGAGTGCTGGCCTGTGTAGAGAGCTGGCGCAACAAGATGACACAACAAGAAGAGACGCAGCAGACCAGGGAGCTGAGGTGGCACAAGAGATTGAGCACCTCTCTCCACCCCAGAAGGTCCCAGGATGGGTTCCCAGTGCTGCCTAAAGAGAAGACAAGCAGACACAGAAGAACAAACAGAAAGCAGACAGCGAGCACAAAACAATGAGGGGGGCGAGAAATAAATAAATAAGTAAAACTTTTAGAAAAATAAATAAATAAGAAACTCTCTCAGCTGTGACAGAAACTCAGCTCCTAGGTTAAATATATATATATATATATATTCACATCACTGAAAATTCCAGGGGTGGGCAATCTCCAGGTTGACTGGATCCATGGATTCATGGCTGGATATAGGTTCTCAGATGATTTCTTATTTCTCTCTTTCTTACCATCTGTCAGGTCTGCTTTTCCTCTAAGTTAACTTTATTCCCAGGTAGCCTGCCCCTTTGGGATTACAAAATGACCAGGCTTATAGCCTATTTCTTAAAACCTTATGTTAGCAGCCTAGAGGAGCTTCTCTCTCCCAGTAGTTCCAGCAAAAGCCCAAGGGCTGATTCTCATTGGCTCCAATTGCCCAGGATGGTCATTTGTCCTGACCAGTGATGGTGGTCAGGAGGTTGTTGACTTTGGTCAGTTCTGAGTTGTGGTGGGACCAGCCCCGCCCAAACCCCACGACCTGAGAATAAGGAGGTGTTTCCTATCCCTCCTATTAGGTCAAGTTCCTATTCCCAGAAGGAGTCGTGGGGGGTGTTGTGTGAGAATAAAAGCACAATGCCCATTATGAGGGTGTACTAGCATTGAGGCTGTGGGCCTTGGCCGAGTCTGCTGCCAACTTTTAAAACTAGGTTGATAATGTCTTTCCACAGGGTCACTGTGTGGGCAAAAATGATGTGTAGTGGAGCAGGTGGAGCTTAGTGGTTGAGCGCACGCTTCACATGTACGAGGTCCCGGGTTCAATCTCCCGTACCTCCTAAAAAAAATAAACATTTAAAAAAAAAATGATATGCATGTAAAGCCCCTGGTGCAAAGTAGGCTTCCCAGGAAAGCTAGTTGGTGTTTCCCTTTTTTTCCCTATTTCTCACTTGTCACTTTCCCATGAAAGATATGATATGCAAATTTAAGGTCTAGGCTGTCTCTTTCTTCGCTCACTGTTGAACCAGCTGGCACTCAGTCTCCTCCCGTCCGTCAACACTTGTTCTCAGAGTCTAACTTCTCGTAACATAACGTGATTTCCTTCCCCGCCAATGACCTGAATTCCATCCAGGATCTCATATTGCTGACAGGAGGAGGAAGAGGCTGTTGCCCAGAGGTGCTGCCCTGGGGCTAGAAGCTTCCTGTCCCATGAGTCAGGGAAGAGAGTTCTGGGTGGTGCCGGACAAAACATGTGGACATCGCTGGGATTGGGACCCAGGGCCAGCCCGTGGCAGGCTGGCAGCACTGCTGGGGCACTGCTCCTTCTGGAGAGCAAGCAGACAACTCATTCATTCAAAGGCGGAGTTACAGAGGACCTACTAGGTGCCAAGAGCAGTACTAAGCACTGAGAACACAGTCCTGAAATAAGGAACAAGAGTTTGAAGTGCGTTCCTCCCAAAGAGAGCCCAAATTCACCTCAAATTTCAGATCAAGTGTCCTCTCCTACTCCTCAGTGTCAGATACCACCTCCCATCTGAGCCCTTTGTTTGCTTGTAATCATTTGTTCTTGTTTCCTGGCTGCAATCACAAATACCATGCAATGGATTGGCTTACACAACAGGAAGTTTTTGGCTCACAGTTTTGAGGGTAGAAGACCAAAATTGAGGTGTCAGCAAGACAATGCTTTCTGCCAGAAGTTGGTGACGTTGTATGGCTGGCTGCTGGCGATCCTTATTCCTTGGCTTTTCCGTCAGATGGCAATGCACACAGTCATGTCTTCTTCTTTGCCTTCCAGGTCCCGATGATTTCCAGCTTCTGCTTGCTCTCGACTCTTCTCCCTCCGTCTGACTTTCTCTCTGCTTCTATAGGACTACAGGCTTCCAGATTAAAGCTCAGCCTGACTCAGCTGGCTACCCTTAACTGAAGTGACATCTTGAAGAGATCTTATATACAATGGGGCCACACCCACCAGAATGGGGGACAAGACCTAGAACTGTTTCAACAGGGGTGCACAATTCAATCCACTGCATCATTCATTTCCCAGTTTCTCTCCACCATTAAACTGTCCACTACATCAAGGAAGCTCTCTTTATCATCATTCTCTTCATCATCTTAGTATCCCCACAAGCTTGCATATCATAAGCAGTCCACAGATGTTGCCCAAAAGGACAAATATCTAGAACGATATTTTTATAATGATAAAATCACTGGAAATAACCTAAAATGCTTAGTAATAGAGGGCAGCCTAAATGTACTATGGTAACAATTATAATAATAGCAGCTAAAATTAATTGAGCACTTAGTAGGTACAAGGTGATATTTTAAGAGTTTTATACGCATCATCTTTAATCCTCACAAAGTCCCTCCACAATAGGCCTTTGTTTTATCCTCATTTTATAGATGCAGCTCAGAGAGGTTAAGAAATTTGTCTCGATGTCACACAGCTAGTAAATGGTGGGGCCTGAGCTTGTAATAATTATGCTAGTCTAGGATACTTGAAGAGTTTTATGAACTTTAAAAAGCAAAAGCCTTTATGTCACTGTTCAATTTCTTGAACTGGATAACTGTACTTAATGAGGTGAATTAAGTGAATATTCTTGTTCTTAGGAAATCTACATGAAAGTATGATGTGTTCAAGGAACATGATGTATGTGACCTACTCATGAATGTTTAGAAAATAAAGATATGGAGTGGGGGGAAGAGAGAGAGAATGATATCACAAATGTGGCAAAATGTTGAAGATTGGTAAATCTGGGTGTATCTGCGTAGAGGGTATACTGGAGTTCTCTGTATGGGTTTTATGTTATTTTTGCAACTGTTCTGTAAGTTTTAAATTATTTCAAAATAAAGTTGTTTTTTTAAAAAATCAATAGCACAAACATTTGGCTGCATTGAGATGCATGTGCTAATGCTCATACTAAATAAAGTTAAATGAAAAAAGGCTAATGATAAGACATATACAGCATCATCATAACCATGTGAAAATGTGTGGGTATGTTAGATAAGCCCAAGTTCAGGGTAAAGAAACTGAGCTTCTAATCTATTTGAGTCTTCCTTTCTATGTAAACCTGAACAATTTTTAAAGTTATCTACACTCAGGGTTTGGCAAATTCTCCACTAATTTGTTAGAATGATCCTTGCGGAGATGTGGAGATGCTACAGGGTGATACTTGTTAATTCCTCCGCTCCTACATTTTACATGGGCTTTTCTCAGAACAAAGCCTTGGTTCAAGGGAGTCTTTGGGGGAGTGGATTGGCTCTGGGAAAGCCTGAGAGTCCAGTGGAAGAGACTTTGGGGTGCTAGGGATGGGGAACCTTGCAAAGGAAACAGCATCACAAAGCCACGTCATCTTTGCTTGGTCAGACGGCTTCCTCTCCCTAGCAAAGGGAGGGCCCCCTCGCCCTCTCTGCTCTCCTCCTTGTCCCCCAAGGGCCCCAGCATGCTGTAAGAGGGCAAGTGGAAGTAAGAAAGGCCAGGCTGCTAGTGTCGAATCAAGCTGACTTTGAACGGGGCAGGCAGGAGTCCTGGGAGAGGGGAGGAGGTGAGGCCCAGGTTGGGGCAGATGCAAATGCCACAACCAGATCTCGGGCGATTTCCTTCCTCCAGTCTGAAGAGCTTCCCAGAAATGTGAGCATCCTGAAAATCCCCCTCCGGCTGGAGCCAGCCCAGGAAATACTGAAGGAAATAGCTCAGAATGCCAGGAGGAGGGAAAAGAGGAGGAGAGCGCCAAGAGGAGGTGGAGGTGAAGGGGCAGGAGTGGATAGCATCCATGGGGGCAGCTGGCGTGGGGGAGTGTGGAGACAGTGTTGACTGAAGAACAGTTGAGGGAGCTGGTCATATTTAGTTTAGAGAAGAAGCAGGGAGCAGCGAGCATGATAGGCAGTGTCAAATATCTAGGTCAGATGCTCGGGAGAAAAGACGTGAATTTTTTCTGCATTGCTTTAGTCCACATTCTTGGTCCGTGGAGCAGCAGCCTCAGTATCCCCTGGGAGCTCAGAAATGCAGTCTTAGGTCCCTCCCCAGACAGAGCGAATCCTAACATGCACTTTCACCAGATTCCTGGGTGATTTGTGAGCACATTAAATTTTGAGCAACACAGATCTAGAAAGGAGTCATGTGTTGCTGTAAATGTCAAATGAAAGGAAACTACAGAATAATCTAGGGAATATATAACATAGTGATTTTGATGGTGGATGAAGACTGTGGTTAATAGTATAAACATGAAAATGTTCTTCTTTTAAAGAGTGTTAAAAATGTTGTCATACATGGGGAAATTACAACTAATGTTATAGATGATAGTTAACAGTATATTGCAATTTTTTGCAGCAATGGCAAAGAAGATATATAAATCCCAAAGGACAAAAATAGGGGGGGATATGGGGGTATGGGATTTTTACTTTTGGAGTAAGGAAAATGTTCTAAAATTGACTGAGGTGATGACAGCACAGCTCTGTGATGAAAATGAGAGCCACTGAGTGTACCCTCTGAATGTATTGTACAAATCATGGGACTATATAACACAGGGAATCCAGTGGTAGAAGATGGACTGTGGTTAACAGAATAAATGTGAGAATGTTCTCTCATGAACTATAACAAATGTATAGTACTAATACAGGCTGTTAATAATTGGGTGGGTTGGGGGGAAAAATACACCAAATGTAAGATATAGGTTATGGTTAGTAGTAGTATACAAGAAAAAGACCCATTCAAGTGCAAGATAAACTAATGGGTTTTAATGTATCAGAGTATGAAATTGATATGGCTTTAGAGTCCACACTGTAACTAGCCTTTAAGAAACTACTAATTGTCAAGTTTGGGTGTACAATCAAAGAAAATATTCATATTTATCTGAAATATTCCTCCTTTACCAACTACGTATCTATGAGAGACTGGATTTTTTTCAAATACTTGAGCGAAAACAAAAACAAACTAAAAAATTTATTACAATAGAAAGAATTGTGCAATTCAGATGTGCATAGCAGACACAAGAATCAGCTATCTTCGATTAAGCCAGAAACTAAAGAGATTTGCTAAGATGGGAAATAATGCTACTTTTCTCACATATATTTTTTTTTTTTGGAAGATACAGTTATTTTTCACAAAAATATATTATTTATGTTCATTGTATGGGTTCATTATCATTCATTAAATGGATTAATAAGCAGTTTTTAATTTCTGTGTTTTTTTTCCAGGACAGTATATATCAATAGCTAGAACCTGTAGAGACAAAAGTCCTTTGGGATCTGCAACAACTTTTTAGAAGTTAAAGAGGACTTGAGACAGAATTTTGAAACCTCTTGCTTTCTTTCCTGGAAACTGCACTCATCAGCCTTCCCGTGGGTGTCAGGGGAAGTATCACACCCTGTTCTTCCAAAGGGCTGCTGAGATTTCCCCATCACTGAAGAGGCTGAGAATGTCTTGGGCTGTAGGGGGAAGGGAGGATGGAGGCACACCATGGGTCCTGGAGCTAGAAAACAAGGAGGATTGCTGGTGGCCCTGACTGCTGTGCTGGTCCTCTCCTGGCCAGGACTCCAATTAATAGCTTTGAAGTGAATGGAAATTTAGCTGCTGTGCTGGGTGGCTGGGGCCCTATACTTTGGAGTTCTGTAATCTCTCACCCCTGCTTCTCCCACCAAAAAAAAAAAAAAAAAGTCCATGGGGGCACCACCACATATCCCACAAGCTTACCAAAACTAGTTTTTCGCCCGGCTTAAGGAAAGATTGGTATAAGAATCTGTTGCAGGGGGCGGATGTGGCTCAGATGGTTGGGCGTCTGTCTGCCATATGGAGGGACCTGGGTTCAATCCCTGGGACCTCCTGGTAAAGTAGAAAATATATGTATATGGAAGGCGCATGGGCTGCCGGGCTCTGTGTGCCGGTGAGCCGCCAGGCCCGGGAGCCATGCAACAGGATGATGACGTGACAGGGGAGAGGCACGGGGGAGAGACAAGACGAGATGCTTCGAAGGCTCTGAAGGCCAGGAACCAAGGTGGCGCAGGTGGCAAAACACCGCTTTCCTACATCGGAGGTCTCCAGGATCAAGTCCTGGTGAAGACTGGAGGAGGAGGATGAGAAGAGATGGCAGGAGGCAGACATGGAGAGTTGCCCAGCGAATGGACATGGGACGGCAAATGGGGAAGGGAGGGTTTGGGATAGATAAAGTAAATAAATAAATCTTTAAAAAATTAAAATTAAAAAAAAAGAATCTGTTGCATTTCCACTGCTTCCAGTAATATAGAGTCCAGAAGGGACAAAGACAAGATAGATAGATATATACACTCATAACTATACATGGTTGATATAATTAATGAGGGGATGCTCTAGAGCTCTGGAAAGAAACAGTGGGGTAAAGAATGTTATGAGACACTCAAGTCGGAGTCACATCTTAGCAATCTTACCCAGAACCTTCCAGAGAACAGAACAAAGAAAGTACACAGCCTAGTTGATTTTATGAGGTCAGTATAACCTTTATATCACAACAAAAATTATAGGCCAATCTCACTCATAAACACAGATGCAAAATGTTCTAAAAATATATATTAGCAGGGAAGCAGATGTAGTTCAGGCGACTGAGCTCCCGCTTACCACTTGGGAGGTGCAGGTTTGGTTCCCGGTGCCTTCTAGAGAAGATGTGTAAGACAGTGAGCTGGAGCAACAGGCTGGCGCAATGAGCTGATGTAACAAGATGATGCAGTGAGATGACACAACCAAGAGACACAGCAAGGAAACACAATGAGAGACACAACAAAGCAGGGAGCGGAGGTAGCTCAGGTGATTAGGCATCTCCCTCCCACATGGGAGGCCCCGGGTTCGGTTCCTGGTGCCTCCTAAAAAAAGAGAAGACCAACACACAACAAATGCAAATAGTGAGGGGTTGGGGAGAAATAAATAGATAAAATAAATCTTTAAAAAAAAAACATATATATAAGGCGCTAAACATTTGCTATATTGGAAACCATGCATGTGTTCCCAGACCTAGTTTTTCTCCCTAGGTCTGGTTTTTAGAATGCTGTTGATAAACTAAGCCTGATTTATTATATGACCATCTGTATGGGAAAAGACTGTAACTTTGAGTATTTATGGTCAACCTTAAGAGATATAGCAGGGGGATGGATGTGGCTCAGGTGGTTGGGTGTCCATCTCCCATATGGAGGGACCTGGGTTCAATCCCTGGGACCTCCCGGTAAAAATTTAAAAAAAGAAAAATATAGAAGGTGCATGTGCGGCCAGACCCCACATGTGGGTATGCCTCCAGGCCCCACCAGTGGGTGAGCCCCCCAGGACCTATGTGCGGGTGAGCCGCCAGGACCCGTGAGCCACACAGCAAGATGATAACGTAACAGGAGAGTGACACAAGGGACAGCCAAGACAAGATGCGCCAAAAAAAAA
>JAKSZT010054052.1:7058958-7070518 GCA_026826555.1 Tolypeutes matacus | reverse complement strand
AAAAAATGGATAAAAGTAAGTAAATAAATAAATCCTTTAAAAAAATGTATAGGGGAGTAAGATATGGACTATAGTTAGAAGTAATACTTTGATGTTGCTTTTTCATGATTTGTTAACAAATGTTTCACAACAATGTGGGGTGTTTGTGGGGGGGGCCTGATGTGTAGGAGCCCTGTATGATGTTATGCAGGTTTGTTTTGTAAGTTCATAATGTTTACTGAATACTTATAGTTTATGTATGTTCATGTATGAATGATATACTTCAATAAATTGTTTAAAATAAAATATATGATGGTGAAAAATAAATATATATATATTTATATACACATAAATATATTAGCAAACTAAATTCAGCAAAGTATAAGAAAGATAATATATTCTGGGATAAGGTTGGGTTTAAGTTTGATTTAACCATTTTTTTTAAACTTTTACTTTGTTAATTTTCTAATTTTTCTACGAAGACTACCATTATCACCCTCATTTAACAATGTGAGGAAATATGAGGCATAGGGAATTTAAGAACATGAGGTATACAGAGTTTAAGTAACATACCTAAATATCTAGTTAGTGATGGAGCCAGAATTTAAATCTAGATTGTGTGGATCTAAGCACAATGTTACAGTTAAGAACACAGGCGAATTTAGTGGTAAGGTGAAACATAATGGTTTTTGGTTTGTTGGTTTATCAAGAGAAAAAGGAAATGCAATTAGAAACTCCTTGAAATACTAAAACCTAAACAAGAAACTTTTTATTCAAATATTTAGCAGACTAAAACATGGCATGATTTTGATGGCGGTAAGAAAAGGGTGCCCTTTTGACTTTGATGCTTGGGCACAGACTGGTGAACTAGGATTGGATTTCCTTTTCTACAAGTCCGGTCACACTGCTTGGTTCGGCAAGAAAAAATAATTACATAATGCACTTTAATGGTCTTTCATTTTTAGACTCAATCTATAGACAAGGTGCAGAAAACTTCATTTCAGTTGCAGAACTGAAATGAATATAAGTATTGTAAACTATAAGTATTGTAAACCCCGACATGTTAAAACTGATCATCCAGCTGACAGAGGTCAGGAGATGGAGTGGAGAGAGGTGGAGGTTAAGTGCAGAGCAGTGATTTTCTCATCTTATATAACAGAAAGTCAATTGATACTACCAAAGGTGGGATAACACAAGCAATAGAGGTTGAGTGTATTATTTAAAGTTGCAAAGTTAACCAGAAGTAGAGCTGAAAATAATCACATAGCTGGGGGGGGGGGTGGCACAGAGAGAGGAAGGGAAAGAGTACGAGCCAAATTCCTCCTCTCTTACAGGTAAAAGTCTATTTTATACCACCTAAAGTTGGTACATCACAAGTGGAGGCAATACATACACGACTGGGGATGTTGGGATCCTCCAAAAGAAATTCCAAGATGCTCATGGCTCTTCCGCGGTAGGGGAATAGGATCTTAGTTTCATAGCAGGATCAAGCTACCACAAGATGGAGTGCTTGCCCCTGCCCCATCGCCATCGTGGCCCCTGTGCTCCAGGCACAGTACATCAATTCCCCTTCCCTGCTGGCCAGCTCATATTAGTCCTTCAAGACCGATCGGTTGCTACCTTCTCTGAGTGGTGTCTTCAAGGCGCCCTCCTTTTCCCTTGACTCCTTGCACCCCTCGTCCTAGAACTTCCCTCACTGCTTCTTGTCCCCACCAAGCTGTCATTTCTTTGGGAGCAAAGGCTGTGTGTCCTTGGGGGCAAGTTGCTTGACCCTTCGGCCTCAAAGTCCTACGTGACTTGGGGTAAGAGCCACTTACAAGGAAGGTGTAGGGATGTAAAGTGTCCAGCTTTATGGGAAGACAATTTGAAGACAGAGCCTCAATGGCTAATAGAGCTCTCTTTCTGTGGTTGGATAACAGATGAATTTTTTCCCTATAGCCTTTCATTTTTCCAATTTTTCTGCAGGGATTTTTCATTACTTTATTTTAAAAAGTTATACTCACCACCACCACAACAACAACAACACACACAAAGAAACTCCCTTCATAAGCAGGCAAGTGCTGTCTGTGCACATACATACACGCACGTGCGTGTTCAACATTTTGCATACGATTATTTTAGGACTCAAAGGGGTGAATGAATGAATGAATGGATGAATGAATGAATGAAGAAGCCTGTAAGGCCAACACAGTAGCATTCCTTCAGATGCTCCCAGCACCACTTTATATCATTAGCTAGTACAAGGCAGGCAGGACCAAGGAATATCAATGAGAACAATGTCACAGCCAAGGCCCAAATGGAATCCCTCTCACCCTAGCCCCCCATCCCTGCCCCCAGGGTTCTGGATGCCAACCCAATAGAGAGAGGACTTGGACACACCCTGGACTCCCCACTTGAGCTCACCTTCTCTGTAAATTTTATCTCCTGAGGTGGACCCAAGGGAACCAATGGGACATATAACTGCTTGTTTCAGGACCCAATTAGCATTCACAAAACTCCGGAAGGTGCTGGGAGGAAAGGGGTGAGTGGGGTGGAGGATGGGGATGCAGGGAGAAACTTCCTAGAAAATTAGTATCCCTGTCTGGTGCCAAGAACAAACAGTTCATTTCCTTTTGTTTTTTCCTCTTTAGCACCAGCGTCCTTCCCTAGACCCCTGGCATCTAATAAAAACTGCCAAGATTCCGTTTTCCAATGTTATGCAAATCTTCACCCCTGCTCCTGCATCCTCTAGAGACAAGAGAGAAACAGAGAGGTGAGTAGAGTATCCGAAGATAGCATGGCACTTGGTAGTGGGGCTCTCCAAATAAAGTACAAGATGGGGGGGGGGGGACAGTTGATCCCCATGTCACCCAACTTAAATCACTCAGCTATTGGGATCTTTGGTGAAGAGAGTCAACAGGCTTGTTTGTTTCAGGTCCTCCTTCCTTATTAACCCCAGGTTGCACCATGGAGGCCTGATCACGACCATCCAGGACAAATAAAGAATGGAAGTGGCAACTAAGAGACCTGAGGCTTTGTTTTAAGGTTTGCCCTCAGATTTCATCCTATACTAAAAAATGTTGGTTGCCCCTGAAGCTAAGGGATAAGGGGAAATGTTATATTCCAGAGACTGTGTGCCCTTCCCTTGCCAAACAGGTCCCAATGGCTACAATAATAATAATAAAAAAACAAGTGCTTACTATGTTCTAACAGCTTCCGAGAAGGATGCTATTATGCCCATCTTGTAGATGAAGAAACAGGTGAAAATTTGCCCAAAGCAATGCTGGAGAAAGTGAGGGAGGCTGAATTTGCCCCTGGGGGTGGGACTCCAGGGCAGATGCTCTTCACTGAGTACCTCACCACAGTCCTCTCTGCTAGCAAGGTGACGGTGGCGAGAGATGCAGAAGGTCCCAGCCTCGCCTTCCCTGCCGCCCTCCCACAGGCTCCCTGACTTTGCTGAAGCCCAGCCTTACGGCGCACCTGACCTTTCGAGGCGCAAGGGGCTCCCTCAGGGCAGCTGTGGTCCAGATCGGCACCCCTGGGGGGCAGCTTCTCCTGTCTCACACACACCCACCCACTGATGCCACCCCCAGGTGGTGGGCTCTCAGACACCCCCCCCCCAGGCCTGGCTTCACCACAGAAGTTCTCATGGGGCAGCTCCATCCCCTCAGCCCAGGCAGGCACCAGGGACAGAACAGACACTGACAATCAGTCTGTATTTGGGGGTGAGGAATGCCCCCACCTCAGCCCTCAATCCCCCCACACACACACACCAAGAGCTCCTATCCCCTATGTCGCACAATGGCTTTCTTTATCTGACAGAAGAACAAAGCCTTTTTAAGCCTGCGCCTCTACAGTCTTATTTCCAGGCACTTGTAAGAATTTCTTTCATGACCACGGGCTGCACTTTCCGCGCTGAGCGTGTTTTAAGGCTTTTCTTTAACTTTCGTTTTCTCTCATGCACCTCAGACCCCTGTGGCTCTTATCTGCTTTGCTCTTCCCTCTTTAGTCCTCCCTTTTTTGCTAAAGATTGATCTCTGTCCTCTGGCTTTGTGAGGTTTGCTGGACTGGGTCTTTCATCCTCGGCTGGCTTTGTGGGCAGTGTTTTAATAGTAGCACCTGGTGGGAGGGTCCATCCCCTTCTCGCTCCTCACACCCATGAAAGTTCCTTTTTGGTGCATCAGGCACCTGCCTAACATCTAAAATATATATATATATTTGACCATCAATTTGTTTACTTTTTGTGGACCTGACCTTCCTTGGGACAGGACAGTCAATTCCTTGAGGAGAGGCACCCCACCTGAACCAGTGCCGAGCAAACAGTAGCCACTCCACACACGTTTGCAGAATCTGTTAAATCCATCAGCCCAGCATACTGGCCTATTCAAGCCATATCCCAACATAAATGCCTTTACGAGAGAAAGGCTAAGGAAGTGGGTAGGGTAGCAGGTGCGAATGCTAGCTCTGCTCACTAGCTGGCTGGCCTCTGGCAGAGCACATAGCTGCCCCCACCCCTGTGCCTTAATTTCCTCATCTGTAAACAGGGTTATCAATAGTCCCTACCTCCGGGTTATGGGGCAGAGAAAACGATTCACCGCATGTAAAGCACCTAGAAAATATGCAACAAGCATCAGCTGTGATCACCATTATTCACTCTACAAACTCACTGTTTACCAGGGACCAAAATATGGGAAGGACATAATCCCAGTGCTCAGGGGCTCGGGTATATGTGAGGCAGCTGGCTGTGCTGCTGTCCAAGAGGCAGGGGCAAGGGGTGGTGGGATCCCTGGAATCAGAGGAGCTGTTCCTTCCTGGGGAAACTGAGAAAGGCCAAGCTGGGTGTTGAAGGTTGACTAGGAGATGGTCAGATGAGAAGTGGGAAAGGACATTTCAGGCATGGGGCTGAAGTGCAGGGAAGGAGCTTGAGGTAAGGCTGGAAGGATAGTTTCGGACCAGACTGTAAAAGACTGAGTGCATTATACCCAGTGTGCAATTAAAATAAAATAAAAGCAGCCATCCACATAGGCTGTTTAGGACCCTGCTCTCAAAATACCCCTCGATTAGACTCTCCCTTTCCTGGACTAATCTCAGGATCCAATCCCGATTCCTCTTTTCAAAAATATGGCTGGATGTTAGAGCAGCAATAAGCAGCGATAAGAAATAAGAATAAGCAATAAGAAACGAATACGATGCCAAAAAAAGAAAAGTCACCTTTTTCCTATAAATTTTTCCCCAGTTGGTTCTAACTTTGCTATTTTTTAATACACAGAATTTAAATTTTTTTATCAAGTCGAAACAAAGAAAAAAGGATGGCTGGAAGATCGCACAGGAATAGGCACTTTTTCCGAGCCCGTTCTCCAAAATTGGTGCTTTTTCAACTATTTTGAAGGCATATGTTGACATGGTAGAGATTAAGACTATTAGAAAAAAAGAAGACCTTAAGGAAGGAGAGTGAAGTAACTCCAAAGTCAAAGCAATAAGACCAGATCATTTCCCAAACCTTTCGACCTTTAACTAACAGCAACCTCTTGAAGAAAAATCTCAATTCTCTCATTCAACAACTATTTAATGAGCAACTACTGTGTGATAGTTACTGTCCTGGGCTTTGGAAATAAAACACACAAAAGGAAACAACTAGAAATTCATTCTCTTGTGGAGCAAGACTCCAGGGCAGGATAATTTTTAACTTACTACTGATATAGGCACATGTGGGGCTCTGCTACAACAGTATCTTGGATTTCTAAACAAGAGATTTAATGCATAGAATATTCAAGTCAAGAAATATTGGGGGTAAGAGAAATTAGGAAAATTCAAGTAGGAAGATGGTAAGAGGAATCCATTCGTCAACTCATTCTCCAGGTTTCTAATTTCCCATACCCTTAATTCTATCCAAGGTCCCTCTCCAAAATCCATCTTCCCACTTTCTGGTTCCTCACTACCATCTTTCAGCCCAAATCATACCAGTTAGGAAAGTGTTTGGCTACAATAGAGGCTTAAACAATGTGGACATTAATTGGAAGTGGTCTCAGTGTTTCTCAGATAGCTCAGCTGTATCACCATGGCTCTTATCACCTTTCTGCTCTTCCATGCTTAACGTGTTGGTTTTTCTTTCACATCTTGTAGCACCATGGGCCCAAAGACGGCTGCCACAGCTCCAGATATCACATCCGCATTCAAGATAGGAAAAATGGTGGACAGGTGGCATCAGTGAGCTCTCAATTTGTCTCCTACATAAGGAAGTAAAATTCTCCCGGAAGCCCCTAGTAGACTTCCTCCTCTTCTCACTATCCAGAGCTGGGTCACAAGGGAAATTGGGAAAGCCTGCATTTGGATTTCCAGCTTCCAAGATTGGAGGCAGCAAGAGAAAGAAGGTGGTTGGGAATGGCTTGTGTAGGCAAACAACAGTGCCTGCCAGAGAAAGGCCTTCACAGAGAAACATAAGACATCAGGCTGAAGGCTGCCCCAGCCATTTCAGGCTGGGAAACTCAAAACAACTGAAAAAAAAAAAAAAAAGAAAGAAAGAAAAAAAGGCACACTTCAGACTGAGTCCAAACATTGTGATTTAGACCAGAGCGAAGCCTGTCTTTGGAGAAACCCCCGCTGGAAAGCACCTCTAGTGTAGGAAAAGCCCCCACATTAAAATGCATAGCCCCTGGCTCTGCGGCCAAGCCATAAATTCAATACCAAGAACTCAATGGTCACATTGTAGGGTAAGGCAGGAATTGGGTAGATTATGTAAATAATGTGACTTTGTCACTGGTTAGGATTTAAACACGAGAGGAGGGGGCAGCTCCCACTCCATGCTGATCACATAATCCCACAGTCCTAGGACATGCTTTTGTCAGGGAAAAGGCTGAGAATAAGGAGCAAGGGCCACCAAGCAGCTGAATTGTATCTTTTACCCAAGTTAAGTAAACACTTGATAAGACCATTAGCATGGGTCCAAGTGTCTCATTTCTGCCGAATCATGGGGCTTCCGGAGGTGGAACGATGACAATTGAGTCAAAACAGACCTTTGGCACCACCCAATAAAAAGGAAAATAAAAACGCCAAAGTTTTGTGTGTGTCCCTGCACATGTGTTTGTGAAGAAGCACGCCCACACAATGTTGAAAGACCACACGGGCTTAATGACATCCTAATTCCAGGCCTGTCCTTGTAACTCTGACCGCATGCGAGTGATTTAATTCGACAAGTAATTATGGATTTCTACACCGCCTTTCTTTCATCTGGACAAGTTAAAGAAGTTGCTCTGTAAAATAAATACAACTCAATCATGCTGCTGTGTTTGAAGACGATCTCAGTAAAATGGGCCCCCGCCTCTGCAACCTATGGGTTTATCCATGTATTTATCCATCCACTCACCCATTCTCTTAACCATCCATCCATCCATCCACCCACAAATCCATCCATCCACCCATATCTATCCATCTATCAATCCATCCATCTATCTATATCTGTGTCTGTCAGTCCATTCATCTGCCCATCTGCCCATCCATCCATCCATCCATCCATGCAACAAACATTCAATGATTTCCTTAGGGCTTTCACTCTCCTCTTCTCCCTTGCCTAGCAGAGGTGCACCTTCACCTGGCTAAGCCTTCACTTTTCAGAGGGAATGCTTTTCTCCCTTCTTCATTTTGTGAAATCCCACTGATCCTTAAAACCCAGGTTCACACCTCTTTTGGGAGGCCCGTTCACAGGCTATTTTAGCCAACAGTATTATCTTCCCTTTTAGTTATTATAGTAGCTGTGTGTTTTCTGTTTATAGTAGCTATGTTTTGTTTCCCTCTTTTATTATGTAATCAATCATGGCCTTGAACATTTCTTTATTGCTATATTGCATTGTTCTTGTCTCTTCCGATTGAAATATTCTGCATTATTTCTTGTCTTCCCAAGTAAATTGTAAACTCTTTGAGGAGAGAGATTATGGTTTTTACTTCTTTGCAACCTCCTACCATATCGGCCTCTTACATAATATTATGCAAATTGTAGGAGCTCAACAAATATACACTGACTGGGTACACAGTTTCCCATCTGTGAACTGGGGATAATATTTATGTTACAGGAATATTGTGAGGATTAAGTGAGATAGTGCATATTAAAGAGCTTTGAAATTTGCAAAGTTCTAAAGACATTATTATTGATGATAATAGTGCTACATTTTTAGCAAAAATAAATAACATCCATATTCTAGGTTATCTACAATCTGAATGAACAAGAGTTTATTCAATAAAATTATCATTGGTACGAACAGAATCATTAGGTCCTAATGATCTACAGAGGTAGATGGAACATGGTCCCTTCTTTAAGGGGTTCATGTTTTAGCAAAGGAGTAGAAACAAACACCTGGGATTGCACACGAGCATGCAGAAAGCACCATAACACGGCTACAAAGTGCTCTGTGACACTTAAAGGAGTCCTTAATTCTACCTGGGGGATTAGGAAAGACTTCACAGTAGAGTGGTTACTTGTGCTGACCCTGAAACATGAAAAGAAGTCTAGTAGATGGAGAAAGAGAAAAAGAATATATCAGGAAAGAAAGAACATAGAAGTCCAGGGTGTGTTTGGGGAAGAGGAGGCAATGTCTGATTGGAACCTAGCGTACCTACAGAAAAGGGATGGAAGATAGATGCTGAGAACCAAGGGCTGGCTCATGAACCACAAGCCCATCAGAGGCTTTGTGAATCATGTTAAGAAATGAGGATGTGAATATTCTCACTGTCCTGATTTTGTGATAATTAGGGTAAGCTAACCATTTGCTATATTAGAAACCAAGCATGTGTCTAGTTTTTCTCCCTAAGGTCTGGTTTTTTGAATGCTGGTTATAAACTAAGCCTGATTTATTATAGGACCATCCTGTATGGGAAAAGACTGTAACTCTAGGTATCTTTGGCCAACCTTAAGAAATACAGCAGGGGGACGGATGTGGCTCAGGTGGTTGGGCATCTGTCTCCCATATGGAGGGACCTGGGTTTGATCCCCAGGACCTCCCAGCAAAAATTTAAAAAAGAAAAATATAGAAGGCACGTGGGCCACCAGGACCCGTGCGCAGGTGTGCCGTCAGGCCCTGCAAGCCACGCAGCAAATGATGATGTAACAGGAGAGTGACACAAGGGAGAGCCAAGATGAGACACACTGAAACACCAGGAACTAAGGTGGCACAGGTGGTAAGACACCTCTCTCCCACATTGGAGGTTCTGAAGTTCGAATCCCAGTGAAGACAGGAGGAGAAGGATGAGAAGAGATGGCAGGAAACAGACACAGAGAGTTGCCCAGCGAATGGACACAAAAACAGCAAAAATGGGGGTAGGGGTGAAAATGGATAAAAGTAAATAAATAAATAAATCCCTAAAAAAAATGTATATGGGAGTAAGATACGGACTATAGTTAGTAGTAATACTTTGACGATGCTCTTTCATAATTTTTAACAAATGTTTCACAACAATGCAAAGTATTTGTGGTGGGGTGATGTGTGGGAGCCCTGTATGTTATGCATGTTTGTTTTGTAAGATCACGATGCTTACTGAACATTCATAGTTTATGTATGTTCATGTATGAATGATATACTTCAATAAATTGTTTAATAAAAAAAAAAGAAATGAGGACTTGATGCTAAAGACAATGCAAAACTACAGAGGAGGCAAATGATTAGACTGTATTTCAGCTAAATGACTATCAGTGACAATGCTTTCAGCTGCAAGTAATGGAAACTCCATTAAAACTGGCTTGAACAATAAGGACATTTATTACCTCTCCTAACTCGAAGTTCTAGGAAAATCCCTCAAAGATCCATGTTCTTGCTATGGCTCCACTCTGCAAACACTTGTCATTGGCTGGCTTTATTTCTTGGGGTGGTTTCAAAGCAGTTCCTGTAACACATCCAGACACAACCAAATCCTGGAGCATCCCCTCAGCAGAAACTACCCTGCCCCCCAATGTCTCATTGGGCTGCATGGTTCCACCACAAGCTAGAGGCACCTGCCATGGCTGGCTTAGACCAATCACCTGAGATGGAATGATATTGGGGAGTCAACCACGGTGTCTACCACAAAGCCTCTGCTGTGGGCTTGCAGATGGGCTCAAGGGGGGACACTGTAGACAGGGAGATCAACTGAGAAGATACTACAAGATTACTGGAGAAAGCAACAAGATCGGGCAGGGAAGTGACACATCATCTATGTGAAAAAAGAACTCAGCAACTCAACAGATGTGGAGAGAGAAAGCCAGGAGTTGAGAATGTGTTTTGGGTGATGGAGTGGTTAGCATCCTGTTGCCTGAGACAGAAGTCTGGGTGGTGACTCGGCTTGCCACCCCAAGGCATACCTTGAGAGTGGAAGAAAGAAAGGATTCACCCAACTCCCCCCTTCCCAAATAGTCAGCACAGTATAGAGGTTGAAGGGCTGACCTTGGGGTCATACCACCTGCTTCCCAGAACTTAAGAGCTGAGAACCTTGGGATTTCTATTCCCTCATTTGTTGCATCAGGGGCAAAGTACAAGGGCTAGCATATGATAAGTGCTTGAAAATGGTATTCATGGGAAGCAGATGTGGCTCAAGCCCTTGGGCACCTGACTACCACATGGGAGGTCCCAGGTTCGGTTCCCGGTGCCTCCTAAAGAAGACCAGCAAGCTGACGTGAGGGGCTGGCACAGTGAGCTGATGCAACAAGATGACGACCCAGGATGTTGATCCAACAAGAACACAACGAGAGACACAATAAGCGGGGAGTGAAGGTGGCTCAAATGATTGGGCGCCTCCTTCCCACATGGGAGGTCCTGGGTTCAGTTTCCAGTGCCTCCTAAAAAAATTAAGATGAGCAGACAGAAAGCACACACACACACACACAAATAAGGCGGGGTGGGGTGGGGAAGCAATAAATAAAACAAATCTTTTTTTAAAAAAAATGGTATCTATGATGGTTGCACAGCGTAAATATACTTAATGCTACTGGATTGAACACTTAATGGTTAAAATGGTAAAGTTTAAGTGAATGTATATTTTACACAATAAAAAATAAATTAAACAATATGTTGTTTAAGGATTGTAAATATGTAATAAACTATTTTTTATAAAGCAAAGGGATATCAATCAAAATTTTAGTTTAGTGGTTATCTCTGGGTGCAGAGAAAGGCAGGGAGATGGGGGAGAGGAAGCACACACTCATAGATGTGGAGCTATTGGTATTTCAGTTGTTCAGTGGAGATTGAACAACTCCACTGGTTGGGCTCGTGGGTGTTCATTTTGTCATCATGCTTCAAAACTTACATATATGTTTTACATATGTACACATAGTCTTTTGTATATATAAAATAGTATATACCTTTTTTTTTTACTTGAATTTAATGGCTTGAAATCTGGAAAAATAAAGTAAAGCAATATCCAAAATTGGCCAGAACATGGTAAGTGCTAGCAGGCATGTGAATTGATTCAATTTTTAAAATATTTTTAAATTAACATACAGTAAAATTGAAAAAAAAAAAAGTGTTATCATAGAAATGCTACATGGAAACAAGAGCCATCCTGGTATAATAGATGAAGATTAGAGAGAGAGAGAAAGAGAGAGAGAGAGAGAGAGAGAGAGAGAGAGAGAGAGAGAGAGAGA
>JAKSZT010054052.1:7024351-7058948 GCA_026826555.1 Tolypeutes matacus | reverse complement strand
GAGAGAGAGAGAGAGAGAGAGAGAGAGAGAGAGAGAGAGAGAGAGAGGATATACAGACAGACAGAATGATATGATAAATATGGCAAAAGGTTAAAAGTTGGTAAATCTGGGTATCTGGAGTTCTCTGTATTGGTTTTGTATTATTTTGTGCAACTGTTTTGTAAGTTTGAAATTATTTCAAAATTAAAAGTTTAAAATAATAGATAAGGAAAGAAAACTGGATTCCAGCTCTAGTTCAGTCACTTACTTACTGTACAGCCTCAATTCAGTTACTTCATGCCTCTGAGCCTCAATTTTTTCAACTGTATAATGGGGGAAATCCCTTCTCACAGGGTGGCTGAGAGGATCAGATTAGAAAAAGATATCAAGTGCCAACGTGGAACTTCAGTGTTTTATTATGGCTGCTCCAGATCTCCTCATTCCCATATTTGGGAATTCCCCACATTGTGAGACCAAATTGGAGACAGAGCCCACTTTCTAAGTGGAGAAGTAGAAAAGCTTGGATTCTCCTCTCCCAGCCTTCCTCATAGCTCAGGCATGGCCAGGTGACCTAGGCAGTCAATCAGAGGTATGTCCTCCTAAGCTATGACTGGGGGGCACCGAAGCAAGGAAAGAGGAATGGCATGGTGTTGGGGGAATGGTAATGGGTCTCAGTGGCGGTGGTAAGTGTCCAGGGTCCTGGCCAGAGGGGAAGGCAGTGCAGCTCTGGCCTCTGGAGATGAACAGTTGTTATGGACCAAATTGTGACCCCAGAAAGATAAGTTGAAGCCCGAATCCCCAGTATCGCAGAGAGTGACCTTATTTGGAAATGGGGTGGTTAAAGGCGGAATTAGACTAGTTAACATAAGGTCATAAAGGAATAGGGTAGGCTCTTAATTCAATATGGCAGCGCCCTTATAAGAAGGGGAGAGGAGACAGCCCCACAGAGAGTAGACAGCCACGTGACGAGGGCAGAAACCGAGTCACACAGCCACAAGCCAAGAACCGCCAAGGATGACCAGCCACCACCTGAAGCCAGGAGAGAGGCATGGGACGGATCCTTTCCTACCGACTTAGAGGGAGTGTGGCGGCCGACGCCTTGATTTTGGACTTTGAGTTTCCAGGACTGTGCGACAACAAATTTCCATTGTTCTGAGCCACCCCCTTGGTAATACTTCGTTACAGCAGCCCAAGGAAATTAAGACAGTGTTACCGGATTTAGTCTAGGTTCTTGACTTATGCTGCAGAAATGAATTTCAGAGCACGTCAGGTGAGTGAGGCCAGCAATTTATTAAGGTAGGGAGGGAAGAGAAATGGGAGAAAGTAGCAGATCACGGGTCCCCGGTAGAGGGTAAGGGGCTGAAAAGTGATAGAGAGGGCTGATTTATAGACTACAACTTCCCCTTATAGTTTATAAATGCCCAGGTTTTACTTGCCTGTTGGTCTGTGCAGGGGGGACATGGCAAGAGCAGGGTGCAGAAGGCATGAGGGCCCCAAGAGCAGCAGCAGGGCGCAGAAGCTCCTGTGGCAGGAGGGCAACAGGGGTGAGGAACAGGAGCAGAAGGGGTGAATTGACCTTTGCGTCTGCTTTTTAAACTGTTAATTATTCCACTCTTTGCTAATGGCATGGGAGAAGTTCCAGGTGTTTGTTGTTTTGATTGATTTCCCCACCTATCAATTCCCCAGGTGGGGCCAATGATAACGTCCTGGGAGACTATCAGAGAATCTCTTGGGAATCTCATTCTGCATGGTGGAAATCTCGCAAGGATCTTCCAACAGCCATCTTGGGGTATTGATGTTCACATGGTCCTTTCTGCCAGGTTCCAGATCCATCGATTCATTCCCTATATGAAGCCTGCTTCAGTACTGATAGCTGATTCCTTAGTGAACCAGCTCTAGCGCGTGATTTTTTGCTGTTCTCCGACGGCAAAGTCCCATTTTGTTCCTACTTGTTCCATCTGGTTATCTAATCTTTCTGAGAAATCTGAGAACTACCCAGGAGTCTTAAAACTGCATTTATTTCTGTTTTAATCAGCTGCAGTAATTTTCTGTGCTCATCACAAGGAATCCTGACTGTCCAAGTGTCTAGCATAATGGCTGGCATGTAGCGGGAATTTAATATTGGTTTCTTTTCCCTTTGGGCTCCTTATTCTCAGATGCTTTCCTTCCACCCAAGTTTAATTCTAACTCTATTATACTATGATCAGTGGGAGGAAAACCTCTCCCTTGTAAAGAAAACATAGAGTTGCTCCTTTCCATGATATTTGCTCATTATTTCATCCTGCAAGAACATCCCACAAGTTAATAAACCTGGGATGATGAGCAGGAGGGACCAGGGACTGTTGCCCTCAATTTTTAAAATGAAGGAAGTTTTACGGGCAATCATAAACTTGTTCACCAACCCCCAAAGCATGGCAATCAGAGAATATCCCCAAAACATGGCAATTAGCAAAATTTTGGGGACTAAGAGGAGAACTCATTTACATAGTAATGGTCTTTTGGATTTCATAAAGCGATGGACCTAGTTAAGCCAGAAGAGGTAGAGTATAAAAATATTTAGGGGTTTATGAAAGGCTTATGGAATTCATGGATTATGAACACTGGGGAGGTTTAGGGAGCACGTCCTTAATATCCTTGGATGAAAATTGCCATGGTAATTTTCCACAAAACACCCCAAGTATGGCTCAGAGATGGAAGACTGGGCTGTCAGGGTTACTGAGGGACTGCAGAACTCAGTCCGATCTGTCCCCACCATCCAATGCAGGCACTACAGCAGCCCAAGCAGATGGTTCATGAGTCATTGACCATTCAGCCTCTGCTTCAATTACTTCAGTGATGAAACAAATAGTTGTCCCAGTACAAAGATGTGGTGATGTATTGGGATTTGTCATTTATGTCCCTGTGATGGTCAGGCTAACGTGTCAACTCAGCCAGGTAATAGTGCCCAATTGTCTGGTCAAGCAAGCACTGGGCTAATTGTAATACAAGGGCATTTCATGGATTTTAACCATAGATGGCTGGTTACATCTACAATCAACTAAGGAGATTGCCATCAGCAATGAGTGATGATGGCTCATCCAATCAGCTAAAGGCCTTAAAAGGGGAAATGATTTCAGCATTGAGAGAGAGAATTCCCAGCTCCACGTCAGACAGCCAGCGTCTCCTGGGAACTCATCAAGGACCTTCATCAGAGTCCCTGGTTTGTAGCCTGCCCTGCAGAATTTGGACTTGTGCATTCCCACAGTCACGTAAGAGAATTTTATAAAATCTCATACTATTTACAGATATCTTCTGTTGGTTCTGTTTCCCTAGAGAACCCTAACACATCCCCAACATTCATTATCCACTTTCCCTTCTTATAACAGTTCCCTTGGAAATAATCCCTTCCCATTGTGTGAGCTCTTAGGGGCAATGTCAGTGAAGGTGTCCTGTCTTCCCTTGCAAAGCCAAGGTTCATCAGACTCTTCCTCCATGAACTTCGGATTTTTAGTGGAGTGATGCTAAGATCTTTAAGAGGGGAAGGAGAGTAATTGAGTCCCAAAAAAGTACCCAGATGAGTTGTTCCTTCTATCTAGAATCCTAGCCATCTCCTGCTTCTGTCCCTTTCCAAGCCTGGTCTCCAGACTTATCTCTGTGAGCCACTCCAAATCCTCCAATAATTTCTTTCCTCTATTGGTTAGTCAAGTCTGGTTCTATTGTTTGCAAACAAAACACCCTAATTGACTTAACTCATAATGGCAATAGTTGTTAGAAAGTCCTTCCTTACATCAAATTGAACTCTTCTTCCACCCTTTTACCCTGCATCTGTTTCCTGGAGCAAACCCTGAGCCAATATTCTCCATATGACAGCCATTCAAACACTTGAAGACAACATACTTTCCCTTAGTCATCTCTTTTCTGGGATAAATAGCCCTGATTTCCCAACAGTTCCTTGCAGAACATAGTTTCCAAATCCATCAACATCCTGGTGCCCCTCCTCTAAATCCTTAATTAAAATGTGACCTCCAGGGGGCACATGCAGAGTATAATGGGATCCTTATTTCTTCTGGGCTCCTCCCTTATTTCATAAATGGTCTTTTAGCAGCAGCAACTTTGCACCCTTGGATTATATTAAACATATTATCAACTAACACTAACTTTTTAAAAATTCACTGTTCCTTCGTTATGTAACGCACAATATTTGTAGAAAAAAATTAGAAAATAAACAAATGAAAAATTTGTTAAATATTCCCAACCCACCACCCCGGGATAATCACTATAAACATACTATTGCAAAATGTTCCAGACTATTTTCTATGATTATCACATTGGCTTTTTTTTTTTATTATATGTGCATTGTTACATATATAATACATGCTATAGATTTAGCCCCTTCTGGGTAGACATTTGAGTTCTTTACAGTTTTTTTTGTAGTTGTTCTGTTTTGTTTTTGCTATTATAAACAATGTTTTGGTAAACTTCCTTATACATATATCTTTGTGTACTTTGATGATTTCTTAACAATTCCTAGAGGTAGGATTACTAGTTCAAAAGATTTGTGTTTTCTTAGGAGGCTTTTAATTATATATCATCAAATCACCCTGCAGAAACCAATTTATACTCCCTCAGCAGATTATAAAAAGCTTTAAGACTTCTGGAATTTCCACATGAGGCCCTGCCAAGTCAGGTGTTCCCATCTTATAATCGTAATTGATTTTAAGCTCCACGGAATACTGTATTTATACTTCTTTAATTTTATTTGATTGGCCCCAGTCCCTCATCCACACCTGTTGAGATGATTACAGGATGCTTCAATCAGGTAGGAGATTCCTCATCCACTCTGGTTTCATGTCACCTGCAAATCTGGCCAATGCCCCTTCTGTGTTTTCATCCCAGTTACAGATAACATTGTAGAATAGAACAAACGGAGCCAAGAATTGCCCTTTGGCAAACTACTAGGCCTGTCTAGTAGGCCTGAGAGACAATCATCTACAAACGGCTCTGCAGCAGTTTACGTTTCACTCAGCCCTTTTCAAGGACCCATGGACCTGCCTACAATAACCCAGCCACTAATCAGGGAATGGCTGGCACCGCAGGACTGGCTCCAACACCCCAGCCAGCATCTGTTCTGATTAGTCAATACCCAGGCTGTTCCCCTGGCTAAGTATTGTTAATATCATCCTTGCATCCATCTTGTAAAGATGAAGCAGATATTCAGAGTTTGCCATATTTGTGCCAGATATCTTTTTTGTGGGGGGTGCGGGGTGTGTAGTAAGAGGTCTCAAAATCGGCTAAAGTTCCACCCCATCTTTCTCTCAGCCCCAAAGAAAGGAATATATCATTCCCTTGCTCCCTGTACTTTTAGTACACTTGTATGAATCCATAAATAATACAGATTCCTGATTTTTACATTTGAAAATTTGCATAAATAGTATCGCACAGATGTCATCTCCTAGAACTTTTTCAATAGTTGAGGTGTATCCACCGTGATATATATAGATGTAATTCATTCAATTTAATTGCATTATAATCTCCAATTTTTTTTAAAGTCCCCTGCTGATGGGCAGTTAGACTATTTCCACTTTTTTTGGCTCTATAACGAGTGTTGAAATAATGCCATGTGCACGTATTCAAGATTTCCTCTAAGAGATACATAGTGGAATTCCTGGGTCATAAAGTATGAGCATCTTCAGCTTTATGTTACCCAATTGCTCTACAAGGTAGTTTACCTATCAGTCCCCACATATTTTCCCACCAGCACTATGGGTTCCTTTTGCCATATCCTCAGCTACATATGGAATTGTGAGACACACTTGGGGTATGAAATAGCTCCTCGATATTTTTAACTTGTATTGCCCTGATTATTAGTGACAGAGGAGCACCTTTTCATAAGTTTATTGATTATTTTGAGTTTCTTCTTGGACAAACTGCATGTTCTTATCTGCGGTAGCCAGCTTCCAAGATGGCGCCCAATAATCCCCACCTCCTGGAATTAGTACCTTGTGAAGTCCCCTTCCACATTGCACCAGGTTGGTCTGTGAGACCAGTAGAATACGGAAGACATGATGGTACGTCACTTCTGAGATTAAGTTATATAAAAGACACTGCAACTTCCATCTTGGTCGTTCTCTCTCAAGTCACTTGCTCTGGGGGAGCCAGTGGCCATGTCGTGAGCAGCCATTGGGGGAGGCATGGTAAGAAACTGAGGCTTCCTGCCAATGGCGAGCAAGGAACAAAGACCTCCAGAAAATGCCCATGAATTAAAGTGCATCCTGATGATTGCAACCTCAGAGACTGTAGACCAGAACTGCCCGGCTAACATACTTCCGAATTCCTGACCCACAGAAACTGTGAGATGATAAATGTTTGTGGTTTTAAGCTGCTAAATTTGGGGGGTAATTTGTTATGCAGCAACAGATAACTAGGGCAATAATCTTTGAACATTCTGCTATTGGATGGCTTTTCTCTTACTGATTTGTAGGAATTTTTAAAAATATTCAAGGCACAAATACTTTGTTAATTATACAGGGCACCAGTATCTTTTCCTAGTCTTTAGCTTGCCTTTTCCCTTTATTTATGGCCCCTTTGACATAACGTTTTAAAGTTTAATGTAATCAAATTTACTAGTTCTTTTCCTTTATAGTTTATGCTCTTTGCATCTAAGAAATCCTTCACAACCTTGATGGTAAAAAAGATAGTCTTTTATGTTTTCCTTTAAATTTTTTTTAAAATTAGCCTTGCACTTTTAGTTCTTTAATAGGTCTGGAAATAATTGTTGGATTGAATTGGCCAAAACCTCTCTCCTAACACTTCTTTGGTTGCAATTCACTCTGTAGATAATTTGTTGTGTATTTGTCAGTATGAAGATTTGCCTTGGTTCTGCCAACGACCAGAGCAAAGTAACTATAAATAATGTTATTTTCTCTGTCATCCTTTTCTGGACACAATGCCTTATCACTTCTGGCTTCTTTAATTGCTCCAAAAATTAAGATTGTAGATACCAGTCATTCTTTTTGATGGCTCAGCACCTGAACTCTTTCTCTGCATCTTGAGAATCCTTCACCCTCATAAATCCTAGCACAGAGCAGAGTCAGCCTCTCACTATGGAAGCTGATAATTGCTGATACTTTCCCCGTCTCTCTGTAGCCAGGATGTGGCCACAAAACCTAGACTCTGTCAATCAAACATATACTCTAGGGCTATGAATTGAGACCTGGTGATGCAATGAATCATCAGAGATTACAGAATAGGGCTTTTCAAACCTTAGTGTTCGTAAGAACTGCCAGAGAGTCTGACTCGGTAGGACTGGGCTGGGGCATGAGAATCTGCATTTTTACCAAGTTACCAGGTGATGACAAAGCTGCTGGTCTGAGGACCACTTTTAGTAGCACCTCCCAATTCCCAAAGTACAGCATCACCTCTCTGGTGATGACTGTGGTGGAGGCAAGATGGAGTTCCCAGGGCAGCAGAGTTGGCGCTGTACCCATTGTCAGGGGTTGAAGCTGGACCAGATCTGTGGTGGGATTGGGGCATTGTTTCTGGCTGGGTAGCTGCTGACATTGGTCCTCCAACCCTCATGGAAATTCTATGAGCTACCCAGCACCCTTTAAACCAAGGGTTCTTAACCTTTTTTCTCCACGGACCCCTTTGCCAGTCAGGTGAAATGAATACTATAGTAATGTATTTATTGCATACATTCATAAGTGAAGAAAATGCTAGATTTCAGTTAGACATCAGAGAAAGTGGACCCCTGGTTAAGAACCCCTGCTTTAAATAGATTCCCTTGCTGATCAAATCAGCCAGAGCGTTTCTCTTGCTTGCAACTGAGAATACTGGTTGATCCTGACCCTGATCCAGGACCCATTGTGTTGTCTTTTATAACTTCCTTTGAGCCCTAAGCCATTCTTTGCTTTAGCCTTCCTGGCATTACTCTTTCAGATTTGTGCTGTTCTTTTGCATCCCTGGGATTTATGCTATGTAATTCATCTAAAAAAGCATGATTTTTTTCTTATTTCAAATATACCTTACTATAAACATATTTGGAAAATACAGAGAAGCTCAGAGAAACAAATTTAAAATCATCTTTAATCCTACCACCAGAGACTACCACCGTGAATATTTTGCTATACGACTTTAAGTAACATAATCCATTTTTTCCACATGCATGCACAATTTTCTATATACATATGCACACTTTTTATATGTTTGGAATCATACTATGCATACTATCTTGTAAATCCCCTTTTTTCATCCCAAAAATATAAGTAAACATTTCCCCCTGTCAACAAGTAATCCACAACATGATTTGCAATAGGGACAGAGCATTCTAGCATATGACGTACTGTAATTTATTCAACTAACCTCTGGTGACTGACATGCAGTTTGATTCAAATTATTCACTATTATAACTAACACTGCCAATGTCTGATTCAAAATGGCATATGGTTAGCAATTCCTACGACAGCCTCTCCAAAGTCTCAAAATTTCATTCATTCAACAAGTATTTCTTGAGTGTCTACCATGTGTCATGCATGGCTCTAGTTGCTGAGGACAAAGAAATGAACAAGATAGACAAAACCCATCTTTGTTGTAGTTTACATTCCAGTAGGGTGAACAGTGATAATACTACATGTCAATAATATATGCACAAACATACAATATACCAATAATAAACCAATAATAAAATAATCGTGGTGGCAGCTACCACTTACTGAAGGTTTGCCACCTGCCAGGCATTATGCTATGCCCTTTATATGCAGTTAATCCTCAGGCCCTAGGACCACCTCCAATTTATAGAAAAGGTCACTGACGCTTGAAACTTTCTCGAGCTCCACCCTTAAGGCAGAGGGCACTAGCGCTGAGGCCGGTAAATGTTTGGTTGGTTAATAGTGATGGGGTGGAGTTGGTATTCTGTGATTTAAAAGGTATGGAGGATTGGGTTATTTTTGGTAGTGATGAAGTAGGGCGGTAAATGTGACCCTCCCCAAAGCCTCTCATCTAAACTGGTGGGAGTGAGAGGAAGATACTCTT
The DNA here is from genome assembly GCA_026826555.1 of Tolypeutes matacus. Classification (NCBI taxonomy): domain Eukaryota; kingdom Metazoa; phylum Chordata; class Mammalia; order Cingulata; family Chlamyphoridae; genus Tolypeutes; species Tolypeutes matacus. The sequence goes on along the minus strand of JAKSZT010054052.1, from coordinate 7,049,960 downwards.
AGAGCAGGGGAAAACCAGGTAAAAGCCTGTTTTCATCAAGGAAGTGGGCCAGAATCTGTGCTTATCAAGATTCACTTCGGCTATAGGAATGGAAGGAGATGGAACCACCCACAGGACCACAGGCAATCTGCCTTCTCCCTGTTGACAGACATCAGATATTTAGTTGAAGAGTAAATTAAGAACACAAAGGAAGCGGATGTGGCTCAAGTGATTGGGCTCCCGTCTATCATATAGGAGGTCCAGGGTTCGGTTCCAGGGCCTCCTGGTGAAAAGCAAGATGGCCCGAGTGGAGAGCTGGCCCACGTGGAGGGCTGGCCCGCACAGAGTGCTGGCGCAGCAAGATGATGCAACAAAAAGAGACACAGAAGAGAGACAATGAGAGATGCAGCAAATCAGGGAGCTGAGGTGGTCCAAGAGATTGAGCAGCCTCTCTCCACTCCAGAAGGTCCGATGATCGGTTCCCTGTGCCTTCTAAAGAGAAGACAAGCAGACACAGAAGAACACACAGAGAGCAGACAGTGAGCACAAAGTAAGGGGGGTGGGGGTATTAAAAAAAAGGGGGGGGGGACCACTGGAAGGCCTAGAGGAAGAGCAAACCACTGAAAACCATCTGTTGCCAGATCAATAGGAAGATTGTACCCACCACAGGGTACAAGAAGACACTGCCTCTTTGAAATAGGAGAAGAAGACTAGGGTGAAAAGACAGCAGACTGACATCAATAAAAGTAGTGTAAAAAGAATTATTACAAGGAAAACTAAAAGCAAAAGCAGGTTAAACTACACATTCTCTTCACAAAGGGTGAAGATAATGATACCAAAAAAATGAATTGGACAAATCATCTATTAGTGAAGACCTGGAGCAACTGGAATGCTTAAGTATTTCTCATGGAAAAAAAATGACAATGTCCAGTACAATTGAAGATGCACATACCCTAAGAACTGGCAATCCCACTCCCAGGCAGGTATTCTAAGGTAGTGTTTCCAAGCAGTGTTGAACATTAAAATCTCCTGAGTACTACTTTTTTTTTTTCTTTCAGGAGGCACTGGAGATCAAACCCAGGACCTCATACATGGGAAGCAGGTGCTCAACCACTGAGCTCCATCTGCTCCCTGAGGGCTGCCTTTTAAAATCCCAATGCCTAATTTGGATCCCCAATTAAATCAGAAGGTGTCAGGGTGTGAGCCACCCATCAACAGTTTTTAAAGATCTCCAGGTGATTCCAATGTGCAGCAAAATTTGGGAACTGTTGCTCTAGAGAAATCCTTGCAGCCACTAGAATGTTCACTGTAACATTTTTTATTATAACAAGAACCCAGAAACTGCCCCAAAATTCATGGACAAAATTGATACAAATGTGGCCCAGTCACAATGAAATACAATACCACAGTGAACACGAATTAACTGCAGCCCTACCAAGCTACATGGATGAATCACACACACAAATGGGTGAAAGAGACAAAAGCAAGACACAGGAGAGTATATACAACTTGATTTCATTTTCACAAAGGAAAACATTGCATAAGTCGACAACATATGTTATAAGGATGCATGTGTTTGTTTTAAGACTATAAAGGAATTCCAGGGAATGATAACCACAAAATTCAGTACAGTGGTTATCAGGGAGGGGGAAAGGGCTTCTAAAATGTCAGTATGGTTTGGTTTCTTAAACCGATGGTGGTATGAATATTATTTTGTCTGTGTTAAGTTATTTAATTAAAATTTTTAAAAAGTGATTTTAAAGTTAAAAACAAAATGAAGGCCTGTTCAAATAGAGAAGCATGGCATGGCAGAGAAAGGAGAGGTCCTCCCTGCCCAGATCCCTCTAGAGCAGACACGGGAGGCTGCAAGGAGCAAGGGAAGCTGCCCTCCGCCTCCCAAGCTCAGGGCAGAGGCTCTGAACTGGATTGGGATGGAGGGTAACAATATGTGAAGGCGATGGAATGTATACTCAAAATGAAACTATTTTACAGTGGAAGTGACTGGACAGGGCTGATATTTCTAAGATTGACTAACTTCAGTCTTTCCACTGCTGAGTATGAGCAGGATATTTTTTTTAGAGAAAAGGAAGTGAATTATAAAAATAAAGCAAACTTCTTGCTGGCACATGGCTAAATGGGGACCGCTCAATTAAACCTGTTAAATATAGAAGCAATGGGGCCTGAGCTGAATACTGTACCTCTGCTTGAATTTTAAGATAAACAGAGACCACCCCTAGACAACCACACTGTACTCTTACAAGATCTTTCACAATTATAAATGCAGATTTTAAAAAATTGTTTAAGAATTTCCTGCCCTTTGTCAACATGATTCCTTCTTAGACTCTCAACTGGCTCTAACAGAATGTTCTATGATGATGGAATGTTCTAGATCTACACTTTCCAACGATGTAGCCACTGGCCACACATATCTAGTCAGTACTTAAAATGTGGCTAGTGTGGCTGAGGGATGAATTTTTTATTTTAATTAATTTAAGTTTAAATTTAAATAGTCACAAATGGCCAGAGCTACGGCATTGGACAGCACAGCTCCAGACAAACTCATACAACCTTCTTTTTACTGCACTTTTGGAAATTTGGCTTCCTAAACATGAATGTTTTGGGGATTTGTGTGTATTTGCTTGCTATGAAAAAACTCTAAAATGATAGGGTCATTTTTGCTCAAGGTTTCTGACACTTCAACACCACTCAAGAGTTCTTCCTATTTTGTCCTCAGAATCTCATTTAGAATAACATCTACAATAATGTTCACACCAGGAAAACCAGCAAAGAGTGGATATCTGGAAATATTAAGGAATGACTAAAGTTACATACTGAATTATTTACAGATAAAATGATATAATGTGGGACTTCTAGGAAGATGGCGGACTAGTAAGACACAGGAATCTCTTCTCCTCCAGAAAAATAGCTAGAGGACAGGCTGAAAGAGCCCCAAAAAGATCTTCTAGGCTTTAGGACATCAGGCAAAGGCTGGACACCACCCAGAGGAGAGAGGGACAAAAGAGGGAAATCACTATGACAGAACCATGAGTTGAAATGAGCGGCTGCTGCTGCCGGCACCCTCCCCCACACTAAAGACACTTTAGAATTCTCAGACCTCTGGTCCTACAGACAAAAGGGGCTCCAGGGACCTATCACCCAGGAAAGGGGAGAAAAAGGGACACAGCCTAAGGCTGACTCAGCTTTTGACTCACAAATTTGGTCTGCTGTGTCCCAAGAGCCCTTCCAGGCTGGGTGGGGCTGCGCCATTGTTTGCCTTGGGCCCTGCAAGGGCCTAAAGATATACAACTCTCCCAATCTCCTCCTCTACTAACACAGACTGATTTTTGAGGACTCAGACGGGAGTGGAAATATTTCCTACCTGGGAAAAGGGAGGGGGCTGCCAGAGAAGGCTGGAGAACTGTCTCAGAGAAAGTGTGAATTACAAGGCTCCCAGCCTCCAGACAGGAAGCTCTATCCCATTGATCTGGTCTGTGTTGCAACAAATACACTCCAACCAGACATTGAATTGAGAGCTGTCAAAGAGCGCCATCTTCTGGCAGACCAAGGAAGGGCATGAAAGAAAATTAAAAATAAATAGAAGAGGGTTTTTCTGGCCTCTATTCCCTCCCTGCCCAAAACCCTAGGAAGCAACTCTACAACCAATTACTGGGTCCAGTGCCCAGTTTTGAGCAACCAGCAGGACAATCCTAACTATCCAGTTTGAGCCAAAAAGCAAAGAGCAGTGGTAACCCAAAGCCTCCTGCAACTAAATCCCTACAAAAGAGAAGAGCTTGAGCATCTAAGTAAACTACAGCTTAATCAGATGCCTAGGTATAAGCAAAAAATTTACAAGCCATACAAAGAAAAGAGAAGACATGGCCCAAGAAAAAGAATACATCAAAGCCCCAGAAGAGATGCAGAATTTGAGAGAACTAATCAATGAGATGCACACAAAATTTCCAAAATCAAATTAAGGAGTTGAAAGACAATATAGTTAAAGAGATAAATGACTTCAAGAAGACATTGAGTGAACGCAAAGGAAAATTGAAATCCTGAACAGAAAATTAACAGAGCTCATGGGAATGAAAGACACAATAGGTGAGAACAAAAACACATTTCAGGCATAAAACAGCAGACTCAAAATGATAGAAGAAACAATAAGTGATACCAAAGACAGAACAGTTAAAATTGAAGAAAGGAGAGAGACAAGAATGGAGAAACATGAGCAGGGGCTCAAGGAGTTGAATGACAACACAAAACACAACAACATACATGTCATGGGAGTTACAGAAGGAGAAGAGAAAGGAAAAGGAGCAGAAAGAGTGTTTGAGGAAATATTAGCTGAAAATTTCCCAACACTCACGAAAGAAACGAACTTACAGGTCCAAGAAGCACACTGTACCCCAATCAGAGTAAATACAAATAGACCTACGCCAAGACACATACTACTCAGAAGGTCAAATGTCAAAGATAAAGAGATATTCCTTAGGGCAGCAAGGGAGAAGCAAACATCACGTACAAGGGACATCCAGTAAGACAACGCAGATTTCTCTTCAGAAATCATGGAGGTGAGAAGACAGTGGTATGATGCAATTAGGAAACTGAAGGAGAAAAACTGCCAGCTGAGAATTCTTTATCCAGCAAAACTGTCCTTCAAATATGAAGGTGAATATAAACTATTCATAAGCAAATAGAACCTAAGAGAGTTGCAAAAAAGAATCCACCTTTGCAGGAAATATTAAAGGAAGCCTTAGAACCTGACAGAAAAAGACAGGAGAGAGAGGCTTGGAGGAGAGTATAGAAGAAAGAATAGCAGAAAGGATAACCAAAGAGTAAAAAGACAGACAAAAACAAGATGGCATATGAAAACCAAAGAATAAAATGGAGGAAGTAAATAGTACATTTACAGTAATATTATTGAATGTGAATGGATTAAACTCCCCAATCAAAAGATATAGGCTGACAGAATGGATAAAAAAACACGAGCCATCCATATGCTGCTTACAAGAAACTCACCTTAGACCCAGGGATATAAACTGGCTGAAAGTGGAAGGATGGTAAAAATTACTCTATGTGAATAGTAACCAGAAAAGGGCAGGGGTAACTATACTAATATCAGACAAAACAGACTTTAAATGCAAAAAAGTTAGGAGATACAGAAGGCCAGTATATATTAATAATAGGGACAATCCACCAGGAAGATATAACAGTCATAAATATCTATGCACCTAACCAGGATGCCCCAAAACATATGAGACAAACTCTGGCAAAACTGAAGGGATGATTGTATTTCTACAATAATCATTGGAGACTTCAACACCCCACTCACATCATTAGATAGAACAACTAGACAGAAGATCAACAAGGAAACAGAGAACTTGAACAATATGATAAACAAGTTAGACCTAACAGACATATACAGAACACTGCATCCAAACTCAGGGGGTTATACATTCTTCTCAAGTGCCCATGGATCTTTTTCCAGGACAGACCACATGTTAGGGCACAATGCAACTCTCAATAAATATAAAAAGATTGAAATTATACAAAGCACCTTCTCAAATCATAATGGAATGAAACTGGAAATCAATAAGAGACAGGAAAAAAGTAAATACGCAAATATGTGGAGGCTGAACAACACATTCCTAAATAAGAAGTGGGTCAAAGAAGAAATTGCAAGTGAAACCAGTAAATATATTGAGACAAATGAAAATGAGAACACAACGTATCAAAACTTAGGGGATACAGTGAAGGCAATCTTAAGAGGGAAATTTATAGCCCTAAATGCCTGTATTAAAAAAGAAGAAAGAGCTAAACTCAAAGATTTAACTGAACAACTACAGAAACTAGAAAAAGAACAGCAAACCAATTCCAAAGCAAGCAGAAGGAAAGAAATAATAAAGATTAGAGCAGAAATAAATGAAAATGACGGAGGGTGGATGTGGCTCAAATGGTTGGGCATCCGTCTGCCATATGGAGAGACCTGGGTTCAATCCCCAGGACCTCCCGGTAAAATAAAATAAAATAAATAAATAAACAAACAAACAAATAAATAAAAAATAAAAAAGATTTAAAAAAAGAAAGAAATGAAAATGAGAAAAAAAAAACAATAGAGAAAATCAACAAAACCAAAAGATAGTTCTTTGAGAAGATCAATAAAATTGACAACCCCCCTAGCTAGACTAACAGAGGAAAAAAGAGAGAAGATGCATATAATACAATCAGAAATGAAAGGAGGGAAGTTACAAATGACCCCACAGAAATAAAAAGAATCATAAGAGGATATTACGAGAAACTATATGCCAACAAACTAAACAACCTAGATGAAATGGATAAATTCCTAGAAATGCACAACCAACCTACACTGATGCTACAAGAAATAAAAGAACAAACCAATCACATTTTTAAAAAGATTTATTTATTTATTTCTCCCCACCCCACCTTGTTGTTTTTGCACTCGCTGTCTGCTCTTTGTGTGTTCTTCTGTGTCTGCTTGTCTTCTCTTTAGGTAGCACCAGGAACCAATCCTGGGAACTTCTGGAGTGGGAGAGGGGTGCTCAATCTCTTGTGCCACCTCAGCTTCCTGGTCTGCTCTGTCTTTTATTGTCTTTCTTCTGTGTCTCTTTTTGTTGCATCATCTTGCTGCACCAGTTCTCCATGTGGGCCAGCACTCCACCTAGGCCAGCAGGCCACAAGGGCCAGCTCACCTTTCACTAGGAGGCCCCAGGAATCGAATCTGGGACCTCCCACATGGTAGATGGGAGCCCAATCACTTGAGCCACATCTCTTTCCCACCAATCACATTTAAGGAGATTAAACCCGTCATCAAAAGTCTCCCAGCAAAGAAAAGTCCAGGACCAGAAGGCTTCACAGGTAAATTCTACCAAGCATTTTGAAAAGAAATAACACCTATCCTGTTCAAACTCTTCCCAAAAATTGAAGAGGAGGGAAAATTACCCAACACATTTTATGAAACCAACATCACCCTAATACCAAAGCCAGATAAAGATACTACAAGAAAAGAAAATTACAGGCCAATCTCTCTAATGAACATAGATGCAAAAATTCTCAACAAAATACTTGCAAACCGAATCCAACAGCATATCAAAAGACTTATACATCACGACCAAGTGGGATTTATTCCTGGTATGCAAGGCTGGTTCAACATAAGAAAATCAATCAATGTAATACACCACATCAACAAATTGAAGGGAAAAAAACTACATGATCATCTCAATTGATGCAGAAAACACAGCCAACATCATACTCAGTGGGGAAAGGTTGAAAGCTTTCCCTCTAAGATTGGGAACAAGACAAGGATGCCCACTGTCACCATCGTTTTTCAATATTGTACTAGAAGTTCTAGCTAGGGCAATTAGACAAGAAAAAAAAATTAAAGGCATCCAAATAGAAAAAGAGGAAGTAAAACTCTCACTGTTTGCAGATAACATGATCCTGTGCTTAGAAAATCCTGAAGTATCCACGACAAAGCTACTTGAGCTAATAAATGAGTTCAGTAAAGTGGCAGGATACAAGATCAACATGCAAAAATCAGTAATGTCTTTGTACACTAGTACTGAACAATCTGAGGAGGAAATCAAGGGAAAAATTCGATTTTCAATAGCAACAAAAAGATTCAAATACCTAGGAGTTAATTTAACCAAAGAAGTACAGGACCTATATGCAGAAAACTACAAAACAATGCTAAAAGAAATTTTAAAAAGACCTAAACAAATGGAAAGACATTCCATATTCATGGATTAGAAGAATAAATATTGTGAAGATGTCAATCTTACCCAAACTGATTTATAGATTCAATGCAATACCAAACAAAATCCCAACAGCTTACTTTACAGAATTAGAGAAGGCAATTACCAATTTCATCTGGGAGGGTAAGTGCACCTGAAAAAACCAAAAGCATTCTAAAAAAGAAGAGCAATGTGGGAGGAATTTCACTGCCTGACCTTGAAACATATTACAAAGCTACAGTGGTCAAAACAGCATGGTACTGGCATAAAGATAGACACATTGATCAGTGGAATAGAATTGAGACCCAGAAATAAACCCTCACCTATATAGTCAACTAGTTTTTGACAAACCTACCAAATCCATATTAACAGGACAAAACAGTCTCTTCAACAAATGGTGTTGGGAGAACTGGATATCTATAACCAAAAGAATGAAAGAGGACCCCTATCTCACCCCCTATACAAGAATCAACTCAAAATGAATCAAAGATCTAAATATAAAAGCCAGGACCATAAAACTACTAGAAGAAAATGCAGGGAAACATCTTCAAACCTTGTAGTTGGTGGTGGTTTCTTGGACCTTACATCCAAAGCACATGCAACCAAAGAAAAAATAGATAAATGGGACCTTCTCAAAATTCAACACTTTTGTACCTCACTGGACTTTGTCAGAAGGGTGAAAAGGCAGCCAACTCAATGGGAAAAAATATTTGGAAATCACATATCTGATAAGGGTTTAATATCCAGGATAGATAAAGAGATGTTACAACTCAACAATAAAAAGACAAACAACCCAATTTAAAAATAGGCAAAAGACTTGAATAGACATTTGTCCAAAGAAGAAATACAAATGGCAAAAAAACACATGAAGAAATGCTCAACATCACTCATGATTAGGGAAATGCAAATCAAAACTACAATGAGATATCATTTCACACCTATCAGAATGGCCACTATTAAAAAGACAGAGAACTACACATGTTGGGGAGGATGTGGAGAGAGATGAACACTTCTTCACTGTTGGTGGGAATGCAGAATGGTACAGCCACTGTGGAGGATTGTTTGGCAGTTCCTAAAGAAACTGAATATAGACTTGCCACATGACCTGGCAATACCACTACTGGGTGTATACACAGAAGAAGTGAGAGCAGTGACATGAACAGACATCTGCACACGGATGTTCATAGCAACATTATTCATGATTGCCAAAAGTTGGAAATAACCCAGGTGTCCATCAACAGACGAATGGATAAACAAACTGTGGTCTAGTCACACGATGGAATATTATGCAGCTGTAAGAAGAAATGAAGTCATAAAGCATATGGCAACATGGATGAACCTGGAGGACATTATGTTGAGTGAAGCAAGCCAGACACAAAAGGATAAATACTGTATGAATGCGTTACTATGAACCAAATATATTGTGTAATATATTGTTTGATTAAAAAAAAAATGTGTATGTATCCAGTACATTTAATTGAGAAATGTATATATTTATTCATCTGTGTTTACTTTTTAGTTTTTAATTGTTTATATTTTCAATTATTAAATGTACAAAATAAAGTTAAAAAAATGATATAATGTGTGCAATTCGTTTCAAATGATGGAGGTGAATCAACATTGATTGCTAATTGTTTTTTTTTTTTTTTTTGATTGCTAATTGTTGAAGCTGGGTGATGGGTTCATGGGATTCCTTATCGTAATCCCTCTACTTTGCATATACAGTAGGACCTCATTCTACACAAACTCAACGCAGATGAATTCAGGTAGAGGCAATTTATCAAGAAAAAAACAAAGGCATAGTTAGAAATATATTCTTTTAAATTTGTTTCTATGATTAATTTTGTTTACTTACCGTTACTAGAGTGTTTATTTGCCTATTTATTTGAACAGTGTGATTGGTATGTTCGTATAAGGAATACTTATTAAGTAATGGGGTTCACTATCATGTGCGCCCTATATAGAGCCGGCGAGCACGGCAGCGGCGAGGCGTTGCTCTGGGGTAGGGGATAGAATACTGACCCAGCTGGGGTCTCCAGGCAACGCAGCCTGCTGGCTCCCCAATGTCAAGTGCCTTCCCGGACTACCCACCAGCTGCTGGCAATTTTTTTCCTCTGGGGAAGGGGGCGGAGAGACCTTGGGGCAGTGCAGGTTGCTGGGGCACCTGTGAGGGAGAATTAAAATTCTTAGAAATTATTTCTATGATTAAACTTTACTTGCTGTTACTAGCATGTTTATTTGCCATATTTATCAAAAGAAAATGTGATAGGTGTGCGTATATAAGTAATACTTATTAAATAATGAGGTTCACTGTGAGGCATGATTTTCCACTTACATGAAGGGTCTTGGAATGTACTGGTTGCAAAAACCGTGGTCCTACTGTATGTAAATTTTTCAAAATAAAAAATTGTATAATATTTATTATGAGTTTTTAACAAAATGGGAAAGTGCTCATTATATAAAATGGAAGAAAAGAGGGTACAAATTGATAAATATACAATAGTATGAGGAATTGATATAAGTGAAAGGAAATACAAGACATAGTGTAGAGGTTAGAAATCCAGATGCCAGAGTTCAAACCCTGGCACTAAGACTTACTCAGCTGTATGATCTCATGGGAATTTTCTTAGCTTTGCTAAACTTGCTCCCTCATCTAAAACAATGAGAATCCTACTAGACTGTACCTCTTAAAATTGTTGTAGAGATTAAATGAACCTATTTATGAACTAGCACAGCATCTGGCACCCAATACATGTCCAATCATTTCTCTCTGTAGGGTATATTTATCAATAACTGCTGTTGCCTGAGGCTTTTAAGTACCTGATTATCCAATTTTCTGCAGAAGGGGTGTTCTGTTTGTCTAGTTAAGGGGGCATTTAAAAGAAAAAAGAATAGCTTCCTTCATTGCTACTTCTGTGTTCTGAGTCAAATGGTAGCAAAGTCAATTAAAAATTTACCAGATGTTCTAAACCTTAGCAAAATGGGAATTCCAGCTTATGTCTCAATAACTGAAATTCCCCATGAAAACTCTGTTTCGTGGCTTTTGTAATATGCATTAGGCAAACAACTTCTGCACACTTCCTCTGGGCCAGTGGGTGAAGTGGATTCTTGTTTCCGTGCTTCTCTTTATTATTCCTGACCCAAAGGCTCTCCACACTGATGGAAAGGCCAGTTTTCCTTACACATGGTGCTGCATGGCTTTCCCTTTCTATTGGATTCACATCTCTTAAACAAAACACACCCTTCCATCATCTCTTTCCAGTGATGAGCCCCCTCCCAAGTGGCAGTGATGCTCATGGAGGTACTTTTGTCTCCCCTCCAACATGAAAACTTTGTTTTATCCATTCCTCACACTCTTTGCTTTGGCGGATGGGCATGTAAGACCATAAATCAAGTTCAAAGCCAGTTGAGTTTTTTATTTTGGGGGGCTTTTTTTCCCATTATGTTTGACCAAGAATGACTGGGCTCTTTGTTATCCTGTTTCTTTCTATATACAAAGACCATTTTCCATTTCCCCCTCAACATTCAGTTGTAAGTGACTGTAATCTGATTGGAACTATACTAAAACAGAGGGCAAGCAAGAGCAAGAAAGAGAGAAAGCAAACACTGGCTCATGTAACTAGGAAGTCCACGGGGGAGGGTTACCTTTGGACATGGCTGAATCCAGATGCTCTAATGTTTTCAGGAATTTCTCTCTCTTCATTATTAGACTGAACTTTCTGCTGTGTTGAGTTCTTTGAGTCTCATTAAGGCAAGGTGGCTACCAGTAGCTCCAAGTTCACAGTCTTCCATCTTAACAACTCTAAAAGAGAAAGAGCATATACCCCATTCTTAATCATTTCAGTAAAGTCCCAGAGTCAACTCTCATTGGTCCAGATTGTGTCATGTGTCCAGTCTGAACCAATCATTGCGGTTTAGTTAGACTTTTTCTGGGTTATATATTCATCCTTGGAGCCAAAGGATAGGTTCAACCCTCCTTTGACAATATGGATTAGCAGTAGAAGATGATGATTTCCCTTAAAAAATAGAGGCCATTACAGGAAAATGGCAAAATGGATGCTGAGCAGACAAAAACAGCAGATGTCTACTACGCATCCCATAAAAACATCTTTAAATGTCCTCTGATGCCACTGGAGAAATCTCCTGCCAAATGCATTCTTCCCTGTCTTTGTGGCACTCTCCATCCTTTGCCAGCAGCCTCATGTTCTAGTATCTTGGGCTCTGGCCCGGGAAATAAAAATCCTCTTCAACACCCTCAACACCGCCAGCTGTTCACTCTTAATATCCTCTCCTCTCTCTTCCAAAGTGACAACCATCAGCTGGATAAAAAGATGGTACACCACTTGTGTCCCCAAATCCTCCAGTGTCCTTCTCAGGACCTTAAAACTTCCAGAGGCATATTTCAGTGTTCTTTTGATTGTACCATTTATCTACACACGATCCAGCAAAAGTAGGTGATGGCTGGAGACTCAAATGCAAATTTTCCATCACATCTTGGACTGGTGCTCCAGAAACAGTGCCCTTCCAAGCATGCCACACCTGGTCTCAGGAGGGAGCTGGCTCACTCTGGGAATGCACAGAGTTTATTGTCCACCTGCCTGTGGCTGCTTCTTCAATGTGTGTTTGGCACTAGAATGTCTGGTACAGTTCTCAGAACACAGTAAACACTCAGTGATACATGTCCTGTTTCCACTCTTGCCCTCTCCTAGTGCTCTTTAAAAATAAATCTAAGCTGAAGATGGGATCAGGAAGGGAATACAGGGAACTTTATTTTATCTGTAAAGTATTTTTCAAGCTAGGTGGTAGATACATGGGTGTTCATTAGATTATTTGCTAGTCTTCTAAAATAATCCATAAATTTTTAAATTTGCAGTTTAAAACTGCAAAATTGACAACTCAAAAGGCTAATCTGTCATTCCCCAGCTTGGTTCCCACGGCCCACAGGATGACATCCAAGGTCATCTCCTGGCATGCAAGATCCTTTGTGACTTGGCCCAGTCCTTCTTCTCCCCACTGTCCCCCAGCAGACATGGCTTCAGGCATCTTGAACCACTCCCAGTTCCCTGGACTCGCCAAGTTCTCTCGAGCCTCATTGCTTCAGAGTGCTATTTTCTCTGCCTAGGGTGCTCTTTCTTCCCTTTTATCTCCTGGCTAACTCCTATTGACTCCACACAGCTGGTAAAGTAGAAAGACAGCCCAGAGTGCAGTGGCTTAAGGAATATAAAAGTTTCTTCTCTCTCGTGCAATAGTGCTAGGCGAGCAGTGCTAGTCAGTGGGCAGCTCCGCTACTCGTGGCCATTCAGAAACCCAGATTCCTTCCAAGCATTGCTCTGCTGTCCCCTAGGCGGTCGTGGTCATCTGCACGATTGGAGCGGCATGCAGGAAGGAGGGAAAAAAAGATGCCAGAAGCACCTGGGTATGTTTTAAGGTCCCGATTTGGAAGTGGCCCATCTAACTTCCTCTCATTCTATTGGTGAGAATGTAGTCATGTGATCACGACGAGCTGATGGGCATTCTGGGAAATGTAGTCTCTAGCTAGGCAGTCATGTGCCCACCCATAATCCTCTTATAATGGAAGGTGGGAAGAGTGAATTTTGGTCTACAAACAACTGATGCTCAGACTTTGATTTCTCTATCCCCTGACCACTCTGTTTAGGTTGAATATTCTTCTTGTGAGCACTTGGCACAGAACTTAACAGTTATCTCCTTACTAGCTTCAACTCTGTTTTATCCACCTCCTTGACCCCAACTAGACATGAGCTTGGCTATGGGCTCTAGATTCTCAGTGCCTGGCACATACTAAAATCAAATACATTTTGAATCAAAGTATGCAGAAATTGCTACATCATTTGTAGAGCCCAGTACAAAATGAAAACGAAGGCTGCCTGTTCAAAAAGTATAAAGATTTTTAAGATAATGACAGGAGATCATTAAAGTAAGTCTGGGGCCCTTCTGAAAGCAGAACCCTCTGCTCCTGCACAGCTCCCTTGTGCACGGAGCCAGCCCAGAAAGCATGAATAAATAAGTGAGCTGGGTTTAATAGTGTGAATCATGCTCCATAAGAAAAGCCACATATCTGTTGTATATTCTTACGCAATGAGTGGAGATTAATCAACTCATGCTAGAAAACATTTGGGAAGCAAATTTCCGCTGCCCCTACAAGTAAACTTCATGGAGTCCATTACGATGGCAAGGGCATTTCCCATTTCCCACTGCCTTGTCATTTGGTGAGCTGCTAGCTCCTGACAAGCCCAGATGCCCTGTGTGTCGTCTGCCTTGCTCCTCCTAAGGCATTCTCCTTTCATCAAATCTTCACAGTTGCAACAGTCACTGTAATTTTCTTACAGCCACAGAGACTCTTGGGGTTGGAAAAACAGTAGAAGTCACTGCCGAGCAGTTTCTCCAGCATCTGCTCAAACACCTCCAGTGACAGAGAACTTCCTACCTCCTCAGGCAGCTCCTTCTGTTTTTGACAGCTCAACGGATGGAGTTCTTGCTAAGGTTGAGCCAAAAGCTACTTCCTTGTGACTTCTACACACCGGCTCAGAGCCACACAGAGGACCTCTAATGCCCTTCAGGTTTTAATTTTCTTTAAAGAGCTCTTAGGTTTGCCTGAAATCAGAGGTTGCCAAGGAGCAGCAAAGAGATGGAATATAGACCACAGATGTACTGTGTTTGGCCCAGGCAAGTTTTTTAACATTTGGGGGAGGGGGACTGCCAACATCGAAACATCTAAAGAGTTCATACAAAACGCTGAATTCAAGCCTCAAAAACTTGGGGGCTCTGTTAACACTGGACTCACATTCTCACTACTCTACCTGCCACTGTGGATACTAAAGAATGGACCCTAGATGGGCAACTGCTTCTCTCCACCATAACCTGTTGCTTTGGCCATTTGTTAGGTGTTTTCATTTGCTAAAAGCTGTTGGGAGCAATATACCAGAAATGGGTTGGTTTTTTATAGTGGGGAATTTATTAGGCTAAAAGCTTCCAGTTCTGAGGCTGCAAAAACGTCCAGATCAAGGCATCATCAGAGATGCTGTCTCACCAAAGTTGGCTACTGGCAATCCTGGACTCCTGCCATGTGGTAAGACACAATGGCTGCATCTGCGGGTCTGGGTCTCTGCCTTCTCCTCCAGGCCCACTTACTCCCAGAGCTCAGCTGTGGGTGGTCAAGCACATGGCAGGCACAATGCATCTCTCCCCTCTCCTCCAGGCCTTCTTGCTAGTTCTGGTTTGGGCTGTTCCATCTGTGGCTTTTCTCTCTCCTGGGTTCCTCTCTGAGCTCCTGGGTTCCTTCTCTCTGTTTCTGCAGCTTTTTCTTTGCATGCCTGCAGCTTTTTGGTCCTCAGTTTAAAAAGACTCTAGTAAGAGGATTAGGACTCACTCTGGGTCCTGCAATCTAATCAAAGACCCTTACTTGAAATGATCTAATCAAAAGGTCCCTTAACTGAATCTAACCCAAAGTTCCCACATACACTAGGTTTACATGCGTAGGAATGGGTTAGTTTAAGAACATAATTTCTGGGGTTCACAAAAGACTCAAATCAGTAGAATATCCAGGCATACTCATTTAACTTAATGGAACCCTATGTTGATGAGTATGATAATGTGCTCAGCCTTCCTTGCCATAAGAGTAGCATAAGTCTTAAGATAGGTTACAGGGAACATTATTTAAAGAGCAATAACTCACCATAATAAAAAAATTTTAATAAAATATTATAGAGAGCAATGACCCCCTTTTTGCTCTTTCTTCTTTCTGCTCAGAATTTAGAGGTAATTGTTGGTGCACCATCAGCCACCTTGTAACCACAAGGCAAACTTGCATATGGAAGCCACTTGTAGAAATGTTGAAACAGTCAGATAGTAGGATCCTTGGTCAATAGTGATCTTAGAGTTGCCATAGCAACCTCATTACTCATCAGGGAAATGCATATCAAAACCACAATGAACTATCACTACACACCCACTAGGATGGCTAAAATAAAAAAAGAGAGACAATGGCAATGTTGGCCAAGAGGTGGAGAAATTGGATCCCTCACACATTGCTGGTAGGAATGTAAAATGGTGCAGTTGCTTTGGAAAACACTCTAGCAGCTACTCAAGAGATTAAATATAATATGATCTAGCAATTCCAGGTATATCCCAAAGAGTAATGAAAACCATACCTACACAAAAACTTGTACCAAATGTTCATAGCAGCATTATTCATAATAGCCCAAAAGTGGAAACAAGCCAAATGTCCATCACCTGATGAATATGAATGGAAAAACAAAATGTGGTATATCCAAAGAATGAAATATTATTCAGCATTACAAAAGAATGAAGTTCTAATGCATGCTTCAATGTGGATGGACCTCAAAAACATTGTGCTAAGTGAAAGAAGCCGGTCATCAAAGACCACTTATTGTATGATTCCACTTACACAGAATGTCCAGAATAGGCAAGTCTGCAGAGTCAGAAAGTAGATTAGTGCCTGCCAAGGACTAGGGAGAAAGGGAATGGGGAGTAACTAGTGAGGAGTACTGGATTTCTTTGGGGAATAATGAAAAAGTTCTAAATTTAATTGATTGTGCCACTCTGCAAATATACTAAAAGTCATTAAATTGTACACTTTAAATGGGTGGCTTTTATGTTATGTAAATTATATCTCAATAAATCTGTTTTTAAAAACAGGCAAACTAGTAAAGTGAACGCTCATGTACCTGTCCCAGCTTCCGCAATTACTAACTTGTGGCCAATTTCTTTTCACCCACACCCCCCTGCATGCTCTTCTCCCTCATTATTTTGAAGCAAATCCCAGGCATTTTCTAATATATCATTTAAAACCATAATGATATGGTTAGTGTGTGGTTAGTTGGTGGTGTTGTCTCTGGATGTGTGACAACTCAGTCTGGTTCCCCAGTCTTCCCGAAAATATTGCAAATGACATAATACCCTGTAGTAAACTCCTTTCTGCTTAGACAACTGACATTGACCTTTACTACATATTTATCCATAAAGGCTGTTTTGAAAGACCTGTGTTGTCTGAAAAACAATGTTAGAGAGTCTTCCATTCTTAATAAAAACCTCCAAGAAAGCCAAGAAGCCTTCTGGATAACGTGTAAATTTAAGTCTGTGGGTAGGTAAGACTGGATTAGGGGAAAACTCCAAAAATCAAGAACTGATGCCTATTAACAAAGGTGAACATTTTTTTTTAGGAGGTACCGGGGATTGAACCTGGGACCTCGTACATGCGAGGCAGGCACCCAACCACTGAACTACACCCACTCTGCTTACAGGAGAACATATTATTGCACTGGGTCTCTATTATTTTAGATTCCAACTCTGATTTACTAAGGAAGAACCTGCCCTTTTTCCTGGAAGGCTCATGAGTGAAAACATGATTCCCCTGTCTTGGGGGTTGACTGATTTGTTAGGTCTTCTATCACCTGGACTCACCCTCAGCTCCTCTGAGTACCTTGAGTAAGCTAGGTGTACTCTGATAAACATCTCCACTCAAACAACTTTTTAACGCAAAATAGGATCAACAGTCTTTATGAGGCTTTGGAGTCCAAAAGCCCCCATTCAGTTCCTGATGCTTCCTCCTTTTAACCGCATGTCCTTCAGTAACATACTCAACCTCTCTGGGTCTCCTTGCTTCGTTTATAAAATGGGAATATCAATTCCTGTATTATATGTGAGTTGAAAAGATGATATCGAGTTAGCTTTATACAGCGCCTAGCTCAGTGTCTGCCCTTTAACAACTTGCCACTTTGCATTAGTGAATATGATTCTGATGGCTGCAGATGCCCAGTTCCTTGGTCCTGAGCATGGATTTCCTAAAGGACGGTTGCTGACTGCTTACATGACCATTGACCATCTACCCTACCCAGACCGCCACTGCCCTGACTTTGGTAACGTTATCCTCCCTGATTTCACTTGACCACTTGCCGTGGTGGGCAGCTTCTGAAATGGCTCCCAATGCAGTCCCACCACTTCCTATCCAGGCCCTGTGGAATCCCCTCCCCTGGAGTGTGGGCTAGACCTGGTGACTGACTTTCAATGAAGGGAACATGGCAAAGGTGATGAGATGTCACTTCTGAGATTAGTTGACGAAAGGCTGTCACTTCTATATTGCTTACACTGTCTCCCCCATCTTCCTCTATCTCCCTCACTCTGTTTCTCTCTCTTTCTTTCTGTATGTTTCTCTCTTTTTCTCTGTTTCTCTGTCTTTCTCCCTCTCTGTTCTCTCTCTCTCTCTCTCTCTCTCTCTCTCTCTCTCTCTCTCTCTCCTCTGGGGAGAGTGGAAAATCTTACTCTTTGTATGTATAAAGCACAGATAAAAATACAATACATAAACAGGCATGCAATATGCAATATATCTTTGGTATTAAAATTTCATGGCAGGGGGAGGGATTAGGGAAACAATGGATAAAAAGGCTCCTTACGGGATGATCATGAAATAAAAGCTGAGAAAACATTGTTTAGGTTGACAAATCTGTCTGCCACATGGAAGATGCAGTGCTGTGGGGAAGCTGAGACAGCAGAAGCTTTAGAAAGCTAAGGCAAGAGGTTAGGAGTGAGTTGACAAGAATCCAAACTGCGATGGGGGCCATAGAAATGGAGAGAGAGGGGAGCAGATTGGAGACACTTGGAAAATCACCCATTGCTTGGGGCTCACCTCCTCCAGGAAGCCTTCCCCAAGCCCAGTTTGGGGCCCAGCTCTCTTTGGGCTCTGGTGGCACACTGTACATCCCCCATCATGTAACTCAGCCACTCTCTTTAATTTCCTTTTCAATTGTCAATAAATCCCTGAGGAAATGGACTGTATCAGTCCAGTGGCTGGCTTATAATAGGAGCTCAGAGGAAGGCCATGCTCTGCAGCTGCTAGTGCATCCATGCCTCTGCTGGGCTAGGATTTTTTTGGTGGTGGTGGTGGTTTTTGTTTTAGGTTTTTTTATTGTGGTAATGTATATATAACCTAAAAGTTGCCAATTTAACCATTTTTAAGTGCATGATCCAGTGACATTAACTACCTTCCCAATATTGTGCTGCTGTCACCACCATCCATTACCAAAACTTTTGATCACCTCAAACAGAAACTCTGTGCCCATTATGCATTAACTCATTTCCCACCCCCCAGCCCCTGATAACCTCTAAGCTACTGTCTGTCTTGATGAATTTGTTTATTCTAAGTATTTCCTATCAGTAGGATCAAACAATATATGTCCTTTTGTATCTGGCTTATTTCACTCAACATGACATCTTCAAGGTTCATCTGTGTTGTTGCATTTATCAGAACGTCATTCCTTTTTTGGCTGAATAATATTCCATTGTGTGTGTGTGTGTGTATATATATATATATATATATATATACACACATATTGTGTTTATCCATCCATCTATTGGTGGTATCTGGGCTGCTTCTGGTTTCCTGGTTCTAGGAGACACCCCATCAGTACCTCTGACCCAGCCCCACACGAGGTGTCCCCCCACATCTGCTATGCCGTGGAATTCTGGGGGTTGCCTTTTTTCTCTAGCTTGGTTTGGGGAAGAGCTCCCTCTCCTCACTGTTCTGCTCCCTGGCCCTGAGCTCAAACAGGATTAGACATTTCTTTAAGGGTGATACCTGTCCTTCCTCAAGGACAGGCTCGAGTAAGAGCCACCACCCTGTGCCCAGAGTCTTCAGGCCCTGCAGCTGAGATGGCTCCCTATGCCAGGGCCCCGTGCTGGGTTTGAATCAGGTACCCAACGAAAGGCACATTCTTCATCTTAATCGGCGTCCCTGGGGGTGTGAGCTCATATGCCAACAGGACCTTTTGAAGGTGTTCTTTTTAGTTAAGGTGTGGCCCAACTGAATCAAGGTGGGCCTCCATCCATTCTAACGGAGGCCTGTAGAAGCAGAAGAATTTCAGATGCAGCCAGTCAGAGAAGGCCATGCAGGTAGAAGCCAGAAGTCGGTGGAAACTGAAGAGCAGACACAAGGAGAGAGAGCTGGCCGTGTGACAGGCGGCAGAGATGCACCCACAGGCCAAGGATTGCAGCGAGCGAGTGCCAGAATGCTACAGGCTTTGGGGAGCAAGCATGGCCCTGGGTACCTTGATTTTGGACTTCTAGCCTCTGAAAAACCATGGGACACTAAGTTCCTGCGGCTAAGCCATCCAGAGTATGGTATTCATCACAGCAGCCCTTGCAAACGAAGAGAGGCCCTGAGGTCTGTGTTAAAGTGCCTTCTCTCTGGTGACCTCCCCACCTCCGGTTCCCAAGCTATGCCTTTGCAGGGCTAAACCTCAGCTGTGAACAGAGTAGCTCATCCCCCTCAAGATAATTGCTCGGCTCTCATGTAAATTGATGGGTCAAATAAATTCAGGGAGGGGCCAGGGTTGATGACCTCACAGTCCAGGTGAATCTGACCATTCGCCACCACGATTTGAACATGTGAGTTCTGGCTCAGTTTAAAAGATCACATTAGGGAGGTGGATGTGGCTCAAACGGTTGGGCGACTGTCTCCCATATGGAGGGACCTGGGTTCGATTCCCAGGACCTCCTGGTAAAAATTAAAAAAAAAAAAAAAAAGATTACATTAATTTGGAGTAATGCTTCTTAAATATATTCATCGCTGAGATAGATAGGTAGATAATCCAAACAACAGTATGACAAGTAAAAGCCGCTTTAACTTGAGGTGAGCCTCAGGACAAACAAGACCTTAGAGGTGAGGTGAACATCCCCTTTTGTCCTTGTTTGAAGACTCAACCTGCTCTGATTCAGATTCCAATAGCTTGGTCCCAACACTCAGTGGTTGTTTAGACTTGGGCAAGTTTATTAACTTCTCTGTGCCTCAATTTCCTATGTATAAACAAGGGTAATAGAATTATCTTCCCCGTAGGGTTATTGATAGGACAAAATGAGGTAATACATGTAGAGCACTTGGAACAATGTCTGGTACACAGTTAGTGCTCAATAAATGTTCCTTCTATTGAGGGTCTCTTCCTGGCAGTTGTAATGCCATATACATTACAGTGGCAGGTCCAGTGTGTTTTCTACTCCACAGTCTTTCTTCTCGCCCTTATTTCTTCCTGGTAGAAGTAGCCTCCCAGGGTGGCTTTGGAAATGTTGGGTATCCATTTCTCCAGGCACCCTCACAGCAAGCAATAGCCATGGTCCAGCTCTGGCCAATGAGGTATAAAGGGAAATCTGTGAGAGGTATCTGAGAAATGTTTCCTCCTTGATAAGAGAAATGTGAAAAAGCTCCTTCTCTTCTTTCCTGCTTTGTGTGCCCTGGTGTGAAGATGTGATATTTGGAGCCGAAGCAGCCATTTTGCCACAATGAGGGAAGAACGGTATGGATTGCAGAGACTCAGGCTCAATGTCTGGATACAACTGAGCCATTGAACCTACCCTGGAACCACCTACCTCTTGTCTTCACCTTAACTGGTACAATTCAATGTTTTTATGTTTAAAGCTATTATTAGCTTCACTTTCTGTTACTTGCAACTGAAAGTATCTTAAATAATACCATTATCTAAGGAATACTTAGAACAGAACCCTGTGACAAAAGTATTGCTTCAGTTTCACAGGTGAAGAAGCTGTAAGCAACGAGGCAGGAGTTTTCAACACATATTACCTAATTTAATCCTCATAAAAACTCTGAGAGGTAGGTTTGATCTCCATTTACAGATCTCCACAAGTTTCGAAGGTAAATAATGGCCAATTTCACACAACTGATAAATGGAAGAGCCAGGATTTGAACCCAGGATTCCAGTTCCAAAGGCAACATTCTCCCCACCATTCTTTCCAGTGATCTTCCCAAGGTTCTTGGGAGGTATTGCTCAGAATCAAAATCCTTCAGGATATTTTATTCCACTGCCAATGTTAAATCAATCAAAAGTCAGTAAACTTAATTCAGGTCAACCTGAACACAATTATGTTTGTTGCTTACAAAGTGCATTTGCTAACTAAATATTAGTCATAATTTAAAAAACAAAACAAAACAGTGGTTACAGCTAGGTGAAATCCACAGTCCCAACACTCAAGTGCCAACGTATACTCCTGTCTTAAGGCTCTCAGGAAATTTATATTCCCCATTCGTACTTCAATTTGTAATTGCCTGGCGTCTGTTCTTTTTAAATCTTTATAATTTTTTATTCTCTCCCAGATGTTGAGTTGAGCTACAGCAATTTCAGGATTTCAGTGAGAGGTCCAGCTGCTGGGTTTGGGAAGTTTCCATGGTTTGTTTCTTTTCAGTCCTTCAACTTGAATTTATGATGAGGCTTTGATGAATATTACCCTTCTCCTAGTCCTGCCCTCTTTGCCTATGTCTGAGTCTGTGATAGCTTCAGTCTAATCATGCAGATGTGTCTCTTGTTAGAAAATTTACGTGCTGTCTGTTGCCAAGAACCAGGAGCCAGAACCAGGATTTGTGGTTTAACTAACCTTGACTCCACTTTCTTGCAGTATATCCAAAGCAAAGTCAGGGAGACCAGAGCCTGTCAATTTAGAGTTGCCTCAGGTAGGGAGTTTGAGAGAGTGTCAGCGCTGCAGTGAGTTGTACACAGAGGATGGGAAGCCAGGGTTTGGAGAACCAAAGCAGGACTGGGCACAGGGGTGGGGGACTGGGATAGGATCAATGGGAGAGGAAAGATGGGGGTGGTTGTGGGCACGTTTACTGTATGTACACAGAAAGGACCTTACAGTTCGGACCTTTGTCACTCAGGGATTGCTGGTACCATCTAGTATACTTAAATTATTTGGTTAAATTCAGTGTCTTCTTGGTGCTTCAACTAGATTTAAGTACCTTCAAATGAAGGGCTGTTATCTTTCACTGTGTAAAAAAATACTCCTAAAATTCAGCAGCTTAACACAACAAGAACTGGGAAGTGGATGTGGCTCAAGCGATTGGGCTCCCACCTACCATATAGGAGATCCAGGGTTCGATTCCTGGGGCCTCCTGGTGAAGGCAAGCTGGCCTGTGTGGTGAGCTGGCCCACGTGGAGAGGTGGCCAATGCGGAGTGCTGGCCTGTGCGGACAGCTAGCGCAGCAAGATGATGCAACAAAAAGAGATACAGAGGACAGATAATAAGAGATGCAGCAGACCAAGGAACTGAGGTGGCACAAGAGATTGAGCACCTCTCTCCCACTCTGGAAGGTCCCAGGATCGGTTCCCGATGCCGCCTAAAGGAAGACAAGCAGACACAGAAGAACACACAGAGAGCAGACAGCGAGCGCAAAACAATGGGGTGGGGGGATAAATAAATAAATCTTTAAAAACAAGAATCATTACCTCTCATAATTTCTGTGGGTCAGGAATTCGGGAAGGTCTTGACTGAGCAGTTCTGGCCTGTGGCCTCATGCAGTTGCAGTTAGACAGTGGCTGGGGCAGGTAGGGGCTGGCTAGGCTTCTTTCTCTCTTCGAGTAGTATCAGGGCCTCTCCATATGGCTGCTCCATGTAGAGTAGTTTGGGCTTCCTCAGAGCATGGCGGCGTTAGCAAGTTGGCCTGCTTAGATGGCTGAAAACTTGGAGAACAATGATTCCAGGGTGAGGTGGCAGCTGTGTTGTTATGCTTTTTTTGTTTGTTTGTTTGTTTTGAAGTACTGCGGCTGGGGAAGGAACCCAGGGCCTCGTATGTGGGAAGATGGTGCTCAACCACTGAGCCTTATTGGCTCCCCTGAGTTGGTTTTTATGTTTGTTTTTGCTTGTTGTTTGTTTCTGTTTTCCTTAGGAGGCACCGGGAACTGAACCCAGGGCCTCCCACGTGAGAAGCAAGCGTTCAACCACCCGAGTCTCATCCCTTCCCCTGTTGTGCCTTTTTTACTGGTCAAAACAGGAACAAATGCACACCTAATTTCAAAGGAAGGGGGCAGAGGCCCCACCTTTTGGTGGAAGAAGGAATGTCAAGGTTGCATTGTAACAAATACTCTCAGGATGGGACCGAATTTGATGGCCACCTTGGAATACATGGCTTCCCATCAGCTAGACCTTCATATCTGTTTATCGATTATTCATATTTTGCATCCCCCACAGTGCCTGTCACAAAGCTGAGGTTATCCCCAAGTGCTCAGTGGATGCTCACTACTTGATGCAATTCAGTGCAATAAATGATTTAGTGAGTACTGACTATTTTTTCCTTTTGCAAACCACCTGTTGAGCACATCCCCCTGCCAGGCTCTGTGCCAGACATAGGGGACACCGTTAGTGACAAGACTGCCCTGCCCTCACAGATCCCATCATCTAGTGAGAGCGGCCAGCAGTTATGAATAATTAAAGAAATATGTCATGATAAATTGTATGCAGGGGGAAAGCAATGGGGCTCTAAGCTGAGTATTTAGAGGGGTAGGGAGCTGGTAGCATTTAGGCGTGGGCATGGCTGGGGAAGCCTTCCCTGAGGAATTCACTTGGGGAGGCACAATAAGAGCTCTGTGCCAGGCAGAGGAACTGAAGGAAAGCCAGGGAGGCCTGGGCTCGGGCCAAGGGTGGGCACAGTCTTGACATGTCCTTGTCAAGACAGCTAAATTCACGGATCATGAGACTTCTA
Organism: Tolypeutes matacus; assembly: GCA_026826555.1. Classification (NCBI taxonomy): domain Eukaryota; kingdom Metazoa; phylum Chordata; class Mammalia; order Cingulata; family Chlamyphoridae; genus Tolypeutes; species Tolypeutes matacus. The sequence continues at coordinate 7,025,717 of JAKSZT010054052.1, read as the reverse complement.
CCCTTTCTTGTGGGTTAGGGGTTTGGGGGGGAGACATATTGGTCAGGGTTCTGCTTGGAAAATAGAAGCCCCTCATGGTATTAAAGGAACCAAAAACGTTATTAGAGGGAAACAGAGGCTGGGTAAGCCACGTTCAGAAGAGCTGCTTCAGGAAATCCTGAAGTGTGGGGAACCACAGGGAATGGTCTCACCCACGTTAGCCGCCGGCAGTGCCGAAGTGGACGAGCTTGGGCAGGTCACTCAGGTCTGATGAAACTGCTGCTGGGTGAGTTCAGTGCTGCTAGATAATGATCGCCGCTGCTCTTCTAGCATCCAAATCTCATGCCAATGCCTCCCATTGGCACAATCTCATCCAGAACCATATTGGCAAGGGATTCTGGGATATGACAGTCCAGATGCTCCCAGCTTGGTGCTCCCATATGCCTCGGACCATAGTCATGGCTGGGACTAGGGTGAGGAGAGTGAGGCACCCAGGGTGCAAAATTTAAGGAGGCGCCGTCAAGCCACACCTGTACTTACACAACCCTGAGAGTAAGTGCCCCTTATATTTTGCATCCCAGTCCCTGTCCTGTTAAGGTGGATTTGGCGCTGCCCTCCTGATTGGGAGAGGCACTGCCCTGCAAAGGCCTCTGGGTGCAGGAAGGCGCTCTAGAGAAAGAGCTATGCACAGGGTGAGCTCAGTGGAGGGGAGCTGTATTCTAAGGCAAGAACATGCCAAATGGAAGGGCCCAGATCCCTGACAGAGCCTTGTTAGCAGGACTGAATGAGAGACGCCATTTTAACAAGGTTGCTAGCTGTTCTCTTAGTCACACAGGGGTCTAGCATTTGCTGGTGTCTTTTTCTGTGTCCTGGGGAATGGATGAACATGAGCTAACCATGACAATTGTGGGGTTGAGTAGATTTCACCCCTCGGTGGAGAAGTTGAGGGAGATCTATCAGTTGTAGTGGATATTGCTCAGGCTACACTGATGGGACTGCAACGGCAGGGCAGAAATCAGAAAAAATGGAGGAGGAGGGGAAACGCTGCTGTACATACTTGGAGGGTATTATTTGTGGTACTGACCACTTCTAAGCACTGCCACCAGCACCAGCTCTCTCATTACACCCGCCTCCTTACTGGACCCCTGCTTCTGCCCTTGCCCACTGCAATCTACACAGTGACAGAACGAACCAGTCAAGAGGAAGTAAGGTCATGTCCTGACATCCCTCAGAACCTGCAGCACTTCCCATCGGACTCAGTAAAAGCCTATAAGGCCAACTTGCTCTAACCTCCCCCATGTGCTCTGACCTCCCCCATATGCTCTGACCTCCCCTATGTACTCTGACCTCTCCTAGGTGCTCTGACCTCCCCTAGGTGCTCTGACCT
>JAKSZT010054052.1:6991934-7024341 GCA_026826555.1 Tolypeutes matacus | reverse complement strand
TCTGACCTCTCCTAGGTGCTCTGACCTCCCCTAGGTGCTCTGACCTCTCCCATGTGCTCTGACCTCTCCCATGTGCTCTGACGTCCCCCATGTGCTCTGACGTCCCCTAGGTGCTCTGACCTCCCCTAGATCCTCTGACCTCCCTTCTGTGATCTGACCTCCCCTATATGATCTGACTTTCCGCTGCTTTCACATGCATCATCATTTGCCTTATTAAGCATCTGTTTCCTCCCAATAGACGGTAAGCTCCATGAGGGCAGGGGTTATTGCTTGTTCTGTAAACTGCTCTGGACAACTATGGCCACATAGGAACCCAAGCTCAGTGATGCCAGAGTTTCTGATTTTTCAAGACAATTCACACATGTGAATTTTTTGGTGAAATCTGATTTTTTTTTTTTTTTTTTTTAAGTATTGGCAAGCAATACAATTTTTCTTGAACATTGTGCTGGCCAAATAGGTCCAGGCCATGAATCCCTACCTTATGACCTCTGGCCAATGTGTAAAGGAGCAGTGGCCAGGGTTGTAAGCAGGCTCAGAAAGGACAAGACCCAGGGAACCTATATGGAGTGGGCAGTGGGCATAGCCACAGCCCTACTAGACCCCTGCTACATGCCTATCAAGGACCACTAGGGAGGGCGCAAGGCCTCTTCCCCTCTTATCCTATGGGGTCACACTCCACCCCCAGGGAGGAAGTGGCCAATGGGGCCAAAACCAGAAAGTCTGTTGAGCCAAGGTGCCAAGGAGAAGCACATCTGCTATGATAAACAAAGTGGCCCAAGGCTCTCAGGTCCATGTGACAAGGTCTCTTCCACTTCTCTTGGGGTTTCTCTTGGGACCTCCTTGTACTGGGGATCTTCCGGCCCCTCTAGTTGGATTCCTGCCTCCCAAAACCCTTGGTGCTCAGATACACCTGGGCAGTGTCCCCCTGCAAAAGCCAAACAGGAACAAGGGTGAGCCTTGGGATGGGAGCAAGGGAGCAGGGAGACCCGAGCTGGGCCCATGACTGGAAGCTTTGGCACACAGAGTGACCCCCTCTTGTCCCCTCTGCTTAGCTTCTTTGTGAACCACGGACAGGTCAAGAATAGGGGGTCTTGGGCTCCTGACCTAATATCCTTCTGCCTTATAGTTATTAAAATCTATTATCTCCAGTTTTGTAGCTGAGGACAACATCCTCAGAGAAGTAAAGCAACAAACCCACAGTCACACAGCTGTGAGTGTTGGAATTGAATTCAAACCTGAGCTGTCTGACACCACATTCTGTCCATGCATGAGGAATGCATAACTGAATCATTAAAGCACAGAAACAGACTCGTGGGTCTGGAAGGGACCTGTAAAGTCACTGAGGCCAAGCCCCCATTGGATTTGAGATCCTTCTTCATTGCTTCCAACAACTGGTCACCAGGGAAGCTCCAATACATAGAACCAGCAAGACCTCCCTCCCTATGTCTCTGAGCAGCTCTGGTGAGGATCTTTGTCTCTCTCCACCCTATGGACCTGGCCTCTGTATGGCTCTGTCCTCTTCACCTTGAGGAGGTCTCCTCTGTCTTGGACTACAGACTTCTCTTATCCTATCTTATCTATCTTTTTTTTTTTTTTAAGAAGGACCCCATTTCAGGAAAAGACCCTAAGCTGGGGTCAGAATCAAGAACCAGTAGGAAGCAGGAGCCAAGAGCAAAGTTGATGGAGGTTCTTGGATGGAGCATCTCTCATTCACTTTGGCAAGGCCCAGGGAGAGTTGTATCCAAGAAAGGTTGTCAGGCCACAGTTTTGGGGAACTTTGAACAACTTTCTCTCCTAATGTACTAAGAGCATTGCTCTGAATCAAGCTAACTGCTCTGCTGGCCTCCTTTCCACTACAGCTGCAGACCGTCATGCCTCTCTCCCAAAGCTCCTTTGGGCTGCTCTTGTCTGCTTGGCCAAAGGAGACATCCCTCGCTGGTGCCACTGGACTCCAGGCAACAGGCTTGTGCAGATGTGCAGACGGTGGGGGGTGTGGTGGGGGTGGGGAGCAGCCTGGTTCTGATCGAAACTGATTGTGATATCATCTCCCCTCTCCCACTGATCTCATTGACGCACTTTAACTCAACTTGCTGAATTACAGGAGTTCAGTTGATAAGCCCTCTTTCCAGAAAGGCTTCCAAGAGAAGGCATGCACTGTGAACGTACTCTTCTATGGAGTGAGAAGGTGTTTCAGCACCTTTCTCTGGAATGAAATAATCCAGTTCTAATTTACGGATTACATAATAAGAAAACGCCTGTGTTAATTTCACAAGAAAAGCACATTAACCAATTTACGGATCTCGTGTTTCCTTGTGCAAGCATGAATAATATCAGTTCCCTTTAATAAGCGGAACCCCTAAAGAAAATCAAGAATAATTACTTGGTTTATTGACATTTGGTGATTAACATTTCAAAAGTCATTTAAATAAACATCGTACAAATCTGAGATGGGGGCACCAAGGTAATAATGATCTGTATAGAGTGAAACAACATTTGTTTGAACCTGTGCAATTTAAAATTCATGTTTTATAAGGTGGCTGTCTATCACCAATTTAGGCACCGGGGAATCAAGCCATTTCCAAGAATCCCAGCTTAGGATGAATGGGCCCAGGGTGACTCCTAGAAAAAGTACGGTGGAATGCAAAATCCATTCCACCAAAGTCAGTGGAGACCCTTAGGTATATGGATTCTGCCCGTACAAAGGCTTATTCTTAGCCAGCTCTACACTTTCTAACTGATGTGTCACTGTGCTAGGATGACTGAGGCCCCCCAAAAAAACTATCCACATCCTAAGCCCTGGAACCTATGACTCTTACCTTACGTGGTGTCTTAGTTTTCCAGAGCTGCTATGACAAATACCACACAATGGGTTGGCCTAACAGCAGGAATTTACCCGCTCACAGTTTTAGAGGCCAGAAGCCCCAAAGCAAGGCATCAGCAAGGCCGTGCTTTCTCCCTGAAATCTGTAGCATGCTAGTGCAGGCTTGCTGCAATCCCTGGGCTTCCTTGGCTTGTAGCTCTGCCTCCAGTCACGTGGCAGTGTCCTTGAACTCCTGTGTCTGCTCTTCCCATTTCCCCTGACTGCCACCTCCTTCCTATAGCCTTGTCTTTCTAAGGCCTCCAGGAAGACTCAGCTGGGCCACACCACAATAGGATCTTGGAAGGTCCTTGCCACAGAGGAGTTGACACCTTAACTGGTCATACATCTCCAAAGAACCCTATGTACAAATGGGTTCGTACCCACAGGAACACAGATTAAGATAAAGAACAGGTCTTTCTTGGGGGTACATAATTCAATCTACCACATATGGTTACAAAAAAGATTTTGTGGATGTGATTAAGTTAAGGTCTTCAGATTGAAAAATTATCCCGGATTACTGGGTGGTCCCTAAATGCAATCCCATTTACCCGTGTACGAGGGAACCAGAGTGACACACAGAAAAGAAGGCGACGTGACCAGTGAGGCAGAGGTTGAGACAATGCAGCCACAAGTCTAGGAACGTTGGTAGCCACCAGAAAAACTGCAAGGGGCAAGGAACGGATGGAATCTCTCTTAGAGCCCCCCGAGAGTATGGCCCTGTCGTCACCTTGGTTTCAGCCCAGTGAAAATGATTTCAAACTTCTGGTTTCCAGAACAGCCAGAGAATAAATGTGTATTGTTTCAGGCCACCAAGTCTGTGGTACTGTGTTACCGTTTGCACAGGACACTCACAGAGCCACTTTTCATGACTGTTGCCGTGTCTGGGTACCAACAGCACAATTGTTTGTTAAGGCTTTTCTTAAAATCGATTCTGAGCTAACACTACTTTCTCCTAGCAATAAGATGCATGAAATCACCCATAAAATTAATATTCAACTGCGAACATCATTTGAAATGTTTATCCTGTGCCTCCTAAAATTATCTCATGGGCCACCAGACCCCCACAGAGAAGTTCCCCACCCTCTGTGAAACACTGACCCAGCTCCACGCAGCTTGGGAAGAATCCACGGTGCAGCTGTGCTTTCAAAACTGCTCTAAGTTCAAATTTCCTTTGAGAGTGATCAGGAGAAAGAAAGCATCAGGCCTTTTAAAAATAGAAGCCATTTCTCTTGCAAAAGTTTGCAGAGGCAGATTTTAAAATGCAGAATCGAGCAGAATGTTAGATCACTTGTGGGTAGGCCAACTAACATAGAGATAAGGGCCCTTAAAATGGAAGGTGGGAGCCATAGAGTGCCCTACAGGAGAGGTGGGCCAGGTGGCAGAACCCAGCTAACAGGAGCCTTGTTTTCCCACCTTGGACCAGATTGGGCAGGTCTCCATGTTTTTCTTTCTTCTCTGCCTCAAGAGGGAAGGGATATATACATAAAGCTGTGTAATTGAAGGCGAGAGAATTTTTAATCCTGAGGGATGGTGAGGTGGTAGAATCGATAAAAGCCCCAAACTGGAGAAGAATATGCCAATTGTTAAAAAGTTTCCCATGACTCAAGTAGGGGAAGGGTCAAGGTGGCAAACCTTCAACCCAGGGGTTGGAACTGCCAAAATGGGCATAGCCAGGCTCTAGAAAGAGAGTCAGGGCAGTCCAGTGTAAGTCTGATAGTCGATATTGATAAGCAATGGTTATTGATAATTAAATTCTAAAAGAAGGCAGTCCTTGATTTGCAACTAGATTTCCCCATTTTTTTTTAACATAGTCTTTGAACAGGGTGTGGCATGTAGGAAGTGCTTCAAAAACATATGATGGAAAAACAAATAGGTGAGTAGATCCTTTCAGTTTATATGTTGCTTTTACTGTTGAGAAAAGCATTTCGAGGCCCTTTGAATGGCAAACTCGACTTTTTAGTTCTAAAAGGCATCTAGCTTGGATAACAAGCTTATGATCTGAGACTCCTCCAGCCAAATCTGGGGAGAACCAAGGCTTCTGACATCAACCCATTCAGCGGTTGCTGGGTGCTCTCCTTTACATCTCCTTTACATCTTTGCCCAGGGACTGCCAGCCTGCACCCTAAGTCTCTGCGGGGAAACTTTTTGCTCTAGAGTCAGTCACATGCTGACTTGGGACTGTGTTGGACTGTGGGGTCTTTACCTTCTCAGCGTCCATTCCTCCTTCTCTGGTACCAACATCCAGGAACTTCCTTTGGGAAACTTTCTTCTAGTGGTTGGGTAAAGCTGAGCCAACGCCTTTCCTAGGAGTGGCCATATGTCCCAAACTAAGTGTCTTAGTTTGTCCTGCTGCTATGACAAATACCACAGCCTGGTTGGCGTAAACGACAGGAATTTCTTGGCTCACAGTCTTAGAGGCTAGAAGTCCACCATCAAGGTATCGGCAACGCCATGCTTTCTCTGAAGTCTGTAGATTTCTGGTGACGGCTTTCCAGCAATCCTCCATCACACGGCAAGTTGTCTTCTAGTATCTTCTCCTCTGGTTTGTCCTGACTGCATCTGAATGTCCTTGGCGTATAAAGACTTCACCCAAATTGAATGAAGGCCCCAGCCTGATTCTGTTTTTCACACCTTAACTAACAACATCTTCAAAGATTCTATTTACAAATGGGTTCACACCCACAGGACAGGGCTTAGGAAGTGAACATGAGTCGATCCACAAAACTAAGCCAGGCAGCATATTCCAAGTCCTTGGGCACAGCGAATGTTTAAGGAAGGGATCAATGACAGTCATGCTTGGAACTTTTATTCAAAACGTTGGGACAAAAGACTTTCCATAACTGGGCTGAACTTGAGAGTCAGTAAGACTGGAGCTGCTGGGAGACATGGAAATAAGAGAGTCCAATGAGAGTGAAATTGACAGAGTGACATCAAGTCAGCGGAAATCAGAGTTAGATATAGAGAGAGGCCAAAATGTTGCTTGAGAACCTGGATCCAGCCATGCCTGAAGCTTCCTACCCCTGGACTCTTCATTTATAGGAATCAAAAACATTGTTTTTTGGTTTTTCAGTTGGATTTCCTGTTATTTATATTTGAAAATATACTGATAAATTAGAGATGAGGCAAAACTGCACCTTTGCAGGAACTAGAAAAATGTACACCTTTCTTTGTGGGCATATTACAAAAAGTACCCTTGCCTACTTTGGCTGGAGGCATGGCCAGACTATTAGAGTTCAGCCCAGATTGCAACCTCCACTTCCCCTCTGTGTGTCTCTTTGTGCAGGGCAACACACTTCACAATCACACCTGAAATTCCCATGATGAGAAGGCAGCATCTTGGAGAAGTTCACCAGGTGACATATTTAGGCCTCCAGTATGGTGAGGCCAACAGCTAGCACCAGCGTGCCAGACATATGGGTGAGCCAGCTTAGAAGCGGATCTTCCAGTGTGCGTCATGCTTTCTGTTGACACCACAGCCACAATCAACAACTTGACCGTAAACCTCATGAGAGCCCCTGAGCCAGAAGACCCAGCAAAGCTACTTCGGAATTCCTGACCCGCAGAAACAACGTGCGATCATAAATATTTACGGTTGTTTTAAGTCACTATGATTTAGGATGATTTGTTACGCAGCAAGAGATAATGAATGCACTCCCCTTCTTCAATGTTCTCTTCCCCAAACTGATTTCTTCCCCCTGGCCAAATTTTCAGCCAGGGTGCCTCCCTGATTTCTTTATAAGGCTACCTACTCCCTGCAGCCCTTCAATCTCATCCTTTTTCTTCCATTGCTGTTTTCTCTCTAAAGCTTACCCTTTGTTGCTGCCCCATGCTGCTTCTCCTTTTTCCCTGTTCCGGCTTTCCTCCTCCACCTGAAGCTGTGACTCTTTTCCCTCAAACATCCTCAATAAGTCTTTTTGACAAACATCATGACAATGATAAAAATTACAGTTGATAGTCCTTGCTATAAGAACATAGGGTTCTTCATGTGTCCCGATAAACTGGGGAAAGCTTTGCTTTTGTTTTGAGGCTGTTGTTCCCTCCTTCACCCCATCTGGCCAGAGCACAAAGAGGAAAAATCTCTCCAGAACCTCTTCCTGTGAAGAGGTCTGGCAGCCAAGGAGATGATCCATGATCCAGGCAGTCAGAAAGGGCTGTGAATTCTGATTTTTCCCCCCACAGGGCATTTGCAGTGAAAGAAGTGGGCTAAGGGAGCAGTGGGCCATGACCGTCATGGCAACGTGCACCCTGGTGGGTCCTAGACTGCACGCCCAGGCAGAGTAAGAGGCTCCCTTGTGGAGTGGGCATCAGAAGGTAGGGCTGGCCAGGAAACAGGAGGGGCTGAGGCCACCAGCTTGGTAGGTGTCACATCTAGAGAGGCACACAGCCAGGTGGGTAAAGCCAGGAAGTCCAACCCAACAGAACAGGGTTAGCTTGTCCCAGGGTCTAACCACAGTCACTCACATGGGCAGCTCTCTGCCCTCCCTCCCTGCACTATTTCTAGTCCCTGATGATTTCTAAGCTGCAGGTAACTCCTGCCTCTGGAAATGGAGGTCCCCTAACTCTCATTCATCGTGCCAGTGGTTCCCAAACTTGGCTGCACATTGGCATCGTCTGGGGATCTTTAATAAATGCTGAAGCCTGGCTCCCATCACAAGACATTCTGATTTAATAGATATTGGGGTCTGCAGCTGCAGGCAGGATAGTCTCATCCATCTTCCCCATGGAATATAAGCCTCCTTGCAAATGGAGATGGAGTAGACATTACCATCCCAGAATCCTCAGGATTGGGGGAAGAGCTATGGACTAGAGTGGACTTACTGGTATTCTACTATAGACATATTGTGATTCTAGCAATGGAAGAAATTACAACACTGATGTGGAGCCAGTGGCCACTGGAGGATCTGGGGGCAGGGAGAGGGAAAAACAGGTGTAATATGGGAGCTTTTTCGGGACTTTGGAATGGTCCTGAATGACACTGCAATGACAGATATAGGCCATTTTATATCATCCCATAACATGCAGAACTGTGTAGGAGAGAGTGTATACTACAATGTGAACTATGGTCCATGCTCAGTGGCAATGCCCCAGGATGCGTTTATCAATTGCAATTGCAATGAATATGCCACACTAATGAAGGATGTTGTTTATGTGGGAGGGTGTGGGGAGTGAGGCATATGAGATTCCCTATATTTTTTGTGTAACATTTATGTAATCTAAGTAACTTTTAAAAAATAAAAAAATTAAAAACAAACAAACAAAAAAGACATAAAAGAAAAAAAATAGGTATTGGGTACAAGCTGGGCATCGGGAAACCTCTAAGTGATTCTAACGTGTGATTAAGTGTGGAGAGCTGTGCTACACCACAGGTTTCAGCCTGGCCTGTGTCATTGCCTAGAGAATTTAAAAAAGAAATGGACCCAGAGCTCCTCAGTCAACATCTCCTGAGTTGGTCCCAGCATCTGAATTTTTAAGAAGCTCCCAGTGATTCTAGTGGGTACTTGGAGTTGTGTATCACTCATCTATCTTAAGATAGAGCAAAGCTTTGTAGAGTGGGTGCTTATTAAGGGACGGGAGAGGAACTGGGTGGACTGGAGGCTTCCACAACCTCGCTTTATCCCTTGAGGTTAGGTCTGGGTGCGGATGGTGTCTTGATACTATTAAGTTAATATTTCCATTTGCATAGAGCAAAAATGATCTTTGCATCATGATTTTTGTGTGGTTCAATCTAATATCAACTCACTAGGAGACAGTTACTTTAACAGGCTTCTCTATGGTTTTCATCAAGTCCAGGGGTCAGAGTCCAAGGGTCCTAAGTAGCCCCACAAGGATTTCTGCATGTGATTTTACATGCAATTATATGACTCTGAGTTCAAGTGTTGCCAGAGGTCCCAATCAAGATAGCGAGGTGAGAGGCATCAGGGCTCCTTCTCCCCACAGAAGCTTTGAACAACCAGTAAGAACTGGCAGAAACATCCTTCTCAGAGCTCCAGAAAAGAGTTAAAGGACTGCAGTAACAGGATGAGGGCCAAACCTAGGAAAAGGCTACTTGGGACTTGGGAATCATCCTGAATGACACTGCAATGACAGATATAGGCCATTTTATATCATCACACAACATGCAGGACTGTGTGAGAGAGAGTGTGGTCTACAACGTGAACTATGGTCCATGCTTAGTGACAAAGCCCCAGGATGCGTTTATCAATTGCAATCAATGTGCCACACTAATGAAGGATGTTTATGTGGGAGGGTGTGGGAGGTGTGGGAGGTGGGATATATGGGAATCCTTATACTTTTAGTGTAACGTTTATGTAATCTAAGTATCTTTTAAAAAATTAAAATTAAAAAATATAAATAAGAGCAGTAGGATCTCATGTAGCCCTGGCTGGCTCCGCCCCCAGCCTACCCCAGCCTGTGCTTCCACTGTATTCTGCAGGGAGCAGAGTAACACTTGCGCACATATTGGGAACAGGTACGCCCGGCTCAGTCTGTCCAGTGGTGGCCCGAGGACTTGCCCTGCATGTAGACAGTGGCTCACCAAGCTCTCCTACAAACACTGTGGGAAAGCAGTCATGCTGCCTGTGACAAGGGATTGCTGGCTGGAGGACACACAGTGTAGTGCCCAAACTGACAGTAAACTACTTCTTAAGGAAGAGGGGACATTCCTATCCATGTAAAGGAGGGAATTCCTAGGGCCAAACACACACGCCCAAGGCAAAAGGCATGTCCTAGGCTTTGGACTGGGGCTGTCCTCTAAGCTTAGTAGATGGATAAGCTCTGAAGGAAAGCACTAGCACAGGCCAATCAGCAAAGATTGGGGGATACGTTTTCTTTTTTTCCTTCATTTTTATTTTTAATTTTTTAGCACCTGGCATTCAAGGGAAGCTCTGCCATAATACTAGCTGGATACGAGCTTAAGGGAAAGATGCCTCAGAATCTAAATTCCAGCAATAACACATTAAAACACCAAAATGCTCACGTTTTGGCAAAAGATTACAAAACATACAAAGAAACAGGAAGCCTTGGCCCAGGCAAAGGAGAAGATTAAAGCACTAGAAACCATCAACAAGGAGGATTGGACTTGGGATATTCCAGACAAAGACCTTAAAAAGATCCTAAATATACTTAAAGAGCTAAAGGAAAACATGGACAAAGAACTAAATCAGAAAAATGATAGGTGAACACAAAGAGAATATCAATAGAGAGATGAAAATTATGAAAGGGAACCAAGGCTGAAGATCACAATGGGTAGGCTTGGAAGGGGTTGGGATGGGAAGGTTTATGTTATATATGTTTCCACAGTTTAAAAAAGAAAGAAAGAAGAACTAAAGACACAAAGATAATTAAATGCAATACATGATACTGGATGAGATCTAAGAATGGAGGAGCAAGGGCTCAAAAGGACATTATTGGGACATAAGAAAAATTGGAATCTAGAATGTAAGTTTATATCAATGTTAGATTACTTGAACTGATAACTGCACTTAAGGTGATTATATAAGTGAATATCCTTGTTTGTAGGAAATGTATTTGGAAGTATTATGTGTTCAAGAAGTATGACGACCCGAATAGCCAAAAGTATTCTAAAAAAGAAGAGCAATGTGGGAGGAACTTCACTGCCTGACCTTGAAACATATTACAAAGCTACAGTGGTCAAAACAGCATAGTACTGGCATAAAGATAGACATATCGATCAGTGGAATAGAATTGAGAATCCAGAAATAAACCCTCACCTATTCAGTCAACTGGTTTTTGACAAACCTACCAAGCCCACGCTGATGGGAAAAAACAGTCTCTTCAACAAATGGTGTTGGGAGAACTGGATATCTATAACCAAAAGAATGAAAGAGGACCCCTATCTCACCCCCTATACAAGAATCAACTCAAAATGGATCAAAGATCTAAATATAAAAGCCAGGACCATAAAACTACTGGAAGAAAATGTAGGGAAACATCTTCAAGACCTTGTAGTAGGTGGTGGTTTCTTGGACCTCACACCCAAAGCACATGCAACAAAAGAAAAATTAGATACATGGGACCTCCTCAAAATTAAACACTTTTGCACCTCACAGGAATTTGTCATAAGGGTGAAAAGGCAGCCAACTCAATGGAAAAAATATTTGGAAATCACATATCTGATAAGGGTTTAATATCCAGGATATATAAAGAGATGTTACAACTCAACAGTAAAAAGACAAATGACCCAATTAAAAAATGGGCCAAAGACTTGAATAGACATTTCTCCGAAGAAGAAATACAAATGGCAAAAAAACACATGAAGAAATGCTCAACATCACTCATGATTAGGGAAATGCAAATCAAAACTACAATGAGATATCTTTTCACACCTATCAGAATGGCCACTATGAAAAAGACAGAGAACTATAAGTGTTGGAGAGGATGTGGAGATATAGGAACACTTCTTCACTATGGATGGGAATGCAGGATGGTACAACCACTATGGAGGACTGTTTGGCAGTTCCTAAAGAAGTTGAATATAGACTTGCCATGTGACCCTGCAATACCACTACTGGGTATATACCCAGAAGAACTGAGAGCAGTGACACCAACAGACATCTGCACACCGATGTTCATAGCCACATTATTCACCATTGCCAAAGGTTGGAAACAACCCAGGTGTCCATCAACAGATGAATGGATAAACAAACTGTGGTCTCTTCACACGATGGAATATTATGCAGCTGTAAGAAGAAATGAAGTCATAAAGCATATAGCAACATGGATGAACCTGGAGGACATTATGTTGAGTGAAGCAAGCCAGACACAAAAGGACAAATACTGTATGAATGCATTACTGTGAACCAAATATATTGAGAAATATATTGTTTGATTAAAAAAAAAATTTATATGTATCCATTACATTTACTTGAGAAATGTATATATTTATTCATCTGTGTTTACTTTTTAGTTTTTAATTGCTTATGTTTTCAATTATTAAATGTACAAAATAAAGTTAAAAAAAAAAAAAAAGAAGTATGACGTATACAACCTGCTCTCAAATGCTCAGAAGATAGAGAGATAGAGAGATAGCTAGATAGACAGACAGACAGACAGATAGATATAGAATAATAATGCAAAGGTAGCAAAATGCCAAATTTGGGGTAAATGGTGGTGGGAAGGTGGGAGTATGTTGCAGTTCTCTGGATGGGATTTGTATTATTTTTGCAAATCTCTTGTAAGTTTGAAATTGTTTAAAAATAAAAATAATTTAAAAATGTGTTACTAGCTGTTAATTCTTAATCCTATCCAGTGACCTGCATAGATCTGGAATCCCCACCTCAGCAAGTATAGCCTTTTGCTCGGGGGCTCAATGCCTAACTCCCTGCTTCTGAGGCCAGGAGGATATAGGTTTATCCTGCTATAGCTTTAGCTCCTACAAGGAGAGCAGTGGTTGAAGATCAAAGTCACCCTGGGCTAAAATATCTTGATCCATTAACCAGGTGAAGTTATGTAAACAGAGGTACATAATCTATGTTCATTACTAACCTTACTTATTATGAGTATTTAATTTTCTTTATTAATCTATTTTGGATTAGAAAAATAATATGAGCATATTGTAATTAATGAAAAAAAATGCCAAGATTTTTTTTTTTTTCCAAAGGTAAATCTCCTCCCCCTCTCTCCCTCCATTGCCAACCTCTTCCCTGGGTGATCAGTGTTAATAGCTGCCACATTTAGTTTTTTGTTAGGAAATGAGTTGCTCCATGAGTTGTAAAGGAATTTGTCCAATAATTGAAAGTGTTCCTTTGACTTGCAAGCGCTTGAAAGAACTTGAAATAGTTTAATCACTGCGGATGCAGATCATTCAAAAAAATGTTACGTGACTCTGACTTTTCAAATGGAATCTCAGAGTCCTGTCATTTTAACAATGTCTTATATTTGAATCATGGTTTACAGTTTGCAAACCACCTTTAAATACATTTCTTACTTTGGTTTTCCTGACAGCCTTGTAGGGTAATAGAGCAGATAGCATTGCTAGTGTAGCACGAATGAGGAAACTGAGGCTCTAACTATTAAGCCAGAGCCAGGACTGGCTTTCAGATCACTTATCTTGGAAGTTTGGTTTGGGGGCTACTTATTTAATTCTGCCTCTGCTGTCCATACTGCTCCGTACATTAAGGAGTGGCAATTACCAACATCATAAAGGGCTCTTTTTTTTTTTTAAGATTTATTTTATTTTTTTATTTCTCCCCCCACCCTCGTAGTTTTTGTGCTTGCTGTCTGCTCTCTGTGTGTTCTTCTGTGTCTGCTTGTCTTCTCTTTAGGCGGCACTGGGAACCGATCCTGGGACCTTTCAGAGTGGAGAGAGGTGCTCAATCTCTTGTGCCACCTCAGCTCCCTGGTCTGCTGCGTCTCTTATTGTCTCTCCCCTGTGTCTCTTTTTGTTGCATCATCTTGCTGCGCCAGCTTTCTGTGTGGGCTAGCTCTCCTGCATGAGCCAGCTTGCCTTTCACCAGGAGGCCCCGGGAATTGATCCCTGGACCTCCTATATGGTAGATGGGAGCCCAATCACTTGAGCCACATCTGCTTCCCAAGGGTCTCTTGATATATGCTAAATGGCTCTGGGCTAGTATTCTTTTTATTTATTTATTTTTTTAGTGATTCTTCCACATCCCGACCAGTGTCAAGCTGTCAGCTCATGCTTCTTCCTGTGGTCAAGATACCATGTTCAATATACTACGGATGGAAAAACTAGATTTTAAAAAATTAGTTTGTTACAATTGTTTGGAAACTGTGAGTTAATAGGCTCTAACGAAGATTCTGAGGGTATTTCACATGAATCAGGGATATGGGGGTCTTTGCATTATTGTTGTGGAAACATTCAAACCTATAAAAAAGTGGAGAGAATGGTATACTGAACCCCCATATACCCACTGCTCAGCTTCAATCATTATCAACATCGTGGGCACAATTTGCCTTGCTTGCTACAGAATTCCTTTTGCTTAGTTCTCACCAAATTCTGGCTTCCTAAGTATCTGGGTGTTGGCTTCTGGGAAAGCAGGACTTTCCTTGATCAGTATCATCAACTTTGAACCCCCAGACAGGACCCCTGCCATGGGCCCTTGAGTTTTCTAGAGGTCCACAGGATGTTTGGTGGCATGGGCAGCTTGGAAGGGCAGTGTGCTCTAAGTTCTTTTTTCTTTTTTTTTTTTTTAAGATTTATATTATTTATTTATTTCTCCCCACCCCCTTGTTGTTTTTCACTTGCTGAGTCTGTTCACCTTCTTTGTTTCTTTTAGGAGGCACGGGGACCTCTGATGTGGGAGGGAGGTGTCTAAACGCTTGAGCCACATCCACTCCTTGCATTGTTGTATCTCTCATTCTGTTTTTCCTCCTACATCTCTTGTTGCATCATCTTGTTGCATCAGCTCGCCGTGCCTGCCCGTCACGTCAGCTCGCTGTCTTCTCTAGGAGGCACCAGGAACTTCTGCTCCCTACTTTGTTAAGTCTCCCACCATGTTCTTTTCTTCTTGTGTCTCTTGTTATGTCAGCTTGACGCACCTGCCCATCACTCCAGCTCGCTGTCTTCTTTAGGAGGCATCGGGATCCCAACCATCGACCTCCCATGTGGTAGGCGGGAGCCCAGTCACCTGAGCCACATCCACTGCCCTCTAAGTTCTTATAAATTCCTATCCTTCCCATCTCCAGGTTATCCCAGAGGCCCACAGGAAGTAGTCTGGGCTTCTCAGGTGCTGACCTTCAGGTGACTGCAGTAAGGGCTTAGGAAATCCTTGTCTGACAGGGAGATCCTGCTGGGGAAGTCAAGAGAAATGTAAACCTGTGTTCTGTTTCCTCACCACGGTTGTACCAGAAGGTTCTGGAAAGAATTTTTATTAGCCTAAAGAGTAAACACTTATTACCTGTACCTCCTTATGGTACAAGGTTTGGAGTTTCCACAGAACACTCTCTTGCTTCTCAAACCCGAGGAGTGTAATCTCCTTCCACCAGAACCCTGCTCTGTGCTCAAGGAATCCTGGAAATCTCAGAGTTCGACACTTGCCCAAGCCCCTTGCTCAGATCATCTCCCACAATCTTTCCAGGGTCTTGTGAAACAAGTCTTGCCGCCCTTACTACTTGGGAATTGAAGTTTAAAGAGGGTTAAGCCATTCGTACTAGGCATGTAATTAGTAAGCAAAAAAAAAAAGTTGGGACTCGAATGAGGCTAATAATGTGAGTGTTCATTAATAAACGGAAGGCTAATTATAGTCATCGGAGAGATGGTTCCTCTTCAGTTGTGATTTATTCTGAATTTATTTTTAGTCTTCAATAGAATGGAAATTCTTGGTGGGGTTTTGTTCTGAGAAAGAAATGTGCTATTCCTGACAGTCTCCCTCGGCTAATCCCTCTTCCCAAGAGAAAGCCAAGAACTGGCGGCCAGGTCATTCGGGGGCATTTTCTCGAAGCTCAAGATTCCCTGGGGATTTGTGTCAACTAAGCTCCTTTTAATGCTATTTTCACACCTTGATAAAGAGTCACCACCTAGGAATGAAAACCCCCGGCTGTAGCCACGCTGTTGGGGAAAAGAGATTAGGACCTGGCTTGTCTTTTTGGAAAAGAGACGCAGGCTGGGATAATTAAAGGACAGCCACCAGGTCCTCTGTGTGCGTGCATGTGTGCACGTGTGCGTTTCAAGGATGTGGGGACCATGTGTTCCTGGGCAAAGAAGCCACAATATGGATGATTCAGAGCCCAGAAGGGGCAGCAGTTCTAAAGGATTTCTGAGATTTCTTCTCTAAGCTTCCTGAGAGCCCAGCCCCCTTGGGGTGGATTTTTCCAGGCTTTAGATATGTTAATAGCGGCCATCCAGTTGGAGTCAGGTCTTGGCCCTGGAGACTTTCAGGATTTTTCTGCGGCTTTGCATTTCTTAGCTTGGCTCCTTTATGCAAGTGTTGCTGTAATTTACTCCCAAGTAAGTAAATCTCCTTTCTGTACTGCTGCTGTCCAGGCCAAGCAAGAGTAGGGTAGAAACACCTTTCCCCACCCGTGGGGCAAGAGCAGTAAAAAGACGGACTTCAATTTCTCATGGAAGAAACAAATTTATCTTTCCTCCCCTTTCCCTTCTCTTCCCGCTTCTTTTGCAGATGAGATCTGGAGCTTTGCTTAGGGAAGCAGGGTTGGGCAGGGGGTCTCCTCTGGGGAGAATGATTGGGAGTTAAGCCTGGGACAAAGGAGACCCCTCATTTCTTCTCCCACCCCCCCCACTCTCTTGTCCTCTTATCTCCTCGCTCTTCTATCCCCATTCCTTTGTCCTTATTCTGTATTTTCTGTCTCCCATTACCTGCAATTTTTTTTCTTCCTTTCCCCATCTATTTTACTTGCCTTGCCGTTCCACTTTCTGCCTCTTCCCTTCCTCATCTTTTTTAATGGTGCTATACCAGCCAAATAGGATGCAAACATAAACCAATAAATTACTGTGCTCTCTGAAGATACAAGTAATGTCTGAAAATGGCATCACAGCCTTTGTACTTAGAGTGGTCTGCTCTAGAATGGTGTTTCCCAAAGTCTGGTCTGCAATAACTTCTGAATAATCTGGGATTTTAACAAAAAACCCAGATCTCTTTGTTCTAAAACAAATTTTTGTGTGATGAATGCACAACATTATGATTATACTTAAAAGCCATTGATTATACACTTTGGATAGAATGTATGGCATGTGACTATATCTCAATAAAACTGCTTTAAAATAAATACATAAATATGCAAGAATAGCCAGAAATAGCTATGTACAGCAGGGAAAGCATTGATTGAGAGGTGATGAATTTTTTGTCTGTTTCTTGTTTATTATTACTATTGATATAATGAAAATGCTCTAATAATGATTGAAATATTGAATGCACAACTATGTGATTATGCCAAATACCATCGATAGCACACCTTGGATGGACTGTATGCTTTACTAATATGTATCAATAAAATTGTTTAAAAAAATTAAATCTGTTAGAACAGATTTCTGGGCCATATCCCAGACCCACTAAATTGGAATCTCTGGAGTTGAGGCCCAGGAATAGGCATTTTTAGCGTGTTCCTCCAGTGTGAGGCCTACATTCTTAGGCATCAGAATCCTTGGGTTGGCCCTCTGGCTCAATTAGGCACCAGGTGGGGGAGTTTGGGAGGTGATGTTAGATCTGTTAATATTTTCTCTCCTTGTAGGCCCAATGCTATGACTACAAGGGGGAGAACTGGACCTATTTACTTTCTACAAACTAATGGGTCTGAAACACTTATTTTGAGCACAGTAACTTTCTTTTCCTTCCCAATGTCTTCTTGAAACTGATTCCCAAGATCACTGGTCCCCAAGAAGTACACAAGAGATCCACTGTTGTGTAGGAAAACAATATTTGAACCTCTGCTGGTATATAACATATATTTTAATATAATCCTTTTTAGTTTTTGTGTTTTATAATTTACTTATTAACTTAGTGGTACATGTATTTAATTTATAACAAATAAAAAAATATATATATATATATTACGGGGGGGTAGTTACTGATAGGAGTGCATAGTCCAAAAATTTTGGAGAACATTGCTCTAGAATCTACATGATAAATTCTTTGAGGTCAAATTATTTTATATTATTAAAAAAAAATAAACTGTATATTGAAATAGAGCACCCATACAGAAAAGTACACAAATCATAAGTATATAACTTGGAAGGCAATCCTACGTAAATAGCACCTAGATTAAGAAATAGATTACTGGGAAGCGGCTGTGGCTCAATCAGTGGGGCTCCCGTTTACCATATGGGAGGCCCCGGGTTCGGTTCCCGGGGCCTCCTGGTGAAGGCAAGCCCGCCCGCACGGCGTGGTTGGCTGACCCAGCGAGCACGAGCAGCAAGGGGGGGGATAAATGAATAAATAAATAAAATCTTAAAAAAAAAAAAAAAAAAAGAAATAGATTACTCAAGTGGTTGAGCGACTGCTTCACATGTACAAGGTCCTGGGTTTGATATCCAGTACCTCCAAAAAACAACTCTCATTGGGGAGCAGATATAGCTCAGTGGTTGAGTGCCTGCTTCCCAGGTACGAGGTCCTGAGTTCGAACACTGGTACCTCCTTAAAAAAAAAAAAAAAAGATTACTACCAGCATCTCAGATAGCCCCCTGGTACCCTCACTACCCCTTCCCCAATAACCACTCTCCTGATTTCAAGGAATTTCATATAAATGGAATTATGCTGTACATACTTTTTAGTATTTGGTGTCTTTTGTTCAACATTAAGACTGTGGGGTGATATTGTCATATGCAGCAATAGTTTGTTCATTCTCAAAGTGTGGAGTTTTCCATTGCATAAATAAATCACAGCATACCCATTCTACTGTTGATGGAGGTTGGACTATTTCCAGTTGTGGGCTATTAGGAATGTCATTGCTAGGAAGCCTGTGCATGTCTTTTAATGAACATCAGAGCACATCTCTGCTGGGTATATTCCCAGGAATGGTATTGATGGGTCATGGCGTAGGCTTATTCAGCCTTGCTAAACAGCCCATTTCCTATTGTTTTCTACTGCTCCTGCCAGCAGCCTATGAGAGCTCCAGTTGTAACACCTCCTCAACAATACATGATATTTTCTACCATTTTTATTTTCACCACCTGATGAGTATACACTGGTACCTCCGTATGATTTTAATTTGCTTTACTTGATGATTAATGAAGTTGATCACCTTTTAATGGACTTACTGGCCATTTGGGTAACATCTTTTGGGTAAAATGCCTGCTTGAGTTCTTTGTGCGTTTTTCTTTTTCATTTCTTTTTGGGGCTTTTTTCTTACTAATCTCTAGGAATTCTTTATACATACTACCTTACTTCTCTCTCTATTCCTAGGCCCATCACCACATGATCCATTTTACAGCATGTGCTCAATAGCTCCTCAGGTTGTTGAATGAACTAGCAAACATAGATGGAGAAAAACACCCTTGCCGAATGAATGGGGTTTTTATGTATTATTTTAACAGCTTGGTAGAATTTATGCCCCACAAATCCATTCATTTTAAATGTACAAATCAATGATTTTAGTAAATTTACTGAGTTGTGCACTCATCACCACCAGCCAATTTTAGTGTATTTTTAATATCCCCAAAAGAAACATAGGACCCATTTGCAGCCATTCTATGGTCCTATCCTCTGGCCCATGCACCTGCTATTCTATTCACTGCCTCTATGTATTTGCCTATTCTGGACGTTTCACATACATGGAATCATACAATTTCAGGCCTTTTATGTATGGCTTTGTTCACTTAGCATAATGAGATTTTTTTTTTAGCCTTTTTTTTTTTTAATTTATTATTTTATTTATTCCGCCCCACCCCCTTGTTGTTTATGCTGTGTCCATTTGCTGTCTGCTTTCTGTGTCTACTTTGTCTTCTCTTTAGGAGGCACTGGGAACCAAACTTGGGACCTCCATGTGGTAGGCGGGAGCTTCATCGCTTGAATCACATCCACTTCCCAGCCTAATCTTTTTGAGGTTCATCTACGTTGAATCATGTATTGGTACTTCTTTCCTTTTGTCAAATAGTATTCCATTGCACATGTATGCTACTTCTTGTATGCCCATTCATCACGTGATAGATATTTAGACTATTTCCATTTTTTAGTTATTATGAATAATGCTGCATGAACATTCACTACTTATCTTTGTTTTCATTTCTCTTAGGTATATACTTAGGAATGGAGTTGCTGGGTCATATGGCCAATTCATGTTTATCTTTTTTTTTTATTAGAGAAGTTGTAGATTTCAGAAAAGTCATGCATAAAATACAGGGTTCCTTATTAACACCCTGTATTAGTGTGATACATTTGTTACAATTGATAAAGGCACATTTTATAATTGTACTATTAGCTATAGTCCATGGTTTATATTACGATTCACTGTGTTGTACAGTCTGATGGATTTAAAAAAATTTTATTCTAGTAACATATATACAACCTAAAATTTCCGCATTTAACCATATTCAAATCTATAATTCTGTGCTGTAAATTACATTCACAATGTTATGCGATTATCACCACCATCCATTACCAAAACTTTTCCATCATCCCAAATAGAAAATCTGTACATTTAACCATTAACTCCCTACTTCCTACCCCTACCCTGCTCCCTAGTAACCTACATTTTAGACACTGTCTATATGAGTTTGCTTATTCTATTTCATATCAGTGAGATTCAATATTTGTCCTTTTGTGTCTGGCTTATTTATTCACCATGATGTCTTCAAGGTTCACCCATGTTGTCATATGTATCACAACTTCATTCATTTTTATGGCTCAATAATATTCCATTGTGTGTGTATACCACATTTTGTCTATCCATTCAACCATTGATGGACACTCGGGTTACTTCCATCTTTTGGGAATTACAAATAATGCTGCTATGACCATCGCTATGCATATATCTGTCCAAGTCCCTGCTTTCAATTCTTTTGGGTTTATACCTAGAAGTGGGATTGCCAGGTCATATAGTAATTCTATACTTAATTTTCTGAGGAACAGCTCAACCATTTTACATTCCCACCAGCAATGAATGAGTGTTTCTATTTCTCCACATCCTCTCCAAAGCTTGTAATATTCTGTTTTCTTAACAGTAGCCATTCTAGTGAGTGTGAAATGGTATCTCACTGTGGTTTTGATTTGCATTTTCCTAACGAAGCTGATGGAAAGTCATATACAGCTGTCTTGGGTAGAAAAGAAGAATCTGCAACCACATAATTATCAAATGCAATATCAAGAGAAAGCTAAGAAAGAGAGGCTAAGGTCTCCTTTCAAGGAGTCTGAGGTCTCATCTGGATGTTCTAATACATGTGTGTTTATAGAGCACTTTGGCAACATAGAAAATCTGTACATAAATGGGGGTCCAAGGTAAATCTATATATGCAAAATGAATTCCAGAAACATTTTCTGAAAGCCTACTTTGTGTAAGGCCCAATGTTAGGCTTCAAGGATAGATGGAAATTTGAAACAAAGGTGCCATTCCTCCCGAGTTACTGAAGAGTCTCTGTTCAGATAAGGCTTAATTATAAAAAAGTTAAATAACAAGGATTCACATAAAGGTTCAAGATGGTAATTGGAAGATCAGGGGAGGGAGAAGACAAGAGGGAAAGTAGATAAGAGAAACTCATCTTTCCTTCATGATCCTGGGAGAAAATAGGAAAGACCAGAGTGTATTCCTTTAAAATGTTCGGCATCCCAAAGATGTGAGAGTTTCCACTTCTATTACTGACCTGGAAATCTTAGCTTAAAAAGAAGTGTCAGATATAAATTATTAAGACCATTGGACTAGATAGATAATAATTAAGATTTGAGTACTTAATTAGGCATTGTTCCAGTTTACATGTTTACTCATTTAATCTTAATAATCCTGTCATATAAATACTATCACCCTCTTTTAATAAGAAAAATGAAGCTCAGAGAGGTTAAGTAAATTGCCCAAAGGCACACAGCTTGGAAGTGGCAGAACTGGGATTCGAACCCAGGCAGTCCAGAGCCTAAACATTTAAACACTGGCTATATTTAATCACCTCAAGTTTCATATTTCAGTTACTGGATCCAATCTCCAATTACAGTAGGGAAATAGAACCAAAGGTGTTAGGGCACTTGTCTGAGGTTTCTTGAAAGATAAGAGATCAGGGACAGTTGTTCTCCTAACTTCTGGGCCAGTCTTATTTTTGTCAAGACTGACCTTGGGTATCACTGGAGAGCCCTTTCTTAAGATGCTGTTTGTGGATGAGCCACAAGGATGCACACGTTTCCTGATTCTGGTGGGCTGGACTAATGGAAGCAGCACTGGATGGACAATAAGCCAGACTGAGTTCAAAGTCTGGCTCTGCGTATGACAGAATGTAAGCTGACAGACAAGTCATACCCTCTGAGCTCAGTTTCTTTAACTATAAACTGGGGGCACTGGTTACCTGACTAGTTCACAGGATTAAAGGAACGCAATGAAAGAATTGAGGAAGTCATTAACAATTTGGGTGCTGCAGACTGTTTTGGGCTGGGCCATTTGGAGCTGAATCCAATGGGAGGTTGTGTAGGTGAAGTTTTCTCAAGTACAAACTAGATGACAGGTTGTTCACAGGTACCACAGAGGATTCTGGGTTGCAGGAAGGCTCTGAACCAGCCGCCCTATTCTGAGCCAGGCCATATACACATATACCTAAAGTCATACACTTACCTGTCCCTTTTCAAACTTGGTTAGGCCAGTGACTTTTAGTGACTGCTTTAGAGATCAAATTAGGCAGCTCTGCTTCAAAGGACTCTTAGTGGTGACTGTGGTCAGGAGTTTGTTCTCCCACCATTCTGGCTGAGCAAGGGCTTGTGACTTTGCAATCGATGGAATATTATAAACAACCTGCATTTGTCAACTTGTCCAGGCCAAGGCTGCTCAGGTGAGGTGGCTTCGATGCAGAATACTGATCAGTGATTTGCAATCTGGGGTAGGTCCTAGGTGTATTTTTTTTTTTTTTTTAAGTTCCTAAGGTGATTCTAATGGGAAGCCAGGGTTAAGAATCACTGAACTAGGTGAAAGACCCCATGCTAGGGTCTGATTCAGGGTATAGATGTGCAAGATCTTAAGGCTCTTGTAGCCAGTCTGACTTTGCAGAGGGTATATAGGCAGGCATGAGGTGTGATTAGGCTAGAGGAGGTATTGTGGAGAGCTCACAATGCACAGACTGAGAAGCTTGTACTTAATTTGCTAGGCAATAGGGAGCTATGGAAGATTACTAAGGGGGGGGGTGACTAGCAGTCGGCGGTATACAGAAATTAAAGGGTCCAGCTATTTATTTATAGCTTAGAAAACGGGCTCCGCGTTTTCCCTACAGCGTAGGCTGACAAAGAAACCTTGCTTTCTTTTACTTCTGTACCTTCAGTTCAAGGTCAGCTTCCCTCAGCACCCAGGTTCACTGATCCACGATGATCGTTGTAAGTACTTGGCACCTTCCGTGGAACGTGACAGCTTGCCACTGATGTTTGCTGACTGACTAAATGAGTGTGGACTCCCCAGCCTGCCCCATCCGGATTTTAGCAGAGCTGGTACCCTGGGCGTTGTCCGAGATCCTGGTTCTGGCCTCCGTTTTGCCCGGATAGTGACGGAGGCTGCGCCCTCCTCACCTTGCCCCCTCTCTTCCCTTTATCCTCAAGGGCCTGCTTCCAATTCTCCCAAGTCCGCTTCCGTTGCCTGCCCGCTCTGTCCCTCGGCGTAACACACTGCCACCTGGCTTCTCAGCTCCGGCGCCAGGCTTCAAACCTGTTTTTCACCCATTGTTCAGCTTCCGGTGAGTCAAGTTCACCCCAGATTCCACTACTACAATGACGGCCACAAACACATTCCCTCACAGGCAGTTCGAAGGAGGCGTCCGCCCGCCGCGCGCGCCCGGGCCCACAAAACAGGTACAGAGGGGGCGTTTTCCTTCCTGCGGCCCTGGCGGGTGGGTGTGTGGGTGGGGGGCCCGTTCCCCGGTGACCCGCCCCCTCTGCGAGGGAGCGCCCAGCCCTCAGCGGGCGTGGCCGCCCTGGTCCTGCCCCCGCCCCGCCCCCCGGCTCCGAGAGAGCCCCCGCCCGGCCGCCAGCCCCCTCTCCACGTACGCCCCGCTCCTCCCTGGCCGCCGAGTCGGGCTGAGGGGGATGCTCCGGGTCCCACCTCCGGGGGAGCTGCGCATTTCCGCGCGCTCCGGGCGGCCCTCGCGGCGGTAGCCCCCGTTCCGCGTCCCCGGGAAGTTGTCTCCGGAGCCCGCGGCGCCTAGGTCTCCTCCCCCTGAGCCCCGCCCCCTGCCCGGAGCTGGGAGCTGCGAGCTGCCCGACCTGGGGGCGTCGCCGCTCGTTCTTCCGAGCCGGCGACTCTCCGCTGCCCTGCGCGGAGCGCGCGTCCCCCCGCCGGGCCGGGAAGCCCCGCGAACCCCCGAGACGGCGCGCGCCCAGAGCGCGGGAGCCCGGAACGCCGGGCGCCTGGGTCCCCGCGGAGCCGCTGCCCACCCCGCGGGGCTCGGGAGGGATGCAGGCTGCGCTGTGAGCCCCGGCGCCAAGGCCATGTCCGGCGCACGCTGCCGGACCCTCTACCCCTTCTCCGGGGAGCGGCATGGCCAGGGGCTGCGCTTCGCCGCGGGCGAGCTGATAACGCTGCTGCAGGTTCCGGACGGCGGCTGGTGGGAAGGCGAGAAGGAGGACGGGCTCCGCGGCTGGTTCCCGGCGAGTTACGTGCAGTTGCTGGAGGTGAGGGGCGATGGCCGGGGGCTGGAATACCCAGGGCCGCGTCCTGGGCGCGCTCGCGTACCTGTTGCTGGTGCCCGGAGCAGCCGCTGCGGGTCCGACTCTTAGCTCCACGTTCCTGGGGGTGGCGACGGCTGCCGGTGCCCTCCGAGGCGTGGGCAGCGGGGGCGTGCCGGGAGCTTGGTCTCCGTGCCCCCCGCGCGCGGCCTCCCGAGCCCATCGTGGCCGCCCGGAGGAAGCGAGAACTTGTTGCCTGTGAGTTCTGGAGCGGGCTGGCGCGCTCCCGGCAGCTGCAGGGGCCGCCCGCATCAGGCGGATATGGGAAGATGCACCGAGGATCGGGGGTCGTAAGGAATAAGTGACACCGACCCGGTCTCGCAGCCCCGCGTCTCCTCCCCGGAGCCCGCCGACCCCTGGACGGTCGTGCTGTCCCGGTTGGGGCCGCCCGGCTGTCTCGGGGCCACCCGCTTGCGGGTCAGCTGAGCCTGCCTGGCCGCCAGCAGCAGCCCCGTCGGCGGTCTTGATCCAGGAGGTGCCGCGGCCCGCAGCCAGCGCCCCCCACCCCTTGTCCAGCTCCCTGGGTGAGGCTCAGAACCTGAAAGTGACTCGTTGTGGGTTTCTGGCCTGGCCCCAGGACTACACAGGACTTGCTGAGCCAAGTCTACTGGCTGGTTATTGTCTGGGTGACAGTTGGGAGGCCACCCTGTCCTTTAATCGCTGAGCCTCATGGCCACAGCGGGAGTGGCCTCTGAAGTTTCCAAAGTCCTTTAGGGGGCTGACCTTACAGGACATCTCTTTTAATAAAGACTGCTTTCTCCGAGGATTGTTGTAAAGACTAAAACTAACGGTACCCCAATTGTGTAAGTACACATAAAAATTCTGGCCAAATACAACCCCAGTCGTGGAGACTGAATTTATTTGTAATTTAACCCCAGCTCTACTTCAAAAAGAACAAAGTAGCAAATTTTGCCTCAAAATGCTCCATCAGGGGGAGAAAAAGGCAAGAAAACATAGGAGTGAGATTGTTGCAGGTTCTGTTTGCCTGACAAGTACCCTGGGGAAACAATATAAAAAAATAGAGCTGGCTCATAGAGATGTATTAATTTTCTTTCCCTTCCAGAGAACAGCAGCATTCCTCTTAAATGGATTAATAGTAATTGAGCAAAGTTTAGAGCTGGCTGCATGAAGGCAGGTATGAGCTGTCCCAGGTTCTCAGCAGAAAATGTTCTGGGAACTGTCTTGGTTTTATGTTTTGAGGACAAGCTCACGTAATTGGTTCTGCAGGTGAAGGTGAAGCTCAGGTGTGCTCCTCGGCATTCTTAGATCATTCCCTGATTCAGGTGTAAAAGCAAATGTTTTGCCTTTTATATGAAGGTCTGCATCCTCCTTGTTCCTAGCTTAAAGACCCTGGGAGAGACTTATTTTGGGAGTTCTGCCTTGGCCACACTTTTCCAGGAAATCCTGATGTGGAAATTTGGCTGGTGGCTGTCTGGTGAGCCAGCTGTGTTCAGGGTTTGGGGTGAGGTTGGTGGGTCTGCAGGCTGACTTAGGAAGAGTGAAGTGGATGGGCTTGCTCTTTGGGAGGTGGTTTGGGGTGGGAGCCAAGGCCAGGCCCAGGTGACCACAATTATCAGCTGGAACAGTCACATCTGACAGCATATACCCATAATGATGGAATCCATAGTGCCCGAGGAACTTATAGCCAATCCCCAAGTAACACGAAGCACTAGTGTCCCATCTGTGGGAGCAGTAGCATTAAAAGTGGCTTCCGTTTGCTGAGTTCCTAGTAGGTCCTAGGTTACATCCGCTCTCACCAGTGCTCCCAGTAGCTCTGTGAGGGATGGGCTACTATCCCCATTTTACAGACAAGCCAACTGAACAGGGAGGTAAGTGAATTGCCTTAGGAGTGATGCTTGTGGATCCAGTTAGCAGCTCAGATGGCTGAATGCCACTGCCTGGCTCTGTGCCTCTTTTAAACAGCCTGGTCTCAGCTGTGCTGAAGGGCAAGTGCAGCCCCCCAGAGTCAGCTTTTTGGTCTCAGCAGCTCTAAGGGGAGGGTTAAACCTGGGGCTAAAATGGGTGCAGCTGCCCCTTCTAACTTGGAGCAGCTCTCCTGCTAATCAGAGCCACCTGGTTTTCCCACAGGTCGATGCAGGGTGAACCTGAGCCCTATGGCCTAAATGCTGAAGGGGACTCTAGTCAGGGCAGTTTCAGCAGGGAGGAGTGGATTAGGCCCTTTGCATCTGGGAAACCTCCTACATAAGTTAAGCTGGCCCTGAACGCTGAGTGCTGGGTATGGGTGGAGGATATGCAGGTGGAGTCTGCTTGGGAAAGGGGTGCGTTTTCAAAGATGGCTTTGGTTAGTAGGGAATGCAGAATTCCCAGGGGAGCAGCTGGTGGGTGGACTGGCCAGCAAGGTGTTGGTGGAGGCAGGGAGTGATTGCAGAAGCCGAGAGAGCAGAGAAGGGGTCCACAGCTCCTGGAGGTGGTAAACCTCATGGGGTGTCAGCCAGTGGGGTGCTGGGCACCCAGCTTGCTGGGGACATGGAAGACCAGGGGGGACTGTTGGAAATCAGGGCAGACAGATGGCCTGCACCAGCCTCCTGGGGGAGAGCTGGGATGGTGGGTAGACAGCTGAGAACGACCCCAATGCCAGTATAACCTTCACCCTCGGGTGGAAAGAGTGATACCAGCAATCCCTGTCTGGGTGTGGAGGGTTGCCAGGGCCCGAGAGCAGTTTGTGCAAAACAGCCCCCCCAACCCCCACCCCAAGGATTTCTTCCTCATTCCAATGAAGAAAGGGGAACTGAGAGGTCCTGGCTTTGCAGAAGGATACCTCGGGGAGGGGAGTTAGGCGCTAACTCTGTGAGGACAGATAAGATCTGCCCTGGGTGGAGGCCAGCTTGGTGGAGGTTCTGGTCCTGGTTTTTGGGGAATGGTTTTGATCAATACTCCAAGGAAACGTTGAAACAGTGCAGCACAGAGCTAGCCTCCAGGAAAACCCCAGCCTAAGCAGAGAAGTGTGGTGAGTTCAAGAGCTCTGGGCACAAGGATCCTGGCTACCCGGGGGATGGGGCAGCCCCCCAGGGGTGGCCAAGAGGAGGGGGCCAGCTATTCCCAGAAAAGGGATGAGGCCTGATAGCCAAAGCCCACAGCTGGCTGTGAGAAACAAAGGCCCTTAAATAAGAGCAGCTGGAAAAATACCTTACTAACATCATCTGAGAGGCACAGTCTAGGAGGAGCTCAAGTAATGAAGGATTCATGGACTAGACATGGGATCAGGGCTGCAGGCCAACTCCCAAGTCTGCTCTGAGAGTGCTCCCCGTGTTGGGAGATTTCCATCAGCCTTTAGGGGTGCATGGAGGCTGAGGAATAGTTCCTAGGGAAGGTAAATGGAGGACGGTGCCCAGATCTCCCTTTCTGGGCATGGTACTAGGACAGATCCATGGCTGAAGGGCCTAAGCCAGGCCCAGAAATACCTGTGGGCTGCTCTTACCTTGAATGGAGAAAAGAAATTAGGGACCTAGAAGGTGCTGTAAGAGAACTGCAAAAAAAACAAAAACAAAAAACCAAACTCCTGGAGCTTTTGGAAAATACTTCTGGAGGGTATAAGATTGGAAATGCAAGCAGAACAGAGCTTTCCTTGACCCAAATGCTGTTCATGGAATCTACTATCTGGCTGGAAGTATTAACAGAATATGATACTATCTGGTCCAGGGAACTAGGCAGCTGCAGAGGGTCACCTTTAAGCTTGATCTTCAGGTATGCCTCCTTTTCACTCTCTTCTCCTCCCATTTTGGGTTAGTGTGATCATGCTGCAGGAGTTTACAAGGAGTGGATGTGGGGGAGAGATGCAGAGCTTGGGAGAGTGGGTTGTGCCATGGATAATTAAGGAATGGTGTTTTAGCTATTGCTATGTAACAAATCACCCCAACACTTAGTGTCTCAGCAATTATTTCATTTGATTACGTGGGTTGGCTGGGCTCAGCTGGCCGGTTCTGCTGGTCTGTCTGAGCCTCTCTCCTGCAGTTGCAGTCATATGGTGGCTGGGACCAGAATGGAGCATCGCCTAGATTGAGACTGCCAGATGGCTGCTTCACTCATGTGTCTGGTGCCTCTGTGTTCTTACATGGTGGCTAGAGCACAAAAGTGCATGTTGCCAGGCTTTCTTAAGGCATAGGCCCAGAACTGGCACATCACTTCTGCCACATTCCGCACTTCTGCACATCCGCACCAGTGTGGATTCAGTGTGTGTAATCACAAGAATGTGGCTTGGCTGCAAGCAGGTGTGGTTCATTGAGGGCCATCTTAGCACACCATCTACCCCACAGGGCTGGGAGAACACACATTGGACGAATGATCCATTAGTGGGGAAGTAGTCCCAGGACAGATGGATGAGAGCCCTGGAGGGAGGGAAAATGCAGGAGATTTGGCTGTTTTTGCTAGGAGAGTCTCCATTGCCATTCTGGGAGGAAATGTCTATATATATTTTAGGGATTGTGGGTTTCTTTACACAAGGCCACATGTAAGTGGGGCAGATGGAATTTGAGACCCGGTTATTCCAGCCCTAAGCTGTGCCTGTTCCCCAGGCCCTTTGTGGCTGGGGCTGTTCATGCCATTGATTAATAGCTTTGTGTGCATGAGCTGCCTGACATCCAGGAGATGCTTGAAGGTTATATAAACTGACTTGATACCGGGCCTTTCTTTCTGTGATATGAAAAGCACAGACAGTGGGTGTGACCCTGTACCTCCAGCGGGTGTTTTTTAAGACAGTCATCAACTGTTAAGAACATGTAATTAGGGATGGTGGCTCATGAGATATGCGATTGTGATGGAGAAGAACAAGGTGCTTTCTGCCATCTAAACTGGGACATCCTGCCCTTAGCTTTGGGGGTGATGGCCCACATTTGTAGCACCTGCAGCTTGAAATCTACCTTTGACTCACCACTTTGTCTGCCTCTGTTCAGAAGGAACCAGCCCTCTTTTGCTGTGGTGTGCTAGAAAGGTCATGGGGCTCCCCTGCCGACCACCCCCCCATCCCCAGACCCCAGGACTTTAAAGCAGTGGGCAGCGCTCATAGATCTGTGGCATCCTTACAAAAAGATCCCTTAGCAACAAGTTGGCACGAATCCCTGACATTGGTTAACTACCTGGAAACCTGAATGAGATGCTCACTTTCTTGTGCTCTTCTCAGCCTGAAAAAGCCAAGCTTTTCTCTTACGGCTTGGCAGACCTCTGTAAATATGGACGCTGGCCCCCCACTTCACTAGGGAAAGAAGCTGTGTGGTAAACCAGGAGGTCTGCCTGTCTACTGTGATGATGGTGATTAGGCCATTCCAGGGATATTGTTCTTGCAGCCTGCTCCCTTATTACCAACAGCAGCAAGGCGATGCGGGCAGCCTTTCTAGAAAAAAAATACAAGACGAGATCCCCCTGAAGTTAATGGCAAAATTAGTATATTCCTCTCTCCCTGCAATGGTGTGGCCTCTGAGGTGGTTTCTAAACCTAAGGAGAGAAGGAGAAATGGCGCTAGTGGGTCTGTCTAGCTTTTCCTTTGGCCGACCAGAGCATGGGGTGACGATGTGAAGGTTTAGCTGTAAAAGTTTTATGAATTATGAGAATTTTTTTGTGGAGTCTTATGAGGACCCACCCAAGTCCTTTTTATTTAGTGTCTTCCTTGTCTACCATTTGATAGATATTTGTTTTACTAGTTTAACTTCCTGGCTTACTTTGTCTACTTCTCATCTTTTCTTTAAAAAAAAAA
Source organism: Tolypeutes matacus (assembly GCA_026826555.1). Taxonomy (NCBI): domain Eukaryota; kingdom Metazoa; phylum Chordata; class Mammalia; order Cingulata; family Chlamyphoridae; genus Tolypeutes; species Tolypeutes matacus. The sequence goes on along the minus strand of JAKSZT010054052.1, from coordinate 6,994,502 downwards.
AAAAAATATATATATATATATATATATATTATGGCTGTAACATATACACAACATAACATTTCCCACTTAAATTACTTTCATGTATACAATTCAGTGGTGTTAATTATGTTCACAATGTTGTGCTACCATTGCCATGTCCATTGCCAAAACTTTTCCATCACCCCAGATACTCTGTACCCATTAAGCATTAAATCCCCATTCTCCACCCCCACCCCTGCCCCCTAATACCTGGTAATCTTTTTGTCTCTATGAATTTACATATTCTAGTTATTTCATGTAAGGGAGATCATACAATATTTATCATTTTGTGTCTGGCTTATTTCACTTAACACGATTTCACATATATCAGAGCTTCATTCCTTTTTATTGCTCAGTAATATTCTGTTGTGTGTCTATACCACATTTTGTTTATCTATTCATCTGTTGGTAGATGCTTGAGTTGCTTCCACCATTTGGCTATTATGAATAATGCTGATGTGAACATGGGTGTATGGATGTCTGTCCGAGCTGCTGCTTTCAATTCTTTGGGGTATATATCTAGAAATGGGATTGCTGGGTCATATGGTAATTCTATACTTAAGTTTCCATCTACTTCCCATCTTGAGCTACAAACTGGTATCCAGAGTCAACCCCTGGCACTCAAGTTTCACATGTCAAAACCACTCTTCTCTCCCCTCTCTTTACTGCCTTCTACTGCCACCTCCAAACCTTAATGAATGTCACCACAATCTATTCATCAAGTCCCCTGGCACTGCCCCCCTCTTACCTTACCTCTCCTATTCATTAGGTTATTAAGCCTTGTCGATTCTGCCTTAGAAACATTTCTCAAAGCCTTTTCCTCCTCAACTTTTCCCAGGCATTGGCGAACTTTTTCAGTAAAGGGCCAGGAAACATTTTAGGCTTTGCAGGATGTTATGGGGTGATTCATGTGCCTCATGAAGACATGTTCAGGTCCTTGTGAATGTGAACCCATTTGCAAATAGAATCTTTGAAGGTGTTATTAAATCCAACATGACTGGAATCTTTATAAGTAGAGAAAATTTGGACACAGTAGGAGGAGAAAGTATGACCTGCCCATATCTTGAATTTGTACTTCTTACCTTCAAAACTGTGAGACCATAAATTCCGGTTGTCTAAGCCAGATAGTCTGTGATAGTTGTTATAGCAGCCCTGGCAAACTAAGACATGGGCCAAGAGGCAGAATTGAGTTACCAGTGCATCACTGTGATTTGTTGTGCACCAGGGGCAGAGCGAAGGCATGAGAGCGCCACACAGGGTCTCCATCACGACTGCACACTTTTGCCTTTGTAGCCTGAAACCATCCATAGACAACACGAAAACCAGTGGATGTGGTTGTTTCCTGATAAAACTTTATTTATGGACACTGAAATTTGAATTTCTTATAATTTTCACTAGTCATAAAATATTACTCTTTTGATTTTTTTTCAATCATTTTAAAATGTGAAGACCATGTTCAGCTCGCAGGCTGTACATAGTTTGCTGTTGCCTGATGGAAATATTGATAATTCCTTCATTCAGCAATCACTCATTGAATATAGGTGTTGTAAGTAAAGTAGTAAACAATGTAGATAGGAAGGAAGCTTACCTTCTAGTTGAGATGGCAAACCAGCAAAAAGGAGATCATTTCAGAAGGTTGCAAGTGCTATAGGACCAATAAAACGTTGCACTAGAGTGGGTGTGTGGTGGGGGCTCCTTCATGGAGGTGAATTGAGCCCAGACCTGAGTGATGCAAAGGCGGCAGCCAGCTGAGTGTCTGGGAGAAAGTAGTTTGAGGCAGAGGGAGCTGCAAATGCAAATGAGCTTGGTGCTGGTGGCAAGAGGTGCCTTTGACATATTGGGGAGAACCAAACTACTCAAAGATGATTAGAGAGCATTGAGCAAAGCCAGAGGGGTTAGACACTCCACAGGAGGAGGCAGGCAACAGATCTGGCAGTGCCTAATGCCCAAACTGAGGAGTTGGATTTTTTTCTAAGTATGGAGGAAAGTCTTTGGTTTTATTTAGGGGATGGTGTGTTCTGATTTGTTTCTAGAAAGCTCATCTAGACTCTGGTACGGAGGGTGGATTTTAGGAGGGCTGGGAGGGATGCAACGAGACCAATTCAGGAGCTGAAATCATACAGGGCCCGTCCAGGGTGGTAGAAATGCAAATGGTGAGAAGTTGATAAATTTGGGATGTATTTTGCAAGTGGAGTCTAAAGGACTTGCAGATGGATTGAATATGGGGTGGGGCCTCATTTCTAGCAATGCACTTTCCTTATATATTTTCCCCGCTTGTCAAGGCTTCATTCTGCCACCAGAGACATCTTCCTTAAAAAACAAGTTAACAGGCAAATAAAAAGTGGCAAAGTGTTAATGTCTTTAACTCAGAAAGTGCCTCTATTAAAAAAACAAGAACTATAACAAAAACCAAAGAAGAACATGTCAGTATGAAAATGGGCAAAGAACTTGGGTAGATACTTTTTAAGAAAAGATATAAAAGACATCAACATACTCAGTCTCACTAGTAGCCAGAGAATTACAAATCTTAAAAAAAAAAAAAAAAAAAGT
>JAKSZT010054052.1:6673843-6987792 GCA_026826555.1 Tolypeutes matacus | reverse complement strand
AAGCTGGAGATATTGGTAGAGCAGGTGTTTCCCACAGCCCCTGGATAGGATCTAATCTTGGGTTGATGCTTTGGGCCTCTAAACTGGAGATGGTGATAGAACCACAGGAACCATCTCTGTAACCTCTAGATGGAACACTCAATTCTGCCCTCCCCTAGATTTAGCGTCTCTCTTCTACCTGGATTACTGCCGTGGCCCCCCAATGGGAACGACCTTGGTTTTATCCCTTAGTTGTGTCCATTCTCCACGGTGATGCTGTAGTGATTTTTCTAGCGAGATTGATCACAGAACTCTCCCGGCTAATGCTCTTCCTAGATTTCTCATTGCTTTTATAATATATGACTTCACTTTGTTTACAGGACCTTTTGTGACCCCTTTCCACCTCCCCAGGTGCGTTTTTAGCCATTTCTTCACAGGCATGATGCTATCAAGATCTCTTGGAACCACCTTGTTCTTGGATGCAACTCTGTGCTCTCTTGCTTCTGTGTCCTTGCACGTGCTTTCTCCCAGAAGTAACCTTCTACTCCCTTTTTCTTTTTTAAAAAAATCTTTATTGAGATATAATGCACATACCATTGACGTGTACACTTCAGTGTGTAATGTATTCAAAGCGTTGCACAACCATTCCATTAAGAAGTCGCTCCCACTTCCCCCAACCATCCCAACCACTAGTCTACTTTCTGTTGTGGTAGATTTGCCTATTCTGGACATTTTACCTCCATGGAATCATACAATATGCTGCCTTTTATGTCTGGCTTCTTTTATTTTTTTTAATTTTTTTTTTTATTTTAATTTTTTTTTTTTATTTTACTGGGAGGTCCCAGGGATCAAACCCAGGTCCCTCCATATGGCAGACGGATGCCCAACCATTTGAGCCACATCCGCCCCCTGTCTGGCTTCTTTTAGCATACTGTTTTCAGCGTCCGTCCATGTTGTAGCAGGTAGAAGTAAGACGTTTCTTTTTATGGTTGAATACTATTCCATTACATGGGTATATACCATATTTTATTTATCCATTCATTAGTTCATACCTTTGGGTTGTGTCCATTTTTTGACCATTCTGAATAGTGCTGCTGTGAACATTTGTGTACGTGTCTTTTGTGGACATTTGTTTTCATTTCTCTTGGTTATATACCTAGGAGTGGAATTGCTGGCTCATTGGTAACTCTTTAACAATTTGAGAAACTGCCAAATTGTTTTCCCAAGTGGCTGCACCAATTTACAATCCCACTAGCAAAGTATGAAGGTTTCAATTTTTCCACATCCTTGTCAATACTTGCTATGGCCTGTCTTTTTGATTCTAGCCATCCTAGTGGGTGTGAAGTAGTATATCATTTTGATTTTGATGTGCATTTCCCTGATGGCTAATGATGTTGGGCATCTTTTAGCTTTTCATATGCTTATTGGCTACTTGTATATCTTCTTTGGAGAAATGTCTATTCAGATTGCTTGCCCATCTTCTAGTTGGGTTGTCTTTTTATTATTGTCCCTTTCATTTTTGCTCTTTTTTTTTTTTACCTTTTTAGCCATTTTAACTTGTATTCATTTCTGGTCCTTGGGCGTTTATCTCCTGGAAAGACTCTTCTGTTGCATCTCCCTTGCATTCTTCTTCCAGACTCCTTAGCACTCACCTAACTGTACTGGAATTGTGTGTTGTCCCCACTGCATTGTCAATTTTTTTTTTTTTTTAAGATTTTATTTATTTATTTATCCCCCCCTTGCTGCTTGTGCTTGCTGTGTCCATTTGCTGTGCGTTTTTCTGTGTCTGCTTGTCTTCCTTTGTTGGGTCGTCTTGCTGGGTCAGCTCACTGCGCCACGCGGGCTGGCTTGCCTTCACCAGGAGGCCGCGGGAATCTAACCCGGGACCTCCCATATGATAAACGGGAGCCCTATCGATTGAGCTACATCCACTTCCCATGCATTGTCAATTTCTTGAGGCAAAGGACTGGGGCTCTGATCTTTATAGACTGAGCTCTTAGCACTCATCCAGGCATAGGCACGTCATAAAAGAATGAAAGAACAAAGGCCCATAGACCAGTCATTCAGACAGCAGTGCTGATAAATACAAGATTCCTAGTCATTTGGCTTCACATGGGGAAGAAAAGGACAATCAGGAGTTTAAAGAGCAGCGTTCTTACAAAATCGCTGTTACCTACACAGCCATCTTATAAATAAAATTGGACTGTGGCTAGCAAGAGGGATTAGTGGAGAGCGTGTGCATGACTCAGAGCAGAACATCCCCGCTGTGGGGCAAATAACTCGGATTCCATGAATTGGGATTGTCATCTTGTATGTAAAGGGCAACAAACTGCTATTATTTCCTGCTGGAGAGAAAGGCAGGTGGTGAGGAAGTCGGCCTCCTTGGCGACTGGTTTGATTACCTACAATGGAAGTAGGTTAATTTTGTGCCATGCTTCCCCTCAGAGTTTGTTGGGAAGCAGTTGGATGTACTGGTTAAGAGTGTGGGTGTTCATTAAGCAATAACTCCCCGCTTCCTCCCCAGCCCCTGGTAACCTCTAATCTACTTTCTGTCTCTATGAATTTGCTTATTCTAGATAGTTTGTCTAAGTGGGGTCATATCTCTCTTTTTGCGTCTGGCTTGTTTCACTCAGCATGGTGTTTCCAAGGTTCATCCATGTTGTAGAATGCATCAGAACCCTATTCTTTTTTATGGCCAAATAACATTTTGTTTTATGTGTATAACACATTTTGTTTACCCATTCATCTGTTGATGGGCACTTGGGTTCTTTCCACCTTTGGGCTATTCTGAATAATAGCCAAAAAAAAAAAGTGTGGGTGTTTAGAGCTGGCCACATGAGACTTTGGGCGTGCTCTGTAACTTCCTTGGGCCTCAGTTTCCATGTCTTTCAAACAGAGACAATAATGTCCACATGTTGTAAAAGTAACCAAGTCATCCCGTTGAAAATACGGCTCGGCAGAGAGCCTGGCGTGAATGCTGACCGTTGCCAAGATTTCTTTCACTCAGAATGCTTCCTCCTTTTCTTTGTCTTAGTAAAAGAAACCTTCTTCCCTGAGAGTCACTCCAGAGCTGTTGGTGGTGACCTTGTCTTTTTGGCTCCTGTCACCCTGTTTCCATCTTCGTTCTTCCAAGTCCCATTTTTTGGGTCTGGTTTCACATAGCCAGTGAAGATATGTTTGCCCAAGGAAGTCACAACCCTTCTATGGCTCTCCAGACTTGTCGCGACTTATTTGGATGGGAAACTTAATCCAGAAATTCCTTTTTTTGTGTGTGTGAAGCATCACAGTCTGAGTCTCCTTCCCATCCCAACCCTTCCTGGATAAAATGTGACCAAGATTAGATTCTGGATGGTAGCTCAGAATCTTATCCTAGGGCAAGTGACAAATAAACTAGGCCTGTAAACACAGATTTTTATGAGGAAGGTTCATCCAGGGACCCCTGAAATATCACTGTGCCCAAGCTCTCCTGTCATCTGCTGTGGTGGAGTGAATTGTGTCCCTCAGTTTGGGACACAGTTTGATTTTGCCCTGCATTCTGGTGGGTGTGGACCTGTGGTAAATAAGATCTCTTCACGATGTTGCTTCGGTTAAGGTGCAGCCCAACTGAATCAGGTTGGGTTTTAATCTGGATTATAGGAGTCTTTTATAAGCAGAGCAAAAATCGGAAGGAGAGAAGCCACGGAGAGCAGCCAGAGCTGGAAGTCAACTTAACCAGGAAGAGAAAGTGAAAGATGCCACCATGTGCATTGCCATGTGATGGAAAAGCCAAGGATCCAAGGATCGCTGGCAGCCAGCCCCAGAACGCCACAGTCTTCTGGGATAAAGCATCATCTGGCCGACACCTCAATTTTGGACTTCTCCTACCCTCAAAACCATTGGCCAATAAATTCCCATTGTTGCCAACCTATTGAATATTTATTTCTTTTTTTTAGCAGCTGGGAAACTAAAACATGTGGCATCATAGGACCTGTAGGATTCTTACATTGATGTGCTTTGTGACATGGCAAAGGAGACGTTGAATCATCCTTTTAGCAGCCAGCTGCATCTTTTGAGCACCCGTTGTAGGAAATTGTAGGTTCTGGGTCGTGGTAGGGGGGAAGAGGATACCACAAAAGTAGGAAGCAGTGCCTGTGCCCAGTGCCCCATCTGCCTTGGCTTCTGACCTGGTCCTTCCAGCTGGTACTTATAGGGCTTTCTGCTTGTCCTGTCTCCATTTCCCTCCATGAGCCAGTGAAAAGAGATAAAAGTCTTCACTCTAGGCTCCCAAAAGTCCACCCAGGGAAGAGGGCAGGGAGGGTCTTCCTGTTTCTGATTCCAGGCTTTGAAAAGAAGAGGCAACTTCTGGTTTTCAGAAGACAGGGGAAGTAGATGTGGCTCAAGCGATTGAGCTCCCATCTACCACATGGGAAATCCCTGGTTCGGTTCCTGGTGCCTCCTGGAGAAGACGAGCAAGACAGTGAGCTGTCCCAATGGGTAGGCGCGGTGAGTTGACACAACGAGATGACGCAACAAGGAGACAAAAGAGGAAAGACAATGAAAGACACAACAAAGCAGGGAGCTGAAGTAGTTCCAGTGATTGAGTGCCTCTCTCCCACATAGGAGGTCCCAGGTTTGGTTCCCAGTGCCTCCTAAAGAGAAGACGAGCAGACACACAGCACAGAGCAAATGGACCCAGAGAGCAGACAGCAAGCCCAAAAAATGGGGGAGGGGAGAATAAATAAATAAATCTTTAAAAAAATTATTAAAAAAAAAAGTCAGGATGCAGACCTTGCAAAGGGATTTGCTTGCCCTTCCAGCCAGATGACTAAGGCATGCTGATTAGGAATTTGAGATCGGAAAGACTCGAATTGGTGTTTATGGATGTTCAGAGAGAGAGGTATGAGGCAGGATCTCTCTGTGTCCTTAAGGAGCCCTATGGTGGGTGGACTTGGCCGTCAGATCCTGATAAGATTTAGCATTTCAGTTGGATTTCCTCTGCCTTATCCAGGAAAAGGAGCAACCATGCTCCTTCCTCATATTTTCAGAGAGACAGAGAGAGTCCTTTGTTTGGAGCCATCCCGGCTGTATTTGGGAGGTGGGGGGCCCTGCCAGTAGGGGAGATGTTGGGAATGGGGCTTGGCCAAGGCATTTCCAGTTCTTCAGGACGACTGCAGAGCCAGCTGTGGCTCCGCTCTGAGGTGTGAATGGAAGGTGGGGGAGGCGGGCGTAGCTGGTCTCCGACTCTCCTCTCCGAGTCCTGACGTTCACTGGCACGTGCTTCAGGAGCTCTGGACAGAGCCGCCACTATTCCACCCTCACTCCCTCCCAGTGGGCTGGGGCTAGGGCCCTGGATCACTCCCTTTTTCTTTTCAGAGTGACTCCAGGGGGCTCTTTCAGGAAATCCTACAGCTCTGTGGGACACAGTTTGCAAAGCACAGTATTATGTGATGCTGAATTCTAACATCCTTTCTGCCTGTCAGTCTTGCTCTCAGGGGTGCCAAACACAAGTGCTATTCCAGTTTGTTTCAGAATGGCTTGCCAGGGGAGGGTGGAATGCTTTATTACTATGGGTGGCTGGTCTGCTTTATTATTAGTCTCGGGGAAATGATTTCTATGAGAAGCAGTAGAAGGTGTAAATTATGCTTCACTGCAAATCATCCAGACTTATGTGTGTGTGTGTGTGTGTATATATATATATATATATTCTGCTACAGCTGCAGGTCTCTTGCAAATAAGGACCGATGGTACAACGTGGGCGAGTTGGAAAGGGTTACAAGGTGGACATGCAGCTGGCATGCTTGATAATCATGGTGTCACCTGGACCTGGCCTTCTTGTGCTTTGTAGCAGGGAGGAAAGCAGCAGTGTTCTTGGAGGTTGTACCCCAAGAAAGAAGGCTGGAGGGCAGCGATTTGAGCAGACACCCCCCTGGATATGGACGAGTGCCTTGTTAACATGATCCTTAGTAAATATTTCTTGTATTTCCACTGATCCAGGAAGCCCAGATTTGGGGCTGGTCTCCCCTGTCCCCCACTGGCCACCATTAATGGTGTCCTCCTAAAACTTGGGGGCAAGAGGATTCTCTTGGCTTCAAGGCCCCACTGGTTCCCCATTGCCCCAAGTGTCCAGGTACTCCTCTGTGGACATACGAGGGCCCATACCAGCTGGACCTACCTCCCTTCTCAACCTCTTCACTTGCCTTTGACCGACCCAGCCCAACTACACCTTTCTCTGTATGGCCTTTGATTTCTCCCCATGGCTGATTTGGTCCTTTCCTCCTTTGGCTTCCAAAGGACTTGCTACTGCGATGGCCCTTGCCACATTGGGCTGGAGCTACCTGTTTATATGACTGTTTCCCCCACTGCAGGCTGAGCTCCTTGGGGGCAGGAAACCCGTTTCATAAATCATTATAACTGCTCTGGCCTCGCGTGGCACCTGTGAAGTCTGGCCCAGTAAATATTTGATGGCTGGCTGGATAGACAGATGCATGCATTGAAGAGGATAAAGACAGAACATGTCTTAAAGAACTGGCCACATCCTGTTCTGTTTTTGGCTCATGATTTTAACCAAAGCATGAACGGCCTTGACAAGAGATGAAGCTTCGGTCATGGGAGGCCAAGGTTGGAAATGGTGGCGCCGGGAAGGGATGTAACCAAGTCAGCGCCAATCGTCAGACAGCCAAGTAAGGCCAGTGGGTCTTGGAGAACAGAGCCCTTTGGGCCACGGGACTGGACACCCAGGGAGTGGAAGGGTAAAAGTTGGTCATGTCCCTTGGAATGGTTCTCTTCCTCCCACCCTTGCTTTTCAGTGGGGCTGCTGCGGGGATGGTGGGGTGTGGCTGACAGCTCCACCAAGAGCCCACAGGAGCCCTGATTCTAGTTGTAGGACCCCCCCCTCCCACCAAGTCCCACTTTCTTATTGGCCCTTTGGCCTTGCGCAATTCATTAAAAATCTCTGACCTTCTGTTTCTTCATCTGTCGACAAGGGTGGTGACACCCATCCTGATGCCAGCGACAGTGGCAGTGCAGATGAACCTGCTTTGAGAGTCCTGGGCATGTTTTATGCCCACGATGGGAGTCTCTGCAGGAAAGAGAGGAGAGGCAGTGCGGGTTTGGTGTCGGGGACTCAGCTGCTCCAAGTCTCCTGGGCAGCCTGGTATCGACCTCTCATCCACAGCTGCAGTCACCCCTCTCCCTTCTGGCCCCTTTCAAGTTGCTTCCCAGGCCTCCTGAGACCTCCTTGTCCCCTGACATAAAGGGGGTTAGAAAAGCTGTTGAAATTCTTGGCCCAGACAAGCTTTCACTGCTCAGAGGAAGCGCTCTGACATCCTGCTCATCACCCTCATGGCTGCCTTCCGTCTTCCCTGCTGCCCTTTGGTTGAGCCCCTCCGAGGTGCCTCGTGTGCTCTAGGCCCTGGGAATGCAGCCGCGAAGGAGACTAGCTGCTCGAGACTCGGGTCCCTGCCATCAGAGAACTGGTGGTCCCTTGGGGACCAGGCGAGGGGCTGGGGTGTTAGGTGCAGCACAACAAGGGGTCCTGAGGGCACAGTCCAGGGCAGTGAGAGCGTAGAACTCGGATTTGGGTAGGGGACTCATTTACATATTTCTGCATAGGATTGAAACCTTAGAAGAAAAAATAGGACGCTGCGTGTCCTCATTTTCCCCCTTAACGTGTATTCGTGGCTAAACGTGCCATTTATTTTATCATTTTCTTTGTTATTGTGTGTCTCCTTCATTACAGTGTAAACTCCACGAGGGTAGAGCTGTGTATGTGTCTCTGGTCACTCGGTGTGGGATCCCTGCAGCTGAGCAAGGCCAGTGTGCACAGAGGCACAGGGACGTGCCTTTTGGGTGACATCTGTCTGAAACCATGGCAGATGAAGTCAGATTCCTCAGCCTGGACCTGAATCCAGAATTTCAAATTAAAATTTCCTCATTGCGTGGTGGCAGGGAGGAGGACTTCCTGTTTGTTCTACAAATTGTGTTCCCCAGATCTCTAATCTCTATGCAGTCACTAAATGTGATGAGAATGTGTTCAAAAATTAGAGAAGAAAGGTCCGTTTATTAGTTTTTGTTTTTATACTTGCATGGAGCCACACATTATTTTAGTCACACCAGCCAGTGAGTGAGCCCGTCATTATCAGGGGTTAACTCCATGGCAGCTGTAGTGCCCCCAATACCTGTGGCTGTGCCTGGCCCAGAATTAGGAACTGATTGATACCTGAGGGGACGAATGCCTCAGTGGGTAAAAAGGGCAGATAAAGTAGTGCCGGGTAGCTGGGAGCAGTCCCAGTGAGATCAGCTGGTCCTTCTCCAGGCTTTCCTCAGACTTCATTTTCCCTTGTACTCACTGCCCATCTTCTTTTTCAGGCAGCTGCTGGAGATTCCTTCTTTGTCTTCCACCTCCAATTAAAGGCACACCCAACATCCTGTTCCCTCTTTAGTGTAAGAGGGGGGTCCCTGATGTGCATAGGGGATCCCCAACTTGGGGACTCTCGTGACTTGCCAAGGCATCTTTGGCCACTCCCTGTTCCTCTTACTGTCCGTCCAATTTTCCCTTTGTTTTCTGCCTCCCAGCACTGACTCCTTTGTCCTCTGTAGAGGCTACATGTGTTAGTGGTCATGGGGAAAGTATCAATTATGAAATCAGAAGGCAGACTCACAGTCCCAGCTCTGGCTCCAGCCGTGGGATTTTGTCAAGCCTCGATTTGCCCGTTTCCCAAATGTGTATAACAATCCCTTACTCATCCCTGCGGAACTTTGTAGGAAGCCCAAATCACAGTGTGTGTTTAAGCCCCTCCCAACCTGGAAAGTCAGATGTCAAATGGTAGTTGTTGAGGTTCCTCGTTTTTCCTTTGATTTTCCTTTCTGTTTCTTTCCCTCACTGCTTCTTCTTTTCTCCTTTCACTAGTTGCTGCATTTAAACTCCCTTTTCCTCGCTTCGCTCCTCTTTTGTCAGCTGACCTGGGGATGTAGTAGATAGCGCTCTGCACAGGTACCACACAGGAGCTGAACAAGATGATTGGATGCCGTACAGGTCCACGGTTAGGGCCAGCGAGTCATCCTTGGGACGGGCGGGTTGGTTGGCAGTGGTGGCTGGTGATGGGTGGAGTCAGCCACGCTGGACCCGAGGAAGGAGAACGTGGGCCACGGCGGCGGTGTCATCCCATCTGGCTTGGATTTGGTGATTCAGTTTATAGACAGCTTTTAGGCATTTTGCAGCCCAGGAAGTAGCCAGATTGATGGTTACTTAGGCAGATATTAGAATCCAAACAAGCAGACCCAAGGGACACTTAGGGGAATGCAGCAGATGGAGGTCTGTGCTTTTCTTGGTACAGTGCTTTGCAAATGCTAACCCTTCTGCAGGCCAGTACGTGTTGTTTTCCAAGCTGAAGTTTAAGTTCTTTGAAGGCAAGGGCAAGGACCGTCTGACTTCTTCCTGTGGTGCCTCTCAGTTCTGAACATAAGTGACGATTAATATATGTAATGATAACAACTTCATCTGTTTAGTGCTGTAACCATTCCTGGGGGCTTTCACATTGGATTTCCCATATCTGATCTTCTTAACAGCCTGGCAAGGTGGATTCCATCTCTCAGATAAACATAAGGCTCAGAGAGGGTAAAGAACTTGCTCAGGACACACAGCCAGCCAGAGGTGCTGGTGGGCTTCCTGCTCGGAACCAGAGCCTCCACTGCTTCACCCTCCCTCTCACGGACTATGTGGTTATTATAGCAGATAAGAACCATGTGGGAGTACTTATTTAGGGAGATAGGAAATGAATACTTAGGCAGTTGGACCTTGTTCATTTTTGAGTTTTTTCTTTTAACATCTTAGAGTTTTCAAGTCAGGAAGAAGTTCTATAAAAGTTGCAGGTGGCCTTTCCTATTAGACTAGATTCCTCATTTCCCAACAAACCTCAGAGAAAAGGAAAGCCGATTTCCTGCTCAATTGGTGTGTTCCTCATTTGCTACCAGAGGGTCTGATTTAAGGAACTGTTGTCACACTTGGTGGCAGGCACGGAGCCAGCTCAGAACGACAGTGCAGCTTGGAATTGGATTCCGGGTTCACTGTTGGAGCTCTTTGTTGGACTAAGTTACTGAAAAGTCTGGCTCGAAATGGGTCTGGCAGGAGGGACTGGTGTGCTTGAGTGAGTAAGCCTGGGGAAAGCTTGCCCAGAGGAAATTCGGTCAAGATGTTCTGTTTTAACACCTCTGGTTTTCTTCCAAACCAGAAGAGGAAAAGACTCTGAATTAAAGGATGAAGAAAGTTCTAGGGTTTTCCATGAATGAAGCTCAGAGCTTGATAAATCCTAGATTCTCTGGTTCAGGTGAGGCTATGGAGAGAGAGATAGGCAAATGCCAGTTAGGATGGTGTTCTAGTCTGCTAGGCTGCCAAAATATAGATGCCGTGAAATGGGTTGGCTTTTAACAATGGGGATTTATTAGCTTACAAGCGTACAGTTTTGAGGCTGAGAAAAATGTCCAAATCAAGGCATCATCAGGCAATGCTCTCTCTTCCCAAAGACTGGCTGCCGGTGATCCTGGACTCCGCTGTCACGTGGCAGGGCACATGGCGGTGTCTGCTGGTCTCTCCATTCTCTTCCGGTTTTCATTGCTTTCAACTTATTGCTTCCACGGCCTTCTCTTCTTCCTTTGTCTGAATTTCATCCTTCTATAAAGGACTCCAGTAAGAGGATTAAGACCCATCACATCTTAAGATTCTACTCACCAAAAGACCCTACTTTACAATGGGTCCATACCCACAGGAATGTATATTTAAGAACATACATACTTCAAACCATCACAGACAGACTTTTGCCCTTGGTTGTGCCCTAGGCAATTTGTTGAACTTAGAAAAGTGTATGATCTCTCATGGTGTTTGCTGGCTCCACCACAGAAAGTGCCCACTAGCCTTTGAGTTGTTCAGAGACCTGTGATGGTCTTATGTGATTGTTGTGGGAGGAGGTGTATTTTTAAGCTCAAAAACCTTCCCTGGGATAACAGAATTCCTTAGTGCAGGATGTAAGCTTAAAAGGGTACTTCTTCACATTAGAACCCTTTGGCACGTTAATGAAACAAATGGTTCATTCATTGAACGACTTCTCATTGAGCACTTACCTAATGTGTAACACAACCCTTGAAGCTGAAGATAGCCACCTAGCTAGCCTGGCCTCCTAGAGCTTACATTCTAATTTGGGGGAGACAGGCAATAAACAAAACTGAGCAAACTGCGTCATGATTTAGACAGGTATTTTGAATTGGATGGTCAGGGAAGGTTTCTCTGAGGAGGGAGCATATGAGCAGAGCCCTGGAAGATAGAAGTGTGGGGATTTCTGGGAGAAAAGCATTCAATCCTGAAGGCAGGGGCAACAGCAAGTGCCAAGGCCTCCTGGGGTCTGAGCATCCCTGGAGGGTTCAGGAACCACACGGAGTTCATTGTGGCTGGAACAAAGTGAGTGTGTGTAGGGAGTGTTGGAGAGGAAAGCAGAGAAGTTACTGGAATGAGGGCTGGGAGAAGCCCAAGTCATGGGGACTTTGGAGACCCTTGTGAGGAATTAGCTTTTACTCTGAGTGCCATGGGGGCCACTGAAGGAGCCGTTGAGCCAGAAGAGTGACGTGATCTGGTTAAGGTTACAAGGCTCACACTGTTGCTTTGTGGAGAATAGATGGTAGAGGGTGGAGGAGGGGAAGCAAGGGTGGAAGGAGGGAGACAAGATCAGAGGCGATGATCCAAGGAGAGAAGACTTGGCCAGGTGGCTTTGCCCGTGGGTGATAGATGTCAGGGTGGTTGAAACAGCTGGATTTTGGATATACTTGAAGGTAGAACCTGTGAGATTTGGGAATGTATTGGAAGTGTGAGGTTCGAGGGGTGACTTGAAAATGGGTCCAAGGTTTTTGATCTAAGGAACTGGAAGGAAGGAGTTGCTATTAAATGAGAAGGTGGGGACTGGGGGGGAGCGTGTTTTGGGAGAAGATGAAGAGTTTGTTTTGGGCGTGCTAAGTTTGAGATTCCTATATGTATTCAAGTTATGATGTAGAGTACACATTTGTAAAACTGATTCTGGAGCTCAGGGGAGATATCTGGGCTGGAGGTATAAATTTGAGGCCATTATAGTGGAGTTGGTCTTTATCCGCCATATTGAAGGAGATCCCTGGGGGAGGGGATTGGTCAGAGAAAAGAGGAGGTCCAGGGATGGGCCCTGGGCCACCCCTACAGTGAGAGGACAGGGTTGGTGAAGAAGAAACCACAAAGGAGGAGAAGGAGCAGCAGCCGAAGGGCAGGAGGGAAGAACAAGAGACCGGCATGATCCTTCTTTGGCTTGGAGGAGGCAGCCATGGAGCCACTGGGGCACAGACTCCATCCAGAGCTTTCAAGGTATAGAAAATACTGAGTGACTCGAGGCACCTTTGAACAGTATATGAGGTGAAGCTTGCAGTCAGAGCGACATGCATTTTCTGGTGCTGTCAGCATCCTTTCAAACATACAAACATAAACATGGCTAAAGTCTGTTTGCATCTCCCTTAGCCACACCTAGGCCTGATTGACAAGCTCAGTCCACCAGTAGTTTTGGGGCAGGAGATACTATCCACAAAGTTTCACGTGTTGCTGAGAATAGACGGGAATATATATATTTTTAGTTATCAATATTTAATTGCACAAGAAGTACATAGATTAGACCATGCATTCTCAATGGGGGTGACAGCACCCCCAAGTGGGAGAAAATTGGTTCTTGGAGGGCAAAAAAATCTTAGATCTTATAATGGCTTGTGGCCTACAAAGGGCCCAGTACAGAAACCAATATATAGTATATCTGTGGTTTTATAATTTCACGTTGGGTGGGAGTGGTTAGGGAAAAAAATATTTAAAAAGGCTCCCTAGTGGGGGTGATAATGAAGAAAAAAAAAAAGGCTGAGAAACATGGAATTAGACTAAAGTCCCCTTTGACTACTCCCCAACTCCTTGTGGGAATATACCCTGATGATTTGTGGGTTTAGTTTTTCTTTTAAATAAATAGCAATAGTGTATATTTCATTTCTGAACTACTTCCCCCCTCCCCAATAGTGTATCTGGAAGACATTTTTCTTATTAGTAAGGATACATCAATTGTCATTTATAACATCTATATAGTATTCTATAGTATGAATATAGCATAGTTTACTTTGTATTCCTTAATTGAACATTGAGAGTCTGATTTTTTTTCCTGCTTTTAAAACATTGTCCAGGGAAGCAGGTGTGGCTTAAGCAGTTGGGCTCCCGTTTACCATATGGGAGGCCCCGGGTTCGATTCCCAGGGCCTCCTGGTGAAGGCAAGCCAGCCTGCGCGGTGTGGTGAGCTGATGGCTGGCGGGGCGCGGTGTGCTGACGTAGCAAGATGATGCAACAAAGGGAGACAAGCAGACACAGAAAAACGCACAACAAATGGACACGGCAGGCACATGCAGCAAGGGGGGCACAAATAAAATCTTTAAAAACAAAACAAAACATTGTCCAAAGTAAAACCTCATGTGAAATATGAATATGGGTAATATTACATATATAGGACTTTTTCTTTGAGACTGAACAAATGTTATGTATGTTAATGTTATAAGATGTTAATGTCAGACAAAAAAAAAAAAAAAAAAAACCACCAATTATGCTAAGTGAAAGAAACCAGACACAAAGTATAACATATTGTATGATTCCATTTATATAAAATGTAAATATAAATCAATTTATAAAGATGGAATTGGATTAGTGGTTATGTAGGACAGGGGAAGGATATGGGATTGAGAGGTGACTGCTATGGGGTGTGGAGTTTGTCTTTTTGGAATAATGAAATTGTTCTAAAATTTTTTTGTGGTGATGAATGCACAACACTGTGATTACACAAAAAGCCATTGTTAAAAAAAAAAAAAAAAAGGAAATTGTCACAGTGTTCATTTTTGCACAGGTTTCTTTGCACTTTCTGTGATGACTGTTTCTTGAGGAGAGCAGAATTTGTACTTTAAAGGCCAAGCAGGCCCTCTAACAAGGCTGAGATCTTAGGAGTAGGGGGGAGTAGGAGAAAAAGAAGGCAACTAACATTTGCTGTACACCCATCTCTCTCTGGCTGGGTCACAGGTCCTTGGGGGCATGTTGTCTCCTCAGTCTTTACAGCACCCACAAGCAGTTGGAATTTCTTTTTATGCTCTACTCTATGAGAAAACTGTAGTATAAAGAGGTAAAGTAACTTGTCCAAGGTCACAAAGCAAGTAGTAGCAGAGGGAAGTCCAGGAACTGGTCTCTGTCCCTAAGTGCATAGGTTGTTGTTAGAGGTGACTTGGGGGTCTCTCTGGGCTTCGATTGACCATGTCTGAGGGGCTGTCCTGGGGCCTTGCTCTTTGGAGGGTTTGCCGTTATCAATGTGGCAATCTTTTTTATTTGGTTAAGGGTTCCTTATTTTTCAAACATTTTTATTATTCAGTGTTTTCACTGACTTAGCAGAATATGTAAAATCTTTCTTTAAAAATTAGTTCACATTATATTAAGGAAAAAAATAGACTACATTGGGGAGTGGGTGTAGCTCAGTAGTTAAGTGCCCGCTTCGCATGTACGAGGTCCCAGGTTCAATCCATGGTACCTCCTTAAAAAAAAAAAAAAAAAAAAAAAAATAGGCTACAAAATGCCACATAACAGTAAAATCCCCAAATGCTGTAAGACAAAAAGTATATATATCTAGAAGGAAGTCTGGAAAAGAGATATCGGAATGCTACTAATGGCATTTATTGCCAGGCAGAGAAATTGTAGAAATGCGTAGCTGCCCCTCTGGGCTTTCCCTGGTTTGTCTCCCTCCCCAGTTTCCTTGAAATAACAGGTGTGACTATCGCTATCAGAAAAACTCAGTTCATTATAAAAGAGATGCATCAATAAATATTTCATGAAAAAGCAAAAGGAAGAGAATCTGGTACACTGATGCCGGCAGTCATTGAAATGTAAGCTCTAGTGACATGAAGAGACATCTGCACACTGATGTTTCATAGTGCTGTTATTCAAGATTGCCAAAAGATGGAAATAACTCAGGTGTCCATCAACTGATGAATGGATAAACAAACTGTGGTATAATCACACAATGGAATATTACACAGCTGTAAAATAAATGAAGTCGTGAAGCATATGCCAACATGGGTGAACTTGAAAGATGTTATGTTGAGTGAAGTAAGCAAGACAGAAAAGGACAAATCCTGTATGATTGCACTACTATGAACCAAATATATTATGTAATCTTATGGAGTTAATAACTTGAATGTGGGTCACCAGAAAACAGAATGACGTTAGAGAACGGAAAGCTGAGGCTTAATTTGTGCAGAATTAGTAAAAAGAATGTGTGTTAATCTTTGGAAATGAATAGAAAAGGTGAAAGCCTAACATGTTTGTAACTAGCAGTACAATTATGTAGGTCTGAAAGTGGTTGAAAGGAAAGTCTAAGGTCATGTAAATTAATAAAAGGAAAGCTAAAAAATGTAACATGGAATTCTAACATAGTAAAAATGCATGTGAAATATGAATAAGGGTAAAATTGCATATGTAAGACTGTTTTTCTTTGAAACTGAACAAATGTATATTAATGTTACAAGATGTTAATATCATATAAAAAAAAAACCATTGTGCTAAGTGAAAGAACGAGGCACAAAGTTCTACATATTGTATGATTCCATTTAATAAAATGTAAATATAAATCAATTTATAAAGCTGAAATTAGAATAGCAGTTATGCAGGGCTGGGGAAGTCTAAAGGGATTGAGAGGTGACTGCTAAGGGGGGTGGAGTTTTTGTTTTTGGAGTAATGATATTGTTCGAAAATATTTTGTGGTGATGAATGCACAACATTGTGATTATACTAAGAGCCACTGAAGGAAACAAATGTGGCTAAAGTGATTGGGCTTCTATCTACCATATAGGAGGTCCAGGGTTCAATTCCTGGGGCCTCCTGGTGAAAGGAAAGCTGGCCCTGCACCGCGAGCTGGCCCAAGTGGAGTGCTGGCCTGTGCAGGGATGCTGGCCCATGCAGAAGTGCTGTCCTGTGCAGGAGTGCTAGCCCATGCAGGAGTGCTGGCCAGCATGGAGAGCTGGTGCAGCAAGATGATGCAACAAAAAGAGACATAGAGGAGAGACAATAAGAGATGTAGCAGACCAGGGAGCTGAGGTGATACAAGAGATTGAGGGCTTCTATTCCACTCTGGAAGGTCCCAGGATCAGTTCCTAGACAAGCAGAGAAGAATACACAGAGAGCAGAGAGCGAGTGCAATACAATGGTGTGTGTGTGGGAATAAATAAATAAATATTTTTTAAAAAGCCATTGATTATATACTTTGGATAGATTGTATGGTATATGAATATACCTCAATAAATTTCTTTTAAATAAAAAAAAAAAAAAAAAGAAATGTAAGCTCTCCCGGGAGTGAGACCTCCTGCACTGGGAAGCTGTTTGCTGGAAAGGAGCAGGTACCCCAAACTTACAGTCCTGGGTTCCTGGACACCTTTTCTGAGTGCCCCGACAGGCAGGCGTCCAGAGTGGGGTGTCCAGAGGCAAGGATGGGGTTCCCTGGACATGACCTGGGAATGGGATGAAGTGGAAGGATGTGTCTGAGCTGGCCCAGCCCAAAAGGTCCTCACTTGCTTGCTTTCTCTGACTTACCGGGGAGGCTCAGGTCCCAGCTTCTGTGGGAGGTGGGGGAAGGGGTTGACATGGGGGGTTCCCTGTGGGTTGTGTAAAGATGCAAGCAGTGCATACTCTAGGAGATTTATTTTGGGGTGCAGTTGTAGTTTAACATATTCAGAGGAAAAAGGGAGAGTTCATCCTTTTAAAGGCACTTTTGGCTAAAAGCCAAAGTTTAAACTATCAGATGAAGCTGGGCTTCTTAATGTGTAATCAGTAGAATTTGATGCATAAATGGCATTGCTAAGTAAAGAGGAGGACGTAGAGATCAGTGAGGGTGCCAGGTTGGTGCCAGCACAGAGAAAGGTTGAGTTTCAGCAATAACCGTGGCTCGGTGGATCTCAGCAGGGTGGGGATAGCTAGCAGCGTGTGCTCTCTCCCCTTTTCTGTTTTAGAAGCCAGATGTACAGCTATAGGGAAAGGTGGATGGAGTAAATCTAGGCCAGTTTGCTCCCCAGAGAGATCCTGGCTTGCATGCTGGGAATCACCAGGGCTGGTGAAACAGTCCCCAAGCTCAGGCCATACCCAGTGGTATCCGGCCAGGTGAGGCCCCCCCAGGTAGGCCCCCCCCCCCAGTTGAGGCCCCGTTAATGACATCTGTTACGTCCTAGGCAGTTCTTTTGCATCAGACAATGTGCAAAGTGAGCACTTTGCCTGCGTTCTCTAATTTAACCCACATTCTGAGGCCAGTGCTCTTAATTTGCTCATTTGACAGGTGAGGAGCGGAGTAACCTACCCAAAGGCACCCCAGCTAGGAAGTAACATCCCTATTCTGCCTGACAGAGACCTTGAGCTCCTAACCTAATTGTAAGCAGCATTGTGGGAAAGTCTCAGGGGCTTGGTGAAGGGTAGAAGCCTGCCAGGAGCCAAAGGCTTGTCAGCACTCAGAATTCTGGTCCCTAAACTAAGGGGACAGACTGAGGTGAGACAGAGGAGTGATAAATACAATAGGCATTTAGCAGGTGCTTATTAAAAATGTTAGCAAGATGTTTTTTTATTTCTTTAACCTTTGTTCTAACCTGTGTATTCTGCTCTAAAACATGTTTTCCTTTCTAAAACATTTTTAAAGGGCTTTTAAATTTTATTGTAATAATATTTATATAACACAAAACTTCCCGTTTTAACCGTTTTTAAGTATATACTTCTGTGGTATTAATTACGTTCACAACGATGTACTACCATCCCCACCATCTATTACCCAAACTTTTTCATCACCCCAAAAATAAGCTCTGTACCCATTAAGCAGTAACTCCCCTTCCCCCCTCCCCCAGCCCCTGATCACCTGCAGTCTTCTTTGTCTCTTTGAATTTGCTCATTCTCGATATTTCATACCTAAAACATTTTTAATAGGCACATAATTTAGGCTATCTCTTATAACATGTATGGTTTCATAGAAATATACAGATCAGATATGGCTCTTTTTTTTTTTTCCTCACTTTATACATATCTGGAAATGCAACATGATACCAGGTCTGCCGCAAAATGAAAAGATTGAACATAAAATGACCCACGGAGTAAACAGGGACCTCTGCAATTCCTTCTTGTGTTTTTCTTTTAAAAATCAGATGTGAGCTTCCCCACGGTGCTTGTCAAGAGCTGAGTGGTGGTGGTGGGGTACCCCAGCAAACTTGAAGGAGAAATTAAATTCTTCAGATAAATTCAGGAAGTGACAGCCAGAAGCAGTTTACTCGTTTGTAAAATATGCAGCTCCCTCCTAGAGAGAAGAGGATTCAATGTGATCCTCCTTCCCTGAAGTAATTCCAAACACAGGCTGTGTGATTCTAACACTGGGCAGTGCCCCCACCCCGTCTGCAGGTGGGGCTGCCAGAGCAGGGATTATCATTTAACAGGTATCCTAAGCCAAGTCAGCACCCTCACACCCATCTCCGGAGCCTGGGACCCGGGAGTGTGCTGGGGGGGGTGCGTGTTAGCACCTCCAGAGTTAGAGCCCAGGGAAGGATCCTGCTAGAATGCTGGGAAGGTTTTTTTATGAGGCAGATTGGCAAATTGACATTTTGTATTTGGCATCCCCATCCAGTTCCCCATTGGGTGTTTGTGGCTTGGACCAGAGGGCATGTTTGACTTTTTAAATACTTAATCACTGAATGGAATAACAGATTCACGGAGGTTAACTGTTGAATGGTTTGTGGAAATGTGTGGGATTGGGAGCCTACAGGGAGCTTCTGAATTCACTTACTGGAGTCCCAGAGGTCTCCTCAAATTTAAAGTCTGTGACCGGGAAGCGGCTGTGGCTCAATCAGTAGGGCTCCTGTTTACCATATGGGAGGCCCCTGGTTCGGTTCCCGGGGCCTCCTGGTGAAGGCAAGCCCGCCCGCATGGCGTGGTTAGCTGACCCAGCGAGCACAAGCAGCAAGGGGGGGATAAATGAATAAATAAATAAAATCTTTAAATAAATAAATAAATAAATAAATAAACGGAAGGCTAATTATTAAAAAAAAAAAAGTCTGTGACCTTCCCTTCCCATTGATCTGGTAGAATTCTGTTAGAGTGCTCCAGCTGAGAGGTCAAGGTTACCACCTACTGTGATAACAGTAGATATCTGTTGTTTGGTTGGAGCTGGTCCTACCAGACTTGACCAGTCACAGTGATCCAAGAGTGGACGTGTGATCCAAGCTGGTCCAAAGAGATCCTTCCTTAGAATTTTTTTACTATACAATTTGGGAAAGATGCCTCCCCCTCCCCTGACATGGTTGCTAAGCCAGTAGGATTATAAGCCTGGAGCTGCCATGACTATCTTTGCTAATAATTGGGGAGCATCTTAGACTGAGGCTAGTAAGGAAGAAAACAGACCTACTATTAGAGTACCTAGATCCAACAGTACCTGAAGGCAACACACTTTTGAACTTCCAAGTTATATGAGCTGCCCTTTCATTTTGCTTGTGTATCTTTTATGTGTATGTGTGTCTAAAACAGTTTGGCTTGGGTTTCTGTAACTTGCAACCCATTGAGTCCTGTCTAAACCAACTGCATTAGGAACTTCCCAAGTATATAGTATAGTATAGTATATAGTAAGAGGAAAGCGCCGTTCTCACAGTGAGACTAAGTAGGTGAGTCATATGGTAGGTTTGTGTGGATATGTACAGCTTTGGTAAATACTGTCAAATAGCTTTCCAAAGTGGTCATACTATTTTCCACTCCTACCACCAATGTCTGAAAGTTCTTGTAGTTCCATATCCTTGTCTGCATCTTGGTATTGTCAGTCTTTTAAATTTTAGCTATTTGGGTAGGATGCAGTGGTATCACGGGTGTCTGTTTTTTCTTTACTTTTTAATTAAAATTTTCAACATTTTGTTGTAAAACATACAGAAAAGTTGAATTAATTTCACTGTGCAGACTCATGCCTGTGCTTTGCATTCTACCATTAATACTTTGTTACATTTGCCTTATCACATTTCTATCCCTCTATCCGTTCATCAATCTCATATACTTTTTTGAGATACTAGGGCTGAGGATTGAACCCAGGACCTTCAATGCAGGAAGCTGGTGCTCAACCACTGAGCCATATCAGCTCCCCTGAGCTGGCCCTCTTGTTTGTTTGTCTCTTGTCTTTTTTGTTTGTTTGTTTCTAGGAGGCACTGGGACTGAACCCGGGACTTCCCACGTGGGAAGCAGGTACCTGACCACTTGAGCCACATCTGCTCCCCACATATACATTTTTGAAGCATTTCAAGTAAGTTGAGAACATCAGTACACTTCACAGTTGACTTCATCAGAACACTATTCAGCATACATAGATAGTGTTAACTGGAGTACAGTGTTATCTTTTTTCTTTTGAGTTTACATACAGTCAGAGGCACAAGTCCTAAGTATACTTTTCTGAGTTTTGACAAATATATCCATCTGTGCAACCCAATGCCCTATCAAGATCTAAAACATGACTGTCACCCCAGGAAGTTCCTGCACCTCTCTTTACAGTTAGTTACCACCCTCATCCTACCAGAAGCAACCATTGCTCAGATTTTTTCCCCACTCTAGATTCACACTGTGGTTTTAATTTGCATTTTCCTGGTGACTGATGATGCCAAGCACCTTTTCATATACTTAATTTTTTTTTTTTTTATTTTGATTCCCACCCTACCCCACCCCACCCCACCCCACCCCCAGTTGTTTTGTGCCTGCTGTCTGCTCTCTGTGTGTTCTTCTGTGTCTGCTTGTCTTTTCTTTCGTCAGCGCCGGGAATCGATCCTGGGACCTTCCGGAGTGGAGAGGGGCTGTTCAATCTCTTGTGCCACCTCAGCTCCCTGATTTGCTGCATCTGTCATTGTCTCTCTTCCGTGTCTCTCTTTGTTGCATCATCTTGTTGCACCAGCTCTCCTGTGCAGATCAGCACTCCTGCATGGACCAGCATTCTGTGTGGGCCAGCTCAACTTTGCCAGGAGGCCCCGGAATTTGAACCCTGGACCTCCTGTATGGTAGATGGGAGTCCAATCACTTGAGTCACATCTACTTCCCTATATACTTCTTGACCATTTGGGTTTTCTTTCTTGTGAAGTGTCCTAGGATGACATTTAAAAGATTTTTTTTGGGGGGTGGGGGAGGAAGAGTCCAGTTGATTGGGGTGGGTGCCCATAGCCATATTCCTGTGACAAACCTTGTTTCTTGGAGCCTGCCATTGATTGGAGGTGAGTTCTCCCATTCTTTGAGATTCCCCGATGTCAGGAGCAAGGAAATGCTGATTTTTTAAAAGCTCGTCCGAAAATTGGATAGAGCGGTGAAATTTTTAAGCATGCTTCTTGAAGCCTTATCTTCTCATCGTTTCCAGTTATGTAACTTTCTTTCCAATGAGTGTCAGTCTTGTAGGAGAACTCCATATCATTAGCAGATTGATCAAGTGATCTGACCGCGGAGGAAGTGTGACTCTGAATTCCCCACATTCGCTTCAGACTTGTCTTCATATTGAGAAGCGAGGGTGTTCGTGCAAAGAAGGATGTTCTCAGGGCGATTTACAGAAATGGAACTTTTTTAAAAAAAGGATTTTTCTCGTCAGATATGTGGTTGACAGGTCTTGCGTTCCCAGGGCTTCGGGTCTGGTCCCCAGCCCCTTTGAAGGCTCAGGGCTCTGGCGTTTGCTGCAGCTTTCTAGGCAGTGGGTGTTTCCTTCTTTCCTTTGGGGTCCTGTCTGTTCCTGTGACTGGGCACATGTGGCTTTGTCATGAATGGACTAGGGTGCGGGGGCAAGCCGCGCACCCCACATCCTCATTTAGCTTTCTGGTTTTTATCAAATGCCATTTCCTGGAGGAGCTCCTGACCAAGGGAGGCCTGCTTAGGAGGAAGTCACCAAGCTGTCATGAACCCCAGGGTCCCTAGGGCTCCCAAAGAGCCTCTCCTTCCATGACGGTGGTATCTGAACTCCACCATTGGAGGGTATGTCGATGAGGGTCTGGACAGGATATATTAATTGTGGAGGCAAAGGGGAGTTCCAGGAAGGGACTATTTACAGAGGTGTGGGTAGGGGTAGGGAACTCAACCTACAGGGGATGCTGGAGCCTGCCCAGAAGAGGCAAAGCCAGGAGGCTGGAGAGAGATGCCTGGGCTGGAGGAGCAGATTGCTTGAAAGGAGTGTGGCCTGAGGGAGAGGAGCACGGCCAGGCCAGCCCAGAGCCTGCAGAGAGGGAGCTGGCGGAGAATATCCCGACCTCCTTCTCCTGCTGCCCTTGCATCTCTTATGTGTCTGCGTGTCTGCCCTGGGCCAAACCCACCTGGCAGCAGAGGGGGAGGGGCTCCTCTTAGTCCCTGCAGGTCTGCCTCTTGGTGCACAGTCGGGAGGAGAAGGGCTGAGTGTAGATCCTGAGGGCCAAGAGGAGAGCAATGAGCCCAGAGGTGTTTCCAGACCTTGCCCCACGTTTGAATACAAAAACATTTGCTCCAGGGAAGAGAGTATTTCAAAACTCTCTTGGTAAACTTGGAAGGGCTCTTTGACCTGGGATCTGATGTGCAATCCAATGCAGATATGCAGGTGGGGGTTCTAGAACCTGAAGAATCCCTTCCTCTGCTTGGCTTTGGTCAGGAAACACAGTGGGGAGTGTCACCAAAGGGCTGTGGCACCAAGGGGGTAGGAAAAACGAGGCGATTTGGAAGAATTTGGGCCTCTGGAGGAACCGTGAGTTTAGAAGTTTGGTGGGAAGCCAGAACGAGCTCCTTGAAGTGGGTGGAGGTACCAGAGGAGTCTTTGCTCACAAAGCAAATATTATCAAGGGCCAGAAAGGGGTGGGAAGAGAGAGAGATTGGTGGGGGGACCCCGGAGCTGCTGAGCAAGAAGGGAAATTCAACTCGGCTTTGGGAAAAACAGGCTGGTCAGAGCTCCATGGGGGACATGATTCTGGGGGAGCTAGGAATGCAGTCTCTAGATTGCAAGGCAGGAATCAAATGGCCCCAGCTGCTGATAGAAGTTACTATTTCCTTGGAACTTGGCTCTCTGCAGCAGGGCTCTCATGTCCTCAGCTCTGTTAGGGTAGTGGTAAAGAGCCTGGACTCTGGGGTCAGCGTGCCAGGTTTGAATCCCGGTTCTGCCACTTCGTAGCTGTGAACCAGTGGGCAGCCTGCTTAACCTCCCTGCATCTCAGTTTTCTCACCTGTAAGCGGACCCTTCTAATACCTACCTCGGAGCGTTGTTTTGAGAATCAAATGAGTATATAGACATATATCAAGCACTTTAAAACAGTGCCCGGGACAGAGTCAGCAGGCAATACATGTTAGCTAGTAATAGTTTTGTTATTTGAAAAATACCATTGCTCGGATCCCCATTGAGTAAACCTACAGCTCCCAGAGGGACTGGTACTGCTGTTTTATGGCTCAACCTTCAGACGCCCTGACACAGCCACAAAGGCTGTGTTTGAACTGGGAAGGGTGAAGGCTGTTCTGCCAGAGCCAGTTTTGGGGAGGGGGTGGGAGGAAGAAAAGAGTGGTATAACCAGGGAGAAGCAAATGGGAGGGAGGCCATGATCCAAATTGATCCTTGAGATAGCAGTGGGAAAGGAGCCAAGGAAATTGGCTGGAGCTGGCTTCTCTTTGGAGGCCGGCCATTTGTTACAGATGCAGCTATTTAAAGTCACCAGTCATTTACACATTAGTATGATTAAGTTTATTGGGACCTTGGGGTTCTCTATAGGGTAAACGCTGGGGAGGGCATGAAGACATGGGTGTCAGAAGGAAGAGTGTTGGAGGGAAGGGAAGTAGAGGGAGAAGACCTTTTACTTGTTTCTTGTCTCATCTTTGGAAGAGTTAAGGGTGCGGTAGGACATAGGGGTGGAGATTCCCCTAAAGCGTTGTGGGGGTGGGCTCCAGGAGGGGCGTGCAATTGTCAGTACCCCGGGTTGTGGTTGATGGTGGCTTCACCTTTATGAAGTGTTTCTCTAAACACAGCTTCCCTAGAACATAGCATAGTGAATGACTCTTTGTGGCTGCAGTAAAGGGGTTTCCTAGCTGGCTGGGGAGCTTCGCTGATCAGGCAGCCTAGAACAGTTGTTGGGACCTTTAGGGTCTCTACCACTCGGACCTGCAGCAAGTTACTTAAACCTCTCGATGGCATCAATCTTGTCATCTGAAAAATAGGCATATTGTATGTAGTAGTTTGATATGGTTTATGAATTCCAAAAATAGATATTGGATTATGTTTGTAAACTGGTCTGTACCAGGGCATGATTAAATTATGATTAGGGCTTTGATTGGACCATGTCACTAGGACGGTGAGTCCCTGCCCTCTTGGTGGGTGATGACTCATAGATAAAACTACATGGCAGAGCAGAGGAGTGAGTTGGAGTTTAGATGCTGAATTTTGAGTTGGAGCCTGGGAAGTGAACATACAGGAGAACACAGAGGAATAGAGATGGCTCCTTAGACACAGCAGAAGCACTGGGGAGAGAGACAGAGTCTTTCACCTGATACTCTACAGCTGGCCTTGTGGAGAGAGCAGAGCAGCTGAGCCCAGATAGAAACAGGAAGAGAGGAACCCAGGAAGCCTGAAACTTTGGCAGATGTCAGCAGCCATCTTGCCCCAACATGTGGCAGTAGACTTTGGTGAGGGAAGTAACTTATGCTTTATGGCCTGGTAACTGTAAGCTTCTACCCCAAATAAATACCCTTTATAAAAGCCAACAGATTTCTGGTATTTTGCATCAGCACCTCTTTGGCTGACTAATACAATGTATTTATGTTATAGCAGTGTTGTGAGAATTAAATGAGTTAATACAGGTAGAGTAGTTAGAACAGTGGTTCTATAGTGATTTTTTTTTTTTTTTAATCTTTTTACATCTTCATTTTATCTGATTTTTTAAATGGGAACCTTCCATTCCAGCCAGGCACATGTCTCATTGAATTCTGAAGAAGTCCTCTGCCATACCCTCTACCTCCCCCTGCCTCCTGTAAGGTCCCCTCTAGCACATCCTACTCATCACCCAGCTCTCAGGGCCCCTCCTTCCTTGGGAAGAAGCACCTAGGTGGCATCTGTCATATACTGCCCAGAATTGACAGTTTTTGAACATATGTGTTAAGATAGAGAAGTCCTCAAAGGCAGGGACCATCTGTTTCTTCTGCGATTCCACCATAGTAATCATTTATGTTTTTTTTTTTTTTTTTTTTTTAAGATTTATTTATTTATCCGCCCCCGCCCTCGTTGTTTTTGTGCTCATTGTTTGCTGTCTGTGTTCTTCTGTGTCTGATTGTCTTTTCTTTGGGTGGCACTGGGAACTGATCCCAGGATCCTCTGGAGTGGGGAGAGGCTGCTCAATCCTTTGTGCCACCTCAGCCCCCTGATCTGCTGTGTCTCTCATTGTCTCTCTTCTGTGTCTCTTTTTGTTGCGTCAGCCTGCTGCACCAGCTCTCCGCGCGGGCCAGCTTGCTTTTTCACCAGGAGGTCCTGGGAATCAAACCGTGGACCTTCTCATATGGTAGACGAGAGCCCAATCACCTGAGCCACATCTGCTTCCCCCGCCATAATATTTAACACAGTACCTTGTACACTGTGCCATGACCTACAAAGTGCTAAGACTTGGGGAATGTATACTTGGGTTCTCATGTCTACTTGCACCAATAGCTGTATGACCTTGAATGAGTCACTCGGTCTAGGTGGGCCTTATTTTTCCTGTGTAAAATTAAGCTACAGGGTTAAGAGAGAGTGTATGTGAAATCAGTTCTTGAACTGGGAGATGATATTAGTCAAACTCAAGGTACTATCGTAAACCTTTCTATATTCCACCAGAATGCCTTAGCCATCAACACGGAATACTTTTCCAATAAACATCTGGTGGGCAGTTGGTTGCTTTCTAAAGTGGATTGCCGTCCCTTTTGTTTTGATCTGCTGGTCGCGATTCTCCATCTTTTGGAGAATCTCCACTACTCTCATCTTGCTGTGTGGTCCCGGTAGGTCTTGTTAACAAAAGTGGGTTGCTCAACTGGGAGGAAGTTACCAAATGCCCACCATTGGGAGGAGTCCACCTGCCGAGGACAGGCAATTGGAGGTGAGACATGGCACTCTATTGACATTGCTTGAGCCCCTGGAACCAGTTCTCCTGAAGTCCACCCAGTAATCAGTAATTTGAGTTTGTAAACCCCTCTTCTCTCTCCTTTTTTTCCTTCTTTCTTAAGCTTGTGGATTGGATTTCTACCATTTGCAACTGCAAGTCCTGGATGAGAGCAGTGATCCACTCTTCTCCCTTTAGCCAAAGGGAAAGAGAAGAGTGTGTTGCAAATAATAAGTCAAAACTGGAAGATTTTATTTAAAATGTATATATAAAATTTTCCTATAACCAAATAGTATGCTGCCATTAAATTATATAGAAGAATATTTAGTAACATGGGAAATATCACTGAGGAATAATGAACATATGTTAGTTTAATAATTAGAAAGAAAATACTTAAAAGTTAAGTTTTACATTAGGAAGGATATGTAAGCCAGGTCTGAATAGCCTCACAATCAGCTCCAGAGTCCACAGGTTTCTTTTTTTTTTCCCTTTTCCTTTTTAAATTTTGAAATAATTTCAAACTTGCAGGATAGTTGCAAAAATAATACAAAAATAACATTTTGCTGCCTTTTACTGTATCATTCTAGCTATCCATCTATGCATTTATCCATCATCCATCTTCAAAACATTTGAGAGTAGGTTTTACACAGCATTCTCCTTAAACACTTAATACTTTTCGTACATTTCCTTAGAACAAAGATATTCACTTATGTAACCACCTAAAGTGCACACAGGTTTCTTTTGTTTTCTTTTTTATCAAACACTTATAGAGCACTTGGTAAGTGCCAGGCATTGTTCTAACTCATTTAATCCTTCCAAAAACTTTATGAGGTAGGTTCTGCCATTATCCCGTTTTATAGGTGAACAAACTGAGGCCCAGAAATAAAGTTACTTGTCCACAGTCATACAGATGGCACCTGGTTTGAAACCCAGCAGCCTCACTCCTAATTTCACGTTCTTAGTGATTCCAATACACTTCCTCTCTGGTATCTATTGAACAACTGCAGTATGCAAGGAGAAAAATAATTTTATATTTAAAAAGGCCCTCTACATAAACTATATATTTTTTTTCTTGAGTACTTAACCAGTTAAGGGAGAGAAGGATATAGAAGAGAAAAACAAAAACAGCAAGGCAAGAAAGAAAGGCAAGGGAGGGAGAAAAAAGAAAAAGGAAAAATTAAAGGGTGCTGACAATATTTGGGTTCTGAGGTTGAGGGTAATGTATATGTATATGCCACAAACTGATTTTCTCTTGGGAGTAAATATGGCATCACCCATCAAGGCTGCCCTTGTAAATACTAATTAGCTGTTTTTTAAAAGTTTGTGGTTTTTTTTTTAAACTTGAGATGTAATTCACACAATATAAATTCATCATTTTAAAGTGTGCAATTCAGAGTTTTTTTTTTTTAAGCATATTCACTTCTTGGTATATTCATTATCCAATTCCTGAACATTTCTATCACCCCAAAAAGAAACTCTGCACCTATTAGCAGTTAGTCCCAATTTCCCTTTCCCTTATTCCCCTGGCAACCACCAATCTACTTTGTCTTTAAGGATTTGCTTGTTCTGGACATTTCATATAAACGGAAACCTACAATATAAGACCTTTTGTGTCTGGCTGTTTTCACTCAGCAAAATGTTTTCAAGGTTCATCCATGTTGTGGCATGTATCGGAACTTTATTCCTTTTTATGGCTGAATGATATTCCATTGTATGGAGAGACCACATTTTGTTTATCCATCCGTCGAAGGACATTTGGATTGCGTCCACTTTGGGGCTCTTGTGAATAATGCTGCTATGAACACTCACATAGAAGCTTTCGCGTGGACACATGTTTTCAGTTAGTTCTCTTGGGTATATACCTAGGAGTGGAATTGCTGAGTCACGTGGTAACTATTAATAGTTTGAGGAACTGCCAAACTATTCCTAGCTCTTTAACATCTAATCCTTAAATGTAATTTATGGAAGGCTGCAAAAATGTAATTTGGTTTTTCTCTTCTTTGGCTACATTCTGTGAGACGTGATGCATTTTGCCTGACACATAATTCCTTTCCTGTTGAAGCTGAGAAACTTTACTCCCACCCTCTGAGCAGGAATGTGGGCTGTGGGTTCCTATAGGCCAGGGGTTCCCAATATTTTCTCCCCATACACTGCCCCATATGCAAGAGAGGCTTCCTTATGGTGATTCTTCACCAACAGTAAAGGGGTCCTTGGAGAAGTGGGGCCAGAGAAGGGTATAGGTTAGCCCAAACCAACACAGCACCTCCTCACCCCCACAAAAATAACCCCAAACACCAAAACACAGCCAGGGAATGGAAACACACCCGAATCAGGTGATTCTGATCCCCCCTTTTCCAAGCCCCTTACTCAAAATTACTTGTTCAAAGTGGTGATTAGGTTTGCAGGCTCTTTACAGTTTATCAGGTGATTTCTTGTAAATGGGATTGGTCTTCGTGGCCAAATAGATATCAAAATAGATATGACCAAAGGATACATGACTGAAATATATGATTGGTCCTCGTGGCAGTTCAGGAAACTTGGCTGAACCATTATTATTTCCAGCATCCTGAGTTTACAGCTGAGGACACGGAGGCTCAGAATGTGTGATTTGTAGCCAGGTTAGGAAGTAGCAGTTAGGAAAGGACAGACTTAGCTTTCAGACCTTTGGACTCGGAGTTCTGTACTCTTCCATTATGAATTCTTGGCAGTGTTCACACTCGTTTTAAAACCTAGATAATGGTACTCTTTTTTTTTTTTTTTTAAGAATCACATTAATAAGGGAGTTAGAACTTAGCTTAGGAAAGCATCAGTAAATATCATGGTTGGCTCTTTGGCATGAGAACGAGGATTGGTGGCGTGGACCCCTTGATCCCATCACATGTGCACAAACAGCTACCCCAATATATTTTTAAATGTTTATTTTATATGTTTATGTGTGTGTGGTTTCTTGCACCACTTGGCTGCTCAAAGACTCTCACTTTCAAGCTGAAAGAGGAAATATTAAGGACACTCATTACTTTAAATAGCTCATCAATTCCAAACTGGTGGATGCTCAGCTGTGGGGTAGAAATAGATTTGCAGGAACTTTGGGGTTATTTCCTTTTGTCTGAGAGTTTTAAAAAATCAACTTAATTGAGGTGGTCTGAGGGTTTTTGCAAGTTTCAGAGAAGCAATTTTGTATTTATACTTCACCGTGATAAGCACATAGTTGCATACATATCACACACACACCACCCCCTCGAACCCCATTGCTGTGGTTTTGCCTGGAAGTGTGAAAACATATGTTCTATTTATGCATAAGCTGTAAACTAGGTACGTAGTGGAATTTGTGTAAGTATGAGGAGCAAAATACCTTAAAAGGTTTTAAAGCTAATTGGGTAGGTATGGCTAAATTATTTGCAATTAACATTCTTAAAAAAAAAAAAAAACAAAACTGTAAACCCAGTGACTAAGCATTTAAAGTTTTTTGGTTTTCTCTTGTCTTATAGTAATTCTGGACTTAATAGGTAAATCTCAACATATCAAAGGAGCACAGAATTTGAGATAGTAGGTTCCACATTTAAAAAAAAAGATTTAATTTATTTCTCTCTCCCCCACCCCTCGTTGTTTTGCGCTTGCTGTATGCCTGTCTTCCTATTTTTTTTTTTTTAGGAGGCTGGGAACCAAACCCAGGACCTCCCATGTAGGAGGGAGGTGCCTAATCACTCGAGCCATCTCTGCTCCCTGCTTTGTTGTGTCTCTCATTATGTTTTCCTCCTCGTGTCTCTCGTTGCATCAGCTCACCATGCCAGCCCATCGTGTCAGCTCTCTATCTTGCTTGTCTTCTTTAGGAGCCACTAGAAACTGAACCTGGGACCTCCTGTTTGGTAGGCGGGAGCTCAGTCGCTTGAGCCATCTTCCCCTAAATTAGTGAATTTTCACAGTCTGCCTATAGCAGAACAGGGTTCTTTAAGCCATTAGCACCTGACCATGTTTGCTTCCTACCGAGGTGGCCAGTTTAGAGCTGCATTTCTCAAACTGAGCCTGTATCGGAATCACCCTGGAGGGAAACAGGGATTGTTGGGCCCCCTGAGTTTCTGATTCATTTCTGAATCTGCATTTCTAGCAAGTTCCCAGATGCTGCTGCTACTACTAGTCCAAGGACCACACTTTGAGTAGCAAGGATTTTGCTTTGCAAAGAAATATGAAAATCAGTTACAGTTAGGAAGACTTGGCCCCAAGACTCTCTTTGAGGCTTCTTTTTCTAGGGTTGCTTCTGGGATGTGGTCACTAACTAGAGCAGGCTGGGATAGGGGAAGGCAGAGCTAGAATGGGCAAAATCATTCTATTTCTTATCCATAATTTCAGTTTAATACTAGTTTTGGTCACAAATACCTCATAGTTCAGGATTTCTCAAATTTGGTTCCTCAGTAGTTTGTGGTACCTCGTTTTTTTTTTTTTTTTTGAGTTCTTATGGGGGGAATTTTATAATTGGGCATCCTGAGTTTGAAAGGGTGCTAGATACACTTGATTCTCATTATTCCCAAATTTGCTTATTGCTAAAATTTATTTGTAATCCCCAAGTCAAGACTTGTGGTGCTTTCAGTCATTTGCAGACATGCACAGGGTGGCAAAAAAATTGGAGTTGCTAATGTCCACGTGTCCAGCTGAGGGTGAACAAGGTGACACTGTCTTTTTCTCTCGTCTTCTGTAAACAGTGTCCTTTTTATGATTTATTGTCACTTGTTTTGCATTTTTATGCCTTTTGTTGATGATTGTACTGTTTTAAATGGCCCCCACAAGTAGTGC
This sequence comes from Tolypeutes matacus, assembly GCA_026826555.1. Taxonomy (NCBI): domain Eukaryota; kingdom Metazoa; phylum Chordata; class Mammalia; order Cingulata; family Chlamyphoridae; genus Tolypeutes; species Tolypeutes matacus. Next base: position 6,956,895 of record JAKSZT010054052.1, on the reverse strand, counting down.
TGAAGTGCTGTCTAGTGTTCTTAAGTGTAAGAAAGCTGTGGTGTGCCTTACGGAGAAAATACATGAGTTATAACTCACGTTGGCTGTGAGTTCAGTGTTAATGAATGAATGTGTGTCAAATAAGGTGTCTTTAAACAGAAACACACATAAAACAAGATTATGTATGGACTGGTGTTTTAGTTTGCTAAAGGCTGCTGGGCGCAATATACAAGAAATGGGTTGGCTTTTACAATGGGAATTTATTAGGTTAAAAGCTTACCGTTCTGAGGCTGTGAAAATGGCCAAATCAAGGCATCATCAGAGATGCTGTCCCACGGAAGGTCGACTGCTGGCAAGGCACATGGAGGCATCTGCTTCACTTTTGGGACTTGTTGCTTCAGCTTCTGGCTGCTGCGTCTGTGGCTTCCTCTCTCCCGGATTCCCCTCTGAGCTCCTGGGTTCCTTCTCTCCATCTCTGCTGCTTTTTCTGTTTGTGGTCTGTGGCTTTTTAGTCCTTGTTTTTAAAGGACTCCTGTATGAGGATTAAGGACCCACCCTGGGTCCTGCTGTCTAATCAAAGCCCCTTACCTGGGGTGATCTAATCAAAGGTCCCATCTACAATGGGTTTACAGGCACAGGAATGGGTTTACTTTAAGAATGTGATTTTCTGGGGTCCATAAAAGACTCAAACCAGCAGTCAGTTGACAAAAATGGTATGAGCCGAGGCTCACAGGACCTTAATCTTGTATTTCATCTAGGAGCAATGGCTCAACATTTGCTAATCCAGTGTTTGCAGCGACTTTATAGAATGTAACTGAATAATGAGAATCAGCTGTACTTCCTTTCACCCCTCAAGTGCATGTGTGGATGCTGTTCCTGCATTTGCCTTCTAGAATCCACCATGCCCCCAAGGCCCCATCATTCCAGGAAAAAAGATGGCACTGGTCTTCTGTGACAGGGTCTGTTGGTTCAGAGGGCTTGGCCATCCATACTTGGGACGCTTCCCAGGAAGATCCTGGCTTTGTCACCACTAGGTGCAATTTCTCATTGTTGAAACAAAATAATGTGCGAGCCCACTTCCCTGAGCTGCAGGACTTTGCTCCAGGCCCCTCATTTGTGGAGGGCCTAGAAGTCATGGTTACACTCCCCCGAGACACTGAGTCCCTGGCTGCCCTCCTGACCACGGACGCCCTCTGCCCACCCCTCCATCTCCCCCAGCAGGCATGAAGGTGTCCTTGGCAGCATTAGGGCACCGATTGGGCTGCTGCACCTGTAGGAACACAGAAATTCGTCTGTGGGGATCACGGGTGCTGCTGATATTGATGCTCTGTATAATGTGATCTTGGGTTTGCTAAATCACATCAGATTCTACCACCAGGACCCAGGCAGGGCTTCAACTTAGGGCTCCATGGCCTTGTAAGGTTTCTTCCCAGCCTCTAATGCTGCTTTTGTGAAACTAACTTTTCTAAGGCTGGGATCTGGAAGGGTCTTTGTGTCTTGCATGCTGCCGGAGCTCCACCAAACACCTTTTCCTTAGAACAATCCAGGCATGACTTGCTCCAGAGGAATCTGGGGTTCTATTGTTCTTTCTGCATTATGCTTCCCAGTGGTTCTCTGATATACAGAGATTTTTATATATTTTTTTGCTTTCCTTCCTTTTGATGTGCATTTGAGCATTTAACACGGGCGTTGCTGTGGCTCTGTTCCTTACCTATACCTGTTCCGGTGTCCCTGGCATACGGCCCCAGACTCCAGGCATGTGCAGCCTTGAGCTGAGTAAGGCTCTTTGTAAGTGCTGGGCTGTGGGATGGGATTTTCCGTTGGTCTCCTGATCCCTGTGCCTTGGGGAAGCAGCCTGCTTTGTACTTTCTTGGTGGGGTGGCACAGTGGTACTTTGGAACTCTCTTTTGGGGAACTGGCTATGCATCTTGAAAACATCACAGTTTTTGGTACCAAGTAGCTTCTGTTGTGTGATTTCTCTCCTCCTCCCCCTACTTCCCCCTCTCTGATTATGAGTCCAATTTCTATTACATTCTGGTCAGGAAGCAGGCAGGAGCCACTGATGACCTGGCCATATACACTTCTCTTCTTCCTTAAAAAAGGCTATCCTTTTATTTTAGAAATTCAATGTCCATAGATACTGGGTGACAAAGTAATTTGCCAGGCTGCTTCCTGTCTGCAGAGACTGGTTGCTTGCTTTCTGCGTATCTCACGGTTTTGCACAGATCTTCATCTGCTAGACCCCACCTCCACTGTGCATCCCCTGGGGCCTGTTATGCTCTCATAACAGTTGTTTCAGCCACTTCTCTTTCTCTTAGGGATGGTGTCCCTGGGCCCAGCACAGGCAGAGGTTCATCCATCCTCCTCGGCGCCTTTGGACGAGCGGCTTGGGCGAGCTGCTTAGCAGTTGTGGCGAGGGCCACTCCCGTTTTAGGGAGACTGTGGAGTCCGGGTGGGCAAGGCAGCAGGTTCCTCAGCTTTGAATAGGACCCCAAAATGGAACTGAAGATGGGGAAACGTTGGATTCCTCTAGGTTCTTGGCTATGATGCATAAAAGAATTTGTGAATACGCCAGTTTAGTTAGGCCAGTAAAAAGAATTTATTTGGGAAATGGGGGAAAGAACAGCTTGCTGAGAAATGGGAGAGAAAGACAGAAGACTTGGTGTGGGCCTTCTAGGCAGAGAGAGCCCCCGGTGTGATTACCTTTTAAACTGTTAATTTTTCCACCCCCTGGCTAATGATAAGGGGATGGGCCCCAGTGGTCATTGGTTACCCAGAAAGAGAAACTGGGACCTCAAGGTCAAACTCAAGGTCCCAGCAAGGTCTTGCAGTCATGTTGTCTGTCTGCCATGTTGTCTGTCTGCCATGTTGTCTGTCTGCCATGTTGTGGGTCATCTTCTCTATTACCCTGTACTTACCTGCCTCAGAGCCAGTCACTAGCCTCTTCCACCCCCACCTCCATTATTTTGGGGAGTCCTTGGAGCTATGAGTGTGCACCTGCTGTTCTACCTCTCCTAGCATCCCAGTCCACTTCCTCTGAGAGTGTGGTGCCCACCCTCCCACCTGGCTAGGAGCTGGACTGTTCTCAGCCCTTCCTGCCAAAGGCTCTGTGGCTCTGGGCTGCGTGGGGGGAGGGGAGGGGAGGGGATGGGAGCCCCGACCTTGTCTGTTTATTTTCCTCTGTGCACCCCATCCTAAACTATGACACCCCCTTTTCCCATGACAACCAGCAAACACACCCTGCCATTGCACCCCTCATGAGTTCAGCCTCTGCTTCCATGCAGGGCTGAATGGCCTGAATCAAGGCTGCATGGAATTGTAAAAAATAACAAAGTTCCTGTAAGTTTGGAATTTTGAGGGGGACAATGATTCTTCTCTTGTAAAATTTAAATCCTTCCCTTTCCTAAAAGGGGTGGGGAGGATGTTTGATTTGTGATCCACACTACATCCCTTTATAGAATAATTACAATTGCTTTTAAGTTCTCTCATTTTACCTTATGCCTCCTGTTTTTAAACCTTAAAAAAATATTTCACTTACTCTATGGCTTGTATAATTTACTTTACATTGTGTGTGTGTATTTCTTTAGCTAATTTGAAAGGTTTACAATCTGCTTTTAGTTCTTACTTCGCAGCTACAAATACATCTTTAGTGTATACTTGGTCATCTATTACTTTAGACAGCATTTACTGACTTGCCACAGTGAGCAGGAAGAAAATTATCCTAAAGTGCTAATCTTAACAAAAGTAAATAGCTAACATTTATTATACTTTATTTTAAAGGAATGTAAGGTTTCAACCCTTGCCTTAGCCCTGCATCGTAAGATATCTATTAGACACATTTTAAAGCCGAGGAATTCTAGACCCAGAGAGGTACTGGCACCTGCCCGAGGCTGCTCTGGTTTGCATTGCTAGCCCTGCACCTGTGTGACTCCAGAGCCCGGGCTCCTAACCCCGTCTTGGCTCGCCTTCGTGTTCTGCGTAACCTCCTCCGATGCCCTCTCTTTCCCTTTGATTTCTTTGGAGCTGGGCTCTCTGGAGGGGAATAATTCAGAGCTGCAGATCTTGGAAGTGCTTGGACCTGCCTGGGTGGTGGTGGGGAGTGGGGGATATGCAGCGTCTGTTCAGAGCTTCCCAGGCGCTCATCCAAGGATGGAGCTCATGTCCCCTCACCGTGGCCTCTGACCAGGGCCCTGGGGTCACCTCACTGTGTCTCCAGCAGCAGCACCTTCCACGGCCCTCGGAGGAGCCTGGCTGGTGCGGTGCGGTGAGGGCCAGCCAAGCAGCCAGCAGGGCTGACGGAGACCCTCTGTGTACATCGACTCCTGCTTGGGGGGCCCAATGAGGCACAGTGGTGGTGACCAGGATGGGCCTTTGTTGTCAGCACATAGGTCAGCAGTGCGGTCTGAGAAGGGACTCAGTGACTTTTTACTTTCATGTGGCAGCACCGAGGTGGCAGACTCAGTCCCTACATCTTCCCACCACCTCAGCCTTGACTAGCCCATTTCCATCATCTCTATGGTACTCCCACTCCACCACCACCTGTCCCTTGTCCTCTGGGTGGCCTGTATCAGCAGGGCTCAATCAGAGATGTAGACATAACACACATATGCACAGACATGCAAATGTACATGCATATACACACAAATATACTGTAGCTGTCTGGCAATTTGATGTAATTATGAATTCCAAAAATATAATTGGGTCATGCTTGTAAACTGATCTGTTAATCTGGGCATGATTAAGTTATGATTAGGGCATTGGCTGGGCCACGTCAGTAGGGTGTTGAGCCCCACCCCTTGGTGGGTGGGGGAATCGAATATAAAAGGCAAGGCAAAGGACAGAGGAGGCAGTTTTTGAGAAGCAGTTTTGATGCTGGAGTTTTGATGTTGGAGTTTTGATATTGGAGTTTTTGAGAAGGCCCCAGGAGAAGAGAAGTGAGCCATTTGCCTCATAGTCTACAGCTGACCTTGTGAAGGAAACAGATTTGCTAAGCCTGGAGAGAAACGCAGCCCTGGGAAAAGAGGAACCCAAGAAGCCTGAACCCTGGCAAACGTTGGCAGCTGTCTTGCTCCAACACGTAGCAATGGACTTTGGTGAGAGAAGAAACTTAACGCTTTATGTCCTGGCATCTGTGGACTTCTGCCCCAAATAAATCCCCTTTATAAAGACCAACCCATTTTTGGTATTTCACATTAGCACCCCTTTGGCTGACTAATACATATACACATGCACAAATACATGTATGTGTATGCATAGATGCCCCTGTACACCCCTGTATGCCCATACACATGCATATGCACACACACATTTTTAAAGGGACTTGTTATAGGAATTGGCCTTATCCAATTGTGAGGCTGGTTAAGGTGGTTTGTTAGACTGTTGTCTCCATGTCTGATGCTAAAACTTGATTGAGGTCGACAGGACAGGCAGGGGAGGAACCCCACAGAGACAGACTCATTGCCTGCATATAACCTTGGTAGTGTGGGTGTCCTGAGCTAACCACACTCACCTGGCCTCGGAGTTGGGCGGCTGAAGGAGGGTTCAGGGGAAGGTAGAGCCAGCAAGGTGAGACAGCAGATCAGCCACACCAGGTGTGAATTACACCGTAGCCACTGCTTCCCTTCTGCTCCCCAAACCTCCCAAGACTCTTCCTGTGGTCTACCCTAAGCAGAACATACAAGAAGATGTATTCTGGGAACTGAAATTTAGCCTAGCCAATTGAAACATTAGAAAGCCACTATACCACTAGAAAGATTGGGCGAGTTTGGTGGAAAGACAGTAAGCTTGGAAGGTGAGGGGATGGGCACACTGATCTGAATTTCAATCCTAGCATCCTTGTTTACTTGCTTTGTGGCTTTAGGAAAATTATCTAACCTCTCTGAGCCTTCTCCATTAAGGTGGAGTAATAATACTTATACCCTCTTGGCAGAGGCTGTTGAAAAGATTAAATGGGATTAAGAATGCCAAGTATCTATTTTGTTCCTAGACATCTACTAGGGTAAAAATCTCTCCCCCTTCACAATTCTTGACATTGCGCATGAACCTATGAGTGCCACATAATTAAGTTTCACTTTGTGCCCCTCAATAAGTGGTTTCTTCATAGTAGGCTCGTGTGTTACTTGTGTTCACTTTATTCCTAGGAATTTGCATATTTCTTGTTGCTGTGAATGAAATTTAATTATGCTTTTAAATTTTATTGGTGATATATGGTTCCAGAAGAATGATAATAAACAGTCTTGTTCCTATCTTTATAATGGGAATTCCTCTAGGGTTTCTTGTAACTCTGATACTGCCTGTTGGTTTTAGATAGCATTTCTATTTAGCATTTTAATATCCTTTTTATGGGTGTTTTTCTGAGTCCTCATGGAGGGTATAAGATTAGGCTGGTTCTAATCCCAAAAAGAGATATTTTTAAAGCCACAAACAGATGTGGGATTTTATTAAATGATGCCTTGTCAGCATCTGTCAAGATGATCATGTAGTTTTCACTTTTGAAATATTAGTATGATTAACAATATCAATAGATCTTCCAGCAGGAAAGAATGTTGAAATCAAAGGCAACTCTGGTGGAAAGAGTACGCATCAGAGCATCTGGAAGCCTAGATTCTAATTCTAGTTTGGTTAGTGATTACGAAATTTGCCCTTGGACAAGTCAGTCAATTTATTTGCTCATCATTCCCTTTAACAAATACCTCAAATTCCTGTTTCCTTATTGTAAAATGGGGATAGTTATGCTTGCCCTCCCTTTCTTACTAGTGAGTTGGATGAAAAATGAGTCCGTTGATCCTTCCTTTACATTTATTTAAATAGTTTCACGTCTGTAAAAGAATTTTGAAAATGTAAAAAGAAAGGGGTATAATGATCCTTATTGTACCATAGTCAACCAAGAGTTTCTTTGTTTGTCCATCTGTCCGTCCACCCATCTACCCAACAAATATTTCTTGAGTGGCTCTAGAAATTGTTCTAGAATCTGGGAATATAGCAATAGACAGACTCCCCGCACTGAGGAGCTTACATTCCACCTGGGAGAGTGGACCATACCCAAAGGAATGCTTTCAAATATATGTTAATAGTGATAAATACTATGATGATAGATAAAGCAGTGAAAAATGAGGCAGATTGGAGAGGAGGTTCTACTTTAAGTAGTGGTGATCAGGAAGAACCTCTTTGAGGTGACATTTGATCAGAGACCTGAATGGAGAGAGGGAAAGAGCCCTGTGGAGATCTGGGGGAAGAATGTTCCAGGTGGAGGGACTGGCAGCGAAGATAATGTGGTTTGTGTGGGGAAGGCAAGTAGGAGAGGGAGAGGACTTGATGTTGGAAAGGTCAACAGGAGTGAGGTAATGTGGGACCTTGTGGCCACCATAGGGACTCTGAAGAGTAGCCGTTGGAGGGCTGTGAGCAGCCGAGTGACACGATCAGGTTTCCTTTTTTAAGGCTGCCATGTGGAGAATAGATGGTAGCAGGTTACGAGTTGTTAGATTCACAACAATGCAAGGTGTTGGTCGTGGGGTGATAATGTTGGAGCCCTGAATGATGATATGCATGTTTGTTTTGTAAGTTCACAATGTTTACTATGCACTTATTGTTTATGTACGTTCATGTATGAATGATATACTTCAATAAAATATTTTTAATGGAAAAGTTGAGTTAGAGACTTGAGGGGATGGCAGCTCAGTCTGGGATAATGGCAGGTGAGGTGGTGAGAAGGATAGGATTTGGGGGTCCCTTTTGAGGGAGGTGGTGACAGAACTTATTGATGTACTGGAAATCTCATCTTGTAGACAGCTACTTGGCTTTTTCTGTGAGAAGAAAATAGATTAGCCACCCTTCTTCAGTCTGAGGAAATCTGGCCTTCATTTTACATGGAACCAAAGTGCTGAGTCAGGAGAAACTCTGAAGACCCCCAGTAATTCTCCAAACTTCTGGCTTGACTGAGAGACTAAAATAATTTAGGGGATTGGATATTTCCGGAAGAAATTTTGTTCTAAGACTGAGTCCAGAAACTCATCCCATAGGTTGGTCTGGCACACAAGTAGCTCCCCACACACCCCAGCCTCGGTATGGGGGTCACCAGAGATTCCTTGGGAAAGGGAGATAAGCAAGTTACACAGTTACAGTTCGCGTTAGTCATAAGATACTCCACCACGTGTGACGTCGTAGTCAATTAACAGAACAGAGGCAACACTTGGGAGGTATTTGCTCCAATTGAGGGTGTCTAGTTTTCCCTCAGACGGCTTTGTCCTCTTACTGTCTGAACCCACCCCTGTGCTCCGGTGGAGCCAAGTTGCTAATGTTTGTCTCTGTTCTTTTTTTAAACTCTCTCTCAAACTCTGAACTTGAAAAACTCTCATTTTCCCCTATTGCAGCAGCCTCAAATCTCCTCACTGTTTTCTGCCAACTTGTGCTCTATCCTTTGGTCTTCTATGGAAAATTTCTTTCTTTCATAGTTTTGGCATCCACTCCCTCGGCTGGTAGCACCCCGCTTCGCCGCCCCCCAGTTCTGAGGCCTGCGGGAGTCATGCTGTGTTTTGCTTGCTCACTGAGCACGGAGCTCAGAAGGTGGTCCCAGAGCCGTGGGAGGGAGGGAGGAAAGGAAAACGAAGGCATTGTGCCTGCATTGCCTGGTTTCTACCCTCCACCTGGACAACACACGAAAGCACACATTAAAAACAATGTTAAAATGCAAAATCGGAAACATAAACCAGCAGAGCAAGATTGAGCATTTAGAGCTGCTGCTTGGTCTTTTTTAAAAAAATATTTTAGGGGAATTCTCTCTGGCTTGCTTGGTTCCTGGTCGTCATTGTGGAGAACCAACATGGGTAAATGGTCAGAAAGACAAAAAGAGAGGTTTGGGAGGTGGGTTTCAGGAAGAAGGGAAAAGAACTGATCTTGAAGGGGTATGTGTGTGGTGGTGTGGCCGAGGAGTCTCTTGGTCTTTTGGAGAGGGTTACCTACAGGGGGAAAGCCCTAAGACATAGAGGGTTGGGAGGAATTTAAGGGTCTTTGGAGAAAGGTGGGGGGGGGGACTGAGAGATTTGGGGGGCATTCATCACTGCCTGTAGGTCAGATCGAAGGTGGGGGACATAAGATTTTAAATTTTGCTATGTATTATGAATGACAGTCCTCTGCCCCAGAGAGACTTGAGTTAAAGATTAAATTGCTTTTATTTTTTATTGTTATTCTTATTAGAAAACTTGTAGGTTTACGGAAAAATCACGCAGGAAATACAGGGTTCCCTTATAACCCTCCTATTAGTGTGTTACATTTGTTCCAATTGATGAAAGAATATTATTATAATTGTACTGTTAACTGTATCCCACGGTTTACATTAGGTTCACTGTTACACAGTCCTATGATTGTTTTTTAAAATGTTTGTTCTATAATACCTAAAACCTCCCCTTTTAGCCACATTCAAATACGTGGTTCAGTGGCGTTATTACGTTTACAATGTTGTGCTTTTACCATCACCACCATCCATGACCAAAACTTTTCTATCACCCCAGCGAGAAACTCTGTACAATGTAAGCATGTACTTGGGTGGCTGAGTGATGTTTCTTTGAATTCCATACCATGTGGAGACTGAGCCACAGATGTGTAGACGAAGACTGAGATGGTGAGGGGTGGTCAGGTATGTGTTTCTAAGTGGACGGTGAGATGGGGTGGAGATGAAGATCAGGTAGGTGAATGTAGAACCAGATTTAAAAGAAAGTCCAGTGGCATTCTTTAGAGGAGAGGCTACCAGCCATGGAGCATCTGAATAAAAAAATATTTACATCATAGGCACCAAGTGTTTGGGAAACGAAAGGAGCAAGAAATCAGGAATCCTGAGCCCATGAATCTCTATTGAGGTTTTTGATGTCCCATCCCTGTCCCAGGCAATGATGGGCAGAGGACTTAGGGGTTGCAGGAGCTTAGCATCCAGGTGCGAAAATGTACCTCAGTAACTCTAGATCAGGGGTTCTTAACAAGGGGTCCATAGAAAGATTTCAGGGGGTCCGTGAGCTTGAATTGAAATTCAAAAAACCAATCTTGTGGGGATGCATTGGTGCGGGTTTGATATATTTATTAAGTAATACATAGTATAGTGTGGACTTAGTAAGAGGCCCGTGGTTTTCACCTGACTGGCAAAGAGGTCCGTGGAATGAAAAAGGTTAAGAATCCCTGCTCTAGATGATCAGAGAACAATCAAGTACTAACCCTCATAGGAGAGAAAAGGAGAATTCTGAGCAGTCAGGAGCAGTTAGGGAAGGAGAGTTTGAGTTTAGTTCTGTCCTTGGTTTGGGTCTGGAATGAACAGCAAACTCAAGATACCTTTATTCTGGGAGTGGGAAGAGGTGTTATGGTTTTTGAATCTTTTAAAAAAAATAACACTTTATTGAGATATAATTCAAATATCATACAACTCACCCATTTAAAGTGTTCAATTCAGTGGTTTTTAGTATATTCAGAATTGTGCAGATATCACCACGCTTGATTTTAGAACATTTTCATTATTTCAAAAAGAAACCCTATACGGTTAGCAGTCGCTTTCAATTCCCCCCTTTTTCTGGCCCCAGGCAACTACTGATCTACTCTCTGTCTCCATAAATTTGCCTGTTCTGGACATTGCATATAAATTGGAATCAGATATTATGTGGCTTTTTGTGACTGGCTTCTTTCACTTGGCATAAAGTTGCCAGGTTTTATCCATGCTGTATCATGTATAGGTACTTCATTCTCCTTTATGACCAAATTCTATTCCATTCTATGGACCACCTACATTTTGTTTATCCATTCATCAGTTTTTGGACGTTTGGGTGGTTTCTAGTTTTCACCCATGGTGAAAAATGCTGCTGTGAACATCCAGCATTTTCAGTGCTCTTGGACCTAGGAGTAGAGTTACTGTGTCACATGGTACCTCTATATTCAACCATTTGAGGACCTGCTAGCTGTTTTCCAAAGCAGCTGTGCTATTTTACATTCCCATCCACAATGTTTGAGGGTTCCACTTTCTCCACATCCTTGCCACCACTTACCTGTCTATTCTATTGTAGCCATCCTAATGGGTGTGAAGTGTGGTTTTGATTTGCATTTCCCTTATGGCTAATGATGCGCATCTTTTCTTGAGCAGTTTAGCCTATTTGTATATCTTCTTTGGAGAAATGTCTGTTTGAATTATCTGCCCATTTTTAAATTGCATTATTTGTCTTTTTATTATTGAGTTGGGTTCTTTATATATTCTAGATACAAGTCCGTTATCAGATATATGATTTGCAAATATGGGTTGTCTTTTCACTCTCTTGATGGTGTCCTTTGAAGCAGAAAAAATTAATTTTGATGTCCAATTTATTTTTGTCATTACTTTTTTCTTTTTTTTTTTTTTTTGTGGTGAAACCATTGTCTAATTCTATCAGCACAAAGATTTATATCTATGTCATCCTCTAAGAGTTTTATAGTTTTAGCTCTTACACTTAGTCCTGTGGTCCTTTTTGAGTTAATTTTTGTATATGGTCTGATGTCGGGGTCCAGCTTCACTCTTTTGCATGTGGATATCCAGTTGTCCCAGCACCATTTGTTGAAAAGACTATTCTTTCCCCATTTGATCATCTTGGCACCTTTGTTGTCAAGACTCCTTTTAACTATGTTACTTATTTTGCATCAAAGGTCGGGGAAACGTCTTCTCATGTTAGTCTCCTGACCCACAGGAGGAAATCAAATCAATCAAGGATCATTTCGATGAAAAGATGACTTTGGAATTTTAAAATATTTTTAAAAATTTCCACTAAAAATGAAAATAGGTATTGAGCAATATAAGTAATGAAATAATTGAGTTTTGTATTTGGTGGACCAGTTAAGAGTGAGAGAAGAGGGATAGGAGTTTGGGAAGTAAAATTGTGAAGGAATATGTTGAGGAGGAGGGGGCACTTGGCCCCAGCTTGCTGTGGAATCTGAAGGTCTGTGGATCGTAAAAGAGAGTCGACGCATCTGCTCTGGGAACCCTGGCTGTGGGTATGTGAGCAGGAAGAACCCTGTATTCCATTCCCGTCCACTCCCCCGAACGTCTCCTCAGAGCTTCTCCTCAGCAGCAGGAGGTCAGAGCGGGGCCAGCCGGGCAGAGGGAGCAGTTGTCTGTGGGACTCTCCGCAAGTTGTTTCTTGGCCTTGATTTAAGACGGGGATTAGGAAATTGTTTCTTCACAGAATGGAATCCTGGCATGTAGTGGCCTCCACCTCCCACGTGTGGGTTGGGGTGGTGGAGACGCCTGGAACTGCTGGTGTGGGCCTCAGAAGATGCCCTCATGGCCTCGTGTGGGACTCGGGGTCCTGGTGAAGCAGACCCGAATATTCCGTCTGCATTCACCAAGCAGAGCAAAGGATTAGCTAAGCCTAGATGTTTAGAAGTCTCTGACTCAGTGTTTGTGCATGCTTTATGGAGAGCTTATGTGGCCTGAGAGGTAGTCCTGGAATTTGCTCAGATATCTGCAAGGGCTCTGGTATTTTATCAGCAATTGCAGGGAGAGGCTTGGGCCCCTGGGATTTACTCAGAGCCTTCTCTTCTGGACCACTCAGCCTGGTTGGAACTTGCCCAATCTCAGGGGTTTAAGGGGAATGAGACTGGGGCTTGCATTTTGGATGGGACCGTCTGCCTCTAATTTTCTGATGTCAGCTCTGGACTGTGGGGAATTCTCTGCTTAGGCCAGATGCTTCCCTGGTTCAGGCTGGTTTCTTTGATTTTAAAGTTCTCAAGTAAGAGCCATGTCCTCCAGCTCAGGTTCTGCCCCAAGTCTGTCCCTCTGTGCTGGGTCGAGGGCTATTGACTGGTGAGGGTTCTGGAGTGAGCCAATGAATGAATGAATTAGAACATTCCAGGCAGCAACTCAAGCCCAGGTCTTGCGTTTTCTAGCAAAGAAGCCCCATCCCCTTATCTGCCTGTCCCCAGCTTGCATAGTCAGCTGCTTGGCCATGCTTGATCCAAGTTCATCCTATAGGCTGGGCAAAGGTGAGAGGATGTTATGGTGGCCGCTGGAATCCAGGGGTCCTTCCAGCTCAAGCTGGGGCAGCGTCCGGGAAGGGACTTATGGAGGCATTTCTTTCTTCTTCCCAGGGCTCCTCGATTTGCTGCTTAGTTCCCCATGATTCAGAGTGGAGCTGGTACCCTTAGTCACAGAACATTGGATCATCTAGAGTTGGGGGCGCAGAATCAGATGGCAAGGGCTAGTAGGTCACTAAGATCGTGTGCTGGCAGAAACAGCCAGTGTCGGCCAGTTGGAGCTGCATGTTGGGAGAGCACATGCCCAGCCGGCAGTCTAAAATCTCCCAATCTTGTAACATCGATTCAATGGAGAAGAGCAGCCAGCCACACAGTGTGCTGAACAAAATCCATCTGCGGCTGCCACTCTCAGTTTGTAGGCAGTGGGGTCTGGGGGACGTGTAGTAGCTTACCCTGGATGGCATAACTAGTATGTGGTCTGCTCCCAAACCCAGGCTTTGGGACTATCCATCCCCAGTGCTGTCTGCAGTGGAGGAAACTAAGACCCAAAGAGGTTAAAGATCAACCACACAGCTCAGTAAGTGGCTGGGCTGGGATTTGAACCCAGGACTGGCTGACTCACTCTGCTCTGTTATCATTGGGATTTGAATCGGAGTCTGCTTGGTTCTTGCTCTTCCCACTGGCCAACACCAGGTTGCCTCCTAACCCTCAAAATAGGGTTGTTGCACGACAAGCGAGCAACTTCCCTGAATTCTGTGGACTTCTCACCAGCAGCAGGAGGAGAGAGAGTGGGCGCATGTGAATTCTCGCTCCCTCTTCTCTCCTGCACGCCCATGCTTGCCGTTATTCAAGGATTTCTTCCCTGAGAACCCTAAGGAGTTGCTGGAGAAGGAAGAGAGTTGGAGCGAATACTTCCTGCCTGTCTGAGAAGCAGTTCCCTCTTTGGAATAAAGAACCCTTGGGCTTCCTTGTGCTCCCAGCGAGTCACTGATGGCCATGTGGCGAGGGGACTTTAATGGTGTGACCGAGCCCAGCCCCTGCTGCAGGCCTCCTGCATATCAGGGAGACCGCTCTAGGTGGTGGCTCATGCCAGGCGACACATATCAAGACTAGTCCCAGGCGAGCAACATGCACATCTGTCAGACTCTGGGAACTAAAAGGAATAAGTCTTGCTCATTTCTCTCTTGCTCTGCCAATTCCAAGAGTCTGTGATTGGAGTCGGTGTGGGGACGGGGTGGGGAGTTGGGTGTGTGAGAGGGTGGGGGTGAGTGGAAGGGAAGTGCTAATAAATAAAGCAGGGTGGAGGGGTTTCTAAAAGATTTACTGGCTAAATATTTTCCGGATGTTTTCATAGTCCTTTAAGGCTGATCCAGAGAAGGCTGAACAGGATTTACTCTCCCTCTGTCAGCTGCTCCCACCTCAGCTGACACCCCTTCTCATTCCTAGCCCCATTGCCACTCTGTAACCAAAGAAAGAGGAATCTCTTTTTTTCATTTTTAATCATACTATATATGCAGTTGTGCAAACTTTTTTTTCCCCCAGCATTATATTCCTTGAATATCTCTCCCCATCAGTAAATGTGTCTACAGCATTATTTTTAGTGTTTGCTATTAATTCATTATTTGGATGAACTATTATTTACAATCTCCTAGTGATGGACACAGAGGTTACTTCCTCTTTTTTTTTTTTTTTTTTTTGCTATTAAAATCACTGGTGCTAATATTCCTCGTGATAACTTTGTTTTTTATATCAACGTTACAAATTACTCACTTAATACAAGATAACTACAATAACAAATTCACTTTAGTCAGCAGTTACATTCTCTCCTTATTTTTGTTCATTCCTCAGTCTTGAGGGATTTGGGACAATGTCTACTCTGCTTCAGACTGAGAAGGGATGAAACTATCCTGGGGCAGAGGAATGGAATTGTTTTTGCTTGCAGTTGGAGGTACTCCTTGCTTTCGGGATGGGGCTCATCCATCATCACTGTTTTGTTAGTTGTCCAGGGCAGGCCCGAAGAACTGGAGGGTAGGAGTTGACCGCTTACCTGCCGCGTTTCAGACCTCAACCAGCGTAGAACAATCCGAAGGCTTTACGGCTCAGAGAAATAAGCCTAACAAGTAAATGGAAAGTTATAGGTTCAAATAAAAGAAGAATCGTGACTAGGGGATTGATAAATGAGTTATAACTATGTTTTATTGGGGAAATAGCTTTTCATCTCTTCCCCCGATAGAGCCTGCCAGGGGGATGTTGATTTCATGTTAGCTTGTGGCTTGCCTGTGGTGTCTGGGTGTCCCTAGGGCCCTCGGGAGCACTTTTGTTTGAGGCTTTATTTGCTGTGGCAGTTTGTGAAGTCTGCCTGAGACCTGCCTTGTGATGATAACTTTTTGCATTAGTTGAATCTCCTAAAAGGGAAGGTGCCGCTGCACCTCAAGGATGTGTGTTTTGACCCACGCCGCCCTGTTGCTCTTCAGAAAGATTGAACCGACTTGCAGCCCTCGAATGTCTGGTTCCCCGTGTGCTGGCCACGACTGGGATTTGCAGGCCTGTGGAGAGTTCTTAATGGGACCCGTTGGCGCCCTGCAGACGGCGCTGGAACTGCCAGCTGGGACTTGTGTGCAGGTGTAGGGGGGGGTGTGGGATTTGAGGCTGTTTCCACCAGGACTGCCCAGCCGGGGAGTTTAGGAAGATGCGCGTGGGCTTCTGAACTGGCCTTGCTGGCCCGGGTCTGGGTTTGGCTGAATGAGTGAGAGACGCATCTGCCATCCATGTCCCCATCCGCCTTGGGTTTGGCCTTTCCTTGTTGGAGGCCTGTGCAAGGCCCCGCCATGGGGGGCCGGGAGGAGCCGGGAGCCGTCTCGGGCACAGGGACGACTGTGTTTCCCTCTCTGCCTTGGCAGGGGCCCCTGTTCACGGCAAGGAGAGTCACGCATTCCCCCTCAAGATGAGAATAGAACCCGACTGTGCCCCAGGACAGAGTCCAGCTTCTTCGGCCGGCCCTCTGAGGCCTGGCAAGGGCTGGCACATGGTACTGGCGTGAGTGGGCCCTGGCTGCCCGCCCCGCCTGCCCCTTGTGCATTGTGTGGCCGGGACACTGGGGCCTGTGTGCATGCCTACGTGCGTGCCCCCCTCCAGGCCCTGCTCAGGGTGGAAGGGCTGGTTCTCAAGTCAGCCGCCCCAGGGCTCTGCTGTGCTCTCCTTACCTGTGGGCAGCTGGCTTCACCCTCCCGGCCTTGCTGCCTCCAGTGAATAGCCACCCCTGTCTGTTCCTGGAAGGGAGGGACAGAGCCCTTAGCTGGAAGGGGGGAATGGGCTGTAGGAGAAGGCCAGCGGTGGGCGTCGGGAGCAGTACGCTGGGACTCCCAGTGGCCTCTCTCTGCAACTCTAGGAGTCAAGAAACAGGATCCGGTGGCCAGAGATGACACATGATGTGCGGGGTTCTGCCACTTCTGCCCTTAGCCCTGCCTCTGTCTGAGCTGGGGGATGGAGGAGCTGAGAGTCAGTTCAACAGCAGGACCAGAGCAGGCTCTGTTAACCAGGCAGGAGGCACGGAGAGTGCCCTGGGTCTCCTTGGCATCATTTTAGGAAATCTCTTGTGTACTTCCAAGTTCTAAAGCAGTGGTCCCTGGGAACATATGGTAAACGCACATCCCCTGGCCCCCTACCCCAGACCTGACGAATCAGAAACTGCGAGTGGGACCCAGCAATCTGTTTTTAACTCGTCCTCTGGGGGATTTTGGTGTATGCAGAAGCCCTAGAACCACTGCTCCAAGGAAGATGTTTAAAACAGCTTTCGAGGCTTTCTTTGCAGGGTTGGACAGGGAACTCAAGAGTGTTGAGGACTTTTGTAACCCGGAGGGCATATGCTCCATCAAAAAGCATTCAAGTAAAAATAAAAAGCAATAGAAGTATTTGTTCCAACATGGACTCTCCTAGCCAGCCTTTTAAAGAAAAAAATAAAATCTTCAACCTGCACTTTTCCACATATATCAGTTAACTCAGTGAGGTAGTGTTTTGGGTTTATGGTTGAAAAACTAAGGGTCTGGGTAGGTGGTAAAATCATTTGCCCTTGTAGTGATTGGAAGCCGGGGCTTTTCACTGTGAGCTGAGGCTGTTAACCAAACGGCAGTCAACTCTCAGGGCATGGGGTGGGGCTGCCCCTTGTGGATGGGGTGCTCTCCCAGAGAAGGTTCAGGATGGCTCCTGGCCAGGACCGGGAGAATGGGTTATGTTATGGAGTATTTGATTTGGGTCATATGCATAAACCCAAGTGTATGTGCTTTGGGAGGGAGGGAAACACTAGGGGTGCCTAAAAGTGGCTGGCTTAGGCATTGGCTCCTTTTCCAAGGGGAAAGACCCCTTCCCGCATCTCCTGTGGGAGGGAAGGGTGAGTGGAAAAGCAGTGACTGATGTTTTTGAGGCTTTTAGGAGTTTCTCAAGCACCATCCTCTGGATAGGTCTGGGAGAGTGAAATGATGGGGAGCATCTCTGTTAGAGGAGAAAGCAAAATCTCGGGGGGCTTCGGCCACACAGCTAATAAGTAAATTGAGTCCTCTGTTGATCATCTCCCTCTGTCTTGCCACCTCCAAGGTCTACGGCCTTGGCGCCATTTTGAGAGTGGGGCCATTGCTGTTTGCTGAGTTGTACGGCTGGCTTCTTGGTCATATCTGTGGTGTGGGAGAGATTAGGTTGGTGGGAATGTGCACTTGCCCAGGCAGCCATGGGCTCAATACCTTACAAGGATTGGTCTCTGAGTTCATTGTGCTGGACCCTGGGAGGTTTGCTCAGTTCTCTGCCGGGATGCTGGTAACCCCTGGGAATCTTCTGGGCTTCAGAGACTTGCTGGGTTGGGGGAGAAGGATGGATGGGTTTGGAGAAGCATATGGGAGAGGTTGACAAGGCCCAAGAGAACACTCTTAGTGCCCTATACGTCACATATTTTTTCAATTAATAAATGGGCATAGGGCCTGACAGGTAGGTAGAATATTTTAAAACAGATCTGTCGATTCTGTGTATTAATAAGAAATTAATATTTGTTGTTAATAAATGGAATACTTATAAAAATAAAATATTATGTAGCACTTTCTGTATTACAGGCAATATTCTGAACACTTTAATTCATTTAATCCCTGTAAGTATTACTAAGCCCAATTTTCATATGGGGTAACTGAATCATAGAGAAGTTAAATAATTTCCCCAGTTCACAGAGCAGTGAGGAGTAGAGCCAGGGTTTGGATCTACATGTTCTTTTTTTTTTTTTTTTTAGAAAAAGATTTATTTTATTTATTTATTACCCCCCCGCCTTGCCCCCGCTCATTGTTTTTGCACTCGCTGTCTGCTCTCTGTGTGTTCTGTGTCTGCTTGTCTTCTCTCTAGGCGGCACCAAAAACTGATCCTGGGACTTTCCGGAGTAGGAGAGAGGTGCTCAATCTCTTGTGCTGCCTCAGCTCCCTGGTTTGCTGCATTTCTTATTGTCTCTCCTCTGTGGCTTTCTTTGTTGCATCATCTTGCTGCTCCAGCTCTCTGTGCGGCCAGCTTACTGAGTGGGCCAGCTTGCCTTTCACCAGGAGGCCCTGGGAATTGAACCCTGGGCCTCCTATATGTTAGACAGGAGCCCAATCACTTGAGCCACATCTGTTTCCCTGGACCACAAGTTGCTGTACCTATATCCATTCCTTTCGGACCCACGGAGGAGAGATGGAGGATCCCCTTAGCTCCTGCAGCTGCCCCCTCTGCCCCCATCCTAAATGGGTCTGCACTCAGTTTGAATAGCTAGGCACTTCCCCAGTTGAGGGGTCATGGAGCAGTTTGTGAAGGAGAAGAAATGGTGAAAAGGGA
Source organism: Tolypeutes matacus (assembly GCA_026826555.1). Classification (NCBI taxonomy): domain Eukaryota; kingdom Metazoa; phylum Chordata; class Mammalia; order Cingulata; family Chlamyphoridae; genus Tolypeutes; species Tolypeutes matacus. The sequence continues at coordinate 6,938,106 of JAKSZT010054052.1, read as the reverse complement.
TGAGTATGTAAGGAGGGGTCGGGGCAGCCTTAGCTGCCCTTCCTGTCCACTGCTTGTCCTTCTCACCCCCAGCGCCCCATCTGTGAAGCTGTTGAAGCTTGGATGGCCCGTGAGCAGCTCCTCTGAGAGTCATCCTTGTGCTTTTGGGAACAGGCCTTTCACTTGTGGTCTTTAGGTTGCGTCCTGGGCCAGCTGGACCTTTGAGAGGACTCAGTAGTGGGAAGGGAAAGCAATGGATCCTCACCTTCCAGCTGCTCCCAAGTCCCCACAACTTCTGGGGAAGAAGAGACCAGAGAGTTTAGTAAAGGGCAGAGGAGGGTGGACGCTGGCTGGACCAGCTGCCGGTGGCAAGTTCTTCCCATTGCTGGATGTGTGGGACATGCCTTAAGACACAGCCTTGAATTTCCTCCAAACAGGAAAAGCAGACGATGGGGCTCAGCTCAACGGCAGCCCTGTGGGAGATTAGAATTTCCGATAAGGGAGTTCCAAGCGGGGCTTGGTCTCCTGGCTCACAGGAGTGTGACATCCTCAGCTCTCATCCTCTGCCCCCAGGCTGCGGTGGCTCTGGGAGTGAGCTCAGCTGGCAAGAGAATCAAAACCAGCTGAACAGAGGTGCTTGGATCGGGAACTGGGGGGGCAGAGGGTAGTTGGAAAGGTCGCCTCTGTATTGGGGCTTGAGAAGGCCCTAAAACCAGTAGGTGCCTGGGGACGGTAACCAGGAAAGGTGTAAGGATGTTCTGGGCAGCTTCCAGAGCAAGCTCTGAGCTGTGGTTTCTGGTAGCTGAGAGGAGAGCAGTTTGAACCCAGGTAGCCGTGACAGTGGTGTGGTGACAAGAGGAAGAAAGTGGGCCTTGACTAAGACCAGAGACTGACTCAGGAGGGTCCCACAGCTCTTTTCTCCAGTGTGTTTAGTGTTTTCTTTCTTTCTTTCTTTTTTTTAAGGAGGTACTGGAGATTGAACCCAGGGCCCTTGTACATTAATAAAGTGTTCAGAACATTGACATGGGTTTTGATGCGCTTGCCGGAATCCCACAAGACAGAGTTCCTTAAAGACAATTCCTCCTCATTCATATCCCTTTTATAATTAGCAGTTTTAACCTCTGTCTGTCTCCTTTGAAGAAAAGTAAGCTTTGTATAAATAGGGCCCGAGGCAGACCCATAGTGGGCACCCAGTAACTACACGAAGGAATGAAGGAATGAAGTGGGCAGAAGAGCTAAAAAGATCTTCAGCTGTGACCTGGAAGCAATTCTAACATCTTGAACTATTTAAAATTGCCACCCACCAATTCCCCGCCCCCCAATCTACCCTGACCCTCCAATTCCCCAACCTTCTGTGTTGACCCCATTATTTTCTAATATTCTTTATAATTTACTTATGTTTATTGCCCGCTTCCCCCTGGCCCACTCTGACCTCAGGCTGGAATGAAGGCAGAGGTTTTCTCCCTTCTGATGCCCCCCAAATGCCTAGAAACCTATTTATGTGCACCACAAATATACATTGAATAAATGAATGAATGCTTGTAAGTGCCTGGGAAGCACTTCCCTTGTGCCGGGTGTCCCTGGGAATCCCCTTGCAGCACACATGTTCCTTGGAGCATGCTGTGTGCTTTGCTGGCGTCTAGTGGCTAGAGGTGGGAGGGGACCTGCATCCACTGGGAAGTGCCCACGCAGCCCGGCTGCCTGCCCTTGGCCGTGCTTTGCCCTCGCAGACCACATCTGATCCTCACAATGGCTCAGAGAGACACAAGGGCTTTCTGGAATCCCCTGGCAGGGCAGTGGCGGCCCATGGGCAAGCTGGGAACCCTGACCAGGTAGTGAGTGGAGCTGTTCACAGCTAAGGATTTTGGAGCGTGTGATGGGACTGCACTCCTGAATCCCACCCTGCTCCCCCTTCTCACCACCACTGAGTTCCAGCCCTGTGGTCTGTGAGAAGTGGAAACATGCCTGGTGGAGCAATTGAGGGCTAAAGGCAAAAATCCCTGTTTACTCAAACTCTTATCTTCTTGTCTTGCAACTAGTGTCCAACTCACAAACTTAGTCCGGGGTGGTCAGAACCACACCCCAGGCAGCAACAGGCGGCCCCAGTGCTTCCTGTTACCCTCTGGGTAGAGCCTGGGCCCCAGTTCTCAGCTCTATGGCTGGGCCCCAGCCCATTCCTCCATCAACCCACCCTCTGCTTGGGATCAGCCAGTCTCTTTCCAGGTGTTGCTCTTGCCCTCCAGATTTTCTGCATGACATGTCCACTCTACCTGCCCAAAGCACAATGCTTATCCCCACCCCACACCCCCCTTCAATCTGGGCCACCCATGGCCTTTCCTAGGTCTGTGAAAGGCAAATCTGTCTTTGCAGCTGCTTGGGTCAAAAACCTTGACGCCTTCCTTGACTCTTCTTCTCTCTCATCCTGTGTTCAAGCTGCTGGATTTTAAGACTCCATCCCCTTCTCATCCTGGTCTGAGCCAAAACCTCACCATCATTATGCCCTTGGACTATTGCAGCAGCCTCATAGCTGTCTGCTTGTCCCCCAGTCTATTCTTTTTTAAAAAAAATTATTTTCTTTATCCCCCCCTTGTTGTTTGCACTTGCTGTCTGCTCTCTGTGTCCATTTGCTGTGTGTTCTTTCCATGTCTGCTTGTCTTTTTCTTCTTGTCTTTCTCTTTAGGAGGCACCGGGAACCGATCCCGCGACCTCCATTGTGGGCGAGAGGCATTCAATTGCTTGAGCCACCTCAGCTCCCTGGTCTGCTGTGTCTCACTGTCTCTCCTCTGCATCTCCCTTTGTTGCGTCACCTTGCTCTGCCAGCTCAGCTCTCCGTGGGGCATGGGCCAGCTTACCTTCACCAGGAGGCCCTTGGAATCGAACCCGGGGCCTCCCATATGGTAGACTGGAGCCCAATCGCTTGAGCCACATCTGCTTCCCAGTCTATTCTTCTTAGTAAGTCCAATCATGTCACACCTCTTGGGCTCCCCGTCAGAGTGAACGCTGAGGATGTCCTTCCAGGGGCCGACCAGATGTGAGGTGACCTCAGCTGCTGCTCATTTCCCTGCCCCCCCCCCCCACTCCTCCCTTGCCACATTCTTTCCAGTGCCGCAGACATGCTTCCTCGTTAAGGCTTGGCAGTCCGTGTGGTGGCAGACTCCCTGGCAGGCTGAATAAAGGTCCCCAAAGATCCTACGTCCTAATTCCCAGGACCTGTGACTGTGCTACACGGGAAAAGGGATGTTGCAGATATGATTAAGTTAAGGACCTCAACAAGGAGAGATTTTCTTGGATTATCCAGGTGGACCCGGTATGATCGCAGGGGCCCTAGTATGAGGAAGGCAGGAGGATCAGAAGCAGTAATAGAAGGTGTGGTGATGGGAGCAAGAGGTTGGAGTGAAGCAAGGAAGGGGCCAGAAGCCAGGGAATGGGGGCCGCCTCTAGACGGAACCAGCCCAGTCCTCTGAAACCTTGACTATGGCCCACCGAGTCTCATTTCAGACGTCTGACCTGCAGACCTTTAAGATAATCAATTGGCGTTATTTCCAGCCGCCTTGTCTTGGGTCATTTGTTATAGCAGCCACTGAGAACTAACTAATGCACTCCCACATCTCCTTCAATTCTCTTGCTCACTCGTGATGCCCATCCGCTTGCCCTTGCCGTACGTTTTCTTGTTTCTCTATCACTTACCACCTTCCAACAGAACTGGATGATTTACCTACCCCTGAAGCTTACCATGGGTTGTGTGCCACTCCCCCCACCCCCCCCAAACATGAGCTCCTCCAGAGAAGGGATCTTCTCTGATGCATCCTCCAGCTCCCAGAACTGTGGTTGGTATATAACAGGCATTTGATAAATAGTTGCTGAATGAATGAATGCTTCTTGGGCTTGGAATCCTCTCTGCTTCTACCCCATCTGCTCTGCCTACCATTTCGGCCTCCCCACTTCACAAGGCCTTTACAAGCAACCCGGCCATTTAACTCCCTGGTGGCATGAGCTCACTGGGGTAAGCCCCACAGCAGCCAGACCCTCGAGGGGTATTAGGTCTGTTTTGTGTGTTTCTTATAAATAATGACCATTGTCATAGTCTAAGGGACACTAAATTTCCTCAGAGTAAGAGGACGAGACCTTGAGATATGAGGATCCTGCTCACAGTGAGGAGATTGCCAAGCTAATTTCTAGAGCCTCCAGGTCTCAAACTTATGGTAGGTAGCTCCCTTCCCCAGCTGAAGTATCTGGGGGCTTCCCCCCACCCATTGCCACACCCAAGGACCCAAGCATTTCCTAGCTCATAGCATGTGCTTAGAACCAGTTGTGTGGAAATTGGAGAGTTTGGAATCATTCAGGGCGGAAGAGTTGGACGGTGGGGTATGGTCTTAGGGTAGGTAAGCAGGCTCCCCCCATGGGAGGGCGAGGGGTTCACCTCATCGTCAACAGCACCTGGTGTGGAAGGTGGGATGTTTGGAAGCAGGAAGGAAGAGAAGGCGGAGGTGTGGGGCAAGAGTTGTGTGTCCCTGACGGGCACCTCAGGGTTGGGAATTTTCCTTGGGTCTGTTAGGACCAAAGAGTATGGCCCAGGGCCAGAGAGGAGCCAAGAGGGAGCCCTTCTACCCTGGCCCAGGTTTGCTTCCCCGGGACACAGCTGCAGGCTGTAAGACGGTGACCAGTGGCTGGTAGGAAGTCTTTTTTTTTTTTCTTGCTGTCTTCTCCAGGGAGGACTCGTTTTGTAACACTTCCTGAGTAGGGGAGGGAGGTGACATTTTGCCCCCCACCCTCCTTCAGATTGCTGATGAAGTGTGGTTAGTTCTGAACCTACAGCTGTGTTTCTGCACTGCCCCCCGCCCCCCACCAGTCCTGGGGTGGGGTGAAGAAGGTGGGGGGTATGACTCGCCTCCCCACCTCCCTCCCTCTGCTGGGCAGTGACTCACTCAGCCTCTTGCGCAACAGCCCAAGCCCTGGCTCTCCGAGAAGAGCTGTTTTCCTCCATGCATAAGTACGCCCCCTGATTTATGCCTTTTCATTTGGGTTAATACTTTCCACATTTTGGTCTGTAGATTAGTGTGTGGCTCATTGCTTCAACCACCAAAACCCTAGCACCCAGTTTGGGTCTGGCACAGAGAGGGAAGCCAGGCAAGACAGACGGACAGAGGCAACAGGGAGGCTGGCTGAGGCCCTCGCTCCGGGCTCGCCTGGGGTTCTTTCTGGTGCCAAGCGCACACGTGTTGTGGAATGGTGTGAAGAGGTAGTTGTCCTGAGCCTGTGTCATTCCACCAAAGAAGCCTTGAGGGTGGGGAAGTGAGAGGCAAAAGTTGTAGGGTGTGGAAAAGAGCTATCTCTGGTGGCCTTAAAAACTGTCACACAAACCATGTTTTTTTAAAATTAAAGAACAATAATATTACCTTCGTTGCTATGGTGGTGGTGTGGGGGTGGCTAATTGGACGCAGACACATGCTGTTGGCCATAGTGATTATCAGACGGCAGGCATGGGACTTTAATTTTCTTCCGTCGAGTGAGAGGCTGCCAGGGAAGCACTCTGCAGTGGCTGCTGGTGCCCTGCCCTCGTGGGGCCTCAGGGATGTCGTGACACCTTGGTCAGAAACTGGGATTTAGGCAGGTGCTGATAGACAATCCCTGGCCATTTCCAAAGTTGGATTACAGCCCAGATCTCCTAAGGGCCAGGTATTGGGAAGTCCTCCTCGGAGACTCTCTGCCCCAGGGGCAGAGCTGGGAGGGCTGAGAGGAAGCAGAAGTGCCCTCCCCTGGGAGCTCATGGGCTGCCGAGCAGCTGGTAATGGGGCTGTGTTCCCATTGAGAAGTGTAACATTAGTGGAGAAGTGGGTGCATGGGTTGTGTTTTAAAATTATCCTGAATATGCTTATGGAGAAGTGTGTCTGTTAATTTTACACTTTTTGCATAAATAATACATAGATCAGGTCTGCTAGGTAAAAGGTGTGAACGATTGTAGAGTGAAAAGTTGGTCTCTCTCCCGTCCCTGTCCTCTACCTCCCCATTCCTTTCCTCAGACACAAACAAGTTACCGTTTTCTCATGCCAACTTCCAGAAATATTCCATGTGTTTACAAATTGATGTGCACATTGATTTTCCTTTAATACAAGTGGTAGTTTCCTCTGTACCTGTGGTTGATCCTTCTGCTGTTGCAAGATGCATGTAATAAGGTATCTTGAAGTTTAGCTATAGCAGGAGCTTCCCCGTGGCTTCCTGATGTATTTCACCAGCCCCCCACTGATGCATCCGTTGCTTTCAATCTTTTGCTATTTCCAACAGGGCTGCCATGGATAAGTTTTGTTTTTCCATCATTCTGCACATGAGTGTCTCTGCAGGATAAATCCCTGAGGTTGAAATGTTGGGGAAAGGGTAGCTGGATTGTAAATTTCATAGAAAGTACTAGATTGCCTCCAAAGCCATTGCTCTAGGTTGTACTTCCACCAGCCAAGATGCTTCTGTTTTCCCGCAGCCTCACCAACACAGAGTCTTTTCAAATTTGTAAAATTGCTGTGTGGTAAAGGTTTGTGCCTGCAGTCTCTGTTGGTGTCCTCTCTCTCTGTCACCACGCCTTCCCCTTCCACTACAGCTGCCTCCCAAGGGGCAGAGGGCAGGTGGGCTTCCTTCAGGCACCTGAGAGGCCAGGTAAGGAACCAAAGAGGACCCTCAGTCCCATGCTTCCTTCTGGGGGCAGTGGTCCAGCCCCTCTTGAGGCTGCATTTGTTTTACATGCTTTCAAGTCTTAAGGGAACCCTCCTTTTTTACTTTTCTTCTTGTGATAACATCACTAGAATCTGTCTCCCACTTCTTCCCTTGTCTTTTCCCACTTCTTCCTCTCTCTGATCTCGATCTTCTCCTACCCCACCCCTGCATGAGTCTTATCTCTTTTTTGTGGATTCCTTGCCCTGCTGCTTCTGCTTCTCACTTTCCAAAGACAGCCTTTGCAGTGAGCAGTCAGACTTGAGCAAATATCTCTGGACACCATGTGCGCCTTTGGACACATGCTCGAGAATGAATTCCCCTGGCAGAATTGGGTGTGGTGGCTGCATTTTCCTCTTAAGTTCTTCTGAAGGTGGATTGGAGCCAAGAATGCTTGAGGAGATGGTCTAAGCCAGCACTGTCTGATAGAACTTTCTGCCATGATGGAAATATACAATCTTTGCTCTGCCCAATGTGGGAGCCACTAGCCACTGAACACTTGAAGTGTGGCTAGTGTGACCGAGGAACCGAATCTTTAATTTTTTGGTAATTTTAATTAATGAATTTAAATAGCCACATGTGGCTCGTGGCTACCGTATTGGATGGCCTGGCTCTAAGCTGGACAATTTACAGGAGGAGAACAAGAATCTAAGAAGCTGAGGGTCTGGCTTAGGTTTCCTCAAGTCCAAATAGAGCAGCAGTTCTTCCCCAGGGTATCCAATCTCATTTACCAGTCCCTTTTGGAAATCCATTTATTTCCTCTGTTGGAAACACAATTGGGGGTTAGACTCTCAGGTCCATCAAGAAGGGGTTGTTGGTGAAATTTGGAATAGAGACCTCCTAGAGGAATTTTCTTCTACACGGACATACGTGGCCAGCACTGAGCCTAGATACCAGGGACATAAAAGTGAGCAAAACAAACGAGCCCAGTCCAAGTGGAGCATCTAGTGCTATTTTTCTAGTTGTTGTTACAGTTTGAGTTAAATATAAAATCATGATCCTTGGATGCTTAGACTCTCACTTTGCAGTGCTATATAAGAAGAGGTACATTAGCTGCTTATGGCTGCTCTGACAATTTATCACAAACTTAGTGGTTTAGAACATCACAGAGTTATTCACTTATAGTTCAGGAGCTCAGAAGTCCAAAATGAGTCACAGGAGGCAAAAATGAGTCGGGTCTGGTTCCTTCTGGAGGGGAGAGTGTTTCCTTGCCTTTTGTATCTTTCAGAAGCTGCTCATGTTGCTTGGCCCCTGGTTCTGCATCTCACAGCCCTTTCTTTCCCTGCTTCTGTCATCACATTACCTTCTTTCCTCTGTGACCCTCCTGCCTTATGATTACATCGGGCCCATCCAGACAGTCCAGGATAATTGCCCCATTTCAAAATCCTTAACTACACCTGCAGAGTCTCTTGCCATATAAGGTCACAGTTACAGGTTCTATTCATTAGGATGTGGCTATGTTTGGTGGTCTGAATTGGGGGAAGTGGGCAGAAGCTGAGCCACTCATGTTGAAGGTCTGATGTTCTACAGCAACAGACCTCTGCCTTTGGTGGGTGTCCTGGTTTGAGTTTGTGGACCCCAGAAAATTATGTTCTTAAACTAATCCAATCCTGTGCTTGTAAACACAGTGTAGATGGGGCCTTTTGATTAGATTCAATTAACGGACCTTGATTAGATCGCTTGATTAGATTGCCTGAGAACACACAGACACAGATAAAGGAACCCGCCATTTTGACCCTGCCATTTAAGAGGACTTGAGGATTACTAGCAGCTGAAGCTAAGGCACAAAACCCCCAAGAGGCTGGGCCCACAGAGCAGCTCAAGGCTGAAGAGACAAGCCATATGCCCGATCTCCCACAAATGAGCTCTGGGAGATGGTGAGCCTTGAGGGGAAGGCAGGGACCTAGGCAGAAATCGGCAGCCATCTTACCTTGCCACATGGCAGGAAGCCAGGACTTTGGTGAGAAAGCATCTCTGATGATGCCTTGATTTGGACATTTTCACAACCTCGGAACTGTAAGCTTTTCCCCTAATAAATTTCCCATTATGAAAACCAACCCATTTCTGGTACTTTGCATTGGCAGTCCTGTGGCAAACTTAGTGGGTATCTGAATCACCCAGGGGATGTGGGCAAAGTCCAGAGGCCCAGACTCTGGCGTTACTTCATTGAGCCTGGAACTGTGTGTGCTTTATTAGCTCTTCAGGTGATTCTGCTCCTCAGCAAAGTATGAGAACCACTGAGCTCAGGAATGATCTCTGGGATTATCTGTGTGCGTGCATGTGGGAAGTGAAACTTCTTGTCTTTGCTGAGTAAGTGCCAAAGGAAGGTTTCAGGCAGGAAGTGCTGGAGAAGATCAAAGGAGGGGCCAGTGTGGGCAGAGGAACTGCCACCTGAGCCACACCTGGAAGGCAAGAGAAGGTGTGGCTGCCTCCAGAAGCAGGGAGAGCACGCCAAGCAGAGAAAAAGGGCTTACCAGCAGCACCGAGGTAGGAACCAGCATGCACCATTATGCGACAGAGAGGCCAGAAGGGGTAGGGACAGGGAATCGACCTGACAAGAGGAGTATTAACCTGATTAACCTGTTGGTATTTGCAGGGTTGACTGGCAAGCAGAGGCAGAGTTCTGTTTAAAATCCTGCTGTGATGTAGTAGATGAAAGCCTGGACTGGGTGGTGACAGGGAAGATGGAGCAAAGATGATCAATTAATCGATTGGTACCTATTGAGCAGAGTGTGGTAGGCATCATCCTCCACAGGACAGATCTAGGAGCTGGGAATGTAGTGTTGAACAAGACAGGCAAGGTTCCTGATTTCAGGAGGATACTTGAGGGGTGGCATGGTAGCCTTAGACAGTCAGCAGACAAATGCAAATAAACCTCCAAAAATATTAGATCATGGTAAATGCTATGGCATTTAAATAGGCTCATGTGATTGAGAGTGGCTGGGTGGCTTCTTAGATTGGGTGGTCAGGGAAGGCCCCTCAAGAGGTGACATTTAAGGTGATATCTGATTGGCAAGAAGGGGCAGCTGATGATCTGGGGGAAAGTTACTCCAGACAGTGGTAACAGAAACTTGTCCCATTCAAGGATCAGCTAGAGCAGCTCTGTCCAATAGAAGCCACTCTGCAAGGATGGAAATGTTCTATATCTGCACTGTCTACTATGGTAGCCACTAGCCACCTGTGGCAGTTGAACACTGAGGCTAGTTTGAGGAACTGAATTTTTTATTTAATTTTCATTAAATTTAACTCTAACTACACGTGGGTAGTGTCTGTTGCATTCGGCAGCACAGAGCTGGATGTCAGTGTGGCTGGAGGGTGCAGGGTGGGTGAGTAGAGAGTATAATAAAATGATGTAAGAGGAGGTGGATAGAAGGCAGACTGTTGCTTTACAGATTATGGTAGGTAGGTTGAATTTGTACGAAGCCTTTGGTTGGTTTCAGTTAGGAAGTTGACATGATCTGATTTATGTTTTATAAGTTCCTTCTGGTGGCTGCTGTGTTGAGAATGGATGGTAAGGGATGAAAAGTGGAATAAGCAGACCAGTTAGGAGATGATTGCAATAATATAGGGGAGTGTTGATGGCAACTTGGGAAGAGGGAGGAGAAACATGGATGGATTCAGAATGAGTTTTTGAGATAGAACTGGCAGGAGTTGAGGGGGGTATGTGTGCTTGGTGGGACACTTGAAGATCCAAGATTTTGGGTTTAAGCCACAGAATGGCTGGTGGTGCCATTTACCAAAAAGTGGCAAGGAGAGCAGGTTTTGCTTTTCGGAGGATGGAGTAGAGTGTAGGGGGCAAGAGTTCTTTTTTAGATTTGTTAATTTGAGATGCTACTGAGTATCCATGTGGAGATATCAAGTCACCAGTTGGACATGGGTCTGGAGTGTTGGGGAAAGGTCAGGGCTAGAGAGATAAATTTAAGCTTCATCAATAACCAAATTCATGGGCCAGAGATCCTTGGGGCATCTGGTCAACCTTATGCATGGAGGTAGAGGATTGACGAGTTCCCGGAAGGGGAGAAACAGGGACTGGGATGAGAAGGTGGGGGAGTTGCTCAAATGGTTCTGCCAATCCTTGCTGGTCTCTGGTCCCCTAGAAAATTTTAAAGATGGTACTCAAAGATTGGGGCCCCTTGAGCCATGAGGCCTGAGTCAGGGGCATTGTTTGCTGTGTCTAAGGACAATATTGGCTGTAGGAACATGGAGATAGAAAAACTGAGAGCCCAACTTGTATGATGGTGTGATCCTATCATCCAGTTGCCAAAAAGTGATGTCGGGAATAGTGATAGAAGTCAGGTGCTCTTCGATGAAAGAAAGGGCAGTCTCTTCAATGAAAGAGGGGTGTATCTGGAGATGTCAGTAATAATAACTGCAACCAGGAAGAGTGGCCATAAGGCCTGGTGGAATCTTGGTTGCAAGTGGTAGCAACCCAAACTGGCTTAACAACAAAAAAGTGTGTGGGAGAAGGATTTATTGGCCCTCATAAGTGAAAAGTCCCCATGTGTGTGGCTTCAGGCTTGGCCCCTTCCAGACGTGTGTTACGCAGCCTCAGAGATGCCCCCAAGGATACTATCTCCTAGTTTTCAAGCCGTGGAATGTGGGCTGCACCTAGTAGAATAAGGCAAAAGTGATGGATGTCCCTTCTGAGATGAGGTTACAAAGGGACTATAGTTTCTGCCTTGAGTATCTTGTCTTGCTGGCTTGCTCTGAGGGAAGCTAGCTGCCCTGTTGTGAGCTGCCCTAGGCAGAGGCTCGTGTGGCCAGGACCTGAAGCCTGCCAGCAGCTGCATGAGTGAGCTTTGGAGGCAGAATCCCCTCCAGTTGAGACCTGAGGTGGCTGCAGCCCTGGCTGACATCTTGATTGCAGCCTTCTGAGAGACCCTGAGTCACAGGCACCCAGATTTCCGACCCACAGGAATTGAGATAGTAAATATTTATTGTTTTAAGCCACTAAGTTTGGGCTAATTTGTTACACAGCAATAAATAACTAATACAAGTGGCAAAGGCAGTATCATCAGATGTCTCTGTCTCTTGGCTTTCCTTTTCTCTGTATTGGCTTCATTTTCCAGTGTAGAAAGATTCTAAAATATCTTAGTTAATTAAAAAAAAAAAAAAAAAAAAAAAAGAGGGAGAGAGAATCACTGGGCATTCTTTATCTGGACCCTGGAAGTGGTATGGTGAGGAGTTGGGGTCAACCCCATGGTAACCACATGGACTGAGAAATGAATGAGGGGCAGGGGGGGGGGGGGGAGAGAAGAGGTCAAAACAAAAAAAAAAAAACAACAAAAAAACAACCATGAAGAAAAGAATGGATATCTACGAAATCTGGTAATTGATGAGAGGTGGAAGTGGTAGAATCCTTGATGTTAGACTGGATGGGATTTCCATCTCTCAAAAGAGAAGGAAGCTCAATGGTCAGTGTCATAGAAGTGGATGGAGAAGTCTCAAGGTATAACAGCAAAGGCAGTAGGGAGACCAGTGGGGATGAGGACTGAGAAAGACCTACAGGAAGTGGTGGTCTCTTTTTTTAACTATATGAGTGTACATCCCCATCTCCATGGAGAGACTTTACGAAAGGAAAACGTTGGTGAGGAAATCAAGGCAGGCAGATGTAGACCGTTCTTTTGAGTAGCATGGCAACAAGATTTTGATCATCTTGCTAATAGGAGGCAAGGTTGCAGAGCAGGCCAGACGTATAGTGACAATAATCTATTATTAACTGTCATGGCTGCAAGGAACCATATAAATCACTCATTTCAACTCTGTTCAACCTGAATAACTCCACCAAGCCTTCTTTTAACTAAAAGTTTCCATTTCCTCCTTATGAGCCTTTAGAACCTCTAACAAAGAGGGGAATAGAGGGATTTCAACCTCCTCTTCTCTTTTCTCTCTTTCCTTTCCTGCTTTCCGATGTAGGTGCTAAGGACCTGGACTCGGAAGCCAAGACTATTCCTCTGTTCCAATAGAAAGGAAGTAGAGAAAAGTCCTGGCTCATCACTGTCCCCATTATATGCCACACCATCTTCAGGAAGTTTAGGGGGAAGTGAACTGATTATACTCCATAGGTATATTACGTTTGCAAGAGTATAAGCTTTGGGGAGGACTGAGTAAAAGAGGACAGTAAGGACGTGACCCATTTAGGTGCTACACCCAGGGGGACTGACTTTGCAAAAGTCACAGAGATCCATCTTTCTTCTCAAAATGAAATGTGCATATAGGCACATCTGCCCCAGTGTCACTGGCTATGCCCTGCTTGGGATCACTTTCCTTCTTATCAATAGGTCAGAAGCAGAGGTTGCTTGCATTGGGCATCCCCATCCCTTTGGGTGTGCAGATGGTGAGAGGATTCAACTTGAACTTGTCCATCCAATTTGGAAGCTTTGCGTATAGTGGAGGAGAAATAGAGAAACGTAGTTCCATCCTCACTTTCAGTATCAACTTGGAGGGACATAGAGACATTAAGCAGACATCTATCAAACCCAGCCCCTGGGCAGTGGGAAGGAACCTCTCCCTGGATCACTTAACTCACTTAACACCGTCTGTGACCATGTGTAAACTTTTCACTGGCCCTTTAGAAAAGTCCGCAGAGTTCCTGCCTGCTCAGGCTACACCCAGCAGCAAGGAAACCTGCCTACTTAAGTGCTGATGCTGGAAACCTAGCAGGGGCTTTGGGCTCTATCAAGGCCATGTGGAACCTGTTCTGGGAAGCTTTGCTAGGAATGCATCTTGGGCTTTGTAGCTGGGCTGGTGGCGCAAGCCTGTTTGGTAAACAAGGGTGTGGCAGAGGGAGGGTTTGGACGAGGCGTGTACCCACCTCCCACTGCATTTTCCAGTGACTCAGGGACTGCATTGCTGGAAGGAGCCTCAGAGATCATCATATCCAGCAGGTTTATTGCACAAGCATGACGAAACGGGGCTTAGAGAAGGTCCTGGGACTAGCTAGCAAAGAGAAGGGAGACATGGGGTACCCGTCTCCGGCCCCATGCCCATGGCCCCAGCTCTGCCTCTCTGTTAACTTTTTCTGAGTATTGACATTAGGACTTGGTGAGTCCCATTGAATCAAGTGCCCTTCCGGAACCAGAGACTGGCTAGTGGGGTGGAATGTGCTGATCCACGAGTCATGGGCCCTGGGTCTGGGGGTGGGTGGAGTTGCCCACACCTGAGAATGGGGCAACAGGAAAAATAGGGTGCTATCCCTGTAAGAAGGGGAGAAGGGGATGCAGGCAAGAGGCATCAGATGTCCCCCACTGGGTCAGATGTTGAGGGTCCTTGAAGGATTTGTGGGTTTTCTTTTGCACACTGTGCATGCCCATCTTAGGTCATTTTGAGTAGGCAGGTGCTGCCTGGCAAACAGAAGAGGGAGGGCATTTAGAAGCAGAGGTTCAGGTGAAGAAGGAGGTTTTGAGAGATTTTGGTGGTATTTATAATAGACAGGACTTGGGAAGTGATTGACTATAGGGAATTTGATAAATGGGGAAATCAAAGAAAACTGATTTATGGTTTGGATTTCTAGAGGAACTGAGATTATATATTAAAATAGAATAGGGAGTGGTTGGGGAAATAGAATTTGGAGGTATTGAATTTGAGGTGTCATGAGTCGGCCATGTGACCTGTGTCTCCCAGGCAGAATGGGTGCAGATTTGGGAGTGATCTACATGGATGCAGTAGAGGGAGCCAGGGAGGTTCCCTGATGAGAGAATGCAGACCGAGAAAGAGCAGGAAGGGGAGGTAGGAAGACACCTTAGAGAATGTTATGTCTTACAAATGTGGGGAAGGAAACCTTTCAAAGGTAGGGGTGTGTCTGGGTGTGTGGGGGGAGGTGGGGGGGAGTAGGAGAAGATGGAACACACAGTCCAAGGTGTCCAGAACTGTTGAGGATTCTGGTTACATGACGATGAGCCCTCAAATTGTATGTTCCAAGGATGAATTCTCTTGCATATAGGTATCTATTTAAACCTGACTTAAAATAATCTTTATAGCAGCAATAGACTGGAAACAACCAGTCATCCATCAGCGAGATAATAAATATATTGTGCTCTACTCACATAACGGAGTACTATACAGCAAAGAAAAACGAGCCAGCTGGAGTTACATGCAATGACACAGATCAGTTCTACAGACAGAATGTTCAGTGAAATATATTTATCCCAGGCTGGTTAAATTAATATGATGTTCAAAAATATGTAAATTAATGTTATGCAAATTAATGAATATCATCCCGTTTAGGGTAGTGTACAGAGATGGTAAAATTATAAAGAACTGCATGGAAATGATTCTAGAAAAGTTAGGCTCTTGGTCACCTCTGGGATAAAGAAGGGCTGGATGAGGAAGGGACCCCCAGGAGGCTTCCGATGTCCTGGCTATGGTCTGTTTATGGGAGAGAGTTACATGGTGTTTACTTTATCATTACTCATTATACTACACATTTATGTTTATGCAGTTTTCTGAGTGTATGTTTCACAATAATAAAACTTAACCAAAAAAACCCCACTAGGGGATACTAACATGTGTGGACGGCTTCCTATGTGCCAGGTATAATTCTAATCTCCTTAAGTAGTAGCACATTGAATCTCCATGTTAACCCTCTAGGGGAGCTGTTATTGTCATTATCCATGCACATCCAAGCTGAGCCACAGACATTAGTTTGCTTAGAATCATAGAGCCAGAAAGTGGCGCTCCTGGGGCTTGAACCCGTGCAGCCTGGTTCCAGAGCCCCTGTTCTTAAGCCTTGTGCCTTCCTGGAGTAAGGATGAGAAGATGCCATTGCACGTGGCAATCAAGAAGTCCCAGGTGATCCTGTGAAGGACAGGACCAATCCAGGGGCGAGGGATGAAAGTTGTATTGCAGGGGAAGGAAGGGGAAGGAGACAAGGCCATGAGAAGTCAAATGAAAAGATGGGACGATGAACTGGATCTTACTCTGTTTGGTGCTTAATAACCAAGGATTTTATTATCTCCATTGTTAAGGACCCAATGAGGTCAAGTGACTTGCCCAAGGGCACAGTTAGGAAGCCTTGGAGGGGACCTTACACCTGCAGGCATTCATTCTTTCAACCCTGTGCGGCTGCTGTGACCTTAAACTCCCTGACATCTGGCAGCTGAGCCTGTATCTTTCAGGAAGAACCCAGCTGTGCATTCAGAGATACCAGGTGTGTCCTTGCTGCTCTTTAAATGGGCAAAGTGCAGGATATGACTGCTCAGCTGCCTGCCAAGGCTTGCCTCGTATCTGGGGAGTACAAGCGGCAGGTCTTGGGGTCACTGCCTTAGGTTAGCAATGAGCAGCCTGTATGTAGCTCTTGGACCGTGGGCAATGTATTCCTTGGTTTCTTGGCAGCTCTTGTGGGCCTTTTCTGTGCCTTGGAAAAGTAGTCAGCACAGTTTCCCCATTTGCAAGTTGATCTGCTGAGCCCTGAGTCCATCCCATAACTCACAGATAAGAAGCATTTCTGCTTCTGTTCCCTGTTCTGAAAGTGAACCTTGGTGCACCTCTTCTAAAAGGTCATTGATCCACTTCCAGTTTCAGGGCAGTGGCCAGATAGCAAAGAACTGAGAACGAGAGGTTTAAGTAACATGATAAAATATTTAATGTTCAGTGAAAAACAGGTCACACATTGAACATAGAGTATAATGTCAAATACATTGCTGAAGGTGCCTAGAAAGAGAAGAAACTTGGAAGAAATGGGATGAAATACTGACAGTGGTGTGTGGGTGATTGATTTCTTTTTCCCTTTTACTTTTGGATTTTTTCCCTCTATAACAACCACATTACTTCAAAGATTGCAGGTTGGGGGAAGGGAAGCTTCTCGGAGCCTCTCCCCATGTTAGCTCCTGGCTGAGCCATCTCTGATACTTCCTGTTAGCCCTGAGCAAGCCATTGAGCCTTATTTTCTCCATAAAAAGACTCAGGATTTTACATCACATAGAAATCTTAGAAGTCACACTTGACAATCAAGTAAGGTCAAGATTAGAGCTCCCATCTCCGAAACCCTTTCCTACTGTGCATCTGTGACATTGAGGTACTTGAGTGGTGGCACTGTTTAGTGAGTGTGGTGGCTAAATAATGGCCCCCAAAATGTCCACATCCCAATCCCTGGATCCTGTGTTACCTTATATGGTAAAGTGGATTTTGCAAATGTGATTGTTAAGGATTTGGGGATGAGGAGATTGCTGTGGATTATTCAAGCAGACCCTAAATGCAATCACATGTCCTTAGAAAAGGGAGGCAGAGAGAGATTTCATGTACACACATGCACGCACACAAAGAGACAGAGATCGGAGTGACGCAGCCACGAGCCAAGGAACACCGGCAGCCACTGAAAGCTGCAAGAGGCGGCAGGGAATGGATTCTTCCTTAGAACCTCTGGACAGAGCGTAGCTCTGCTGACCCCTTCCTGATTTTGGCCCAGTAAAACTGGTTTTGGACTTCTGGCTTGTAGAACTGGGAGAGTACCTTTCTTTTTCTTTTTTTTTTTTTTTTTTGGAGGTACCGGGGATTGAACCCAGGACCTCGTACATGGGAAGCAGGTGCTCAACCACCGAGCTACTTCTCCTCCCCATGTCTGTTGTTTTAAGCCACCAAGTTTGTGATAACTCGTTACAATGGCAGCCATAGGAAATGAATGCAGCGAGCATCTGTCACAGTCTGCCTGGGGATACTTGGCCTGTCAAGATGCCATTGGTGGGGTGGGGGCGTTGAGTTCCCTGGTCAAATCACTCTGGACCCTCACCATTCCCAGTGGATGTGCATTCATTCAACGCGTTTTTATTCAGCACCTATTGAGTACTAGCCCTGTTCTCGTGGCTGGGCATTTGTAATGACGCCCCTGCACTCAGTGCTGAGGTTTGCCTGAGGAAAGTAATGATGTGAAATGTGGTACCCGGTGAGTAATTCTCAAAGGGGAATGGGAAGCGTTATCTCAGATGGGGTCAGCAGGGTGGGCGTCTGATTGGCGAGACCCCAGCAAAGTGAGGGAGCAGATCTGGTGGGTCTTCTGGGTGTCTGAGGGAAGAGTCGAGGTTGGGGGGTACTCAGGCCCTTTGAGGACCAGTGGGGAGGCCATTGTGTAGGGATCTAAGGGAGGGAAGAGGGAAGAATGGGCCCTGACTCCGAGGAAGGGTACTCCAGTGGACAGGTTGGATTCGAGGCGAGACGTGATTTATTTTTAAAAAATTGAAGTAAAATTCACAGAACATAAAATGAACCATTTTAAAGTGAGTGATTCAGTGACATTTAGTACATTAAAAATACTGTGCAACCACCAGCATATCTAGCTCCAAAACATTACATCATCCGCAGCAGAAACCCTGTATTCATATTAACTGGTCATTCCTTGTTCTCCCCAACCCCTGGCAACCACTGGTCTGCTTTCTGTCTCTATGGACAGTACCTATTGTGCCATGATTTTAAAAAAAGATGTATTGCGGTAATATGTATATGTATATATATATAAACTGTGCTGTTTTATCCATTTTTTAAAAGTGTACCATTCAGTGGTATGTATTATATTCTCAGTGTTTTGCTACCTTCCATCACCACCTTCCATTACCAAAATGTTTCCATTACCCCATACAGAAACTCTATCCATTAAGCAATAACTCCCCATACACCTCTTCTCCCAGCCCCTGGTAACCTGATGTATTTTCTGTCTCTATGAATTTGCCTATTCTAGATATTTCAAATGGAGTGGAATCATCAAATATTTGGCCTATTATGTATGGTTTGTTTCACTCAACATAACGTCTTCACGGTTCATCCATGTAGTAGCACGTATCAGAACGTCATCTCTTTTATTTGCTGTATAATATTCCATTGCATGGCTGTACCACATTTTGTTTATCCATTCATTTGTTCATGGGCACTTGGGTTGTTTCCATCTTCAGGCTATTGTAAATCACACTGCTGTGAACACCAGTGTATAAGTCTCTGTTGTGTATTATTTTTGATGGGTCTTCTAAAAGGATTATCTTGGCTGCTGGGTAGAGAATGAATGGGAAGGTGGTGGTGGCCACAATAAAAGCAGGGAGAACAGTTAGATTTTTGCAGTGCTCCAGGTGAGAGATGATGGCTGGCCTGCATTCTAGAGATGGCAGGGGAAGGTGGTGAGAAAGTTTGGATTCAGGATATGTTTCTAATTATCACATTAAGGCCTCTGAGAAGTCCTGGGGTGAGGATGCCTATTTCACTTGCATTAATCCACGTCGACAGTGGGACACCCCGCCCCGCCCCCCCCCCCTTTAAAGTAGTTATCAACATGTTGAGTTGTTCCAGAATGTACATACTGATATACTGGGAAGAGTACTGGATTGGAATTTAGGAGAACTGGGTTCTGAGGTCGCCACCTTTTAGTTTTGAGACTTTGCATAGTTCTCTTCCTATCTGGGCACACTGCAGTCCCATTCCCAAACTTGACAGTATTAACTAGCTTCAAGATTGCATAACTCAGTATTTCATGCCCTAGAATAAATTGCCATCATTTGTGATTAGGCTCCAGCACCTGGGGAAAGTAGGTGTCAAGATAACCTGGATTTCTTCCCCTGGGCTCTGAAAGCCACAAATCAGCTGCCAAAACCCAGCAGGATTGAGTCGGAAAGTGGACTTAAGTTCCCAAACAGAGATTTCCACGGACGTTAGCTCCTTTGGAGGTTTCCTAGAGGAGTGGGTAGAGAAAAGCTGCCTCCTTGCCCTCCGCTGGGATTTCAAGGGATGGCTTAGAATAGCAGTTCTCAATTGCAGTGCAATATTCTTGTGTCTCTTTCGGTTATGAGGTATGTTGCAAATATCTGTTCTTAATTGTTAAGTTATGAAGTTTGTGAGAGATTTACTTTCATGTGCAGAGTAGAGCAAATTCAAGGTTACTCCTGTGAGAGCATTGCGTTCTGGTATGTGTTCTCGTCATTTTCCATGCTGTGAACGTCAAAAGCCTTTGTTTTTATTTTAAGCAAAAATAACTTGCACATGGCTGAAAAATCAAATCGTACCAAAGGGCTTACAGTGCAAAGCGCCCTCTGCACACCCTACTCCTCCCCCTTTCCATTCACACTTCTAAGGGTTGGGTTTTAGTTTCCCTGGTATTAAAACTCCTCCAGAATTTTAAATAAAATACTTCTATGCTGTTTGCCAACTTATTAGTGTTAACAATATCTGTTGATTCCCTGTTGTGAAAGACGAGGAGTTAGTAATTTACACCCTGTCCTGCCTCCTCTCCTTATTTTTCTCCCCAAATTGGATGGTTCTCTTCTTCTCTTTACTTCTGCCTTAGCTGTATCTTCACTGACATCTGGATTGTAGGTACTGCAGCCAGAGACTGGTGCCCAAATATCGCTTCTTGAGGACTTCGTTCAAACCGAGGGATAAAGGAAGTAGCCCTATGAAACTCATGGGATTTAAAGACTTCTTCTGTTTCTTGTTTAAACTGTGCATTCTCTTTGAACCCTTGGGAGGCATTTCTCTTGGAGTTAGGGCAGGGGTGGTTGTGCCTTCTCTGAGCAGGTGGTTCATTTTATCTGAAGGACACTGAGGCCTGTGCACAGTTCCCTCTTTGTGCTGCCTGCAAAGCTCCGTGCCAAGGTTCGAGTCCATCTCCTGCGCTGGAGGATGGCACAGAAGGGGCCACCGACCTCACCCAGACCTCGTCATAGTTTTTCTGCTCTTGTTCTCTCTTCATCTCTGGATTTGCCCTCTGGGTCTTCAGATCAGGGAAGGCATAGCATGGGAACTTTGCTTAATTTTTTTTTTTTTTTCCCTGATCCCCATCATCGCAGAGAAGCCATGGTTTACCTTCACCCTGTTCCATCCTCCGCAGCCCACCCCGCCCTGGAAGAGGAGCTGCTGGTCGGCACGCCCCTTTCCTGGATTTTGTGCCCACACTGCACTTTCCCTTCCCTTCCAACCTGGGAAGCCACTGCTCCAGAAATAGAACTGGCATGGCAGCTTGCCCTGTATAATTAAGGATGGTTTATTTCCCTATTAATGACACCAGGCTGGGTGAGGATTTACCTCGAATCCGTTCAGATCACTGGGCTGGGCCTTATAAAAAGATGCACGGCAATTAGGGCCGCGTGTAGCCGCCTCTTCAGCCTGGGCCTGCACAGGTTTAATGAGAGTCAGAGAGTGGCCAGGGTACTTCCTGAGCCTTTCATCTCTGGGCACCGGGGCTCACCCTGCCAGAAGGTTGTAGCCAAGGATGGTACTCAGCAGCCTGCTCCCCTCCTTAAGACCACCCATCACTCACGGCATAGCTAGCCCCACCGCATCCCCAGTTGCACTAGCTCACTAATTTATTCATCCATTCTTTTAAAGCTGTACAACCTCCCCTGGCTTTTGGGTAACTTTTATATGCTAAAATTGTATAGCACCCCAGCATATATTTGAGGTGAGGTGCCTCTGCTCTGGTTGAAGTGGGAATAGGTGCTCCAGAGAGCTTCTTGCCAACTTCTCCATTCCCAGCACGCAGGTGCCACAGGGTTTTGTTCCTCTCCCTTCCTCTCCCTCCCCTGCTCCCCCAATGACTGATCCTTTTCCTGATTTTCAATTACTTTTTTTTTTTTAATAAAGGAATCTTAAGGACTTGTGGATTTTAGATGGAAAGCACCTCCGAATTCTGGTTCCATGTCTCTGGTAGTAAAGAGGACAGAAAACTGTTAAATCTCTCCCAGGACTGCCTTAGGGGTCTGCTTTGCCAAGCTCAGTGGTGGCCGACTAGCTCTGTCCTGAGACCCAGCTGAGTCAGTCTGTAAAGGCTTGGGAGCTGTTTGGTGGAACTGTTCAGAAAACCCTCTCCATCCATCCATCCATCCATCCATCCACCAGTGATTGAGTGAACCTTTATTGAGTATCTACAGCGTACAAAATGCATCTCTTGGGTGCTGTAGGCAATGCAGACACTCAGGAAACATGGCTCCCTGTATGCTACAGGAGCTTGCAAGCTAGTAGCCGAGCTGGGGCAAGCAGGCGCCATGCCGCATCATGGCAGTTCTTACAACAAGTGCTCTTTCGGTGGAGGTGTTGATGAGTACTTGTCAGAAAACATCCTGGTCCACTTCTTCATCAGTGAGCCCAGCATTGGGGAGACAGCTGCCTTAGCCAAACCTGTGGATGCTATTGTGTCCTGTCCTCCTGGGGAGACTTTGCTGAGCTCCCTCTGAGAGCTGGGGCAGATGGGATGGCTTCTTGCTCTTGACCCTCCTTCTCTGATGTGTTGCTTTTTGGAATTTCCCCAGGCAGACCAGATTCTCCCACTAAGTGGGAACCACAAGTTTTCCCTTTCTTTAGAGGGAAAACACTTTTCATGCAACCACTGGGATTTTATGGATCTTTAGCAGTATCTGCTGGCTGGATAGAGGTCCTTGTTTAGATTGATAGAATCATTCCAGAATGTGGGAGCTGCTCAAGAAGACTCTCCAGGTTGGTCTGGTGGGATCTTTGCAACTTCTACATCGCCTCTTCTAGGAGGGGCTGCTGGGGCAGGTCCCCTCCTGCCTCCCACCTCAGGAAGGTCCTTAACTAGCGACGTACATTTTCACAAGCTAGTTGCTATGTAGTCTCTATTCTAAGATTCTTTCTCCTTTCCAAAAATAATTGAACCAAGTCAGTCTGAGGTTATACCTGACCCACACAGTTTCTGTCAGGATCATTTCTTCTATGTGCCATCCTTCAGGATTTATTAATGAGTTTTGATCTGAAATCAGAATTCTTTATCTACTAGCAGTTCCTGTTCGTTTTCTGGGCTTGTGCAAACCACGTCTATTCCCGTTTCACAACCTGTTAATCCATAACTCTTGGCTTTGACCGAAACTCTGTCATCCTTGCCTCTACCTATTGAGAGAGCCAAAAAGAAACCAGAGCCTTTCAACAATGATTTGGTAGCAGAGGCTGTGCCAGGTACTGGGAGTGGAGTACCTGGGAGTGGAGACGGAGGAGGCGTGATCCCTGTTCTCAGAGCCTCAGAGGGACGCACATATATCCCGTTTCTCCCCCAGGTACAGTCAGTGCTGGAGCGCACACATTCTAGGCTGATGAGCTAATGGCTTCGGACTGGGCTAGTGCAATGCCAGAAATGTGAGTCACTTGGTTGCAGGTATGGACAACAGTGAGCATGCTCCGTTGCCATGGGGATGTGAACATTTATTCATCTCAAAGCAGAAAGAATTCACTTTGCCTCCCCTGGGATAAGGATGTTTCCCACGCGGTTCCCCAGGCACATCTGTCTCCCCAAGCCTGCAGTGTGCCCCCCCCCGCCCCCCTCTGTCATCGCTCTCCTGGGTGCATGTCCTGGCCCCATGCACACAGTTGGCCCGCCCTCACTCCCACGCAGCCAACATCCATTCGTGCCTCTGAAGCGTAATTTGAAGTCCCAGTAACCTAATTATGAGGAAGGCATAAAAGCAGAATGTTGAAGGTTTTCTTGAAGTGAGGTGACAAGAGCTGGGCTTTAGAGTTTGGACAGATTTGATTCAAATTCTGGCTCTGTCCCGTGCAAGCTGGGGAAAGGTCTCTTTCCAGCTTCAGCATCCTCATGCAGCTGGATGAGGGAAGAGCTGGAACAATTTCATAACAAATAATAGCGTGGTTGATGGATGAGGTCCACCCATCTCTCCTTTCCTTGCTTCTCTGCCCACGATTCAGAGTATCAGGATGGAGCCCCTGGAGGCAAGCATTAGGTCACCCGCCTAAGCTCCGTGAAAGAGGAAGGAACCTCCAGGATGCCTTTGGTTTTGTAGTGGAGGGCTGGCACTTCTCCCCCAGTGGGAGGAGAGGAAATTCCCCCTAAAAATTGAGTGGAGTGCTATTCAGAAATGGGCAGCACAAACAACAAATGTCTGCTGCCGTGATTGCGATCAAATCTCGCTTTGGGCTTTGTTTCTGAAAATGAGAGGACCAGACTAGATAATCTCAAGGGACGCTTTGGTTTCCAGTGGGACTTCTCTGGTCTAGTAAATATCTCTTCTACTGGGAAGAAATAATGAATTAACATTAATTAGGTTTTCATTCTTCATTTCTTCTTAGGCTTTCATTACCCCTCTACCCCAAACTCCTGCCTCTCCCAATATAGATAATAAATAACCAAGATTTTTCAAGGCTTTTTTTTTTTTTTTTTTCTGTGGTACTGGGGACCACGGATTGAACCCGGGACCTCATATGTGGGAAGCTGGTGCTCAACCCTTGAGTTACATCAGCTCCCCTGAGTTTTTTTTTTTCCCCCTCAATAATTTTTTTAAAAAATTTAAAAAAAGGTACTTAGATTACATAAATGTTACACAAAAAAATATAGGGATTCCCATATGCCCCACCCCCCACCCCCTCCCACACCCTCCCACATAAACATCCTTCATTAGTGTGGCATATTCGTTGCAATTGATAAACGCATCCTGGGGTTTGCCACTGAGCATGGACCATAGTTCACATTGTAGTCTACACTCTCTCCCACACAGTTCTGCATATTATGTGATGATATAAAATGGCCCATATCTGTCTTTGCAATGTCATTTGGGATGATTCCCAAGTTCCGAAAAAGCCCCCATATTTCAACTGTTTTCCCTCTCCCTGCTCCCAGAGCCTTCAGTGGCCACTGCCTCCACATCAATGTTGTAATTTCTTCCATTGCTAGAATCACAGTATGTCTATAGTAGAATACCAGTAAGTCTACTCTAGTCCATAGCTCCTCCCCCAATCCTGAGGATTCTGGGATGGTGACGTCCACTCTACCTCCAACTGAGAGGAGTTGAGTTAGTTTTTTCGTTGGTTTTGCGTGTTGTTTGTTTTTGTTTTTTTTTCAGGAGGCATCAGAAATCAAACCCAGGACCTCCCATGTGGAACACAGGAGATCAACTGCTTGAGCCACATCCACTCCCAAGACATTTGTTTTTAATAAAACATTTTAAATTTATAGAAAATTAGAAGTTGTAATAAATGTACCCACCATCGAGATTTTCGCAAATCAATTTTACTGAGCTATGACTTAGCACAAGATGAAATTCACACATTTCAAATGTACAGGTCCACGACTGGACATAGATAAACTCAATGTAAAAAGTACAGGGCATTTCCCTAGAAAGTTCTCTTGCTCCTTTGCAGTCAGTTGCCGATCCCACCCCACCCCCTCTCCCCAGCTCACCTGGGGAGATTTCTATCCTCTAGATTAGTTTGGCCTGTTTTAGAATTCCATAGAAATGATTTGTTAAAATAGATTGTGTGGTATGTACTCTTGAATCCTTTTGCACAGCAGAATATCTGTGAGATTCATCCACATCGTTGTATCAAATAGTTCATTCTTTTTATTGCCGAGTAGAATTCCATTATTTGAATATACTACAATTTGCTTATTCATTCATCAATTGAGGGGCATTTGGGTTGTTTCCAGTTTTTAGCTATTAAGAATAAATCTGATGTGAATATTTGTGTACAAGTATCCTGGACTTGTTTTCATTTCTCTTAGGTAAATACCTAGGAGTGAAATTGCTGGCTTATAGAGTAAGTATATTTTTAACTTTATAAGAAGTAACTTAACTATTTTCTGACACATTTACTTCCACTTCAGTCACCTGCCACAGCGATGAATGAG
Source organism: Tolypeutes matacus (assembly GCA_026826555.1). Classification (NCBI taxonomy): domain Eukaryota; kingdom Metazoa; phylum Chordata; class Mammalia; order Cingulata; family Chlamyphoridae; genus Tolypeutes; species Tolypeutes matacus. The sequence goes on along the minus strand of JAKSZT010054052.1, from coordinate 6,912,869 downwards.
CCTCTAATTGCTCTACATCCTTGCCAATATTTGCAAGATTTTTTTAAAAATTAGCTGTTCTAGTGAGTATGAGTAGCTTTTCATTGTAATTTTAACTTGCCTTTTCCTGAGGACTAATGACATTGCATGTTTTCTCATGTGCCCATCAGTCATCTCTGGATTTGACAAGCATTAACATTTGTCACCCATCAGGCAGAAAAAACACATTACTTGGCCTTAAATCTCCCAATGTAGTCCTCCAGTTCCATTCTCTTCTCCTTCCTTCCCTGGAGATAACGACTATCCTGCCGTAGGTGTCTCCCCCAGGAGCATGGTTTATATTTTTACCAGCAAGTATATATATACCAAACAGTATCCAGTAATGCCTTGTGTGTTTTTAAGCTTACGTGAAATGTGCCATAATGTATTGATCTTTTTGTAGATAGCTTTTTTTCACACATTATGTTTTTGAGGTTTATCCATGTTGATCCATGTCGACCTCGTTTGTTTATTTTAATTGCCATATAGCTTTCCAGCCTGTGCATATTCTGCAATTTATCCCCGTTGTGGGACGGTTGAGGTTATTATAAGCAGTGTTGCAATGTTTATCCTTGTGTACTTGTTAGAGTTCCTCTGGGGCTAGATACCTAGAAGGAGAGTATCCGAGTCTGCACATCTGTCCCTTGCTAGAGTCTAGTGCCAAATTGTTTTTCAAAGAGGTTGTGCAAATATATACTGCCACCCACCGAGTACCAGAATTTCCATTTCCCTCGCCAGCACATCAGACTTCATATTTTTTTCCAGTCTGAGGGTGTGAAATATTGTACTTTGGATTTAGCTTGAGTTTGCATTGACTTCATTGCTTGTGAGGTTGTTTGGGTATGTTTGCATATATTTATTTGCCATTCAGAGTTTTTCTGAGTTTCCTGTTTGTACTCTGCTCATTTTCCTATTGTGCTAATCAATTTTAAACATTGATTTTTATCTTTTTGTTCTGTATGGTGTATTTTATCCTGCAGCAGTTTTTTTTTTTTTTTTTCACTTTTTAAAAATTTTACTAAAGTATATCACTCATACGTGAACATACATAAATAATAAGTGTATTATAAAAGCTGTGAACTTACAAAATAAATATATATAACATCATACAGGGCTCCCATATGTCACCCTACCACCAAGACCTTGCATTGTTGTGAAACATTTGTTACAAACTATGCAAGAGCATCATCAAAACATTACTACTAACTATAGTCCATATCTTACATTTGGGGTATTCTGCACAAGTTTTTTTTAACTGTAATCTAGTCAAATTTATTAATCTGTTACTTGATAAGAAAGAAGTCTTACTATCTGGCAGAACAGTTTTCTTTCCTCCTCCTTCAGAATCATCTTAGATGTTCTTTACAATTCCGTATGGTTTCTAGGATCAACTCCTCAGGTTCTTTGAACAACTGCTGTGCTTTTGATTGAAGTGGCACTGCATTTAGAGATTAATTTATGGGAGAAATGCTCATTGGGAATACTGAGCCTCCCATCTAGAAACGAGTTGTGTCTGCTCATTTATTTAGGTCTTTAATTTTCTGATTTTCTTCATTTAGGTCTTTAGTTAGATTTATTTATAGCTAACATAGTTTTGTTGCTATTGTGATTGGTATATGTTTTTGTTTTTTTTTTTTAATTTGATATTTTTTTAAAGTAATAGAATTTTAAAAATGAGTAAATTCTCCCATTCCAGCTCTACCCCATCTCCAAATCCTTCTGTTCAGAGGCTACCACTTTTAACTCTTTTTAGCTCTTTCTTCAGGCTTTGTCTCCCATTCTTTCCCCCTAAATAATATCCTTACACTGTTTTTTCTTGTGGTATTCCCCCCGCTAGTTTACACATTGCCTATTTTTTTTTTTTAAAGATTTTATTTATTTATTCATTTATCCCCCCCTTGCTGCTTGTGCTCGCTAGAAGTTTAGACTTACCATCATTCTATGCTACCCCCCTCCTCCCACATACATATGTAACCCCTATCTCCACCTCCACCCCCCACCCCCCGAAGTGATAACGCACTGCTTGGTTATATCAACATCCAGACTTTACCTTATTATGGCATAAATTAATTATAGCCAAGCTGCTTATTCACAGCTGCTTCTTTGGTGCAACATCTCTCCCCCAAAGACCCCCAGTTAATAAAAAATATATAAGTAAATAAAACTAGAAGCAGTTGTTTTTTTATTTGTTTGGTTTCCTCTGTCCCTATCACCAATTCTTTCCCCCAGACTCTTTGTTAAACCTGTGAATTTCCTCTGAATACCTTTGGCACAGGAAGTGTCTTATCAGGTCTGTTTTTTCCTCCCTGGAAAAAAATCTATTTGCTAAGCTCTAGACTGTTGCTCTCAAGGTCAGATGAACAGTTGTCACCTTGGGATCTCCCTTCACCACCATCCTATTGCCCCTTTCCTACTTTTTGGCTGATTTCTGGGTCCCATGTCTTCCTCATTCTTGGTTTTCTCCTTTGTTTTGATGGTGCACACCCTTCAGTAGCTTCAGTAGTTTGTCAGGCTCTGACAAATAAAACACACTGGGTGGTTTAACAACAGGAATTTAACATCTCACAGGTTCGAAGGCTAGAAGTCCAAAATCAAGGCCACGCTTTATCCTGGAGTTGGTAGCGTCCTGGTGCTGGCTTGCCATCCTTGGAGTTCCTTGACTGTCATCTCTGCCTCCCATCTTGTGGCCTTCTCCCTCTCCTGTATCTGCTCTGGTTTCTGCTGACTTTCGGCTTCTTCCTGTATGGCCTTCTCTGACTGTGTCTGAATTCCTTCTGCTTCTAAAGGACTCCAGTAATATGGATGAAGGCCCACCCTGATTCATGCCATTTAGTTGGGCCATGCCTTAACTAAAAATAGCATCTTCAGGGGAGCAGATGTGGCTCAAGCAGTTGGGCGCCTGCCTCCTATGTGGGAGGTCCCAAAGGGTTTGGTTCTAGTGCCTATAAAGAAGAAACAAGCAAAAAAAAAAAAAACAAAAAAAAAACAGCAAAACAGACATGAGAGCCATCTCTCTCGGGGTTGGGGAGGGGATAACATCTTCAAAAGGTCCTAGTTACACACAAATTGCTACCTATTGGGATTGTGGATTAAGATTAGGAGCATATCTTTGTTGGAGTTCATAATTCAGTCTACCGCCACAGTTGGACCTTGGATGAGGATGGCAGCAGTTTCTTCCTTCCCAATCTTTATGTTTCTTACTTTTATTGCCTTGTGTTTGGGATCTTCTGTTCAGTGTTGAAAAGAAGCAGTGATGGTGAATAGCCTTGTCTTATTCCCGACTTTAAAGGAAATGCCTCCAGTATTTTCCACTAAGTATGATGTTTATTTTAATTTTTGATAGTTATACTTTATCAGATGGAGAAACTTCTCTCCTAGTGCTAGCTTCTGAGGATTTTTAATCACAAATGCGTGCCGAATTCTATTAGATGCTTTTTCTGCTTCTAGATTATCCCATTTTTTCCCTTCTAACCTTTTAACGTGGTACATTTAATGAGTTTTCTGATGTTTAACATCTCTGCTTTCCTGGGATTTGCAAATATTTGAGATTTTGATATCTATGCCCTAGGTAAAGTTAGGAGATAGCCTTTTAATTCCTTTCTCTTGTATTGTTCTTCTTTGAAGTTGGTATCGGTATTATAAAAGAAGCTGAGCTTTTTAACTCTCTTTCTACTTCTGGAACAGATTTTATAAGATAAGGGTTGTCTTTTCTTTAAAGGTCTGAGAAAACCTGTCAACAAAACCACTCAGATTTGTTACAGTTTTTTAAAGGTAGGATTTTAGACCACTGCATCAATTCCTTTGATGGTTATAGATCTTTTCAGGTTTTCTATTTCTTCTTGAGTCAATTTGGAGATTATTTTTTTTCTAGAAAATTGTCCATGGCAGGTGCTAACAGATAAAAGGTGTGGGGGAAGCACCTTGAGCTGACTTATGCTACAGACACCTAGGAAGGTAGCAGGTAGGTGATCAAAGTTAAAGCATTCCAGGGCTTTCTATTATTCAGAAGGAGAAAAGAGCTATTGATTAACTTTAGACTTGAAGTCTAGTGTGCATGTCAAAAATGTCAATGTAACCACCTAAGTAGTATAAATAGACTCCATAAATGCCATGCTTGGGGGAAGATTAGAGAAAACGCAGTCAATCCAATAGAAAAGCAAGATAGGCGAGAACAGAAAAAGCAAAGAGAAAAACCTGATAAAGAGGTAGCAGGTCATTATGATGACCTTCAGGCAGCACCTCCTTTGAGGAAGCTTTCTGGACCCCCCTCTGTTCTCTGGCATCCTGGTTTTATCATCGCACAATTCCATCTCGCCGCCCGGGGCTGCCTAGCTGCCCTCTTTTCCCTCTTACTGGAAGGGCAACCCTTTGCGGGGCCTGGGCTGTATCATTTATCTCCATATTCTCCATGCCTGACATCCAGTTGGTGCCCAGTAAATGTCTGAATCTGCATGGATGGACAGATAAAAGAATAAGTGAGCAAACGAGCAAATAAATCCTGAGGCGTTGCTATGGCAGGCTCCTTGGCTACGGGGAGACATATTCATCAGAAATCACTGTGGCTGATCAGTGAATTAGGGAACCGAGGAAGTAGCTGTAGCCTTGAATTAGACTGGGGGGTGGGGGGAGTCAGTTTGAAATGCCCAAATTAAAACTGCTCATAAATTTCCGAACTGTCTGTGCAGTCCTTAGGTACTTGATCAGTGTATAGGGGTACCTCGCAATTCCTTTGCTCAGCAGTAAAATAGCCTGCATGCTTTAAGTCAGTGCTTCTTAAACATGAATGTGCACCCTGGTCACCTGGGGAGCTTGATTCGGATGCAGATTCTGGTTCAGGTGGTCTGGGGTGGGTGGGACTGGGATCCTGCCTTTCTAACAAGTTTAGTGCTGCTGGTCCACTGACCCGACGCAGAGGTTTTGCCCAAGAAGCTGGTTGACTGCAGAGTGGTCCTGAACTTGGAGAATACACTCAGATAAGAACCCTTCTGCCTTTTGGGGTTGCTAGGAAGCAGTACATGTGAAGGACCCAGGCCTGAGCAGTGTTGATGTGCTGGCTGGTGAGGGGCCTCTTGACCTCTGCCCATCACAGAACAGACTCCTCTCCAGCTCTGCCCAGGGCCCTGGGAGTGGAGTTAGTACCGAGGTACCCAGGCAGGGATCTCAGTCGCTCCTCACTTTCTGGTTTCTCAGGCCGAGCCACATGACCTGTTTGGACACGTCCTGTTTTGGGAAGGCCGCGTCTTTGCAATTCACATGTCACCCTTCTCCGACCCTGCCTCACTTTATCTGTGCAAGCAAAACCCAGGTTCCTTGCCTCTGGCTGTCGCTCCAGTGGAGGGGGGACACCAACCAGAGGCAGCTTTCCTCCCTTAGTATTTTGACATGGACCTGGAGAATAACTTCCTGACATCTACTTTCTTCTTTCTTTTTAGTCTTCCCCCACACACCTTTTTTTTTTTTTTTTTTTTTTTTTTTGGAGAAATGGCACAAAACCAGTGGGAAATTCCCCCAAATGCAGAAAAGCCACTAATGCATCTGTCCTCAGGCCAGACAGACCACAGGCGCCAGCCTCTTTCTCTTAGCTCTCTCCACGGGTCACCTTTGGGAAACAGTTCTGGCAAGCCTGTTTCTTCTAGTCTTTACCTTTGGTTAATATCGACTCCTGCGGGACCAAGAAGACTAGTGGATGGAAAGCAGGATGCTGCCTGATGGGACTTGGGGTTCCTAGGTCGTGGTCTGGATCTGGGGCTTACAGAAAGCGTCTTTTAAGCCAGAACAGGAAAACCTGCAACTTGAATGCTTTTCAGGGCTGTCTGTCTTCCACATGTCCTCATGGTCCTTAGTAGCTTTGTCCTTTCTCTGCAGAGGGAAATGCAGCCTCACCTGGCCAGGAGACAGACAGCTCTTTATCCCCTCCAGCGTAGATGCTTTAGAATGGGCTGGGGCTGCTGGCAGGGTCCTGCGTGCTGGATGCTTGTTCTGGGGCCCAGCCTTGCCTTGTTGTTCAACCTTGGCCAAGCAACCTGTTGTACCAGGTAAGTGTCTGAGTCAGGCAGGTAACATCGCTGAGCAAGACAGGCAGTCTGCTTGTTATCCTCGGCTGCCCGTTAGGGTAACTTTGCAAGCTTTCAAAGCAGCTGATACCAGATTCTAAGCGCCCCACCCCCCCCTGCTTAATTGATCCAGGGTTTTCTCAGGCATCAGGGAGCTTTAAAAAGATCCCAGGGGATTCTCGTGAGCTGCCAGGACTGAGAACCAACCGCTGCATTAGAGAGGTAGCACAATTTCTTTTCATTTTTTGTGTAGAAACTTCAGTATGGACTTTCTAATTTTCCAAGACATCCTTATTATTATTATTATTTTTATTTATTTATTTATTTATTTTTAAACTTTATTTTGTACATTTAATAATTGAAAATATAAACAATTAAAAACTAAAAAGTAAACACAGATGAATAAATATATACATTTCTCAATTAAATGTAATGGATACATGTAAATTTTTTTTTGTGAATCAAACAATATTTTACACAATATATTTGGTTCATAGTAATGCATTCATACACTATTTGTCCTTTTGTGTCTGGCTTGCTTCACTCAACATAATGTCCTCCAGGTTCATCCATGTTGCCATATGCTTTATGACTTCATTTCTTCTTACAGCTGCATAATATTCCATCGTGTGAATAGACCACAGTTTGTTTATCCATTCATCTGTTGATGTACACCTGGGTTGTTTCCAACTTTTGGCAATGGTGAATAATGTGGCTGTGAACATCGGTGTGCAGATGTCTGTTCGTGTCACTGCTCTCAGTTCTTCTGGGTATATACCCAGTAGTGGTATTGCCGGGTCACATGGCAAGTCTATATTCAACCTCTTTCGGAACTGCCAAACAGTCCTCCATAGTGGTTGTACCATCCTGCATTCCCACCAACAGTGAAGAAGTGTTCCTATCTCTCCACATCCTCTCCAACACAAACCCACAGCCAACATCATACTCAGTGGGGAAAGGTTGAAAGCTTTCCCTCTAAGATCGGGAACAAGACAAATATGCCCACTGTCACCACTGTTATTCAACATTGTACTAGAAGTTCTAGCTAGGGCAATTAGACCTTATTATTTTTTAATGTAAACTTTTCTGGATTTTATATGTTGGTAACTAAGTCAGAGGGTTTTCAAAGTGTCTGGGAGTCAAGAACAGCAAAGGGGGCTGGACCCCGGACCTGGTTGTGACCTCTGATGAGTTCTGGGTGGTCCCATGCCTCCAGCCCCCATCAGCCGAGCCTCCTCGGCCTCCTGTTCTTTCCGTCCCTTAGCCCTCTCCCTTCCCTCCTCCATACAAACAAATGCCCACTTCTCTGAGCTTACCTCCACCCGACCCTCCACCATCAGCCTGGGGGCACAGAGAGGAAGGGCAGCAAGGGCCACCAGCCCAAACACCTCCCAGGCCACCCACACAGAGCAACCTGCCCATTCACGCCCCCAGCCTAAAGCCAGGAATGTTGGCAGACACCTCTGCTGTCACCCTCTTACCACGACAGTTCTTTAAAACACAGCTCAGGACACTGCATGCACACGCCGTCCCTCTCTGGGGTGGGTGTTATCGGATTCATACAGCCGCCCCTGGGAAGTCTTCAGAGAAAGGGTTTCTGTAACAGGTCGTCTGGAGGTGGGAGAGGTAGATGCCAGCTTTCCTGACATGTTGACTTTGTTATTAATGGCAGAGGCGAGGTCACTTTGCACAGTTAACATTTTGCAAAGAACCTCATTGTCCTTCTGTCACTTAAGTGAAAACCAGTTTGGGGTTGTACTCTGTTCTTCAAAGCTTTAAATTGCCTTACAGCAGAACTTTAAGCCGACTTAAGCCACTTACAGAAGCACCCCAATAGCTCCCCCCTTAAACCTCTCAAGCTGCTTAAAGAATATCAAGGATGAGTTCTGATATTCAGCTCCCCAAAGAGGAGCAGCCCCATATTCTCCCTGATATGCCAGCTCCATCATGCCCTTTCCCCTGGGAAGCCACAGCCCCAGCCTGGACTCCAGGTGACCTATTTTTTTTTTTTTTTTAAAGCATGTCTTTTACTTTTCGTTATTGAAAATCGCAAACATAGGCAAAATTAGAATAGCAGCGTGAACCCCTATGTCCCATCACTCAGCCTTAATAATTAACATTTTGCTGCTCTTATTTCATTTATGTTCCTCTTTCACCACCAGCACACACCCCTGGTGTCCTGGTATATTTTAAAGGAAATTCCAGATATTATAGCTTTTCACCCATAAACATTTTAGTGTGTATCACCAATAGATAAGGACTAAAAAAACAACAACACCCGAAACCCATACTACCACTATTATATTCATCAAATGAACAATTTCATGATATCTTTTAATACCCATTCCACATTCAATTCTATCCCCCGAGTTTTTAAAAAAATTGGTCTATTGGAATCAGGACCCAAACCAATATTGCATTCGGTCAATCTATCTCTTAATTCTCTTTTAATTTCTAATTGTTGCTGCTCACCGTCCCCCCCCCCCCTTTTCCTTAATTCCATTTATTTGAAGACCCTGGGTTGGGTCTAAATGGTGTTTGTCCTGTAACCATTCCCATATTCTAAGAGACCTTGTACTCAAAGGATGCCTGAGTCTGGGCCTCTTCCCTGACCTGCAGACATTGATGGGCTATTGTGTGTCCACTGCCTGGCAGAATCTCACCACCAGTTCCTAGACTCGGGCGACAATTCTCTAACACACTTGTGCTGACGGAGAGCTCACTCCCTCACAAAGCAGCCTGCTCCACGGTTGGCCTGTGCTCTCTGTTAGCACACTTTCCTGGGAACACCATGCTCGGTATTTCATGTTGGTGGGTGTTTCATGGAATAACAACTACTGTTAACTCTGACTCCGGGTCAGGCATTGTTCCAAGCGTGTTACGTGCGTGAGCTCGTTTAATGTTAACATTTGCGTTGGACAGATGAGTCAGCTCCGGCCTTGTCCACCTTCATAATTTTCTGCAAAATCTGGTATTAGTTTTTTCTCTTGTTGTGGGAACTTCTGCGTGGCGGGAAGCCCCAGTTTACTACACTGGTTCATGCTTCAGGACTTTGGAAAAATGGTGGAGACTTAAAAGTCCAGTTTGGAGCGTCATGTTCTCGAGAGCCGTTTCTGGTCTGGGATGCATGTGCCGGCCTCAGGTCGGGGTCAGGCTAAGGGACTTGCTCCCAGCTGCTGAAGTCCTGCTTTGTGGGGTGGGGCGGGACAGATACCCAGCTTCAATCCAGGCCCTCACTGAAGCCCTTGTAGGAGTTGCCAGCCCCTGTTCTTCCCATCTGAAGTTTATTTAGTGTCTAGATGAGATGGCCACTCCCAGACCGACACCCCCGCCCCACCTCTGTGAGTGCTCTGCACCGACAGGCTTCTCATCTCTCCAGCCAGTGGCCCTTTCTGCTCCTTGTCTTTGGCACCTCTGTGTGGACCACCCAGTGTTCATTCAGCCCTTTAGAAGACAGAGTCCCTTCTAGAATGGGTACAAGTCGTAATCAGCTAAGTCATAAGAAACGGCCTCAACGAGACTCAGTTTCCTTCTGTCCCACTCTCTTACACTCCCTCGATGTCTATGTCTCCCTCATTTCTGCTTCCAGAACAGACTGTGCCTCTCCACCCCTCCCACCCCACAGCTCTCCTGGTCCCTGGGGAAATCAGGGTGTGAAGGTGAGGTCATGTTCTAATTCCCCCCCCCCCCCCGTCTTACTCCAAGGTCACCTTGCATTTTATGCCCAAGCAGGCAAAGCACCTGTCTCCAGCTCCCCCAGCCCTCTCTGCACAGATGGGTCTTGGGCTGGCAGCCTGGTCATATCAGCCTTTTTGCTTATCTTCCACTCCAAGCCCACGTCTCTGATACTCTGGATGTTTCTTCTCCTCCCAGTGCCACGTGACTACACAATTGGTCCCGTTGTTGGGCAGAGCTCCAGCCAGTCGGACTTGCAAGGCTTTAAAGCGACAGCTCATCCATGTCCAGATCATGCTTCTGACTTGGCCAGATTGGGAGTCTGGCAGTCTGATAGTGACCCCCAAAGATATGCCCACACCCGAATCCTTGGAACCCGTGACTGTTACCTTATTTGGAAAAAGGCTTTTTGCAGATGTGATTAAGGACCTTGAGATGGGGAGATTATCTAGGTGGACCCTAAATGCAGTCACAAGTGTCCTAATGAGAGAGAGGGGGGCAGAAGGAGATAAGGCACTCACAGGAAAGGAGGAGGCCATTTGACTACAGAGGCAGAGATTGGAACAATGTGGCCAAGAGCCAAGGAACAATGGCAGCCACCAGATGCTGGAAGAGGCAAGGAAGAGATTTTCTGCTAGAGCCTCTGGAGGGAGCTCAGTCTTGTTGATGCCTTGAATTTGTCTCAGTGAAATGGGTTTTGGACATCCGGTCTCTTGAAACAGTGAGGGACTACTCTTCTATTGTTACCAAGATTGTGGTAGTTTGTTATAGTGGCCATAGAAAAGTAATACAGGGGGTATTTAGAAATGCAAATATTTTGGGGAGAGGAGCTTATCCACAAGTGGAGGCTGAAGGAAGGGGCTGAATCTCTGAATATGCTCTGCTTTCTGTTATTTGAGTGTTGCCAAATAGAATATCAGCCAGGACTCTCAAATCGGTTTCAAACAAAATGGAGTTGGTGTAAGTGAAACATTCCCAAGAAGTTTACCTTCAGGTATGGTTTGATCAAGGGGCTTAAACAATGTCAGCAGCCTGATGTCTCTTTTTACCTTTCTGTCCCTTCTTCCTCCTCTCTCTCGCTAGTCCCTTTTCTTCTGTTTTGGCCCCATCCCCAGTAAGGTTTTTCCTGCAAGGTGTCAAGGTGATCACCAGCAGTTTCAGGTTTACACCTTAACATAATGGAACTTCCTTTTCTCAATAATCCCAGCCGCAGTCCAGCGATTGAGTCTGAAATGATTGTCTTGGTTCACTTGCCTGTCCCTGAACTAGTCACTGTGGCTAGGGGAATGAGATTTGCTAATTGGACAGACTGGGACCATGAGGACGGAGAGTGGAGGAAAGGTGGTTCCTGAGAGGAAAATCAGGTGCTCTCGTCAGAATGAGAGGTATGGCTGCTGGGCAGGCAGGCATAGAAGATAGCTGCTACAAGGTGCTTCTAGCCTGGTGGTTCCTAACGCTAATAAGAGATGCCTCTGCAGGCCAAGGTGGGTTCCAGGCCACAAGATCGTTAGGGCGTGCTTGGAAATGCCTGACCATGCCATGAGCCTTTCCTTCTGCCCCGGCTGCTGGCACAAGAATCCCAGATATGAAAACCAGGTTCACAGTGCCCACACATCGAGGGGCCCAAAAGATGAAGAAGCTGAGCAGGGAGGTCCCTGAAGATGGAAGATTGAGCAAGAGAGCCAAGAAAGCTGTAGCAGCAGCTGTGGCTGCCGGGGCCTTGCATTTGAAGATCACGTTATCAAAGCATCTTTGAACTTCTGCTGGCATTTACTTGACCACTGTTCAATCTGGTGAAGGCTGATTTTGGGAAATGGAAAAGGGAAGTGGGGGTGAGCACTTTTGCTGCAGTGGGGCTCTTTTTGGCAACTCTTTTTGCTGTGGCTGGATGAGAGCACGCTTCCTCTGCCCCTTACAAATGGGACCCTGGGACTGGATGTTCTTGACGGGTGTGTTTGACCAGGGAGGGTGACCCGCCACTTACTAGCTAGACGTGCATACACCCACCTGGGGGACGTTACTAAACTATTCTGAACTTTAATTTCCTCCTCTGTACAATGGGGATAATTCTAAAACTGACAGCCAGTGTTGGGGCAAAGATTAAATGAGTGAGTGTTTGTAAAGTGGTTAGAACTGTGCCTAGCATATTGGAAGTATCACTTAAGAGTTTCCTCCTGTCTCAGACATTGGTGTGAATATGAAATGAGTTGATGAATGTTTAAGACAGGGGTGGGGGGGGAGGGGCACTCATTGTGTTCCCCTAATTGAGTTTAAGCTCCCTCTGGGCAGGACCCTTTGTCTTGCTTACTTTTTTTTTTTTTTAAGATTTATTTATGCCCTCCCTGACCCCCTCGTTGCACTTGCTGTCTGGTCTCTGTTTATCTTCTTTTTAGGAGGCACCGGGAACTAAACCTGGGGTCTCCCATGTGGGAGGGAGGCACCCAATTGCTTCAGCCACCTCTGCTCCTTGCTTGTTGTGTCTTTCATTGTGTTTCCTCATTGTGTCTCTTTGTTGTGTCATCTCGCTGCATCATCTTGTTGCGTCAGCTTGCTGCGTCAGCTCACTGTCTTGCTCATCTTCTTTAGGAGGCACCGGGAACCAAACCTGGGACCTCCCATGTGGTAGGCAGGCGTCCAACTGCTGGAGCCACATCCACTTCCCTGTCTTGCTTACTTCTGAGGGTCCCAAGCACAGAGTAGACCACCCAGCAAGCGCTTATTGATGTGTGTTCTGCAGTAGACACTCTGACACGTGTTCCCAAACCCCCAAGTATCTGAGTTATCTTGTCACTGTCAGACTGGAGCCATCGCTTCCACATGTGGTAGTGGAGATGGTGACCTTGGCAGAAAATGGGTAATTTCACCAGAGAAGTTAAGCCCTTCGCTGTGTCGTGCAGAGGGTACAGAGTAGCGGGGACGCACCAGGGGTGCAGGATGCAGGGACACTGATGCACCCATGACAGGTACCACCGGGGCTGCGCTCATCCTTTAGATGGGAGCGAGTGGGCACTCCTTTAGTCAGAAGGACAAAAGTCAGTTCCTGTGGTGGAATCCCTGTGTAGCCCCCAAAGACACCCTCGGCTCCCTCTTCCTGACTCATTCTGGGAAAAACCGGGAACCATGGGGTGGGGTTCGGGGTTGCCTTTGCTGGGGGGATGACAGCTCTGTGTGCCCCCCTGCAGTCTGTGCTGGCTGGAAAGGGGGTCCTGAGCACAACCTCCCTCCTACCTCCACCCCAGCTATGGCAGTCCTCACCCCTGGAGTTGGGGGGCAAGAGAGCGTTTGGGGAGACTGAGATCTCTGGGACTGTTAGGAATTATTATCCGTTAATGGTGGCTCAGCAGTATTGGGGGAAAGAAGAAAGGGCAGCAAGACAATGGGGATGTGGACAGCTCGGACTTGCTAGTTCAGGGGTTTCTGGTAGCAAAAAGCAACCTGACAGCAAAGCAGAATTAGCTGGATTTGAAGAGATCAAAAGAAAATCCATGCCCACTGTGCTTGTGCCTGATTATTTATTTATTTAAACAAACCTCCAATGACTTTCTTTTTTTATGTTTTTTTTTTTTAAGATTTATTTATTGACTTTATTTTTCTCCCACTCCCACCCCCACCCCCCCTTTTGCTGTCTGTGTCCGTTTCGTTGGGTGATCCTCTGTATCTGTTTCCTGCCTTTTCTTCTGATCCTTCTCCTCCAGTCTTCACCGGGATTCCGACCCTAGGGCCCTCCGATGTGGGAGAGAGGCACTCTACCGACTGCGCCACCTCAGTTCCTGGTCTCCAGCATGTCTCGTCTTGGCTCTCTCCTGTGTCTCTCCCTTGCTGCGTCATCTTGCTGCGTGGCTCAGCAGGGCCTGGCTCACCTGCACACCTTCTATTTTATTTTTTACCAGGAGGTCCTCAGGGATCGAACCCGGGTCCCTCCGTATGGTAAATGGACACCCAACCACTTGAGCCACATCTGCACCCCCCAAGATACATTTTATATGTTTTTAAAATTGATGTATATCTTCTGTCTCTCAAACAAGAATCATTTGAGGGTGGTTCCCAAACAGATGGAATCTACTCTCAAATATTCAGCAGAATGGTAAAAATTCATCCTTGATGGTGAATCAGACTACCTCCATGATCTCTAAAAGCTGACTTCTCTGTGGAAATGAACTTGGCCTAGGGACACTGGGAACCAACAACTGCCCACTGTGTTAGACTACGTGAGTTTCTCAGTCTCAGCACTGTTGACATTTGGGGCTGGAAAATTCTTTGTGGGGGGCTGGCCTGTGCATTGTAGGATGTTTAGTAGCATCTCTGGCCTCTGCACACCAGATGTCAGTAGCTCCATGTGACAGGACACTGAAGAATGGCCCCCCAATGATGTCTATGTCTTATTCCCAGGACCCTGTAATTATGTTAGGTTATGTGGCATAGAAGAATTGAGGTTTCTAATCAGCTGACCTTGAGATGGGGAGATTATCCTGGATTATCTTGGGGGGTGGGGGTGGGGTGCCAATGAGATATCAAGGTCCTTCAAAGTCAGAGATTCCTAACAAGGGGTCTGTGAGCTTGAATTGAAATTCGAAAAATGTTATTCTGGAAAGCAGATGTGGCTCAAGTGATTGGGCATCCGTATACCATATGGGAGGATCTGGGTTCGATCCCCGGGACCTCCTGGTAAAAAGGCGAGCAGGTGAGCTGGGCCTGTGTGGCTAACCACGCAGCAAGATGATGACGCAACAAAAGAGAGATGCAGGGTAGAGTCAAGGCGAGATGCGCCAGAAACCAGAAACTGAGGTGGCGTAAGTGACAGGGTGCCTCTCTCCTACATCGGTGGTCCCTAGGATCAAATCCCGGTGAAGCCTAGAGGAGAAAAATGAGAAGAGAAGGCAAGAAACAGCCACAGAAGATCACCCAGAATGGACACACAGCAAGTGGGTGGGTGGGGGGGTGATAAAAACAAAACAAACATTATTCTTGTGGGGATGTGTTGGTGCGGGCGTAATCTATTTATTAAATAATACACAGTATAGTGTGAACTTAGTAAGGAGTCCATGGTTTTCACCTGACTGGCAGAGGGGTAGTGGAACAAAAAAGGTTAAGAAGCCCTAGTCTAAGTAGAAGAGGGAGGCAGAAGAGAGAGAAACAAAGAGGTGGCAGAGTGAGAGGGACTCAGCCCAGCGTTGCTGGCTTTGAAGGTAGAGGAAGAGGCTATTAGCCAAGGAGTGCAGGTAGCCCCTGGGAGCTGATTTTCCCCTAGAGCCTCTAGAAAATTCTCCCCTAGGTCCCCAGAAGGAACACAGCACTGCCAACCCTTAATTTTAGCCCATGGAGACCCATTTCGGATTTCTGAGCTACAGAACTGTGAGATGATAAATTTGCGTTGCCTTAAGCCGTGATGCGTGTGGTAATTTGTTACAGCAGCAACGAGAAACGAATATACCCACCTACCTCCCCTCGCCTCCCCACTCAAGTCGTTGCCAAATGTCCCTGGGGGGCAAAACCGTCCCTGGCTCAGAAACACCGGCAATGTGGGGCGCCATATTGTTTCCCTAGAAACTGGGAGAGGGAAGAGTTTCTCTGTTCTGTGAAGAGAATGAGGTTGGTAGAGGGTCCACCCAGCAAGGTTCACTCTGGGCGGAAGGAACCCGTGGGGGGTGGGGTGGGGCGGGAGCCGGCTCCCCCTCCCCCATTCACATGGCCATTAAGGGGGTCCTTTTGGTGCTTATGCACTTTGGGACAGAGCTAGAAAAGAAGCTGAACTTACTGCAATTGCACCATAAAAGAGAATATAAAAATGCAATAAAACGCTAGAATGTCAGCCGAAGCAGGATGCCTAGCAGACACTGAGGCAAGGAGGGGATGGCACGCCAGGGTGCTCCTGGCACGGTTTGTGGGAGTCCTGGCTGGGGAGGAGAGGCTGGGGGCCACCAAGTCCGGGCTCTGGGCCAAACAACCCCTTCCCTCCCCGCCCCGGTTTCTTGGGCCCAACCCCAATGCTGTAATTCTGTTTATTTTGCTGAATACGAAATCCATATGGTTCTGATTTCTTCCTTGTAATCCGTCATCTCTGTGTGACTTAGGAGCCAGAAACCACGCAAAGCCGCCTTTGAAGTTGTTGTTCTGGGGTAAGTAGGAAGTTGTGCTCTTCCAGGGTTCAGTGGGGCAGCCATGAGGTTCACTTTTGATTCGAAAACGGCTCCAGGAGTTTGTAGTGGGAAGTGGGCTGGCAGGGCTCTGGGCTTGGCCAGAAGGAGGAGGAGTGGGAGCGTTTGCGGAGACCACGGTAGAATTGCAACAGCCCAGCTTCTTGCCGTCAGCTTTGGTCCCGGGGACTTCATTCCAGTCTGCTGTCTCGGGGTGGTCAGGGGAGCTGTGACCTACCTGATGGGCAACAGCTTGCCATGCCCAAGGGCAGACTAAAGGCAGAAGCAGGGAGAGAAGAAAAAGACAAGGATGAGGCAGTGAGAAAGTAGGATGTGGAGAAGGACATTGCCTGTATCCATGGCTCATTGATATGAAAGGGACACAATAGGCCAGTTGTCTAGGTGGATCTAGCTGGCATGGAGGTCAGCGGTTCCCAAATTCCAGCACGCCTTAGAATCGCCCTCAAAGTTTGTTAAAACACAGATTGCTGGGCCCTACCGCCAGAGTTTCTGATTTGGTAGGTCTAGGGGAGGGGCCCAAGATTTTGTCCTTTCTGACAAATTCCCATGTGATGTGAAAGATGCGGGGCCGAGGACTCCACTTTGGAGAACCATTGGGCAAAGAACACGAAGTAAATAACCAGTATCATTTAACTTGATACTAATAACCAGTAGTTCTCAGAACTTTACAGTGTATGTGTGAGGATCTCCGGTTTGATCAGTGAGGAGACAGCATTGTCATCACTGATTATTTTTTCAGGGTGGAACATTCATTTTTAAAATTATCATACAGTAAAATGGACTGTTTTAGTATACAGTTCTATGAATTTTAACACCACATAGGTTATAGTGAGTTGTGGAACTGTTATCTCAACCAGGATAAGAACAGTTCCATCCCCCTGCCAAAAATCTCTTCATACTGTTCCTTTATAGTCACACCTGCCCCTACCCCAACCCCTGATCTGTTCTCCACCCTATGTTCTGTCTTTTCAAGAATATCGTATAAATGGAATCATACAATGTGTAACCTTTAGACACTGGTTTCTTTCACTCAACATAATGCCTATAAGAATTATCTAAGTTCTGCATCCTGGGAATCCACAGTTCATTCCTTTTTGTTGCTCTGGTTTTCCATTGTATGGATGCACCACATTTTCTACAGCCATTCCCCTGTGGGCAATCTTTTGGACTATTTCCAGTTTGACATTTTTATAAATAATATTCTCTGAACATTCATGTATAAGGTTTTGTATGGAGTTAAGCTTTCATTTGTCTTGAGTAAATACCTAAGAGTGGGATTGCTGGGTTGTGTGTATGGGAAGTATATGTCTTACTTTATAGGAAACTTCTGGACTGTTCTCCAGATAGCCTGTACCCTCTGGCATTCCCTCTAGCAATGTATGAGAGTTCCAGTTGCTTTGCATCCTTGTCGGCACTTGGGATTGTCAAAATTTATTTTAGTCATCCTAGATCATCCCCTATTTTAAAATGTATGTGAGTCAAAAAATGGCTCAGAGATTGTCCCAGGTTGCTCAGCGTCTTAGCAGCCCCTTAAAAATGCAAATTGGGCATTCTGGGGTGGGGTGGCTGTGCTGAATGAGAGCAATGGAAGATTATTCCACATGCCAAATCAAGGAACCGGTAGTTTCTGCGTGGTGCTGGGGGCTTCAGTGAAATCCAAAGCATGTGTGGCAGGGCTAAGACATATGCTCAGGGAATAGGGAAGCTAGAGATGAGTAGGAAAAGGTGGCAGCAAAGAGCAGGTGCATACCCTAGAACCATAAGATGGAAGGCAAGCAGGCTGCTTCTCCATCCTCCCATACTCCACTTATTTTAAGGTGGACGCTCAGACGGTGAAGCAGCCTGGGAAATGTCACTCAGCTTGCTCGTGGCCCCTTGACTCTCTGCCAGTGGTGGGCAGTGTAGAAGGCTGCCTTGGTTTCCAGAAGCACCCTTATAATAGCACCAGGGCCAGTCATGGGCTACTTGCCCTTTGTGCTTAAGGAATAGAACTTCTGCAAATTGATATACCTGGTCCAGGGAGAGATAGCTCACTCAGTATTTTGGCCTCGGATCTGCTCCAAGCAGGGTTTGTCTTTAGGAAGGAGCTTGTTTGGGGGTGGGGGGGTGATGGCTGCAGCTAAAACCAGAGGAGGTGACTTCATGGGAGGAAGAGGTTCACGGAGGCCGAGACCTTTCTCCAGAGGCTGTCCCACCCACCCTCGGGAGGACAGTGGGTGCAGCTGCCCTGGAAGGCTGTGGACATGCTTTCCTGATTGCAGAATACTTGTGTTTCATTCTGAATATCATTTGTTTGGTTGCCACAGCAACGTCAACTCTATTTTAATGCTAACCTGCGTGGCTGCAACTTTCTATATATAAATGCTGCTTTTGCACAGTGAATTAGCTGATGCCACGGGGAAGCCGCGGATGTGGAACGGGTGGCAGAAAATGACCAGTATGTCCCACTTGAATGAGGAGGGACCGAAGGGCTGAGGTGAGTTGGAACCCTGGCTGCTGGTTTCTCTCTGGTCCAGGCACTCGAAGCTGAGTGGAGCAGGTTGAGGCTGAGGTGGCCTGCAGGGAGCAAGACAGGAGAAGCTTCTTGCTGGGCTGGGACTCGGCTCTACTGTGGAGGGGCTCAAAGGGACTGTTCTGTTTCCACACTTGTCCTCGATGCCCCCTAACTGTACCACCTCATTCCTTCAGGGTGTCAGGGTCTCACTGTGACTCACGGCTTGGGCCAGCAGAAGTCTCTTGAGACGGGCTCAGTGGGCAGTGAGCTTTCCTTGGTCTCCTCTGACCTGCCGCTGTTTCCTGTCCCGTATCCTTGCCTCCTCTGTTTTGCCTTTTCTCTATTCTCCAGTGTGGCCTGTCCCTATCGGGGCCAAATGGCTCCAAACGGTGTGGGTGGAATTCTCCGGAGAAGCCAAGAAGATTAAACCTAGAAGGGACCTCGGGAATCAGCCAGCCCAGCCCTCGCAGTCTGTGGATGAGGGGGCAGCCCAGGGAGCTGACGTGTCCTGCCAGGTCTCGCCTACCCAGGCATGGACCAAAGCGCGGCTGGAACCCAGGTCCACTCTGACCTTTGACTTGCTCATGTGTGCATGAGTGTGTACACCTGTCTGAGTGTATGTACCAGGGTTAAAGGGACTGTGAAGAGGGCAGCACCCTCGGGGACATTCCTTTCTCATGTAGCAAGTTGGGGGACTGTTTACGAACACAGGATTATATAATGTGATTGGAAGCCAGATAGGCTCCTGGAGAAAGCATGGAGCTTGGAGTCTGGAAAATTTGAATTCACATGGATTCACCCACTATCTACTTGTGTGAGGATTTTGTCAGTGTTTCTGAGCTTCCTTTTTCTATGTAAATACTAGATGTGCTAAATATTGTCCCCTTTGCCCTGTTGGGATGAGAACCTGTCAAGGACAGTGTATGGGCATGATGAGTGCGGGATGCGCCTAAGGGTAAAGTGGTCTGTACACCATAAGGCAGTCTATAAGCATCTCTTCTCCCGTGGCTGGTGGAGGGAGGAGGAACTGGTAGACTAGAGGACTTTGGTAGAGTCAGAAGAGTTCCAGAAGACTGGGTTTCATGACACTGTGCAAACTGCCGTACAATTTCATAGTCATTAGCGTGTCTGTTTGGGCTCCCTCTCCTATAACAAACAGTCAACAAATATCTTGAGCGCATTGGATCCAAAGACTTGGGTCCTGTTCCTGAAAGGAGAAAATATGTACCATTACCATCTAAGCACCCATGAGTGGGATACAGTCCACAGGGGCTGGGAGACTCAGAATTGGGTACTAGTCTTCTACCTGGATGGGTCAAGAAAAGTCAAGCCAAGGAAAGGAATCCTTTCTAGGAGCTTTTGTTATTGAGATGGAGGCAAGGGAGGGAAATATAAAATAAGAGATCGGGATGAGGTAAAGCAGTGGCTTTTGAACCGTGAACCATGAGTGTCAGTGCCAACCAGTTCCAAAAACAGAATGGAAAATCTCCAGAGTGCATTGCATGTGGTAAGAGCAAGTTTTGTTGCATGAAACTTTTGCTTTGTGTATCTACTGGGTTGTGAAATGAGATGTTATTTTATTTATTTATTTTTTACCTTGGGTCCAAAAAGTTTGGAAATTGGCCTTGAGCAGTGGCTGAAGGAGGCTGGACTCTCTCCTGGAGATGGAGGGAGAACCATGGAGGGTTTTCCAGCCGGGCAGAGCCCTGGTGCCAGCGTCATTTTGCGACACTGCGGTGGCACCGGATGCAGTGCAGTTAAGTTGGGAGCATGGGGTCTGGGGCTGGGCGGCAGAAGCCCCTTCTCCCTGTGGCCTCAGATGAGAAGGGAAGTTCCCCGGGGGGCTTGATGGAGAGCAGTCGTGCATCAACTGCCCACCTCACTTTGCACTCATCCCAGCAGCCCCAGCGTTCCCCCTCCAGGGCCCTGAGCCCTGCAGGCTTGGATACTGTCCTCCGAGGGATAGAGCCCACCTTCCTTGCCACCAGACCCCACGCTCCAAGGGTGCTGGCTTCCTCCGCTGGGTCTCGCCAACCTATGGGAATTTTTCTGCTCCCTGTGACTTGTCATCCCATCTTCAGACCCCAAGGATATGTGTCTTTCTGAGCCTTGCCAGGCTCCTGAGCCTGGTTCCCTAATCCTTGCTCATTTATCAGAGTGCTCAGTGTGTGCCTTTGCCTCTGACCCCTGCCTTCTGCCCCTCTCCTTTGCTGGATGTACCCCACGTGCCTCACTCCTTAACCCTCCCCTTTGGAACATTCTCATCAGCCAATGGGATGCCACTGTTGCCACAGACTGAGTGGGATGGAATTTCCTGGGTAATTTCTGCCCCGGAAGCCTTGTCTTGTGCTTTCTGCTCAGCCAAGGAAGGTTAGGTCCAGGCTGGAGGAGCACAGCTCGGGGATGGGAGGAGGGAGTGGGCCCCAGGTTTGGAGCCCTTGGAAAGTGAGCACAGACCCAGGACCAGCCTCACCTGCAGGAGGTGTTGGTAGCGAAAGGTGCTGACCAAAGGGCCAGCTGATACTGGGTGTGCAAAGACTGACCCCTTAGTCTAGGAGAGGACAGTGTTCAATTTTTAAAGCTCAAGGGCCCTCTCTTCCTAATTTGCTTACACAGCCACCTGACAGGTAATACCGGAGGTTGTATACTGGTGGCCAGTGGGCTGAATCAAGGGCAGGACTGTGTTTTTGTTATTTCTTGGTTTTGTTTTGTTCTTTTGCCCATGCTTTCCTTCGGAAACTTTTGAGTTGGTTGCTAACATCTAAAAATCTGGAGATTTCACCTTAAGAACTCAGATTCCCAGCTTCTCTTTTAAAAGGTGAGAGGCTGGGGAGCAGGTGTAGCTCAGTGGTTGAGCACCTGCTTCACATATACAAGGACCCAGGTTCATTCCTGGGTACCTCCTAATAAAAAAAAAAAAGTGAGAGGCTTTGGCAACACCGAGCCTGCTATCACGCTGAGCAGTGGGTTTTCCAGTTTGCCACAGTCCCCACCCTTCTCTGCTGTTCCTTAGCACTGAGGCCAATGATGGAACAGCTGCCTTTGTTGCCTTTAGGATGTTTTTCTTGTGGTTAGAGGACAAGTGAAATCTTGCCTGCACCCCTGTCTACAAAAAGAGGGAAAATAAGAGGCCATGTTTTTCAAGATGTTTTGAAGAACCTGTCCTTTTTTGGAAAGTGATTCATTGGTCTGCTATACATCAATTTTCTAGGTTCAGGGGTAGATTTAGAACAGGCTTTTTTTCTCCCCCTCTAGATCAGTGGTGCTCAAAGGGTGAACCGGCAGCAGCCTCCGGAATTTGTTAGAAATGCGAATTGTTGGGCCCCATGCAGACCTATTGATTCAGAAACTTGGGGGCTGGGGCCCAGCAATCTGTGCTTTAAGAACCCTTCTGAGACAGGCTGAAGTTTGAAAACCTCTGCTTTAAATGGCTGGGTCTTGACAAAGGAAGACCAATGCTCAGAATTCGGATGCCATCCTAGCCAATGTTGTCACCACTTTCCATCCATCTAGGACCCGCAGGGGAAGAAAGGGGAGGATTCCTAGAAGTGAGGGAATTAAGGGTTATACTCCCCAGGCATGTTCAGTGGACACCCCTGAGTTACAGGAGGCCTCCCAGCTCCCAGCTTACGAAATGTCAGCAAATCCCAGCCCTTTTGTGTCCAGCCCCTGGGCTATTCAGCCCCTCCAACCCTGGGTCCCATCATAGCAACCACGATGAACAGGCCTGGCGCCTCCCACTGTCCTGGGGAGATGGTATCGGGCCTCCTGCCCATGGGACCAGCTGTGGGTGGTCCCTGCAAACAAGGCCGGGGAATTAGGTCACGTGGAGAGGGACCAGATGGGCTGCTCCAGCTCATCATGGTTAGCCAGGCATTCAGGGGCTAGGGACCTCTGGATGAAAATAATTGGCCAGTTCTTTTAAAAGCATGTAGCTTAGCACCCATGACCCATGTACATTTCCTATCTAGCACTGCTAATCAGACTGATGTTTTGCTCTCTGGCTTTCATCACTACAGGAGACAGACAAAGTGAGCCAGGAAAGCAGGTCTTTCCCAGTGTATTTAGTTGGAGGGTCCCAGACCCTTGAAGATCGTTTTAGGGGCCCCCTACCAAGCCATTGAGGATTTTTGTCCCCTGGCCCACTTTGCTCACCTGTGTTTTAGGGAGCCCCTAGCAGCATTTAAGCATATAAGACCCCTCTTAGTTTAAAATAGATGAACGCATGAGCTCTACTTAGGCCTCTGCCTTCTCATCTCCCTCCCTTCCTTTACCCTCACCCTTGGTGCCTGTGTGACCCCAGTAAAGTAAGAGAGCCACTTTGGAGAGGGCCTGGCATATCCTACTCCGGAAGTGGAGGGAACTCCATCTATTCAACCCTTATTTACCGGGTGCATTTTCTGTGCCTGGGCACAGATTTGAGCAGGACCGGATGCTTGTTCTCCAGGAGCTCAGACCAGCAGAGGTGAGGACACCTCATTACAGGACATCAGACAGGAGCAGCTGTGGGGGTGAGGAGTGGGGGAGGGGAAGGTGCACCCCAGAAGGGAGGAGCCTGGCCCATCAGACAGACTGAGGTGGGTCCTCCTCTGGGTCAGAGACTCGAACTCGGGCCTCTGGAGTTCAGCCTGGATGGGAGGGGCTTCATGGGGTCTAAAGCATGAGCAGACCTCCATGAGAATGGAGCCTCTGCCCAGCCGCTGCCTCTTGCTTCCTGTGGGTGGGCAGGGGCTGGCTGCCGGCACTCCTAGCTCTACCCGCTCACACATCCCACCGCTCAGTTACGCTGTTTGTGGCACTGCGTTGACATCCTTCTAGGGTGTCATTTCACCCATGGGTGCTGGTCAGGGCTCTTTGCTGGGGAGATGCTTATCTTGGCACTTTCCTACCTACCCTGCTAGCAGCCCTTGTCTCCCTCCTGGGACCTTTCCTTCCCAGGGAACGGGCTCTCTGCTGGCCATTGGCTATTATCTTCTCGGTGTGGAATTGATAATTAGGGACTTGGCTGCTTGTAGCTTTGTCCCTGGAATATTTACCTTCTGATGGAGGATTCCTAGACACTGTGGAGGAATCTCAGGTACAGTGGAGGAATGAAGAAGGCAAGAGGGCAGGCTGGGTTGAGGAGGTGTTTGCACTAGCTGTAGAGACAAGCTCGGTCTGTGTTTTGTTAGTTGGGAGAACTTGGGCAAATCACAGAATACTCTTGAGTCTCAGTTTCCTTGACTATAAAATGAAAATAAGAATCCTTCCCTCCCAGGTTTCCTGTAAGAGTCAAAAGAAGCTTGTGTGTGTATGTGTGTGTATATGTTTATAAATAAAAGTTACTGGCCTGCAATAGACAGCTTTTCAGAAACTGAGAACTGATGAGGTATAGGAGATGGAGCTGACATTGAGGACATGTGATGATAGGGAAAAGAAACCTGACCATTTGTCTTCCTTACTATCCAACCTATCTCGTTTTTAGGAGCTGGGAGTAATGGGGACGGTTATCATCCATGGCAGTATAGTTCAAGTGAAGGCTTACACATGTAGCCTCTTGGGATAGGTTGCCATGGTGTTGGGCTGGTTGGGGTCACAGCTTTTAGTGGAAGACCATTTGATTCTCCGTGGGTTTTCCAGGACTCTCCAGTTGTTTTTTTTTTTTTTGAGATACTGGGGATTGAACCCAGGACCTCATACATGGGAAACAGGTGCTCAACCACTGAGCTACATACACTCCACAATGAGAGTTTTTTCATTTGTTTGTCTGTTTTGTTTTAAGAGGTATCGGTGATCAAATCCGGGAAGCAGGTGCTTAACCACTTGAGCTACATCTGTTCCCCCTCTCCAGCTTCTGAGGATGTTTGTGGCCCCAGGGGACTTGAGACCCATGGATTTTACTGGTCCCTCCTGATGGTTCCCTAAATCCCAGTCTTGTTGGTGTCCACCTCACGTGCCCTTCTGCCTGCGCCTTTGATCAGCTTGTCTATGTAGGAAAGGTTAGAAGGGGTCAGCGGGCTATTGGGAAAACCCAAGCGGTGAAACATGCCTGACTCAGCACTGGTGATGTCAGCTCTGCTCAAAGTTTGCTTGGTGAGTTGACGGAGCTGAGAAGGTATGGGGTGAAGCGAATATTTACGGAGTACCTATCATAAAGTTTCTGCCCTCTTACGTCATCCTTATAAAAATTCTGTGAGGTAGATGGGGGTATTTCCATTTTTACACGTGGAAAAACAAGGGTCAAAGAGGTGATGTGACTTGCCCGAGATTCTGTGGACAGTAAGCCTGGGAGCTTAGATTTGAACTTCCTCTATGCCTGGCTGAAGGTTAGAAGCTGGGTTTGGGGGCAAGCAGATGGCTGGCTGTGGTCAACGAGTGGTTTGCTGGGGGCCGTATCTTCTGCTTATCCCTGCCCTCAACCCAACCCGTCCATGCACGCCTCTAGGAATGCTCTTTTTAGGACCCCCAGGAATGTTTCAGGGCCTCCTTGTTTGAATGGAGCTTTGCATCTTAATGAGCGGGGGGTGGGGGGGCGATAGGCAGAAGAAGCTTTGCCAAAAGGAAAAATAAAGTGCATTGATGACTTCATTCCTCTTGTGTGCACAGATGTTTCCTCCCAGCGTCCCCTCCCTCACGGGGCTCACTGGCCGCAAACAGATGGGAAGTGTTTCGCTGGTGGGGCAGAGAGCTGGACTCAATGGAAGGGGTCCCCTTGCACAGGGCCGGTTGGGGCTGACCTGGAGAGCCTTCCAAGGGGGGCTTTGGCTTCCCCTGTGCCATGAGATGGCAGCTAGTCCCCTCACCAGACTGCTAACATCAGCACCAAGGTTTAGGGCGGCTATGGAGAAGGAGGGCATTTTGCATCTAGACTGGAGACTTGGTGTCCAGTTCTCCAGCTGTCTCTGTGTCTCTGTTTCTCCATCTATAAAGTGTCAAGATGGGATTAGATCTCTCTGAGGTTCCTTCCATCTCAAACTTTATGATGGCCTTGCATTGGTTGAGAAAGTTCTTCACCGTTGCTTATTTTATCTTTTTTTTTTTTTAGGAGGTTCTGGGGATTGAACCTGGGACCTTGTACATGTGAAGAAGGTGCTCAACCACTGAGCTACACCCTCTCCGCTTCATTTTATCTTAATTCACTTTGTTTTCTTACAAATAAAACTCTCCATGTTCCAAGCCTCTTCGCCATTTTAAAGATAATGCAATGAGCCCTAATCAGATAAACAAGTCATCTTGGGAGATGGTGAGTGAGATGAGAAGGATTTTATTAGGATATGTACATTCACTTGCTTGTTAGAGGAAATAATTTTTAAAAAATGCATTAAAAATGAATATGCCCAGTGTCGAAAACTTAGAAAAATAGAGAAAAGCAGAAATAAGAAAATATTGGGGATTCTTTTTTTTTTTTTTTTTTTTTGCTGTGCACATTTTCCTACATAATTTGGATCATATGGTATGTTTAGAGTTGTATATGCTGAGTTTTGGGGTGTGTTTCCCTGGTTGTAAAAGGAATTTCAAAAAAACGTGTTTTAAAAATAAAGAGATTTAAAGATAAAATTAAAAAATAAAATAGCCAGAGGAATCCTTGAATACAAAGCTAACCTTTGTTAACATTTTGATGTCACTCCTAAGTGGGGTGGGCTGGGGTGAGAATTATTTTGCAGAGTTGAGATCATACCACATACTCCCAATTTTTTAAAAAGCAGGAACAAATCTTAAAGAGAGGATGGTATAAAGAGGGTTTTGATGACAGAAAACATCAGCCACTGGGTGGTTCATTGGTCATTCCTGATTTGAAAAAAAAAAAAAAAAAGACACTGCTCATTCAATATGAGTTTTTAAGTATGCAGAAAATCATTACTCAAGTTCCTTGGCAAAGAAAATGGCCATTATGGTGCTTGAGCCAGCGCTGCCTTGCTTTGGTGGAGGGAGGAAACAAAAGACTTTTTGTTTGGTAATTCTCCCAGCACAGTGTCCCCAAAGCTTAAATAGTTCCACCATTGTTGGCTTGTGCCTGAACAAAGAGAGCAGCATTAGCTACTATTGTCAGTGCTCACGTGGCTCAAGGCTTCTGTGTTCTGAAGGGTGTTGCGGAAGTCTTCCTTCTGGGACAGGAGTAGAGACTAAAGGGGAGAGCGGAAGACTCTGGGCTTGGTACGAGGGCACCAAGCTTCACCCCCAAGCTGGAAAATCCATTGGATTTCTGAATTGGGGTCTACACTCAGTAAGAAGAGACTCACTGATGCATTTATATGATTACTTCCCCTTTGTTGTCTTCCTAATTTGGATTTACCACCCACTTGCCCTCTAGGCACCAAGAGATATCTTCACTTGCATGCATGCCTAAGAATCTTGCTGTTTCTTTCATCTAGGAAATATCAATACAACTTGCTGGCTCTGCACTACTTGGATCACAGGTTTTTCAGACAGAAATTCATACCCGCATCTCAGTTTGTTCGATCATTCAGCACATATTTGTTGGGTGTGCACATCCACGAATGAAACAATGGCCTTAAAGTTCTCCTAGCACTTTAGAGGGGCGATATCATTCTCTGTTGGAATGCAGCAGTGAGCAAAACAGAATCACTGCCTCATGAAGCTTTTACTCTAGAGGGAGGTGTCCTCTGGCAATTAGTGGGGTAGAGGAGAAGTTCAAGAAAAGACTGATTTCTTAGGTGTTTTAGTTTCCTGGCTGCTAAAACAAATACCATGCAATGGATTGGCTTAAGCAACAGGAATTTATTGGCTCATAGTTCTGAGGCTGGGAGAAACCCCTAGATCAAGGCATCAACAAGGCAAGGCTTTCTCCTAGAAGATTGTGATGTTCTGGGGCTGGCTGCCAGTCATCCTTGGTTCTTGGCTTTTCTGTCACATGACCCTGCACACAGCAGCCTCCTGGCTTCTTTGGGCTCCGTTGGATCTGACTCCTTCTCGTGGCTTTCTCTGTGTGTGTGTGAATTTCATTCTGCTTCTAAAGGACTCCAGTAAAAGGATTAAGACTCATTCTGATTCAGTTGGGCCACTCCTTAATTGGAGGTCCTATGTATAATGGGTTCATACCCACAGGAATGGATTAAGACGAAGAACATGTTTTTCTGGGGTGCCATAACTCTAAGCTCTCGCACTAGGTAACCTGTTCTCTTGGCCTGATTTTTTGCAGAATTTTAAAAATATATATTTTAATCTTTTCATTGATTATTAACCTTATTAATTTTGTTCTTTTCTAATGGAACACTTTTTAATATATATTGACTCTTTATTTCCTGGCTTTTCTTTCTTTGCAATTTTGGGGAACTTTGAAAGTGTGCTCTGCAATTTCCTGACTTAACTCTTTTTATTTTCACTTAACCCGCAACTACTCATGTGGACTTAAATAAGCAAATTTTCTAAACCCATACCTCATCCATTTTCTTCTTTGTGTCATCCTTTTTAGTTTGGTTGTTTTTTTCCATTATGGTTTTGTGTTCCTCTTCCAAAGAGGTCACAATGCATGGCATTCTAGCAGTTGCCTGACATTTTCTACTGATTTTCTGAATGTGCTCTTCCTTTGCACATTCAAGATGGTGTTTCCTTGTCTTTATGCTTCATGTTTCTTTGTTTTCTTTCCCTTTCTTTACTCATGCTTGAACAAAGTAGGATCTTTATGGATTTTCTATACATCACCAGGCAGAGTGACTAGACTGTCGTTGAATCCCCTTCATGGTTCTTTAACTGTAGGTTCAAGGATGCCTGCCTCTCCCGGTCTAATTCATCCTTTCAAACTGGCTTTCACCTGGTGTACCGCTGTTTAACTGCCTGGTTCTCTGATACTCCGAATTGATGGAGTACATGAAAAAAAATCCATTTCCTGGGTCCCGTCCTTGTGTACTGCTGCCAGGACATTCTCAGGGCCTGACCATGTGTTTTAGTTTGCTAGTCTGCCGAAAGCAGATACCGTAAAATGGGCTGGCTTTTAACAGTGGGAATTTATTAGCTTACAAGCTTACAGTTTTGAGGCTAAGTAAAATCTCCAAATCAAGGCATCATCAGGCGATACTTTCTTCCTGAAGACTCGCTGCCGGCAATCCTTGGCTCCTCTATCACATGGCAAGGCACATGGTGACATCTGCTAGTCTCTCCCTTCTCTTCCGGGTTTCCTTGCTTTCAGCTTCTTGCTTCTGTAGCTTTCTCTTTCTCTAGTCATGCCTTTTATGAAGGACTCCAGTAAGAAGATTAAGACCCACCCTGGCCTATACCTTGACTGAAGTAATAACCTATCCAAAAAGTCCTACTTACAATAGGTTTTCACCCACAGGAATGGATTAGCTTTAAGAACATGGTTTTCTCAGGTCCATGTAGTTCCAAACCACCACACTACAGGAGCCACAGCTTTCAGGGTGGTTAACACTCCTGCCAAGCGCCCATCCCTAAGTGTGCATGCTGCTCACTTGGTTTCTGGGGACCGATATGCCCAGGTGGATGTTGGGGAGGGAAGAGCAGACAGCATGTGTATAGTAGAGGAGTGGCTACTCAGTTTCTGAGGGGGTGCAAATTCTCCATCTCATATTCGGTGCAAAGTGGCAAAGGCATAGAGTGCTGTTCTCCCTTTTCTAGTTGGTCTCAGTTTTGTAAGCTTTTCTCCACTCTGCTCCATTGGCCCCATGGTTCTGGAGGTTTTGTCCAGATTCTCATTATCCATCAGGTTATTTTGTGTCTGTCTGGGTGGTTTAACCTTTCCCCTTTCCTCCTCCTCCTCTTTTTCATCTTATTGTTAGTTTTGTAGGAAGTTGACAGAGGCTTCCCTGGGGCTTCTGCCAGATGCCCTAAGCTTACCATGGAAGGTCATCCTCGTTTCCTTTTACTTCCCTCCTGGACCTTCTGGCTGTGATTCAGTCACACACACATGCACACACACAAATGTGTGCACACACACCCTGGGGGCCACACCCCTGCATTTGTGGGTATGTGGTGAGTCAAGAATTCAAGTTTGGCTTTCTGGCATTAAAAAAAAAATGACCTTCTAGGTCATTTCATGGATGCTGCATGGTCATTGTATACCTAGTCTGACACAGTTTCCCAAAGTGTGCCGCATTGACAACTGTTAGCGTGTGTAAGGCACTGTTATGTCCTATAGAGATGACAGTCTTCACGATTATATTTCTTTTAGTGTGTAAAAGAAAAAATCAAACTTATGATTTCATAGATATCTTTGCTTAGGGCCAGACTAAATTAAAGTCCAGTGTAAGCCAGTGTTAAAAAAATTAATGAACTGGCACAGCTGGTACATAGTGGTGGGAAAATTGTTGCCAGTGAGTCATGAATGACTGAAGTTTGGGGGACTCTGAGCTAAGGAAGCCCATAGGTCTACACTGGCTGTTAGGCCATTTAAAAACTGGGCACTTGATGCTGGGACTTTTTTAATGGTTTGGGACACATAAGAACTTTATTGGTGGCCTTGGAACTGCCATGCTGGGCACAAGAAACTGTCAGTCGTGTACCCGGGATGTGCCTTCTGCCCAGCACATGCTCGTGAGGGCCTGCAGCCAGTCACGACAGGCAGCCCCGTCCTCTTTCTTGCTTTCTGTATCTTAATACCTTATCTTAATCTATTAGTATTAATATCTTAATCTATTACTTCTGTTTCCTCTCTTTCCTCATCCTCACTAGCTCTTTGTGAGCCTGGATTGGTTTCCTCATCCATCTCTCTTCCCTCCTCCTCTTTGTGAGGTTAGCAGGGAAACAGCCCTGCCATCTTCAGTGAGCATTTTCTTTGCTATTTCACTGGGCTTGGACGTGTTAATGGCTCCTTTCTGCTGCTTGTGATCCCCTCCCCATTTGGTTTCTGTGACTTGGAGTCTCAGAACTCACTTCCATTCATTCACCAAGTAGCCCCTGAGTGTTAGCAGTGGGCAAGGTTAGAAGGGAGGAGAGAGTGGGGATGGATGGTGGGTGCTGATGTGCTGAGGGAGGGCACAGGGGTGGAAGGGATTGGGCTGAGCTGTATTATGGAGAATTCTTTCTACCACTGCTAAAACTAGCGCACACCTCAAGCTTCTGCTTTGGACCCTTTCTTTAAGAACTTTGAATCCATCTGTAGGATGTTACCACCATGTCTGTGCAGTTGCCTCCATTTCCTTGTGCCAAAGGCTGGACTCGCCCCAACAGCTCGCTGAACACTTTGAACGTAGATAACGTAACCCGCAAATTCTACCACGTTCCCCCAGACTGACTCTCACCGTGGTCAGATCTCTTTGGGTTACTGGTGCTCGATTTCTCTTTCCCTTTGTATTTTTATTTTGTTTTGTTTTGTTATTTTTTTATATAATAGTTTTTTTAAAAAAGATACTTAGATTACATAAATGTTACACAAAAAAATATAGGGATTCCCATATGCCCTGCTCCACATACCTCCTACATCCTCCCACATAAACATCCTTCATTAGTGTGGCACATTCATTGCAATTGATAAACGCATCCTGGGGCTTTGCTATTGAGCATGGACTGTATTTCACATTGTAGTCTACACTCTCTCCACACAGTTCTGCATGTTATGGGATAATATAAAATGGCCTATATCTGTCGTTGCAATGTCATTCAGGACAATTCCAAAGTCCCGAAAAAGCCCCTGTATTACACCTGTTTTTCCCTCTCCCTGCCCCCAGATCCTCCAGTGGCCACTGCCTCCACATCAGTGTTGCAGTTTCTTCCATTGCTAGAATCATAATATGTCTATAGTAGAATACCAGTAAGTCCACTCTAGTCCATAGTTCATTCCCCAATCCTGAGGATTCTGGGATGGCGATGTCCACTCCAGCTCTAATTGAGAGGGGCCTTCAATCCCATACAGCCGATCTCATTCCCTTTGGAATCAACTTTTGCTATCTCCCATTTAGCTCCAGGTCGGTTACTGTCTTAGTTTGCCAGGGCTGCTATGACTAATATCATGCAATGGGTTGGCTTCAACAGCAGGAATTTGGAGGTTTTGGAGGCTAGAGGTCCAACATCAAAGTCTTGACAACCCATGCTTTCTTTCAAGTCTGTAGTGTTCTGGAACTGGCTTGCTGCACCAGTTGAGGCTCGTTGGCTTGCATCTCTACCTCTATCACCTGGTCTCCTCCTGTGACTTTCTCTGGGGTCTACTTACTGATGGTATCCTAACAAGGCCTTCAGACAACAGTGGGTTTCAATTTGGCCTCATGTAAATAGGATCTTCAAAGATCCCATTCACAAATGAATCCATACCTTAACTGATAATGATCTTCAAAGGTCCGATTTACAAATGGGTTCACACCTACAGGAATGCGGATTAAGACTTACACATGTCTTTTGTGGGGGAAGTGATTCAATCCCCAACAGTTACCATGCCTTATTCTCCTTTTCATTTATTCTCTCTCCTGTTCCCAGTAAGCCCATCCTTTTTATCCCTGCTGTCATGCAAAATTTGGTATCTTCTGAGAAGCCTCCCTTGACCGTCCCAACTGAATGTGATCTCGCCCTGCTCTGGATGCTAAAACCTCTTATGTGCCAATATATTGTTTGGCACTTATTACAGATTCCCTTGTAGAGTTCTTTCTTTTTTCCCCCACTTGTGTTGTCTATACCGTATCTTGAAATCCTAGAAGTCAGGTTCAATGTTGCCCTGCATCTCCCACAGCATTCAGGAAAAGGTCATTAGGAAATATTGGTTGGGTGGTTGATCCTGCAGCCAAGAGAACCCCACGTTAGTGGACGGGGTCATCCTGAAGACCCTGGAGACAGCAGAGGCTACTGAATAATTTTTGTCTTCATGACGATGAGGGATTTTGGAAAAGTGAGTCCTCACCATGTCCAGATGTTCTTGTTCTTATTAATTGTCATTATAACACGATGACTCCTATAGAAGGGCCTACAGAGAACGAGGTCTATTTTGGTTGACAGTGTTTCAGTGCAGCTGAAACGAAGAACAATAACAAGAGGATTGTCTGTCACACTTAATTCCATTAAACTCAGGAGAATTCAGATTGGTGGAAATGACTGTCTTTTTAGGATCATGGGTTTCCTTGCAGTCTCTCATTTATACGCATGGCCCCATATATAGAAACCTACATATTTGCAGAGGCCAAAAGTGGGGAGAACAATATCATGCTTTTCACAGCCAACTGTAATGATAGAGGATTGTCAGTAAAGCAAAACTAGAGTGACTTCTGGATTGAGGTGCTGGGATAAGTACAAATGGTAAAACCATCAGAATGTACTTATGCGCATGTCTTACACACCCGAAGATATTAACTTCAGTGAATCCTAAAGAATAAAATGCCTGCAGGACTAGATTGTTCTGCTTAGCCCAGGTCAGAGCACATTCCTCTCTTGGTTTATAATGGCTCAGAAGGTCCATTGCCATCGGCTGGGGGCCAGGCTGGGATTTTCTGTAATGGTGATTTCTGTGTGTTGCCTCTACTGGTGCATTATTATCTGTGATTGTGTTTGTTCATCTGTGTGATACAGCATCAAAGTGGTGTCAGACACAGATGTTGGCGCTAAATGGCTTTTAAAACTCTCCCCTCTTTGCTATTATAGACCAGGAAGGCTTGGGCTGTGAACACTTCCATGGCCATTTTAATTCCACAGCACCTGGAGGACTGAAGGTGAAGGGCTTGGCCATTTCAGTTCAAATGAAGTTTTGTTTTTACCTTCTCCTGGGCAATGTATTAGGGTTCTCCAGGAAACAGAACCAACAGGATATACGTATACATACACGTACACATATACATGATTTATTATAGAATTGACTCATGTGACCCTGGGGGCTGGCAAGCCCCAGCTCCGTAGGGCAACTGCAAGCTGGAAACTCTGATAAAGGTGACTTTGAATACCCCAGGAGAAGCTGACTGGCAGAAATAGAGGCAGAAATTCTTCTTTCTGACTTCTGAAATCCTCAGTTATGGCTTTTAAGACCTCCACCTTGATGAGAAGACTCTCCACCTGGCTGAGGGCAATCTCTGTTGTTGATTGTAGATGCAATCAACTGCTTATAGATGCAAATCCATCCGTGCAGTGCCCTCATGGTAACAATCGGGTCTGTGACCGCTTGACCAAACAACTGGACAATGTAACCTAGCTAAGGTGACACACGATATTAACCATCACAGGCTTCACGGGCATCTCCTAGGAACAGAGAAGCACCATGCTCCCAGCTCTGATTCCAGGGGTATATCTGACCTCAAGAGTTAATGTGTGGATTTAGCCACCCTGCCTCCCTCCCTCTCCCCTCCCTTTAGAGAAGATCCAAATAACTCAGCAGCCAACCGAGGCCTGGATACAAATACTCATTTTGTTCTGTTAGCAGCTGGTTTGAGATCATTTTCCAGTTGTAGACGTGCATATTCAGATGATTGGACTTCTCTTGTTTTGTTTTGTTTTTTAAGATGGGGGGCAAGAGAGGAAGGAGGAATCCCGTAACCAGTTTCCCTGCCTCTATTCCCTCCCTCGTATTTAATTTTTTTATACACTGATGCTGTGATGATTTTTCCAAAGCACAGCCTGGCAGTGTGTTTTCCTCTGCTCAAAACCTGTCCATGGTTTCCTCTTGCTTACAGAAGAGAATCTTCATCCCCCCCCCCCGGGGTGTGCTCCTTGCTTCCGAGAATCTGGCTGCTATTGTCCTCACCTCCCATGCCTCTTATGCCATGCAAAGGACCACAAACTGGGTGGCCTAAAGCAACAGAAATGTATTGTCTCAGTTCTGGAGGCCAGAAGTCTACAGTCTAGGTGTAGACAGAGCCAGACCCCCTCTGTGGCCTCTAAGGGGAGGCCCCTTCCTTGGCCTCCTCCAGCTCCTGCTGGCTGCTGCCCACCCTTGGCGGTGCTTAGCTGGTGGCCGTGTCACTCATCTCTGCCTCCCCCTCACATGGCCATCTTCTCCCTGCGTGACTTTGTCCCTGTGTTCACATTTCCCTCTTCTCATAAACACACCCGGCACGGGATTGAGGGCCCATCCCCATCCAGGACAAGCCGATCTTCACTCGATTACATCTGCAAAGACCCTGTTTCCAAATACAGTCACAGGCCCTGGGGGTTAGGACTTGAACATATCTTTTTGGGGGTGACACAAGTCAAACCGTAACAAACTCTTAACGGCCCACCTTTCCTCACCTCCTCCCCACGCTGTCTTCTCTCTGGGCCTCGGCGTGGCCTGGAGCATCTGCCCCTTCCCTCCCGATCCATTTCAAGAGCCTCTCTCTTCTCGTCTATTAAATGGGGACAGTAGGGAAGCGGCTGTGGCTCAATCAGTAGGGCTCCCGTTTACCATATGGGAGGCCCCGGGTTCGGTTCCCGGGGCCTCCTGGTGAAGGCAAGCCCGCCCGCATGGCGTGGTTAGCTGACCCAGCGAGCACAAGCAGCCAGGGGGGGATAAATGAATAAATATATAAAATCTTTAAAAAATATAAATAAATAAATAAATAAATAAATGGAGACAGTAAGAGCACTTTCCTGGCTGAGTTGTTAGGCGGATTAAGGGAAGTAAGACGTGGAATGCAATGGGCTGAGAGCAGCCTCTGGCCAACCACAAGCACAGAAGCAGGTGGCTGCATTTGTTTCTGCGGCAGATCAGAGGATTAGGGAGGGGAAGTGGGAGGCCCCAGGAGCCACGCCCATGGCTTTGAGATGAGACCTGCCACCAGGCGTGGAAGGGAAAAGACCTGAAAGAGGGAACATAGGCATCGAAAACAGCGTGGGCCCATGTATTGGGGGAAGGAGGGTATGGCAGTTTAATATTGTTTATGAATTCCAAACATGGATATTAGATTATGTTTGTAAACCAGTCTGTACTTGGGAGTGATTAAATTATGATTAGGGCTTTGATTGGGCCACGTCAGTAGGAGAAAACTACATGCGGAGAAGAGAGTTGGAGTTTTAATGATGGAGCCCTGGGAAGTAAGCACACAGAGGAGCAGAGCAGCTGAAGCTGGAGAGAATCGAGCCCCAGGGGGGAGAGAGACAGAGCTGGTCACCTGATAGTCTACAGCTGGCCTCGTGGAGAGAGCAGGGCAGCTGAGCCAGGATAGAAGCAAGCCCTGGGAAAAGAGGAACCCAGGAAGCCTGAACCCTTGCAGACGTCAGCAGCCATCTTGTTCCAAAACGTGGCAACAGACTTTGGTGAGGGAAGTAACTCTTGCTTTATGGCCTGGTAACTGTAAGCTTCTACCCCAAATAAATACCCTTTATAGGAGCCAACTGATTTCTGGTATTTTGCATCAGCACCCCTTTGGCTGACTAATACTGAGGGGTATGCGCTGCTTGTCCACCCCTGGGAGCCTCTGGGCATGTCACATCCCTAAGTGGAGAAACCTGGCATCCTGGTTTCCTCAGGCTGCTGTAACAGTACCACAAACTGAGTGGCTTGGG
The DNA here is from genome assembly GCA_026826555.1 of Tolypeutes matacus. NCBI lineage: Eukaryota > Metazoa > Chordata > Mammalia > Cingulata > Chlamyphoridae > Tolypeutes > Tolypeutes matacus. The sequence goes on along the minus strand of JAKSZT010054052.1, from coordinate 6,877,131 downwards.
ATGGCAGAAACATAGTCTCTCCCAGTTTGGAGGCTGGAAGCTCAAAATCAAGGTGTCGGCAGAGCCGTGGACTCTTGGAAGTCTGTAGGGTTCTGGAAGTGGCTTGCTGGAAATCCACAACATCCTCTGGTCTGTGGCATAACTCAGTCTCTCTCTCCATCACGTGGTCCTCTCTCTGTTTACATTTCCACTTCTTATCAGGACACCAGTCATACTGGATTAGGAGCCCACTCCAGTCCACTGCAACCTCATGTAAACTTGCCTAATTCCACCTGGAATGACCCTATTTCCAAATAAGGTCACATTCTGAGATCCTGGAAATTAGGACATCAACATAGCTTTCTAGGGGGCGCAGTTCAATCCATGACACCCATGGCCAACTTGAAGAAGATGCTGGCTATGCTGCCTCAGTTTCCCTGAAGTTGGCCTGGCTATGGATGTCCCAGCCTTTGTCTTCCGGTTGGACCTTCTAGTCACTCTCCTGGAGAGGCTAGGGCGGCTCTCCTTCCTGGTGCGCCTTTTGCCTTCCCTGGAGATTCTGCCCTGTGTATGTCGTGATGCAGCTTACTGGCAAGAGTCCCTTGGTTTAACTGTCTCTGTGGGTCCTACACTTTTTTAGCATCCCGAGGAACCAAAGCTCCGACTCCTGTAGCCACTGCTGATAGTAACAGCAATACTAGTGGCTTTTATTGAGCACGACTTTATCCTCAACATTCTGCTGTGTGTTTGTATGGCTTCTTTCTCTTTAATCCTCACAACAGCCCTTTGAGAAAGATACTGTGATTATTTCCATTTCTCAAAAAAGTGAAATGGAGGTTTTGTCCAACACCTCACACCTAGCGAGTAGGAGAACAACAAGCATTTAACCCTGATCTGACTCTGTCCTCATAGGATTCTCCTGATTTCTTATTCCCCACCTATATTAGTCAGCCAAAGGGGTGCTCATGCAAGGTACTAGAAATCTGTTGGTTTTTATAAAGGGTATTTATTTGGGGTAGAAGCTTACAGTTACAGGAGCCTAAAGAGTCAAACTGAAAATTTCTCTCACCCAAAGTCATTTGCCACGTGTTGATGCAAGATGGTGGGCGATGTCCTCTTTCTCTTAAGGCTCCGTGGTCCTAGCTTCTTCCAATCTCAGCTGTAAGCAGGCATAGGGCTCAGCTGCTCTGTTTTCTTCAGCTGCAAACTATCAGGTGAATGGCTCATCTCTCTTCCCGGGGCCACAGGATCCTCTTCTGTGTCTATGGTGCTCCCTTCCTCTTTTCTTGCTTATCTGTTTCTGTCCCCTAAATTGAGTTTCCATTTTTATAGCCCACCAAGGGGGCAGGGACTCAACCCTGCATGCCCTAATGATGTGATCAAATCAAAGCCCTAATCTTAACATAATCAAGTAAACATGTAAAACCTTTGAATTTAATGCAATCAAAGGGTATCACGTCCAGAGGAACAGACCAGTTTACAACCATAATCTGAATTCATAAATAATATCAAACTGCCACACCACCCAAGGAGCTGGGAATGTTTAAAACCTCTTCGTAAGTAAACAGTTCATTCATATTCTTGAGAGAAGAAGCGATATTTTATAGGAAACCACCCAGGCCTCAAGGGTCCTTCCGGAAAACCATGTTTAGTTCTATATAAGAGGGGAGCGGATGTGGCTCAAGTGGCGGAGCACCTGTCTCCTTCATGGGAGTTTCTGAGTTTGGTTCCCAGTGCCTCCTGGAAAAAACAAAACAAACAAACAAAAAAAACGGACGAAAAACCAACTCAGGGAAGCCAGTGTGGCTCAGTAGTTGAGCCCTGGCTTCCCACATATGAGGTTCCGGGTTCAATCCCTGGCCCCCAGTACTTCCAAAAAAAAAACAAAAAACAAAAACAAAAACAACAAAAAACATTTATTTTAGTACTGTGTAAGAATCATTTCCTAAAATCCCAAAGATTTCCATCTGAAAGCAAACAACCGTGTGGCATGTTAAGTGCTAAACCTTTAGCTGCTCCACAAAGCTGGGTTAAATGGAATGATATGATATATTTACCAAGGATTCTAGATCTTTAAGATTTTATTGTAAAGGGGCAGGTCCCTGCCTAAACACAGTTGGCTGGTGGATGTGGTAGTGCTCTCAGATCCAAGCTTTTCTTTACCTGTAAATAAAAGCTTTGTGATCCTAAGGCACTTTTCATCTGAGATGTACAGCATTCACTTCTCTTTGCCCACTCTCTGGCCTGGTTTGGTGGTGATGAATTCCAAGAGAAGGCAGGAGACCAATGTCTTGTGAAGGTTTCCCGCCCTGAGCTGGTCTAATACAATGGTTCTTTGGGGGAGAATTCTCCATTCTTTTATGTTGGTTTTTATCTGGCCTTGATTTCACACAGCTGGGGCCGGGGCCCGGGCCAGAGCTGTGACTTAAATTTGGGAAGAAGTTGACAGAAACATTCTCTAGTAGGGCTTGGGCAGGCCAAGGGAGTCCCGCCTAAAATCTAGTGGACAAAGCAGCTCTTGTCCACAGGCCCAGGGCTGGGAGGCAACTGGTCAGTGGCACAAGCCAGGCCATTGTGTGCTGTGACCCCAGCCAACTTTTTTTTTTAGCTGAGAAACGGGAAAAAGAGTGAAAATAAAATTTTAAAAAATAAAATAAAGCCTCCAGACACTTTGCATCTGGAAAGTCCAGAATGAGTTGTTGATTTCCCAACAAGAGCTGGAGTAGCTTTGGAAGGAACTGTGCAATGTAGTGGGTTCTTTGTGAAAGAACAGCAGTGAGAAAAGCCACAGGGACATCCTCCCTGGTGCCCAGAGCACTGACCCCGGGGTGCCTGCTTGCTTCAGCCTCATTTCCCACACGGGGTGCCATGGAGAGGAAGCTGGCAGAGACCTGGCCCTGAGTTTGGGGGCTTCCAACAGGATCCAAGCCTCTCCTCTGGGTCAGCAGCCCCAAAAGAAGATTTGTTCTTCTCTGATGGTAAGAATCGCTTTTGCTGTGCTCAGCTTGCTTTTCTCTGCATGTTTCTAAAATGACTTCGGCATGTTAAAGAGGTAGCTCTGAAAACCCTTAGGGATTTGGTAGCTGCAGAGCTCGGAAGGTGCTAGTAGACACCTTTCACGGGCATCAGCAGGGGAGAAAAGAAGACGCGGGGCATTACGTGGGAGATCAGGAGACGAGGCGGGGAAGAACATGTCAGAAGGAGTGTTTGTGAAGTGAAGGGAGGCTAGGCCCCCTCAGGTTCCCGTGGAGTAGTATAGTGGAAGCCGTGTTGTCTGAGAAGCAGACTGGCATTGTGGATTTAGATTGAGGCCCGATCCTGCCTTTCCCACGTAACTTCTCCTAGAGAAGAAGCTCCACTTCAATCTCCCCCATGGCTCAGGTCTAGCTGGGATGCTGTAAGGTGGACTATAAAGTCTACGTGAAGATAAGAGGGCTCCATCAGGAGGTAGTTGGGTATCTGCCCAGTGATGGGCGGGGTGGTCAGTGAGGGGCTCCAGGCTGGGCCAGATGCTTCTTCTGAGTTTGGGAAGTGGGGGTGGCCTCAGAAGAGCTTCTGTTATCATTGCTTCGGCCCCCTGCCGGTGCCCCCTTACCTTTCTCTGCTTCCTTTGGGAAGAGGGACCACTCAGCCACCAGGACTTTGGATGACCACTCAAAAGAGCTTCTTGAGGGTCCGTCAAGCCAAGGGAGGTCCCACTTTGTGTGGCAAGGCTCATTTGTTTCCACACAAGATCTTCTTCCAGGGTGCTCTCTCCCCTCCAGCTAGGCTAGCCAGCATCTCTGATTCTGGTGCAGCTTCCAACGGCAGGCCAGAGGAAGTGCTTCAGTGCTTGATAATCGGGCGCATCTTCTCAATAATGGGGCAGGGAAGTTTACTTCCTAGAGCAGCTTGTGGCTGGGTGGACCTTTTAGAATGCAGATCCTGGTTGTGGGGTGGAACCTGAGATTCTGCATTTCTAACAGGCTCCCAGGTGATGTCCTGGCTGCCAGCCCAGGGGCCCTCACTTTGAGAATTATCACTAGGAAGTGCCCAGAGCAATCAATCCAGTTAGTAGAAAAGCAACAGCTGCCCAGGGTCTGACTGCAAAGAGCTGGGCGTCCTGGCAAATTTGGCTCTGGCCGTGGATTGACAGGGAGGTTGGTGGAGGGGAAGGGATGCACAAAGAAGGTTAACCCTGTGGGAGTGTGGGGTGTTCAGGGAGTGAGGAAGAGTCCAAGCAAAGCTCCCTGGCAGAGCAAGGAAGACTGAAACAGAGGCATGTGGAGTGCCAGGGTTATCAGCAGGATGTGCTCTGAGCTCAAGCGGACGGTGGGGTTGGGGCTGAGGTGAGCAGCAGGCCAGCTGCTTACTGCCAGCAGACCTGGAACCATTCGAGTGGAGCCTATATTTGGTGCAGGGTGAATCCTAGCTTCTAAGTACAACAGCCGTTGGCCAGAGTCACCAGGGCAGGAATCTGGTTGGGTGGCCAACAGAGCTGGGACCACACCTGTGGTTCTGGGAATGGCTGGGCAGGAGCAGACTCAAAGGACTGTCAGAACTCACAGCGGTGAGAAGCAGAAGCTTAGAACTCGCAGGTGGGGCTGCCCGGATCCGAGGTAGCATCTCGGGAACAGCCTGGTGCTTCTGAAACTCACGTCTATACTTGAATGTGACTTTTTTTTTTTTCCTACTACAAAAGTGGCCTGTTCTTAAAACAGATATACTAATATTTAGAATCATTGGGCATTAGGCTGTTAAAAGAAAAGGAAAAAAACAAAAACCTTGGAGACCAGCTGGTCGAACTTCCTTATTTTAGAGATGAGGAAATTGAGGCATAGCAGCAGAGATGAAGCGGATTGCTCAAGATCTCACAGCAAGAAAGTGGCTGCTTCGGGTCTGGCTCCCAGGCCTCTCGATTCACCTCCTGGTGTTCTTTCCACGGTGCCAAACCTTGACTGTAAGCCCCTCGGCTGTATTTGGCTAGTATGTATACATCAGTAGCTGAGACTCCAGAAATGTCAGCTGAATTGGATTGGCGGGAATTGCACGCCTTACTGACCTGCTGCAACTCTTCCAGTGGCTGTTAGACTTCATTCCCCTTTGTGCTCCAGGTTCAAGCCAATTAGGATTCATTTGGAACTGTCTCTCCCAGGCAGAGGTCTTTGATTAGTTCGTTGATGCATGGGCTGTTAGAACTGCACAGTATCTGAAATCAGTCTCTGTGGGGAGAGAGCTTGCTACTTTGGTTTTCATTTGGTGCCTGCAGGCTGCTCCATCACTAGTTGAGTTGGACTGGATGGATTCAGAGGCACCCACCTTTTGTCCTAATGAGCGCCAGTTCCTAGCTCCATGGTGATGAACTGAGGTCTCAAGGGAAGGAAACAGCCAGCCCCAGATGCCTGGCTCTTGCCTTTCTTTAAATGTCTCCAATTCCCCACGGAAGCCTGCTTTTGCCCTTGGAGCATCTGTGGGTAGCAGTGGTATCGCGCACACTTGCGCTTCCTTTCTGGTGGGCTGGTTACTTTGCATGAGGTCCAGGGGGGCATATCACTGATTGAGCTGGCAACTTTCAGCTCCTTTTCCTCCTTCTGAACTTCTTAAATTCAGGTAAATTACAGGGTTTTCTTCAGTGGGGGTACCAACTTTAGAAAGTGCCAGAAATAATGGCATGGGGCATTTGGGAGTTTTATATCTTAATACTACACAAAGGCTGTGGAAAGGAGCTTAACTAGTATTTTTCTCTCTCTCTCTCTTTTTTTTTTTTTTGCATCACCCAGTGTTGGCAAAACCCTCTTGTTTGCAGTGTTCCACCTGTGCAAAGGACAGTTTGACCACTAGGAGAGGCCTTCACCCCTGCCAGGAGCTCCCTAGGGAAATGTGTTAGGTGAACAGTCTTCAAAACGCCTTCACGTGGTCTTTTAAGACTGGCTATTTGATTATATCATTGTAGATATAAACTGCTATAGAAAATCTAGGCTGAGTCTCCAGATCATTAAGCTTTGAGACAAAGGGAAGCTCTAAACTCCGGCCTAATTCCTTCCTTTGACAAATGGGGACATTTCAGCCCTAAAAGGTCATGACAATGAGTAGTTGCACAGGAGGAGAGAATCCATGTTTTCAACGTCCCCCTCCAAGCTGGAGATGATGGTCCCCAATTTAGCCTCCTGCTTTGGATGCGTATTTAACTGTTTCCAATTTTTGTCAAATCACTTCAATTTACTGGTGTCTCAGACATTTTTCTTTCCCACCAATTCTGCGTAGAGTTTGGTCCGGTCGTTGAAAGGGTGTCTGGACCAAGAGTTTGACATGTCTTCCTCTTCAGAACCCAAATGAGTTTGGGGAAAACATGCAGCAAAGAAAGTAATATTTCATGAATGTTAACATTCCTTGTCAGGAGATCTATCATCCCTTTTATGTTTATGTTACTGCTATTTTGCAAGCTTGCGCTGGACATTGAAATGCCTTGAGATTCCCCTTGTGGTGGTTTGGGGCTCTGTTGCGAAAGACACCCGTCAGGTCATAGAACCGGAGCGTTTGAGAACTGGCAACCCCCTCGTTTTACAGACAAGGAAACAGAGGCCCAGAAAGGCAAAGGAGAGTGTGCACGTGACAGCTCGGGGAATGGAACGTGATGTCTCTTAATGCCCAGTCCCATGTCCATTCCGCTTGTGCTGTTAGAACATCGAGTCGGTTACGACCGATGGACCACGCTGTCTTAACACTGCCAGGGAAGGGATCGGAGGAAATGAACCAGCGTTTGTCAGCAGACCGTCAGGAAGTTTTGCGAGCTTGAATAAAATGTCTCTGTTAATCAAAATCTGGTGAGGAGAATCACTCAGATTTTTCCCTACTTGGAAGCCAGAGCTAGGACAGGCTGCCAAGGAGCCGACTCTTTGCCCTTTACTAAATGCTTTGGAACATCAGGACCAGACAGACTGCTGACGGGGCTTCCTCTGGCGCCCCCAACTCCCACCAGTCTCCACGATGGGGAAGCAGATCCTGCTTCTGTCTTACTCCATGTTTCAGGAGCACTGTTGGAAACACTCCCCTGTAGCCCTAAATATAACCCTGAGGCCTTGGGGCAGTTACCTGGTTCATGGATGCCGAGATTCTCCCGAGATTCTCCCGAGATGCTGAAGAGCAGGCATTTCTCAAAACCCTGCCACACTGTGTAGTGCTGCTGGGTGGAAGCTTCCAGCAAAAGCACCAGCCAAAGCTGATAGAAGCAGCTTGCTGACATCAGAGTTCCTCTTCCCTTGCACTCTCTCCTTGAGAAACCTGTTAAGCGGCCCTTCTGTCTGTACAGCAGGTACAATGATAATAAAAATCTCCCGCCAGAGTTGAAGTCGGGATGCCTGCAGGAAATGCAAGGCCCACAGGGGAGATACTTCAAACGTGGCGGAACGGGGGGGGGGAGGAGGAGGTTCCTTCTTAACACTCCATGGGTTGATCCCAAGATACTTCTGGCTGCCAAACCAGGAGGGTCCCTCCAATTTATCCTGGCACTTTGCAGGATCGTTTGCAAACCTTTTCATCAGTCCTTGTTCCACTGGAAAACCCTGTCTTTTCTAGCTTAGCGTGTTTTTCTGTGAGAGTTGACTTCCTGTTTGCTTGCATAGACCACATTGTGACCTTGTTAATCAAAATGCCTGATTAGCCAGAACACTCCATTCCTTCATCGGGTCAGAAAATAAAGAGTTTATTGTTCTGTGTCCTTCCAGCTGTCCGGACCTGAGAATCACTCACACTGAGTTCATTGGCCTTTGGGGAGGCATTGAGGGCTCTCAGGTGGACATTCGGGGTGGCTGGGATCCTTGCTGAGCCTACGAGGAAGCGGAGGGGCCTGGAATGTCCCAAGTAGTTCATCCTCCAGGCCCACGGGTGCTGGGAGAAAACTCCCACGGCCCTGATGTCCCTCCCTTGCGGTGGATGCCCTTGAACGAGGCTTCCTCTGTCAGCTTCTTGGACAGAGGATGGTGATGGGGTGAGGGAAGAGAAGAGGAGGGAAGGTGGCCGGTGCAGGCAAAGAAGATCATGGCGGATGACCTGGGAATTGGAGCTGGAAAACTGTCTAGGGGAGCCCAAGTGAGTTGCCCTCTGGGTACCTCCTCTTAGACAACATCCAGGGAGGGTTCTCTGGGAGGTAGAGAGCTGGCATGAACCGGTAGGGGACTGACACCAGTGAAATGTGACCCCATCCATCTACCCGCTGTAGAGTGGTCCCAGTTTACTTGGTTTGTAACAGGTTTAAAAGAGTTATGGAAACATTTGAATTGAAATGACTAAAGCCTTGCTTTGGGATATTTCTTTAACGGACTCACAGAAGCTGCTCTACTGATCAGATGATATCTAATAGGAGGGATTTTAGGATGCACATGGAAGATTCTGGCAAAACCTCTGACAAGTCACTTATTTTTCCTGAGACGTTTTGTAAATAGAGAAGTGGAAGGAAGAAAGGTGTCCCTCGTGGCTTTCTTTGGCTTCTTGCTGGTTAAAGCTGGAGGCAAGTCTTGTGTGCTTGTTCCCCTTATCATGCAGAGGTCAAGCTGGACTGGCTCAAGACAGTTTGTTTTGTACATAACTAAATTATCTTTTTTTCTCTCTGTCTTCCCTTTAAATTTCTCTACAATCTTGATCATTCCTGGTCCTTTTTTAAAAAAATTAGTTTGATTTGTATTTCAAGCCAGCTTTCCTTTTATGCATCAGTTTGTTCTCTCCTTGTGATTTTTTTCCCCTCTTGTATCATATATGCCATAGCTTCCTGCCTTCTATTGAATTTGATTGACAGTTTCCTGAAATTTTTCTTCTGGATGTTACATGAGGTCATTATCAGAAGTTTGGCTTCTGGATACTGTTTCTTAATCTTTTTTTTTTTTGCAGTGAAAGAAGGATCCGTTAAGTAAGGGCTGAATTTTGTTCTCACGGGGGGGGGGGGGCGGCGGGGGACGGACGACATACACATTGCTTGGACTGCCGTTCTCTGTCTTCCTGTTTGGTGAAATACCCTCCTCAAATCTGCTTGAAGCCCAGTCCCTACTACAGTTTTAAGTTTCCATCCATTTACTAATTCATCCAAAAAGTAGTCATATTTTGGCACTGTGCTGAGACCAAAGTCATGGGCAAGACAGATGTGGCTGGCCCGGCCTTCCAGCTCTTAAGTCTGTTTCTGTGTTGAGTGGCCTCTTCTCCTCCCTTTGGGCAAGGCTCTGAACCTCTGATCCTTAGAGAAAAAAAAGGATGCTACCAGGATATCCATTCTGATTCCACACCAGCCTATAAAACTACCAATGAGGAGGACTACATTTCCCAGAATGCTATGTGCTCCTACCATGATCCCCCACTTCCTGCAAGCTATTTTGAGCTGCCATCTCTAGATGGATGGAAAGGTTGCCAGATCTGGAAAGAGAAAGTATACCCATCTGTGAGACAGGAAAATTGCCCGATATTCTTGTAGCTACAGGCCCAGAGGCTGGTGACATCTTTGTTCGGTTGGACCTCTGCATCAGGATGTGTGTCTTAACACATAGTTGGAGTAGATCAGCTTTCTTTGGGTAGCACTTCCCAGCTTTGTGTAGGAGTCTGTCCACCCTCAACCGGTTCCTGCAGGAGGGAGCAGGGTGGAAGAGAATCACTGCCTCTCTACTCCCATCCCTCCATCTTCCTCCTCTGAACTTGTTCCTCCCAGCCTGGCTGAGACTTGGTCTCCCTGGGGGCTCCATCCGCAGCCCCTGGTATTAATTGGTGGATGTGTGATTTCTGTCCCTCTGACCCCACTGGGTGCAGAGCTGACAGCAGAGGCCTCCTGGGACTGCTTAGAGTGCATTGGCAATGAACCAGTTGCCTCCCAGCCATGCCAAACGAAGGCACTGGTTGCTTCCAGTGTCCCAGCCGCCTCCATGGTTGGGGAAGGGAGAAGTTACTGGAGAGTCCTTTGTGGAGGAGCCTTCAGGCAGTGCCAATCACCGCACCGGGCTCATTAGCAGTCATTGCCATGGCAACAGGTCTGCCAGCAAGTGGCTCGTTAGGCTGACAACTTCAGAAATGTTATATATAGATCTGGGTGTGTGTGTGTGGGGAGTGGAGGTGTAGGGCCCTGTGGATATGCCTTTCTTTAGCGTTCCTCTTGCTTCTGGGTTTGGGGTGTAACAAGACACAGTGTGATGAACCTTAAAACCGCATGCTCTGGCTGCTGACTGGAGGGTCTGACCGCCACCTGGTAACTCCAGCAAGTTCCGTTTGCTCACATCTGCAGAAGAAGGTAAGAGCCAGGGTGCTCTTGAAGACTCCTGGGGGATGGAGAGTCCCTCGGGGAGAAGTGGAGTCTCAGGTTGAACTTGAGCTGGAGCAGTGGGGGTTCTGGGGAGCTGAGAAGGGGTCGACATTTTCTGAATGTGACAGGCAAAATGGGGGTCTCTCGTAAAATAGTCATTTGAAGGGTGTTGGACTAGGAGATGGGATCCCTTTCTTTAATAAGTAGCCATGTGGCCAGACGCTCTTTTTTTAAAAAAATGTGGTTATTAAAAGATGTTCCCTAAATTTAATTTCAGAAGTGATGTTTTCTCTCAGTTGCTCCCTCTAAAGCTGCAAACCAGCAGCTCCAGAGTTGGGTGAATGGAAGACTCACCCAGGAGAATTGTTTAAAATGCAGGCTTCTGGGCTCCACGCCCCTGAGGTTGATTTGGTGGTTGGATCAGGGCCGAGGAATCTGCTTTTTAACCCACATCTGAAGTGACAGATGGGGTGTCCTAGGGACTGCACTTTGAGAAACACCGCTGCAGGGAGGGAGGGAGGGAATTGCTTTTAATCCCTTTGCTTGTTTGCTTGCTTATTTTTTCCCCTGGTGGGGGTGGACTCAGTAAAAATTTGGGTTGCATTGTTTTATTTTTTTATTTTTTTAAATAAGGAGGCAAGGAAGTCAGCCTACAGCTGGGCACCATGGCTGCTTGGATGCGGGTGGTGATCTTTTTTGCACATCTCCTATGAAGGCACATGTTCATTTGGAGACTGTGAGACAATCAGGAGAGTGAAGCCTGAGTTGGGAGCTGGGACGCGAGGTGGTCCAGGTGAATCAGGCCTGAGTTGTCATCCTGCCTGGGTGGGAGCTGGGATGCTACCTGGCTCAGGTAAAGAAATGGAGCTGATAAATGGATACCTGGAGAGCGATGGCCTGAGGGTGGCATGGGTTTAGATAGCTAGAGCAAAGCTAGTATTTTAAAATTTGGCTTTACCAATTAATTAGCTGTGCAACCTTGGGCAGATTATTTAACCTCTCTGAGTTCAGATTCTTCATTTTAAAGTAGGGAGTGGGGAGAATTGCCACCTGTATGGTGGGCTTGTTGTAAAGTCTAGAGATAATTGTGTGAGGCACCTGGCCCAGGCCTGGGTACATCAGGCACCTTTATTGATGGGCTCACATGAGATCTTTCTTGAGTAGGTACTAGTCGAGGGTTCTGAAGAAACCTCTTGAATGAAATAGAGTATGTGTGGTTGTGCATATATGCACCCTTTATTGAGATGGAAGATCAATAGCTTTCCTTAGATTCTCAGAGGAAGGGCCTTCCATAGTACAGTTAAGCAGGTTGTTTACTGAGCAAGGGGAGCCAGCTAAAGGGGCAAGTGGCCCAAGGATGGCCCAGCCAGAAGAGAAGGTAGCTTTTTATAATTCCCACAAAAACATCCTATGTGTTAGGTTAAGAACCACTGAGTTGGTAGAAACCAGCCTCATCTCCTCCCTGTCCTCCACCCTCCGCTCCCTACTCCATCCCTGCTATCTCTGAACTTGTCCCTTCCAGGTAAAAGGCCCCCAGCCCCCTGGGCCTGGGTTACCTGTGTTTCTAATTCCTATTCCTGTGTAAAAGAGTTGGAGGAGAGAAGCCATAGTTCTAAGGAAGGGAAGAGAAGGACTTAATTTGCGAGGAAACTAATTAGTAGAATAAGTCAGGGAGGGACTTTAATGATTGGGTAGTTACTCAGCTGCTTCCTTCTGGGGCAGCTCTCCCAGGAGGCCTCCTGCTCCTCTGTGGACCCTTAAATGAGGGCCTTTGGGTGGGTGGGTTTTAACTTCTGCCCTCACACATCTTTTGAACATGTTTTCATTGTGATAAAATACACCTAACATAACATTTACCAACAGTGGCATTTAGCTTATTTACAATGTTGTGCAACCACCTCCACTGTCTAGTTCCAGAACATTTTCATCACCCCAAAAGGAAAACCTGCGTCCATTCACTCTTCCCCACGACCCCTGGCAACCACCAGTCTTTCTGTCTCTCTGAATTTGCTTGTTCTAGATATTTCATGTAAGTGGAATCATATACTCTTTGTCCTTTTGCGTCTGGCTTGCTTCGCTCAGCATGGTGTTTTCGGGATCCGCCCATGTTGTAGTGTGTGTCAGAACTTCATGCCTTCTTATGGCTGAATGATATGCCATTGGACAGATAGACCACGCTGTATTTATCCACCCTTCTGTGGATGGACACTTGGGACATTCTCACCTGTTGGCTATCGTGAGTAGTGGTGTCGTGAAAATTCATGTACCAGCTTTTGTTTTGAAGACCTGTTCTCAGTTCTTTGGGCTATAACCTCAGGAGTCTCCACATCTTGACTCCTGACTTCTCTCAGGTCAACCAACTGGAGAAACTTGGTTCTGAGAGGGGAAAGGCAGGGGATTGTGGCTGCCTCGGGAGCTGGAGCAGAGCGCAGCCAGAGAGCAGGCGGAGCAGGGGACCCGGGGCCAAACCATAGCCACCTCATCCCAGGTGCCCTTCCCTACCCTCTTTGAACATCTTGACCCTACCTGGCTCAGTCTCCCTCCCTCTACTGCACGTACTTTCCTGGAGGGTTCAAGCATGTCCGTCCTTTATTTCCTAGATGGGGGAGACCTCGGGCCAGTTATTTCACCTCCTGGGGTGTCAGTACCTTCAAATGTAAGGCTGGGCTTATTCTGACCCAAAGGGTTGTTTAGCTGAACTAGCCAGAGTCATTCTAGAGAAAAGCACTCTGCAGCCGTGGGGGCAGGGCAGGTGTCATTACTGATCTTTCATGGATGCATCACTGGGGTGGGGGGAACTCAGAAAGGTTGAGTCCATTTGCTCCACGGGCTGTGTAGGGAGTTGTCTGCTGTCTGTCGGGCCTTCTCACCTGGCTGTATTGGTCAGTGTCTTACAGTGCTCATTTTAGGGTGTTTGCCTTTGAGCATGTGTAGGCTTGGAAAGAGAACCCCTGTTCCTGGAGCTATGATGGTGAAATGGGGGTTGAGGCTGGGGGGGTGTGGTGGGGTGGGTCACTCTCCTGAACTTCGCCTGTGTGAAGCCTGGTCTGGCCCGGCCACCCCTAATGCGGGCCCCCATTTGTTGAGCAATCCTGGGCTATTGGTTTTTGTTTTCGCTAATCTCTATCATGTCTTTTTCAACCAGGCTAATTTTCTCTCTCTCATAGACAGGGCTTGATTGGGTCAGTTGCCTGAGGTTGTGCAGCTACTGAGCCCTGGAGTTGGGGTGGGAACTTGAGGATGTCTGAGCCCAAGTCTACTGCGCTGCTGGGTCCCTCCCTCCCTCCTCTCCCTTTTTGGCCACACCAATCTCTGACCCTTGCTTCCCATTTCCTCCCCTGTTATTTGGACAAGCACCAATATGGCTATTCCATCTTAAATATTTGACTGAGGCAGAAGGGACCTGGCATCTTACCAACTCTGGTTCTAGAATATTTCTCTCTTCAGTCAAACACTGAGTCCCCACTCCTACTTTACTCCCCCCACCTCTACTCACAGCCAAAATGTTGTCTCTCATATGTGGATTTTTTCCCTCCCTCCCTTTTTCTTCCTCCCTCCCTCCTTCCTTTTTCTTTCTCTCTCATTTATCTGCCTGCTTGGCTATCCATCTGTCCACCCACCCACCTACCCATCCATCACAGGCTATTTGTCTTGCCCATATTTTGACCATCTTCCAAACTGGGACAGCCCAAAGTGTGTCTGAGAGGCCAGGTGAACATGCTTAGGTGTGTTCTTGGGGCTTAGCAAACACCTTCTGCAGGTAAGCATGGAGCCTGGTGGGATGCTCTCCGTGCTTGCCGCTGGGCGGCTGTCCCTCTCACTGTAACCTGGGGTTTAGAAGACAGTCTTCCACACTGCATCAGAGAGGCTCTGCAGCTTAGCAGCAGTGGGAGGCAGATGCATTCAGGGCGGAGGGGAAGGCTTTTAATTAAATTGTGGAAATTCATAATGAAGCATAGCAGCAGCTACGCAGAAGGCCAAAGGGAGGATGTGTTTACTGGAAATCCCAGGAGCGGCTAGGATTTATTCATTTCCACCCTGGAGGTATGCAGGGCACCCCAGGGAGCTGAGCCCATGGTTTGCAGCCTTCACGGGGCATGAGAACAGTCTGGGAACTGCCTCTCTCTACTGCTGGCCTTCAATCCATTATCTTGCTTCCCAGTGAAGCAGTGGCTGTCAGTGACAAAAACCGCCTCCATGGGCATGGGTTTGGGATGCTGAGGACGTTCAGCATTAACATTTCCAAACAGGGTCCGGCTGTGCTGATAACTTCACTGCCCCTTTGCTAACGTAGACACGATTCTGATTTTAGCTTACTCTCCTCAAAAGGCACAGCAATTGTGTAGGCTAATTTGGACCCACTCTCCTTTTTTTTTTTTTTTTTTTTTTATATTTTTTAACAACTTTTATTTCTGTGTTTAATGAAAATTTAGACTGAATAGATCAAGTAAAAGAAAGGGAATAAAAATCACCCGTAATCCCACGGCTGAGAGATGACCACTGTTTTATCATCTGCCTCTGCATCTAGCTTTTATGTTGTATAGATACCTTTCCCAGAGTTTTTAAAGAAATGTAATACAAATACATATCTAAAAAATAAAATAAACAGCCTATAAGTGCCTACGAAGAAAGTAGGTCTCTGCTTTGTCTCAGACTCCCAGTTCTTTTCGTCCGAGTGATTAGGACGCTCGACGAGAAAATCCCCACCTAGGTCTGCATCGATTCTCCACATTATTACAGAATGTTTTACATCTCGCTGTGCTGCGACTTGCATTAATTACTTCTGTTAGGGTCTCACAGCAGGCCCAGGTTCTCGTCTGCTGCTGTACTCGGTGGTCCCGTGGATTTCAGGCTTCAGCCCCACTGTCAGGGGCTTTCTGGGGGGCGTCGAGGAGAAAGCCCGTCTCTGAGAGCTAGCAGGTGTTTGCCACTGTGCTCCCCGCGAGCGGGCGTGTGAAAGAGCACGGGCTTCCAACGCCTCTTGATCACGCAACCCCTGAAATCACGCTTGCGCCACCTGTGCCCCCCGTCCCCAGGGGGAGGCCGGTGGGCCGCGCACTCCCCCACATCGAGCTATTCCAGGGCAACTTCGTCTGCCTCTGACTTCCTGGTTGATTAGCAGTCGCAAAAAGCCCAACGTGTGTGACCTTTTCTTTCCTTCCCAACAGAAGCCTGGAATGGTCCCCCCTCCGCCGGGAGAGGAGAGCCAGGCCGTCCTCCTTCCACCTGGCTGGCAGAGCTACCTGTCTCCCCAGGGCCACCGTTACTATGTCAACACGGCCACCAACGGTGAGTCCCGCTCTGCGGAGCCTCCTGCACCCAGCCCCCTGGGTCTCTGTCTCTCCGGAGGACACTCTTCCCCTCCCACCTCCAAGTCCAACAGCATGTGATTTCTGGGAACTTTGTGAGCACTGAAGCTCCAAAGCAAGGGTAGCAAATGTGGGGCTTCCAGAACCAATTTCCCCACGACAGTCTTTTTCTCTTACCCCAAGTCTCTCGCTGGACTGATATGCCTGGGAATGTTCTTTGGGAAAGGTTGGAACTTCTTGGGGTTATTTATTCTAATTGATGACACAAGTTTCACGTGCATTGCCTCCACTGGAGGGACCCCTCCTTTAGCCTGAGAAGTCTCTTGTCACTAAGAGAATTCCTCCAGGCCCACAAAGCTTATGGACTTAGGATTTTCCAGGATATCCGAGTTGTGTAGTTACCTACAAGTAGGCTGGAGAAGGGTTATGCAGGAGTGTGTGCAGTGTGGCAGGTTCTAGAATGATGGGAGCGGGGCGAACAGTTCTGTGCTTTGAGCCCCATGTCTCCACAAGGAAATGGCCATGAAAGGATGAAGAGGCTGGAAACACAGGAAATTGGAGTTGGTAAGCATCACAGGTGTGTGTGCCAAGACAGAACGCGACATCCTACCCAGACCCACCTGCTAGCTCAGTACTGGCTTCTCACTTGCCTCGTCTGTGCCCACCTGGTGAGCCCATTTCATATCCTTACCACGACGAGCCTGCACACAGAGGGCTTCTGGGGGCTGTTTAGAAGGAAAAACAAAGCAGGCAGTGACAGCTGCCACTCTGGGCGGCTTGTTTGTTGGTATGGTATCCCCTGGCAACCCGGCCTTCTGTGGTCTGGAAGGGACTGTTCTAGTCGAAGAGGTCACCGGGGTTTCTAGGAAAAGGGAATTAGGACTATTTCTAACCATTCTAATCATAAGCTTCCTCAAAACAAACACACGAGTCATGCACTGTTGCCAGAGGCCCGAGATTTCAGAGGATCTTGTGTCTATCTGCAGCGCCCCATCTGTAAAGTACAATATTTGGATCAGACAACCCTGGATCCATCTATTCCTGAATTAATAACTCTTTTTGGGGTGAAGGGGGAAAAAATGAGACTTTCTAAAATGGCACCTTTGTTTATCTCTCTTTTTCTCTCTAATTAGAGAATAATATATTCTTGGGGTAAAAAGTCAATGAGAACAAAAGATTTAAAAATAAACAATAAAAATCCTTAGTCCCCTTCTGAAAGATGCGTGTCAGGCATATCCTTCTCACACTCGGATTCTCTCTCTCTCTAAGCATATAGGTATGCTGATTCTTTTAAAATAAATTGGAAAACGCTCTACATGTTCTGTAAGTTGCTTTGACGGTGTATTGTGGATATCTTTCCATACTTGTGCATTTCAGTCTAACTTATTCTTTTTAATAGCTGCATGAATGTGCAATCATTATTTTAACTAGCCCCCTAATGGATATTTAAGTTACATTTTACATAGATGGATTGCATTTGGCAGCTTTTTAAATTCTAGGACCCAGACTTTAGCAAATGCCATTGGCGAGAATTTCTTTAGGGTCCTGGGAAGCGTGATCCTAAAGTGACTCTCAGCCAGAGATCAGCAAGCTTTTTTTCTATAAAGGGCCAGGTAGTATTTTGGGATCACAGGCCCTACAGTCTCTTTTGCAGCCACTCAGTCTACTCACTCAGCATGAAAGCAGCCATGGATAATTTATAAACAAATGAGCGTGGCTATGTTCTCATAGAACTTCATGGGCATTGAAATTTGAATTTCATGTCATTTTTACATACCATGAAATATTATTCTTTTTGTGATTCTTTTTCAACCATTTAAAAATGTCTGTAGAAATGAGTCTTAGGTATTCAAGGGCCATGTAAATAACAGGTGGTGGGCCAGAGTTGGCTGCCCTCTGCTCAAGGCTAATCTGTTGTCTACACCAGGAACCTATCTCCTCTGCCCCTCCTTCTCTTTTGTGCTGATGGTAATCCGGCTCCTTGGTCTTGAATTCTAGACACAGTCCAGTTTTATTAATTGATTAGTTCACTGTTTATTTGTTGGATTGACTCATTCATTCAACAGATACTTACTGAGCTGCAAATAATGTACCAAACAGAATGCTGGATGCTGAGTATAGACGAGTTAGAAAAGAGACAATCCCTGCCCTCAGTGTGCTTGTCTCCTTGGAATTAGAGGAAGATTTCAAATAAATACGTATTTGGATTGCAATCGTGAGAAGGGCTGTGAACGAGAAGTCCAGGCTGTTTTGAGAGCATTTCACAGAGTTCATGAAGACTTCCTGGAGGATGAGGTAGCTTTGAGCTGAGTCTGGAAGGACGAGGAAGGAGATGGAGAGGGAAAGTGCCCTTCTTGAGGACAAAGAGTTTGTCGTGTTTGGAGAAGGGAGAGAAGGGAACACTGGTATCCCTGAGAGACAGGGAGCAGCTTGAGGGCAGGGATGGATGGTACAGACTTTGAAAATCATATTAAGGATTTTGTTCTTTAGGTGAAGGGCGTCGGAAGCCCAGCAGTCTTTCTGACTCTCCTTTGGAATCCTCTCTCAGACCGATTTTTCTTAGGCTGCTGTGTTTTAAAAAATGTTTGCATTTGACTGCCTTTCTGCAGGAAAAGTAGGCACGGACAGCCCTTTGCTTTTTCCCTCTTAAATGCATTATCTTTCCTCTGGACTCCTGGAGGCCTCCTCCCTGCTGGGCTGGCCACTGCCCCCTTTCTACCCCAGCTCCTGCGTCTCCTGTGCCCACGTGGTCCAGGCCAGAGCTGGGCACAGAAGCCTTCTCCCTCTTTGCCTGTCTCCCTTTCTTCCAAATACTTCTCTCTCCTTTACTCCCTCATTGCTTCTTTCACAGAGGGCACCTGGGCAAAATAGAGGTTCTGTCCCTGTTTTGTTGTGGTTGTTTTTTTTAAACAACACATATAAAAGTGACTCTTTCAAAGCCCAATTTACATATATATGACCTTGCTCTGACTAATCAGCTTATCTTCCAATCCGTTTCGGATTTTTTTGTGGATGGGGATTTTCACAGTTTTGGACATGTGCTGGCACTGGGGATAGGGAATCAAACAAGATGTGAGCTCCACCTTCAGAGACCAGAGTTCTGATAGGGGCCAGAGAAACACAGAAACCAGGACACCTTGTGGGTATTTGCACAGAAATTGGGGGCTCCGGGAAGCGGTCACTTTTATCCTGGCATGATGCAAGGCTTTGAGGGAGTGGCCTTTGGTTATGGCTTGAGCAAAGGCAGGGCACCAGGAGAAAGGCTGCTGGCTTTGGGAAATAACAAAGAGGTGAGAGTTCAGGGTCTGGTCTGCAAAAGGCCTTCTGAGGATTCTTAGGCAGCAGGAAGCCATGAAAGGATTCAAAGCAGTGGCATGGCTGTGATCAGGAAATGGCGGCAAGATGGCTTGTTCAGCAGAGTCGAGGATTTAAGGACAATAAGTGTTCAGGCTCCCAGACCAAATGAGAAGAGAAATAATGAGGTCAAATGCCAAGTCCACTGCAGGGAGGGAGGATCTGTCAGACAGGATGAGGCGGGTCAGGAAAAGAGAGACTCGGGATTACTCCCAGTTCTCCCACTTTTCTACCTGGTGTGACAGGCCATGCAATGAGAATAGGGGACGGGCAGGAGGGACAGGTTTTTTTTTTTTGTTTTGTTTTTTGTTTTTGTTTTTTTGTTTTTTTTTTACCGGGAGGTCCCGGGGATCGAACCCGGGTCCCTCCATATGGGAGACGGACGCCCAACCAGTTGAGCCACATCCGACCCCCTGGAGGGACAGGTTTGAGAGAAAGAAGATGAATCCATGTTGAGTGCATAGTTCCTTGGGGGCTCCTCAGAGACAGACGTCTAGCAGATATTTGGCTCTTTGGGTCTGTGACTCAAAGGATGTCTGGAGCAGAAATGCAGATTTGGGAAGCCATCTGGGTACACAGCTTGGCAAACAGATGGCAGGATGGATTTCACCCCATCGTGCCCCCTTGACTCGGCATCATTGTGCAGTCACCAACCTGCGCAACCACACGTGGTCACCCAGGGTTTGCGTTTCAGCAGCAGAGAGGTGAAGTGAGAATGCAGGAGGAGATCACCCAGGGAAAGCCTCCAGGAGAGAGCCCTGTGGGACAATTGTTAAGGGAAAGGCCAAAGGAGACATTGCAGGAATTGTCAGAGCTATGAGGAGCCAGGAGGCAGAAGCGTCATCGAAAGGCAAATGAGAAAAGATTTTCAAGGAATAGAAATTCAGAGTCAGACTAAAATATATAGGCGATATTTTACATCACTGGAGAAAGCACAGAATATTTCGTAAGAGATACTGGGCCAGGGACGTAACAGGAGGTTTCTTTCATATGTGTTGTTTTCATATAAACTCACCAAAGTCATCATAGTCTGCTCTTTGGTGCTTGGGGACCCCCCCATTACCCCCAACCCTCCCCCCGCCCTGGCTCTCCAGGGCTTTTCATTATGCAGGTGACCTTCAGCTCTACCCCAGGACCTCCAGGGTATCTGGTATCTTGTCTTCCTCTGTCTAGGAAAGGGCTCTATTCCCATTTGACATTGCTGAAAATTGGGGTTGTGTTGGGTTCATGGTAGTGAGCTATTCTCGGTAGCCTGCCTCATCCAAGGGCCTGAGCTGGTATTCATATATGCTCAATAGAGAATTATATTTCAAGAGAGAGAGCACAACACTGTTTATGCAATTTATGATCGGAAGGCCAGATATGCATGCGTCCTCACTTAACACTGATACAGTCACACACATTCAGGTCTTCTTTGGAGAAAGACATTCACCTTGTAGATGTTATTTAGAATGCATTTTACCATTTGGACATTGAAGGAGTATTTCAAGCCAGTACTGAAGGCCTTGAAGGTTAATTTTGCTTAATGTATGGGTCAGTATTTACCTCACATATTAATCTTGTACGTACTTTAAATTCAATGCTTTCTATTTATTGTATCTATGTCTTTCATAGATACAATAGGAGAATGATTTGAGGGGGCTGCCTTAGCCTGATGCCTCTAGAAAGCAGAGCCTGAGGCGAGGATTGAGTGTTACCAGTTGATGCAGGATGTACTAGCTGTGTAAAAAAGCAAACGAAGCTGCTGTGTGCTGCCGGCTATTTCACAATGAGTTGCACAGAGACCCTGCAGGTCTCTCAGCAGTTGTTTGCTTCACACACAACGCTTCTCTGGAAGGGTTGCAAGGAGGAGTCTTGGCTTTGAGGAGTACATGGGAGAGCAGGAAGATTCCCCATTGGCCAAGTTTCTTCTCTTGGAGCTATTTCCTCACACCGTTGCGTTGTAGCATCTCATCCCCAGCAGCCTCTCAGAAAGCTCGATTCCACACCCCCACAGAGTGATGCTTTATTTAAGACCATAGCAGGAGGGTGGCCAAGCTAGGTGACGTACCATCCAAAAATAGGAGGAGGCCATTGAGGGAAATATGAGGAAGACCCCAAGATCTGGGTCCCAGTCTAGAGGCTCTCTTGTAGGAACACTGCAATGCACATTGCTCTCTCTAATGTAAGACCTTGATGGGGAGGAGGCGGGGGGGGGGGGGGCCTTGAACATTCATAAAAGTGGGTATCAATGGCCAATGACTTTTGCTATAGAATCCTAGAAGGAACCTTCCGAATCACCTGACTCAGGGTTTGCAAACTGCGGCCCATGGGCCAAGTCTGCTCACATCCTGTTTTTGTAAATAAAGTTTTATTGTAACATAGCCCCATGTCCATTTGTTTAGGAATTGTCTACAGCTATATTTGCATTACAATGGCAGAGTTGGCTACTTGTAACAGAGATCACATGGCCCACAAAGACAAAAATATTTATTATCTGCCCCTTTACAGAAAAAATTTTGGTGATCCCTGGTCTAACAAATAGAACCCATTCATTTTACACATAAGGAGATGGAGGCCCCCAAATGGTGAAAGCACTTGTTCAGAGTTACCTGGCCACTCAGTGATAAACCAAGCTGTGCCGAGAACCCCAGGAGTCTGATCTTTTCTCTTTGCTTCAGTGTTGAGGAGGATGTAGGATGGATGTAGGTAGTGGGAACTTAATTTGTAATAAAGGTAACTCAGTTCGTGGATTAGTAAAAAAAGAAAATCATCTGAAATAACATTTTATTTTTAAGAAAAATATACCCATTGTGTTAGAGCTTCAGCTAAGATTCAGGAGAGCTGGGAATTGTTTTATTTTGCTCTTTTGACAAAGAATTCATTTGTATAAATGTTTCATTATGTTTCTGAATGAAGTTTGGAGGATTGCACCAGGATTTGAGCTTTTGGACTCGCCTGCTGAATAGTAGGCAATTTTCTTGATTTCTGGTTTTAATTTTTCTTTAAATGACTGGATTCCCATTTAACTTGATTATACCAGGAGCTAATGGGAGCTTCTGGATAAGCTTTCCAGAAAACACTTTTAAAAGCATTCTCTGGGCTTTACTTTGTTGCAAATAATTGGTATAGTTCTCTAACTCCCCAAACAGAACAGTTCTGATAATGCTATATTAATAAAAGTTGCCCTGCAAAGCTTCTATACCCAAAAACATCTTTCTGTTTTCTTCTGTCCATCTGTCTTGAACAAATGTGAGACTAAAAGATGTTCGTATTTGGCACATTACATTGATTGAATTAGTTTCTTTCTTTTTTTGTGCTTGTACACATTTCTTATTTTAGCTGTATTATTTTTCTTTAATGGACTTTTAGTGGAAGGCTGTTAGACCCTAAAGCTTACTATTAATCTGCTTATGTGTGGGTTTTGTTTTTCTTCTAGGCCATCCATTTTAATTTGTTTGTAATGTTTAGGTAATAGACAGGTGGGTAATTCATCCCTTGCTTCTCACCAGTTTTTTTTTTTTTTTTTTTTTAAAGATTTTATTTATTTATTCATTTATCCCCCCCTTGCTGCTTGCGCTCGCTGTGTCAGCCAACCACGCCATGCAGGCGGGCCTGCCCTCACCAGGAGGCCCCAGGAAGCGAACCCGGGGCCTCCCATATGGCAAACAGGAGCCCCACTGATTGAGCCACAGCCGCTTCCCTTCTCACCAGTTTTTAAGGCTCACGATTTCTTGGCATTTGTGGCAAATGTCAGGTGGCTAAGAGAGTAATTCTCACTGCCAGACAAGTTGAAAACCCACAAATGACAAAGGAGACAAAAAGATGTTGCTGTTTGCTGAACTCAGAAAGTTGAGTTTTTCTGAAAAAGACTGTTAATTAGGTAAACAGTGTAACAACTTTCCTGATGACTGGTAGGTGGAGCCACTGATAAGCAGCAAATAGTTCAGATATGGAAATGAAACAAACAAACAAACAGAATGCATAGGATAGGACCCAGCCATTCCAGTCCTAGATTTATACCCAAGAGAAATGAAAACTTAGGTCCACATAAAAATCTATACGTGAATGCTCATAGCAGTATTACTCATAATAGCCAAAAAAGTAGGAACAACCCAAATGTCCATCAGCTGATGCATGGATAAATAAAATGCATATTCATACGGTCTGATATAATTCAGCCATGAAAAAGAATGAAGTTCGGGTACATGGTACAACATGGATGAACCTTGAAAACATCATGCTAACTGAAAGACCAGCAGACCATATTGTGTGATGCCATTTATGTGAAATGTCCAGAATATATTAATCCATAGAGACAGAAAGTAGATAGGGGATTGCCAGTGGTTGAGGTGGGGGAGGGGGAGTAGGGGGTGACTGTTTAGTGGGTATGGGGTTTCTTTTTGGGGTGATGAAAATGTTTTAGAACCCAGATAGTGATAATTCTACAACACTGTGAACATGCTAAAAAAAAAAAACCTAAAACACTGAATTGTGTACTTTTAAAAGGGAGAGTTTTGTGCTATGTAAATTATATATAAAAAAAGAATATGTGGGGATGGTGATCAAGTTGGTAACTTTCTTGATGTCCTTTAGAAATAGTTCCTTAAAAGCCTATATTGGGAATTCCTTCTTCCTGATTCCCAAACTTTAGTGGGCACCAGAAGCAGCTAGGAAATTGGTTTAAAAAGAAATTTTTTTTTTCTTTTTAAAGTTTTCTAATAGCCACTCCCTATTTTATGCTTGCAAAGGAAACTTTAACAACAAAATTGGTGAAGGCACAGTCAATGAATTAAATATTATAAAGTTGAAGGGTAAATTTAAATTCCGTTTTCTCTAATAGAAATACAATGAGAAAATACAATTTTCTACCAGCAAGTAAATATGCATTATAGTCCCAAGGATAAAGGTTATGTAACCATAAACTATTGTAGTTAAAGTAGAATCTCATAGAAGAGCTACTAGAAGGCAAATAACTCAGTTTTATGGTGACAAGATATAGAATGAGTATAAAATTGCCAAGGAAGGCCCTTCACCAGGCTAATGTTTGTTTTTAGTGTCGATCAGAGTAGCTGACTTGTATGTATTTTTTGGCCTTTATTCTTATCTTTATAACAATGGCAGGCCTTGTAATTTCAAAGCTTTAGAGCCAGTAGATCAAACATTTTTTTGGTCTCAGCATTTTTGTGGTTTAAAAAAAAAAAACAACCTCTTGGGAAGTAGATGTGGCTCAAACGATTGAGCTCCTGCCTACCACACAGGAGGGTCCATGGTTCGGTTCCCCGTGCCTCCTAAAGAAGACAGTGAGCTGGCACGACGGGCAAGCATGGCAAGTTGGCACAACAAGATGACGCAACAAGAGACACAAGAAGAAAAACTTAATGAGAGACACAGCAAAAGCAGGGAGCAGAGGTTACCGGTGCCTCCTAAAGAAGACAAGCAAGACAGCAAGCTGATGCAACGGGCTGGTGTGGCAAGCTGACACAACAAGATGGCGCAACAAGAGACACAGGAGGAAAAGCATAATGAGAGACACAGCAAAGCAGGGAATGGAGGTGGCTCAAGCGATTAGGCGCCTCCCTCCCACATCAGAGTTCCCATGTTCAGTTCCTGGTGCCTCTTAAAGAAACAAAGAAGATGAACAGACACAGCAAGTGCAAACAATGAGGGGGTGGGGAGAAATAAATAAAATAAATCCTTAAAAAAAAAAAATCCTCTTAACTCTAGTTTCAACTTTATTTCTAGCCGAGGCTGGATCAAAGAATTGGGAGCATATAATATTTTAATTTTTACGTTTTGTATAGCACTCTGACTACTGGACAAAATGAACACCATCCCTGCCTTCGAGGAACTTTGAGTCCTAGTGAAATATTTCTGGTCTCGGGAAGTTGGAGGAATTGTAAAGTTTCTCCTTTCATATTTCTCTCTCTGGGTTTTTAGACTGGGGCTTCCCAGCTCACCTCTACTTTGGTTAGGAAGTATGTGTCAGTATTTAGTCACCATTCCCTTTCCATTTATCATTACCGCAGAGCACATTGGCTTTTCAGAGTCCAGTGGAAATAGGTTGAATTGAATGACTAATCCATATAAATTGGCAGAAGGGTTCCCAGTCATCAGATCAACCAATAGTCATTAAAGGCCAAAGAAAGTCCAGGACAGCCTTGAATCATGTGACAAAAGGGATGATTTTGCCCAGTTCAAACTCTTAAAAAATAAAGTGCTGGTGTGTGATGTCTAAATTCCTAGGGAAATGACATTGTAGTGCCTGTGTGTGTGTGTGTGTGTGTTGGAATGTGGGGTTGGTTGACCAATTGACCAGTTTGGGGAGGTGAAGGTGACAGTCAAGGCAAAGTTAAGACCTCTGGATCCTAGTGAAGACACAGGTATAGCGGACACTGTATACTGGATTGTCGTCAGGCTAGAGGCTATCCACAGAAACATTTAATTCTGTGTAACACAGTGCCTCAAAATATTCAATTAGTTACCAACATTGGAAAATGGAGAGGTTTTTCATCAACCCCTAGGTACCTTGTCCTCTCTCAAAAAATTGTGAGGTGTAGCCATGCCGGGCCCTGCTTCCTGCCTGAGCACAGCTGAGTGGAGCTGAAAGAGTTGCCACTACCTTGATTTTTCTCATTCGCTTGACTTCATACATGCATTTTACTGGTCTGGTTCTTGTGGGTATTTGAGTCTGGGCCCTGTGTTCAGACGGAGCATCATGGTTTGGTGTCAAGTATTGCAGGTGAGAGGAGCCATTGGACACAGAGTCAGGAAGATGTTTTAGAAAGGCACGTGGAAATCAGAGATTAAGAACGGAAATGACTAGTCAACAGTTAAAAGGCATCCATTTCCAAAAGAACCTTCAAGCTTATTGTACCCTTTGCTTTACTCCCAGACCTTGTATGTGCATCTGTGGTATTCATACAGGAAGCATTGCCCTTCTGTGGCTTGTGGTGGGCAGGGGGAGGAGAAGGACAATGGGAGCATGTGGCTGCAGCAAGAAGCTGGAAGCCACAGGGCAGGGAGTCTGGGGCGAAATATAAGCCAGGTAGCTGTTCAAAGGGCTAGGCCCCGTGGAGTCGGTGAAACTCCTAGAAAAAATGGAAATCTTCTGCAGGTTATTTTCTAATAAGAGTAGGCAAGGACCATGTGGACTGATTATCAAGCAACAAGTATTTACTAAATGCCTTCCCTGTGCCCAGCTCCAATAATTATCCACTTGAATTGCTTCTTGCATGGGCGGAGTGGGCGAGTACAATGCAAATGGGTCCATGTTGGCGAAGACCAAGCACCCCTTGAAGTGGATGTTAGGTTGTTAAATTGGACTTGCATTGTGGGTTGGAGTCAGTTTTTTGTTCCTGCCTGAATACACCTCCAAAGGTTGCTTCTGGCTCTAAAATCCTACAAAACCATCATGACTTGCAACACTAGCAGCCTCATCACCCACAACCATTTGGGACCGTGCCTCGATATGTACAGCTGGCACGTCTTTCTCTTGATCAGATCCTTATTGTTGGACGAAGATATGGGAGTGGGGTAACAGCTTTTCTATTATTTCAGTCCGAGTTGGATTCCAGAGTAGGCAGTGCACACCCAAGAGGTGTAGGAGGAAAACTGGTGAGAAGTTAGTCATGCCCGACGTACTTGTTCTCTGCCTACCCACGGCCTGGGCGCTGGGCGCTGGGCTGGGCGGGAAAGGTGCTGGGAACCCGATGGTCTGCTCGTCGTTAGACAGATCATAAATGGGTTGAGTCAGCAGTGTCTTGTATGTTGCAGGAATTATCTGTTGAGTGAAGTTCCTGCCATCTTGCCAGCTGTGGCTAGTGCCTATGTGTACACACAGAGACATGCTCAGCTTGGGTAAGAGATAACTCCTCTCCTGTGATGGGTGATAGTCGAGGGATTTATTAAGTGTCTGAGACAGGAATAATATGCTAGAGTAGGGTTCTGCCCACCACCCCTCCCTTCCTCACTATTGGGAATGCTGGAATGGGGCCATTGGAGCAGAGCCCATTTACTCATGGGTACAGAAAATTTTCATTATTTTAACAAGCATTTTGGCCATTGTCATGTGCTCCACCTTCTGGATACCTGCTATCCCGATACCCCCCTAGACTCCTCTATCTCTAGACTCCTCTATCTCTTGTTTGTCAAGAATTTCCTGCCCCAAGACTCCGTGTGTTCAGCTGGACTTCCATCCCTGCCTCCCATTGTTCTCAGCCAGCTCCAGCCTTTTCTTCCCCTGCCCCAGCATGACATCGCATCAGCGGTATCTGTGAGTCCTGCTAATCCAGGGGAGCCATTGTGTCCTCCGGGGTGCCTTGGAGAGCTTTGCAGTCTGTCACCTAGACTTCTTACACCTGGCCTAAGGCTCAGGCTGTGTCAGCAGGAGGAGGACTGGCCTGCTTTCCGTTGCTTTGCCAGGTCATCAGTAAAGATGGGGTGTGGATGCTGTGTTAAAATGGCATAGGCAGCTGTTCAGGCAACAGAATTCTAGTAGTTCTAAGAGAAGCAGGGTTGTGTTTTATTTTGTGCAAGCTGCTGAAGAGGGATACTTGTAAGCAGTTGATTTCCTATGTACTTTTGGTACTTCTCTGAGGATTCCATCACACTCCATCCCTGCTCTCTCCTGGGTTAAGCAGTTTCCTTGGGGGCATCCCCTGGATCCTGAAGTCCCAATGATTCCATCTTTAAAAGAGAGGAATGGGCTAGCCCTAAAGCCCCTCCAAGCTCTATGTTTCCCCTGAGGCATATGGCCCGGTGGGCCTGCAGAAGCAGGGCCCAGCTCCCCGTCCCCTTCTGTCCCTGAATCCTGCTGTCTGGGAATTTCCCACCCCACTCGTGTGCTGCTGTGCTCAAGTGGATGTGGCTACTTGCTTTCAGCAGCTCTTTCTGAGCAATGGGATTAGGGGGAGTTTTTATTTTCTCCTCTTACTTTTCTGGGTTATATCACTGTTGCTTCCTTGGACCTGTATTACTTGTATAAGCAGGGTAAAAACAAGTTCTCTAAAATAGGGGCAGCCTGGAGCTGGACTCGAATGCTTCTTTTGTTTCCCTTCATTTCGTCCTTTGTTCCTTTTCTTTTTTTTTTCCAGACTCCTGTTTTCCTCCTCTTATTTTTCCTTCTCCCCTGCTCGAAACCACTGTGTCTTTGGCCCCTGCTAAGCTAAGAAGTTGTGTCCTGGCCCACGGGGCTTTATTTCAGGGCTGAGTTGCACAAACCTTAGGCTAAAAAGGCCCAGCTCTTGCAGATACCAAGTGAGGAGTAGCTGAGCATGCCCAGTGCTGCCCTCTCTGCCCTGTAAGGAGAGGAAGGGGCAAGGAGCCAAGGAGACTCCTCCTCCTCCTTCTCCCCATCCTCCCCCCTCACCTCAGATACAGACTCAACTTGCTTTCTGTGACCGATATGTAAAAATGACCTGTTTTTTTTTTTTTTTTTTTTGGGGGGGGGGGGGGGGGGGAAGCACTGCAGAAAAGGGTACCAAGAAGAAAGAGCTGGGGCAAAACCTTTGGAATCAGAGCAGAAAGGGCCAAGGACACATGGTGCTTTTTCAAAAATTTTAAAGCTTTTAAAACTTTTTTTGGCAGTAACATATATAACCTAAAAGTCACCATTTTAACCATTTTTTAAGTTTACACTTCAGTGGTATTATTTATCTTCAGTGTTTTGCTACCATCACCATCATCTGTTAACCAGAACCTTTTCACTACCAAAAATAGAAACCCTATACCCATTAAGCAATAGCCTCCCCCACCCCCGGCCTCCGGTAACCTCGAATCTACTTTCAGTCACTATAAATGTGTTTATTCTAGTGATTTCATATGAGTGGAATTGTACAAATGTCCTTCTGTGACTGGCTTCTTTCATTTAGCGTATTTCCAAGGTTCATCTGGGTTGCAGCATGTGTCAGAGCTTCATTCCTTTTTACAGTTGAGTAATACTCCATTGTACGGATAGACTGCATTTTGTTTATCCATTCATCAGCCGATGGACGCATGGTGGATTTCCACCTATTGGCTGTTGCACACGATGCTGTGAACATTGGTGTAACAAAATGTTTTCATGTCACGTGTCCCCAGCAGCTGGCTCACCTCTCTCAGATAAAGAGTGGATTCTTATTACCAGATGCGAATCCCCCGTGTTTTCTTAGCTAGTGAAATTCAGGGATGGAGATGAATACGTCAGGAGGATTCTATGATGACGTGCACATTTGCAATCCTGGTTGATTCCTCACTTGTTCTCTTGTTGGGTTCGTTCTTTTCCTGGATCTCTCAGGCCAACGTGAAATATTTTCTACAATATTCCTTAGTGCCATCAGTTTGGTGGAAATGGAGCGAGCAGTGGGTGGTACGTTCAAGTCAGCAGTACTTGGTGGGTTGTTTTGATTGTTGGTCTTTTTTTTTTTTTTAATTGGCATTCCTCAACACCTGTAGTAGACAGGGGATTACCTGTTGCAGAGGGAGCCCTGCTCTTCCTTATCTTCCTGCAGTTCTGAAAGTGTGGTCCCCAAACCAGTAGCATCAGCTTCACCTAGGAAACTTGATAAGAATGCAGATTTCCATCCCAGGCCTATTGAATCAGAAACTCCAGGGTTCACGTCTGCCAATCTGTGCTTTAACCCTCCAGGTGATGCTGAGATGCTCCAGAGTTTGAAAAGCACTACTTTTCTAAATATCTTTAAAAAATAATAAATTAAAAAAAAAAAAAAAAAGGCACTACTTTAAGCCCCCTGGAAAGCTACCTATTCCTAGCATTCTAGAATTTCCTTGAATGGATGAGGTTTTTCAGTCCTCTCTGCTAAAAGTAATTTAAAACCTGCTCGTCCAGTTTCCCAAGGAATCTTATTTCGTTTGGCTCTAAAATGCCACCTATTTCTTCCCCTTTTATTTCCTGAATGCCCTTTCTCGAGACTTGAACACAGCCTTTTTTGGCCCAGAATTTCTATACACGATTTTACGTTGGTTCACGATAAGGCCCTCTACTGTGTGCCTGAAGCGACCGCAGGAGGTCCTTTGTGTCTGAGAGGCTGAATGGCCTTCCTTGGGAATCCGGCAGATTTGGCAGTGTCTTTGTGACTGCTCCTTGAGAGAGATTATTGCTTATTTTTATTTCCCAGAATAACTTTAGCTCTTTCTGTTTCCCCCGTCTTGTGAAAAGCAACACTCTCAGGAATTTCGAGCATTATTTATAAACGTAAAATCACACCTTTTACTGGAAAGTCTTCTATATGTGGATTAGAAATGCAGAGCGACTGAAGTTAATAAATGCAGAGTTCCTCAGAAAAACAACAACACAAAAAGGTGATGCACGAATGGAAAATACCACTTCCTTCACGGGAAAGGAAGCTTCTGAGCAGCTGGGTGGTGTGATTTTCCTTGGAGAGACTATGGAAGTCCTACTTGCATCCTGTTAAGAAGCCATAATCAGCCTGGTCACAGAATATTCCAGATGCAGCATCTAATGGCCATCAGGCCACCCTTGACCATTTACGGGGCCATGCGGTTTGGTGGATGCCCTTGGGCCGAGATGACTTGTTATGGCAATAGACACCCACCCAAGCTAGCTTATCAAAAAGGAGCATTTATTTGAAGGGAGAAGCCCAGGCTTAAGGACTGGGAAATAAGGTGCTGAGGTTATTTGTCCTGTCTCTAGGATTCATGATATCTAGTGTCCACATCTTTCTCTGGGTTTGCTTCATTTATCTTTCTCTCTGGAGAGCTGCCTTTTCTTCCCCCAGCAGGTGTGTAGCAGAACATAGCTGCTCATGGCGGAAGAGGGCGGCCGGGCCTGTTTATTTAGGACTTGGAGCTGGTCCATATGGTAGTCACCAAGTAGTCACATCAGTGCTGTGTGGCTCTGAAACGAGCAGCTCTGGGGCTTGGGCAATTCTCAGAGAGGGGTCTTTCTCAGATGTAGCAAATGGTTTCCATTTTTTAAATGATGTTTTAAACTCTATTGTGATGTTCTGTGAACTCTCTTTTTATAGATAAATTAGCCAATCTTTTCCTTTAATGATTTCTGCTTTTGAGGTTACACTTAGAAAGGCCTAGAACATCAAAAGATGGCAATATTTTCTTACAGTGTTCTTTTGGACTGCTTCTGCCCCCCCCACCCCCCCAAATGGTTAATCCAGGTAGAATTTAATTTCGTAAAATGTGTGAGAAATGGATCTACCTTATTTTTTCTCAAATAGTTTGCTCAGTGTTCTAAGAGTCTTTTTTTTTTTTTTTTTTTTGACTGATTCAGTCTTTTGCCATTGCCCTGGAAAGCACCTCTTTACCATATACTAAACTAGTCTGTTTGTTGTCTGTCTTTTTCTGTTTATTCCTGCACCAACATCACACAGTTTTGTCTGTCTGACTTTGTATCATGCAAATTTTCACATATGTGCTAAAACTTTCAAATGGGGTATACTATAAAAACTCACATTTTCCTTTGGTTTCGTTTTTATGAATTAGCCAGAGCCAAATGTTTCTTGTGTATTTCTTTTCAGCCATTTTCCACGCATATGAGCCTGCATTTTACTTATGCCTTTTTGAAAAAAAATGTGATGCAAGAACCTACTGTGCTCATTGTTCTCTTCTAGACTCTTCACTTAGCTGTGTGTTTTTTTTTCAAAGATCGATCTGTCTATCTGTCTGTCTACCTACCTACCTACCTACCCACCTACCCACCACCCACCCTGAGATGGCTCCCTCATCTGTCTGCTCATTTGCTCGCTGTGTCTGCTTGTCTTCTCTAGGAGGCACCGGGAACCAAACCTACAACCTCCCATGTGGGAAGCAAGTGCCCAACTGCCTGAGCCATATCCACTCCCTGCTGGCTGCAGTGTCTGCTCGTTGGGGTATCTGCTCGTGGCAATTGCGGCATCTGCTTGCTGCAGCATCTGCTTGCTGCAGCATCTGCTTGCTGCAACATCTGCTTGTCTTCTTTAGGAGGCACTGGGAACTGAACCTGGGACCTCCCATGTGGGAGCCAGGCGCCCAATTGCTTGAGACACATGCACTTCCTTAGCTGTGTGTTATTTGAGATGTTTTTCTCATCCGCACATACAGTTCAACAGCATTTTCTTTAACAACTGCTTAGAATTCCATCCAGTCGATACAGCAGAATCTGTCCTCTATTAGGCCTTTAGGTCGTTTCCCTAAATGAGGCTTTCCCCTTTAACAAAAAATGCTCCAGAAAACATCTTTATTACATCACTGCACACCTGGGACTGTTGGTAGGTCAAAGGGTCAGTGCTTTGGGGCTTGCTTTTGATAAATGTCTCCAGGTTGCCTTCCAAAGAGAGAAAGGTATACCCCCACTTGAAGAACTAGTTTTCCATATCCTCACAAACTCTGCATGGTTCATCAGTCTTGAAAGCTTCCAAGTGTAATGGGTGGGAAAATAGTGTCTTGTCATCTTAGCTTGTATTTCTTCCATTTTGAGTGAGAATGAGCATTTCTTTGTGTTCATCCATCATTAATAACTTTTTTTTTTTTTTCTGTAAACCACTTGCCTTTGTCCTTTGTTCTTTTTCAATCAGGCTCCTTACCTGACCCACACTCTGCAAAGGGAATTTG
The DNA here is from genome assembly GCA_026826555.1 of Tolypeutes matacus. Classification (NCBI taxonomy): domain Eukaryota; kingdom Metazoa; phylum Chordata; class Mammalia; order Cingulata; family Chlamyphoridae; genus Tolypeutes; species Tolypeutes matacus. The sequence goes on along the minus strand of JAKSZT010054052.1, from coordinate 6,844,692 downwards.
TCCTCCATCTGCTCTCCCCATGCCCCGTTTATCTACATACATTTGCATACTTTTTAATCAGCTGCTAACCATGTTACTCAACTTAGTCCTAATAGTTGCTTTGAGCCACGACTTCATTCACTTGTCAAACACTGCTTTGGTGTCCACTGTGCCCGGTGCCCAAGAGTCAGGGATACATTTACTTGACTTAGTTCCTGTCCACAGCAGACATCTGATTAAAAAGTGTACGCTCATATGTAGCTGAGGGGTAAAGAGATGGTCATGCCTCCCCAGCTAGCCTGGCAGCTCCCTGAGGGTAGAGTCAAGGCTGTGAGCTCCCCAAGCCTCTCCCGTCACCTAGCCTGGTACCCTGAAAGGATGAATGTGGTTGACAAGAGTCACCCAGGAACCTAAGGTCCCCTGGCCTCGGCCCATGATTCTTCTTTACCTGCCTGGGCCAATCATCTGGGAACACTATTGCTTAAAACTTTCCTGTCCAACATAGGACTTCTCCCTCAGGCATTTCAGATAAGGCTGGCAAAGGAGGCCAGGCTCTGCTGGAGCAACGTACCTCCTTCCCTTTCTGCTGCCTTCTAAGCCCACTTACTAGAACTTTCTCTGCGGTGCCTTTTCTCTCCCGGCTTCCCTGCCTCACTACTTAGTGCTTTTGTGCATTTTTCTCTCTCCTCATCACCTCTTCTCAGGAGAGAGTCTAAGAACAAGAACTCAGTCGTACTAAACGGTTTGCAATCATCTATTCTGATTTGTAAGGGTCCCCCGGGAACTAAAATAGATAACGGAGCCTCATGTCAAAGCAGTGGCTCTCTGAGGACACACGTTGTCAACCTGAATATTTTTTAGAAGGTTGCTTGGGGTGAAGACGTCTCACTGGGTGTTTGGGAGGTTCCTTAAATTACCCAACATTGCTACCGTGTACCTTGCATCTTACCATGCCCCATCCTAAGTCTGCCCCACTCCCTGTCGTACTTGTCTGGTCTGGGTACCTCCAGAGCTGTGGCCGGGGTCTGTGACTGTTTTACTTTGGACTGCACCAATTTTTCCCACCTCCGGTCAGCCACTGAGACTGCTTGTAAAAGCGCTATTTTCTGGGTCCCACCCAAGGCTGACTATGAGTTTCCTCGAGCTGCTAGAACAAATCACCACAAGCTGGGTGGTGTAAAGTAACAGAAACTGATTCCCTCGTGCTTCAGGAGGTCAGAAGTCTGAAATCAGCATCGCTGGGCTACAGCCAAACTGTCAGCAGGGCCCCTCTCCTTCCAGGGGTTTAAGGGGGGAATTCTTTCCTGGCCTCTTCCAGATTCTGGTGGCTTGTGGCTATGTCACTCCAATCTTCAAGACCAGCATATTCAGATCTCTCGCTGCTCTGTCTTCACATCACCTTCTCCTATGTGTGTGTGTAATCTCCCTCTGCCTCTCTCTTATAAGGGTGTTTGTGATTACACTTAGGGGCCCAAATGGCTAATCCAGAATAATCTCTCCATCTCAGGATCTTTAACTTAATCACATCTGCAAAGACCCTTTTCCCTTATGTCATAATTTTCACACATTCCCGGGATTGGGATCTTATATCTTGGAGGAAGCCATTATTTTGCCTCCTGCACCTGTAAACCAGAATCTCCTGGGAATTTGTCTTTTTAGCAAGCAGCCCCAGTGATTCTGATGAGTAACCCAGTTGGGGAAACGGGACGAGAACTTCACTGCATACCTTTGCTTAAGTTCTGGATCCTGAGCATCCTGCCTTTGGTTTTTATCAGCTTTCCTTTACGGTACCTACTTGCAGTTTCTCAACTGGAAAATGGGGACACTATTGTCTCTCAGCTGGCAGTTGGCCTTCGCCACCCGTTTGCCTCAATAACAAGACATAATTTTTCCTATACCATTGTCAACTCTCTTTACCCTTCAACCCAAGCAAGTTCAAAAAGGTGAGCTCCTTTTAATAATCAGGTATCCTGGTGTGTTTGCCCAGGTCTGTACTCCGTAAGGAGGCAGGTAAGGCAGGCATCTTAAAGGGAATGAATGACAGGCTCTGGCAGTTCCTGGCAGGCTGCTCCTGCTGAAGTTCCTCTGGTCCCGCCCCTCCCCAGACCCCACCCACACCAGGTCTCGTGAGCCTCTGTATCATCTGTAAAATGGGCATAGGGTGCCCCCTCAATTATTGTGATGGGATATTGTGGTTCAGGTTGCAAATCCCCCCACTTATAGAGTGTTTTCTCTGATTCACTAAGGGAAACCCCTACAGCTCAGAAATGCTAACACAAGGCATCCTAGCGCCCTCTTCACCCCAGCACTGTAAGAGGGAGCCCTTCCCTCTCTCCTCCTCCCAAAGAAGTACTCTGTGCTGGCAGGAAAAGGAGGGACGAGGCAGGGAATCTGTGCGTGGGTAGAAGCTGGGAAGCAGAGAAGGGGAAGGAAGAACTGGAGAGGGTTTTGTTTTTGCTTTTAAATTATTCTTGTTATTAAAAAGAAAAAAATTTTTAGGGCTTCCTCTAGGTCAGAAACTGCCAAAAGCTTTGCCTACCTCAGCGACTCCTTACCACAGCCCCCTGAGGGGATGACCCTATTGGCACCACCACTTTCTACCAGTGAGGCCGAGTGCCTTGCTCCTGCTCGTTCAGTTATAAGGGGTCGACCTGGGATATGCACATCTGACTGTGTGACTCCAGCACCTGAGCTTTTAATCGAAGCTCTAGACCATCTCAAAATATCTGGGGGGTGTTTTAAACACCAGGGCCATGTCTCCATTCCTCTTCCTTCCTTCCTTTGTGACAGCCGAGTCCAGTCCGGGTGTCTCCCAAATTCTCCTCTTCTTCAGAGCATGAGGGGTTCAAATCTTCCTCAGAACCACAAGGAGAGGGAGACTGCCTGCCGCCCTCCCTACCCCTGCATCTTCCTCCAAGCTCAACTCCCATCATGCATTTCTCACCGAAGACCTCAGCTCTCCAGGGCTCGGGCCTGCATTTGCTGAAGCTCCGGAAATGGACACTGGAGCCTGGTGGCCATGGTGGGCTCTTTCTAGCCTGTGTGAAACCAAAAATCTTGGCCCAAGCTCAGGAGCCACTCCTGCTGGTGATCCAACATGGATGCAGCACACTGTTGGCAGAGACTCACGGGCAGATGTTTGGGGAGAAGTGTTTGCGTCTCTCTCTTTGCCGAGGGGCCACCTGCTCTGTTCCTGCTCGAGGGATCCGAGCTGTGTGTGAACAGGATTGGGGAGTTCGGATGTTGGATGGATGTGGGAGTCTGCATGGCCCAGCCAGGGACGGAAATCGGGTTGAAACCTCCCAAGTTCCTCCTTCATGTCACTGTCTCAGCCAGGAATCACCCATATACCCACAAGGTGTGAAACAAGGTTGGAAGAGTCTGGTTCCAAGGATGGAGGGAAGGTCGTTCCTGGGTAGTCTGGTGTTTGTTTGCCAAAGGACTCTCGATGCAAAGTACCAGAAATGTGTTGGCTTTTATAAAGGGAATGTATTGGGGGTAAAAACTCACAGTTCTAAGGCCGTAAAATGTCCAACTCAAGGCACCATAAGAGGTGCTTTCTCGCCTAAGTCAGCTACTGTCAATCCTGGCATTGTTGCCACGTGGTGAAGCAAGATGGCTGCCAGTCTCTGTGGAGGTCTCTGCCTTCCCCTCCAGAATCTACCTTCTCAGCTCTGAACAGCTAGACATAAGCCTTGTCTCTTTCCATACCTCCTCTATCAGTCTCAGCTGTTCCGCTCTATTCCCAATTTCAGCCATAAGCTCTCAAGCATAGAGCAGGGCTGGTCTCATCTTGAGCTGCTCCGTGGCCCCAGCCTCCTGGGGGCTTCTTGCTTAAGCAGCCCTCTCTCTTACACTGCAGAATCATATGCCGCTCCCTTTTTCCAGTGTCTGTCTGTGTGAGTCCATCTATATCAGACCCACAAAGGGGCAAGGACTAAACCTGAGTCACGCCTCACTGAGTAGTCCATTCAAAAGCCCTAAAACAATTCTATCAAGTAATCTAATCAAAGACCCCTCAACTGAATTTAATACAATTAAAGAGTACCGCACCCAGAGGGTTAGATTAGTTTACGAACAATATTTCTCTTTTTAGGATTCATAAAATAATCTCAAACTGCCACACCTGGGTACCCCCTTGCTTGACCCAGCAGCTTCTCGGCTCTTGTTTTGGACATACTGCACAAGCCATCTGCCGAGGTGTAGTGGCCCCTGGGTGTCACCTGCCCCTCACCGGTCAAGTGCCCCCACCTCTTGCTGTTCCCTCCAGAGGACTGGAGAAGAGCTCAAGCTTGTCTCCACCTCTAGAGGACTGACAGGCTGGATGGGCAAAGACACCACTCACAAATGACATATTCAGGGTGCCAGGTGTTTGAGGGCCTGTGACAGCCATCGGATCATGTCACTTCTGTGCTCAAAGTCCTGTGAGGGCTTCTGCCACATTGAGAATGAAAGCCAAGGTCCTTGCAATTATCTTTAAGAGCTTGGAGCATGGCTCTCAAACCTGAGTGTACACCAGAATGATCTGGAAGGTTTGTTGAATCGTAGATCACTGGGTCCCTTCCCCAGAGGTCCTGATGGAGTAGGTCTGGGATGATTTGCATTTCTGACAAGTTCTCAGATGCCACTACCACTGCTGGTCTGGGGCCCCACTTTGAGAACCACTGGTCTGGATGGTCCATGGGTCCCTCTCACCTCTGACCTCATCTTCTATTCCTCCCCCGCCCCATCCTCTCCAGCCCCCCCATCCTCTGCAGCCCCACCATCCTCCTTGCTGTTCTTTGAAGGTGACAGATATGTTCTACCTTAGAGCCCTTCTACTTTCTGATCCCTCAACCTGGAATTAATTCTCCTCCCTCAGATCAGTGCATGGCTTGTTCCTTCACTTCTGTGTAGCAGAAGAAGACACCCCTGGGTGGCTGGGTGGGGGGGAATGCAAGGCTTACAGATTTTACCCACAGCATATCTCCATAATGCATGGCCTAGGTTCAGGGACCTCCTTGTGGGTTTCCCACGAGAGGCCAATATCCCTGCTGCAGGCAGGATTCAGTCATAACAAGGGGAAGGGAAGTCTGGACATGACTGTTAAAAATTAATAACTCCTGCCTAGCACACTGTTTTTAAAATTATGATTATTTTAAGGAGGGAGCACCTGTGCTTCAAAACCCAGGTTTTCATAGCTTTCGACCCTTCAGCTACATTCTCTCTTTATAAGTTCTCTTCCACACAGGGCGGCCCCCGTAACCCCTCGACGTGGGAATTAAAATTTCTGGCATACAGCGTGGATGGCGAGAACAAGCAACCTCCCTTGGGTCAGTTTCATCCATGGTCAATTCATTTGTGTGTGTTTGGCTCCCCTGGTTTCTGCGGAAGAAGTCCAAATCGAGTTATAGTTGCAATTAGGAAAATATGTGTGTTGTGTGAACGGGCTTGGCAGGAGGATGCTCTCCGGGGAGCACAGCTCACCTCTTCTACTCTGACCTCACCATGCCTCCCAGAGCGTTCTGGGCTGGATAGTAGCAGCTCTGTTAGTATGAGTCTGGGAGGTTCCCTGGGATGATCCAGGACCATAGGGAATGGACTCCAGAGGAAGCAAAATGGCTGCAATCCAGGGTAGCCTGGCCCCTGAGCTGCCACCTCAGTCTTGGTCAAGGAGCTTGAGCCTCAAGTGCTGAAGCAGGTTATGGGCTCTTTTATTGGAAAAGACCTGTGAGTGGTTTGGTCATTGGGGGTGATTTGTCCTGCTGCTGGTGAGGTCACCCAGCCAGAGCCAAGGCGCCCTCTCTAGGTGTCCACCTGGCCTGGGACAGCTCCATTCCTGCCCCAGACTCCCAACTGGCTTTGAGTTTGGGGTTGATAGATCTGGCCAAGGCTGGGAGATGGGCTGGACTGAGTCCTTCAGGCAGAGAGGTGCATGGTCCCTGACGGAGCCTGGCTGGAGCTTGTGGTAGACAGGCCTGGTACTTAGGGGGAGAAGGGAGCACAGCTTCTGGGGCTCGTGTGAGTGATCAGGCCATCGAAGGCAGAGAAAGAGACCTCGTGTTGGGACCCAGCACACAGTAGGGCTCTGACCGCGGGCGAGCATCTACAGTGGTCTCAGGGCTTCTTCCAGCAGTCCCCCCAAGCTACTTGATGCTATCTTGGCCCCTCTAGTCTGTAAGTAGGATTCCCAGTGGGGAGATGAATGGGACTCACAGCAGCACCCCTCCCTGCTCATTGCTCTCAGGCACATTCCCTGAGGGCTCTGCTGCTGGCAGTTCCTATTCACTGGAGGGTACAAGGCTGGGAGTACAGAGGGGAGGGAGAGCAGTAGCTGGTCTACGGAACCCTAAGTGTGTTAAAGCTGGGCTCTGCCTTTGTCTTTCCCAGTGCCTGGCAGTGACTTGCAGGTGGTAGGACAAAGAGGTGGATGAATGGGACAGTGGATAAATGGGAGGATTCAGTGCATAAATTGGGAACCCCTGCTATAGCCAGATGGCGGAGTCTTCCCATCAGCTGGTGGTCCTTACCCTTGAAATAAGGGTGGTGGCATCAGCCACTAAAGGAATGGGGGCAACAGCTCCAAAAAAGAAAACCCCAGAGTTCTCTGGAAACCTCTCCTGCTTTTAGGAGGAACAAGACTATCTCCTTATCCCTGGAAAGCTGAAGTGCACAGCAGCTGGGAATCGGCATTGTGCTGTCGCAGTGTCCATCCTTCTATTTGTCCGTTTGTCCATGCAGCCACCAAGCTAGTGCTGTGATTGAAAGGGTGAACCCACCACAGGACTAAGATCTGTGCTGCTTTCCTAGAAGGGAGAGGTTAGTTTTGGTGGGGTGAACTGTGTGTGTGTTGGGGGAGGCCAACGTCTTAGGATGGGTTCCCAGACAAATCAGAGATAGATCTGTGTGCCCAGGGTTCCATAGGGGGTGCTCCTGGGATCAACCCTGGGGGGACGGGGAGGAAGCAGGATTGCAACACAGCCAAACCCTGGGAGCACTGAGCTGGGGCGTTCATAATGGTTTGACCTGAGGCACAGGGATTGGCTATGCACCCCTCTTCCCAGGCATAGCCTCAGGCAAGCAGCTCCCTAAGAGGGACTCAGCTTCGGGCAGCTGGGGAAATGAGGGCGAGGTGCCTGATGGCAGCATCTGGGCGTTGTACCGCAGCATCCACTTTAAAGCAGGGGTTCTTAACCAGGGGTCCGGGAGCTTGAATTGAATTGAAATAATACACAGTACAGTGTGAACTTAGTAGGGAGTCAGTGGTTTTCACCTGACTGGCAAAGGGGTCCGTGGAACAAAAAAGGTTAAGAAGCTCTGCTCTAGAGAGCTTGGGGCCTGGGGTCCTGCAGCTTTGCTCTCCTGGGAATGCAGCGCCGAGAGCAAGCCCAACTCAGCTGACACGCAGGCGTTTCACTTTAGGTGAGACCCACCTGGTCCGTGTTCCAGGATGTTCCAGGAGGTCAATGGCACCGTGGTGGCCCAGTTAGAGCTCTTGCGCTTTCCCCAGAGTGCTGGCCTGACCCGGGAGCTCCCCCTCCCCACCTCATCCCTGCTGCCTCCTCTCCTTTTTAAAATTCCCTTGTCTTTACGAAGACTGTCTTTTCTTCAAAGTCCTACCACGTTTCCACATCCAGCCTGGCTTACTCTCTTGGTTCTCTTTACCACTGGCAGAGGATTCCCAGAGAGCCAGGTGTTCTACTAGGCACTTTATGCATATTAACCCAGTTAATACTCCTTCCACTCCTATTTAGGTACATTCCCCATTTTGTAGTGGAGAAAAACAAAATACGGAGCTTATGTGGCTTTGAAAGGTCACTGAGCTTATAAGCAGCCAAGCCTAGAGGGCTTTCTGGGGCCCTGGGCTCTAAGCTGGTGGGTGGTTTTTACGGTAAATTCTCCAAGCCTCTGCGCTCTCTCGGTGCCAGCCGGCACGCCCCTGCTCCCTCGCGGGAGCCCTGAATCTGCTGGAAGCCCTCTCTCCTGGCCGCCACCCAGGAAAGACCCCCCACCTTCTTGTTCTTGCTGTTTTTCTTACTCACCCTTGGTTTGGTTTTCTCTCCCTCCAGTCCATGCTTAGTGGTAATGCTCCAAACGGTGTTCATCAATTGCAATGAATGTACCACGCTAATGAAGGATGTCGTTAATGCGCGCAAATGTGGGCGGTGTGGGGAGCAGGGCATATGGGAATCTCCTATAGTTTTTTATGTAACATTTATGTAATCTAAATATCTTCTTTAAAAAAATTAAAAGTTAAAGAAAAAAAAAAAGGGATCATATTGCTACTTTGAAACCCAGCTCCTAGAGCCCTACACCCGCCCACCCTTAAACCCAGGAGATGGGCGCATAAAACACTCTATCAAAGCTGGAGGGCAGGAGTATTGGGAGGCATAAGAGACCAGTTAGCCCAACCCCTTCATTTTGGAGGAAGAAGCAGAAGCACAGAGAGGTGTTGTTACTTGCCCAATGTTGCACAGCAGTTTAGGGGTGGAACTGAGACAAGAATCCAATTCTCTTGAATCTCAACTGAGAGAAGCCATGGAAAGGATTTTGTTTTGTTTTTAACTAATTTTCGGTAATAGAATATTTGATGAAAAATGTTATATGTTGAACTAACATTACTTTATGCTAGAAAATGCTTATATGTGTTGAACTGATGAATGAATGAATTGTTGAATTAACACAACAGTTCCCTTGGGTGGATACCCATTATCGTGCCCATTTTGCAGTTGAAGAAACTGAGGAACTGAGAGGATACGTCGTTCAGCCAAGGTTATTTTCGTAGGAAGAGGTAGAGCTAGAATTCAAATCTAGTCTGGCTACAGAGTCATCTCTGGTAACAGACCCTAACCACTGTGCTATAAGACCCCTTTAATGATTTGGGAAAATGGTCACAAAAGTTGATACAGTATCTTTTGTTTTGTTCTAAAGATTATATATAATCTATGCCTATGGGGAAGGACTGCTAACAGGTGTGGAGTTTTTCTTTTGGGAGTAATGAAATCATTCTAAATTTTTTTGTGGTGATGAATGCACAATATTGTGATTATACTAAAAGCTATTGTTTATATACTTTGGATCATATAGTATGTGAATATATCTCAACAAAACTGCTTAATAAATAATTGTACAAGAATAGCCAGAAATAGCAGCTATGTACAGCAGGGGAAGCACAGAGAGATTGAGGGTTGAAGAATTTTCTTTTCGGTTTGTTTTTTGTTTATTATTATTACTGAAATAATGAAAATTCTCTAATGATAATTGAGGTGATGAATGTGCAACTATGTGATTATACCAAATACCATTGATTGTACACTTTTTGGATGAATTGTATTCTTTATCGCTATGTATCAATAAAATTGATGTGTTTAAAAAAAAAAAAAAGAAAGAAAGAAAGATAAATGCCTAGAAAACAGATTGACCATATAAATACCAAAACATTGACAGTGGCGACTTCCAAGTGGTGGGATTATGGGTGATCCTTATTTTCCCTGTGCTTTTCTGCATGATCAAATTATATATAATGAGAAAGCATTGTTCTTCTCATAAGAAAATTGTATAAGAAATCTCGATTCACAGCAGTTAAGTGGGCGAAGTAGCATCTGGGGGACAATATTATAGTTTGGAGCTGACCCGAGTTTCTGGTGCCTGAGCTGTGTAGTCAGGCATTGGAAGCAGAAGACGGTAGCGGTCAGACACAGGTGGACTCACTTGTAGTTCAAAAATTTCTACCTGTAGACCCTGGGAGCACCTGGGAAGTCACCCTCATTTTACAGAAGAACCACGTCTCTTTAGAGACCCCAGGCCAGGGCCCCCTCCTCTGTGCTTTGAAGTTCCAGGTGACAGTGGGTGGCATTTAGGGGAGATAGGCCAAGCAGGCAGTTGGGGTTTCGGGGCTGGAGCTTGGAGCCCTTGGGACAGAAGTGAAGGTGGATGAGTTGGCAGTCTGAGCATTTAGGGGTGTCTCTCTGTGGCCTGGGGGAGGGTGGGGAGAAGGGCACCGGGGGATGTGTCAGAGCATCCTAGCCAGAAGTCCACCTCATTCTAGTCCCAGCTGCAAGGAGAAGGCCCAGCAAAGAGAAGCTGCGTCCCCCACGTGGGGCAGGAAGGGAGATGGATGTGGGAGCAGAATGCAGGTTCCCCTCCAGCTGGGGTTGCAGAGGAAGACAACATGCCAAATCTCTATTTTTTTTCCAGCTCTATGTGTGATTCTACCCTATGAAATTCTCAAAGCTCTTGTGTTTATTTCTTTGAGCAGAGACCACCTGGGAACGTCCCAGCAGTTCTTCTGGGATTCCAGCCAGCCCCGGCCCTCAGAGGAGCCCTCTGCCTCCAACAGGTACTGTCCGCTCAGCACTTCGGGGCAACCAGGAGGGGCTGCTTGCCCACCTTGGCTGGATAGGCCAAGACTGTGGGCACCAGTGCCTGGAAGCTGGTTGGCATTTTATAGACCAAGCCCTGGGAGGGCCCAGGGGCCCTGTGGTCCCACTGCCCGGCCGGGTGGCATCTCCCCGGTGGTGCTGGCGTGAGCGCGGGTGGCCTCATTCATTCCATCTCAGGTGCGTAGGGAGAGGAGAAGGCTGGGTGAGGTGAGGCGTCCAGCTCTTACCTGTGTACCTGTGGGGGACCTGAGAGAGGGCAGAATTGCTCCCTGCAGCTCCCAAAGGCACCATGGAGTAGTGGTTAAAGGAAGGCAGATTTTCCTTTCAGGCAGAGAGCTCTCTGGAAATGAAACAGTTTTCTGTCTATAGAGGTAATCAAATGGAGATGGTTGAGATAGACATTCCTTTAATAGGTGGGAGGTTTGCCCAGGGTGCTCTTAGGGACATCTCCTTCTCTGAGATTCCAGGAGTGAGATGGTGGAACATGCCAGCGGGGAGAACTGCTGCCCACTTCTTGTGGTTTAGTCCTTGTTTGACATGTCACCTCCTCCAGGAAGCCCTCCCCAGTCACTCAAGTTCAAGCCCTCCATCCAGTCACTTGATGACCACAGTGTGCCATTTTGTTGGCCTCAGCGTACTTCTCGCTCCCTGCCATTTCTTGTTTGCTTATTGCCTCTTCTCCACCCTAGACCATAAGCCCCATGAGAGAGGGGACTTTGTCACTCTTACTCTTTGTGGAATCCTCAGTCCCAAAACAGAGCCTGGCATGGATGTTGGGTGGATTCATGAATATTTATGCCATCTGAGGGTGTGGGAAACCTCTTTGCTGGCTTTCAACTCTGAGTCAACCCGGAGGCAAAGCACGAATGACACAGTTGAGGTTGCAACCTGGAATCTGAAAGGGTTACAGCTTTGAAAATGGGATGAAAGGTTGTGGCTGGAGAGAGGTGGGGTCTGGTCTGCGGGAAAGGGCAGCAGCAGCTGTGAGAGCCTCGGCTTACATGGTGTGGGGAGTTGAGAGCCTGTGAAAAGCTGGTGGAGCCAAAGGTAGGCAGAGGTTCAAATATTTTACCTAATGCAACAAAGGTATCCAAAAGAAGGACTGAAAATAATAATGATAGAATTCCCAAATATAGGATCGAGAGAAGGGTGGCAGGATGCAGTGGGTGGGTCCTACTGCCTAACATGGGTCCTAACATACGAACGTTGCTAAACTAAGAAACAAGTGTCATGGACACACAGTATTGAGGGATCTAGAGGCTGCCACCAGAAGAACTCAATATTGGAAATGGTGGACAGGGCTTAGCCTGGAGAATCAAATAAGGCGCAGGAGAGGCGATTGGATGCTTGCTTTCCTTTGAAAGTTCTTCTGGGCTTTAAAAAAAAAAAAAATGAGTGTGTATTCCATAAATTAACAACAACAGGAAAGAACTAAAAAGAAAGTGAAGGAAGCCCCTGTTGGGGAGGGAGATGGGGAATTTACTCCAGTTTCCTAGGAAGATAGCGAACGCTGCTTTTCAGATCAAGTCCCTAGAGGTGAGCCCATTGAGCTTGCCCAGCTGCCGCAGGGTGGGGGCCATTTTGATCAGACTGCCTTCTCTTCCGCTGCTGTTCTTATTTTCTTTTGAATGCTCGGAATGCCAGCAGGAATATGTGAGGTGTGGCCCTCTTTCCTGGCTGTCTTTTCCAGCCACAGGAGTCCATGGCACAGGGCAGTGAAGCCAGGAGAGGAGGGGAAGGCGTGGGTGGGTTGGGACCCCGCTGTGTGAGCTCCTGCAACCTGCTATACCATGGAGCTGCCTGGGGAGCTCGGGCCTCAGCCACAAATGGGGACTTGCCCTTGGAGCCCTGGGAGCCATCTCTCCAAAGGCCAGCACTCCTGGGCTGAAGGTAACACTCCTCTCTGCTGGACGTAGGGGCCATCTCCCAGAAGGAGGGCTGCAGGAGCTGGCTCGGGCACCCTGGCCGGGGACCATGGCTTGCCAAACTCCTTCCTTTGCCTAGCGAGCATATCAGGAGCCGCCTTTGCCTGGCATTGAGCTGGGTGCTGGGGGTGCTGAGAGAGGCGGGGAGGTGGGGTGGAGGGTCAGGGCCAGAGACAAGAATCTCCAGGGCGGCCACGGCATTAGGCCATGTATGCCCTCTGCCTCCATCCCCAAGGATTCTCAGCGCTGTGTTTCCCAAGGTGGGTTCCATCTTAGATCCACTGGGTACTTGGCCAAACAAGGGTTGTAATCAGATTCAGTTGGAAAACCCTGCCTGTTTTCTTCCCCTACATTCACACCAGCATTCCAGAGGCCTGAAATGAAGGAACCTTTTTAACTTCATGTGTCCCCAAATTCTCCAGCCCTTTTGTTTGCAACCTACATATATACCTGTTAAGTTTCTGTGATTTTGTCCCCCACCCCCGGGGACATTTGGCAACGTCTGGAGACATTTTTTTGCTGCCACAATTGGTGGTGGTGGTGGAGTGGGGGGTGTTCCAGGCATCTAGTAGGTGGAGGTCAGGGATGCTGCTTAACCTTCTACAATGCACAGGACAGCTCCCCCACAACAAAGAAGTCTCCAGCCCCAAATGTTAAGAGTGCTAAGGCTGCAAAACTACATGCTCGTATGACTCCAAATATCAGCTCAGCCCTGCCCAAGGGTTACCCAGCTATGGCCCGTTGAAGCAAGAAGCAGCAGACGAGTATGAGGAACCCTAATTCATTGATTCTAAGACCCTCCTTCTATTTGTTTTTTCCCCACATTTTAATATCTTGGAAATGAGATTTATCCTACAATCGATGGTGTGTACCTTAGTTTAATGGGCAGCATCTTCTTATCTTTCTTAGTGGTACTTAAAACAAGGATGACACCTTAGATCTGTGAAATTTTTGTTTGTTAAAGTGGGATCTTGGGCACTGTTTTTCCCTTGCTAGGCCTCACTTTCCCCATTCATAAATTGAGCACCTAGAGCAGGGGTTCTTAAGCTTTTTTGTTCCACAGACCCCTTTGCCAGTCACATGAAAAGCACAGACCCCTTACTAAGTCCACACTGTACTGTGTATTATTTAATAAATAGATCACACCCGCACCAACACGTCCCCACAAGAACAATTTTTTTTTTTTTTTTTGAATTTCAATTCAAGCCCATGCACCTCTGGTTAAGAACCCCTGGTCTAGAGGAAGATTATTCATTGCTGAGAGCCCACCCAGCCCTCCGTGTTTTATGATCCTTGATGTCCTCAGCCCTGGGGCATGAAAACATCTCAGCTTTCCATCCATCCCTGCCACTAGGTTTTTTCCCAACCATTGTCTCATTCAATTTCACAAGCAGTTTTCAGAGGATTGGATTTTATTATGGGGAAAGGAACCAGCTCAATGAGGACATGAAGTAGCTTCAAGACTGGGCCATCCCCCAGCCTCCTGGGGTTGCTGGTTTCTCCTTGGGTCTCAGCTCCTTTGTTTTGCTGGTGCTTCTGAGAAGGCAGCAGTAATGGAGTTTCAAACTTTTTCACTTAAAAAAAAAAAAAAAAAAAAAGGCCAGATGCTGTTCTCGGTGCTGGGGATGGAGCATGAGCCTGCAGATGTGGGTGGTCCCACCTATGAGTGGGGGAATTGGACAAACAAGCACATGCAAAATACGTCATGTATTCCTTGCAAGGAATTAGCCTGGTGAATGGAGAAGGCCTTGGTGAGGGACATTTAAGCCAAGATTTAACTACAAAGAGGAGCCAGTGATAGGAAGACGGGGGTCCAGATGAAGTGTTCTAGGCCAGGGAGCAGCTGGTGCAAAGGCCCTGAGTCAGTACTGACCTTGGAGTGTTTGAGGAACAGAAAGTGGACCAGTGTGGCTGGAGGGTGGGGGCAAAGGGCAAGGGGAAAGGAGCCTACAGGAGTAGAGCTTATCAAGCAAGCCAGAGAAGGGTGTTGGGGTTTTATTCTGAGTGTCATGGTTGGGACGGGAGGTAAGCTCTAAATGTACTGGAGGTGTGTGTCTTCACGAGAAGCCACCCCCCTTAAAGCAGCCAGAAAGCACTTGGCTCCATTAATATTGCTCTTGGCAAGCAGCAAGGGGGGGTGGGCGTTACCTGCAAGATGGGGGTGGGGTGGAAAATTCAACTCCGTTTAGTGACCACAGACATCCTACCTGGTCACTACCGAAGAACACGGGAGAACAGGTCAGAGGTCAGGAAGAATGTCTGGATGTGGGGGGTGGGGAACCACAAATTAACTTGGCCAAACCACGCTTAGGCAGAGGAATTAAAGAAGGGCAAGGAGCTGCTTTGCTTCTGTTGGAGCTTTGTGAACTTGCGGAGAGAATTTGAAGGGCTGCCCACCGGCAGGCTCCGTTCTCTCTTGCAGTAAGCACCACCAGCCCAGTTACCAGCTGGGGGAAACACACCCAGTGCCCACCACAAATTAGAGTCCACTCTTGGAATGTTGGGTTCTTCTACTGGCCAGCGCTGGCCTGAGAACTTTATCTATGTTTCTTCTTTAAATATCAGCAGAGATAGGAGAGCTGGGCTTATTCATTTGCTTTACTAGGAGATGTTTAATGACAGGTTTTCTGGGTGAGGAGCACATAAGCAAGAAGCCGTTTAAACCAGAAACAGATCCTTAGGCACTATTTGGTAATTGCTGCAAATATGCAAAGTCCTCTTTGAGCTGGTTTACTTCTTAAGGAAGTGCTGATTTATAGAGAGAGAAATAGTAACAGGCAGAAGGAGAGAAAATGTAGTTGGAAAATGAGGTTCTGGGAATTCCACGTGTGGGTCTCTGGGCAGAACGAATGACAGTATAGAGCAGTGTAGTCCAGTAGAACCTCCTAAAGTAATGGGAAAGGTTTTATATCTTCACCACCCGACGTGGTAGCCATAGCCACGTGTGGCGGATGGGCCTCAGGAACTGAATTTTTTATTTAATTTTTAAAAGAAACTTTATTTTGGAATAATTGTGGATTTACAAAAGGTTGCCAAGGTAGTCCAGAGAGACTTCGCTCAGTTTCCCCAGCATTTAATATCTGCCATGACCCTGGTACAAAACTAAGAAATGAACATTGTGCATCACAGTTCACTGAACTCCAGACTTTATTCAGGTTTCACCAGTTTTTCAATTAACATCCTTTTTTCTGTTCGAGGCTGTAGTCCTGGAGAGCACATTGCACTTAGAAGATTTAAATTTAATTAATTTAAATGTAAACCGTTGCACATGGCTGGGGGTTCCTGTGTGAGAATGTACAGGTTTAGAGGGGGAGTTCCCTTCTGAGATGCTAAGCTTGGGATATGTGTTGAGCTTGTATTTGCATTTTTCTTAAAGAGGGAGGAAATGTATCTTTTATCGAAGGAAACCTAGGTTCAGGTTCTAGCTTTGCCCAGCCTTGGGGCATGAACCCAAGTCTGGAGAACATTGTTAGGTAAATAAATGCCTGTGCCTCCAGCAGCCCCAAGAAAGGGGAGGGCTGGGGATCCAGATCAAAGAAGAGGGAGTGAATTCCATTGCACAAGCTGCAGATCGGGGAGGACCTGCCTTTGAGCCTGGGGAGCCAGCCAGGAGTGCCCTCAAACAGAGCAGTGCTTCCCCTGAGCAAAACCCCCTTGGCAAAGGGCCTTCTGGAACTGAGGGCCTCACCTGCAGCATCTTCTCCAGACCAAGAAGCCCTGACCAGCTGCCCTCTCCCATGCAATAAGCAAAGAAGGACTTCCCTCACGTTGGCCTTGCAAGTCACTGGGCCGTCCCTAAATTAGACATTGCACGTGACGTCAGGGAAGGTCATGGCATCCACTGATGGAAGGGGGCTTCTTGTCAAGGCCCGTTTCACATTGGATGACCCTGGAATAGCTACAGGCTTTCATCCATTCATAACGACATGGGAAAATGTGTTGTGAGTTCCAATCAGTGGACTTAATGTGCCATCTCTGGGGATGCGTTTGCACCTTAGATGACCCAGGGACCCAGTGAGGACCATGTGACCATACAGAGATGCACAGAGGGCCTTTCATGTAAACCTGCTTCCCTGAATGGACCAGGGTAGATGCTGAATGCTCCTGAGAGGGAGGAAGAGTATGATGCTAGAATAGCAACCTTCCAAGGCCTTGCAGGGTGTGGAAGGAGGTAAGGGAGGTAGGGGTTTTCTTCCCTTTGTGCCGCTGGAGAGGCTGAGCACAAAACCCCACTGTTTGTCTGAGTTTGCCCTGACTTTGAAAGCTGCG
Source organism: Tolypeutes matacus (assembly GCA_026826555.1). Classification (NCBI taxonomy): domain Eukaryota; kingdom Metazoa; phylum Chordata; class Mammalia; order Cingulata; family Chlamyphoridae; genus Tolypeutes; species Tolypeutes matacus. Next base: position 6,828,158 of record JAKSZT010054052.1, on the reverse strand, counting down.
TTCCCACAGCCACAGCTGTGCCTCCTGAAGCAGTTTCCTCCATGGTTGTCCTGCTTCACTCCCAGAAACGAGTCCTGTGTCTGTGTGAGTTTAGGACTACTGCGCTTACCGTCTTGTTTGAGATTCACAGTGCATATCAGCATTATCTTAAGAGGCCCGAGTTGAGAAGCCTTACTGTAAATAAACTGAAAATCTGAAAAATAGGAACATCTTTCCCAATTGTGTGGATCAAAAGACCCCACTGCTAAGAACTTTATCTATATTGCTTCTTCTCACTGCTCAATGCTTAGCAAATATCCTGCAGAACTGGTGTTTGGCCTGACGTGCCTGGGGAAACGTGACATTCTGCCATGTTTTATACATGTTGGATGGATGGATAGGTGGACGGACGGACGGATGGATGGGTGGAAGGATTTCAATAACGAGGGCCTTGGGGCCCCCATGTTTCTTAAGGAAGAATGTTACTTTGTGTATTCTAAAGAGAAGGGAGATTGGGCCAGACCTAAAGGAGGTAAAAAAATGGGGTGTCCAGGACTGACTTTCTTGCTTGGGAGGGGAAACCTACTTGTTCAGGTTCTTCATGCAATAGGAACCTGGACAGTGGAGTTGGACCTTTTTGTATTGGAGATTGGAGCTGAGAAGTAGAAGCAGAGCTTCTGGGATAGAGTTCTGAGCAGCACAAGTTATTGGCTCTTCTCTGTTGCTTTTGTCCATGCATGTGTGTCCTCCCTCCCTCCCTTCCTTCTTCCTTCTCTCTGTATTTTATCTACTTTACCCTCCGGACATCCTACACCTTTCTGCCCAAATAGCATGGGTCTCAAGCCCTCTCTTTCTTGAGGATATATTTATCTCCTTTTAAAAGTCCATAAAGTGGAATGAAATGTGTGTGTGTTTATATTTGAAGTTACTAAAGTTACTAGATAGACCGTTTTGTTCCCTTTTCTTATCTTTAAAAACAGCTGAATTTGGCCTTTCACGTTTTTCTTGCACCCCTGAACTGAATTATGTTCTTTACGATTATGAACGATCTCTAACTAATTTTTATTTTATTTTGACCCCCAGAGGCTGGAGGCCTCAGAAGTGCCTACTTTGGGCCTTGTTTGCTTTGTGGCTGACCCTTGGCGAGCCGCGAGCTCAGAGCACTGGGAAGGCGATGCAGAATGCTCGTGGGCCATGAGTGTTCAGAGCTCTGCTGAAAACTTCCCTGCACATGTCTGAGAGCAGTCACGTGAGACGCAGCAAGACAGAGTTGGGTGTTGGGGGAGAGCTGCTGTGTTGAAATGGTTGAGTGGAAAATTAGTTTTTCTTCCACAGTAATTGTTTTGACATGAGCAGCAATTAGCCAACAGCTGACAGACCAGAATTGAGTGAGGACAAGGGATTGGATTAGGGCAAAATACCCCTGCTCTAGATGATTCCCAGCTGTGTTAGGATGTCAGGCTATGAGCTGGGGTGTCTGGGAGCAGAAGACAGCAGTGTATTGAGTGTGTACTTTTGAGGTGCTGCAAGGGGAGTAAGTAGGGGTCAAAAGGGCAGCTTCTGCCCAATTGGAGCTGGAAACAACCTTGGTTTATAGAGACCAGCAGCATCATCAAAGTTAGTGCCGGACTCCCAGCTGAGGCCTGTGCAGGTAAGAACGTCTGCATTTCGTGTTCATAGCCACTGAACTGTGGTTTGAGTTTTGTGTTGTCTTTGTTACTTGTAGTATCACGGTAGCATTGACTTTGTCAAATGGCCTGGGAAACTTGCCACATGTTTCTAGGCTCTGGGACAGATTATGCCTGGGTATCTGTTTCTAGAATTTTTGAATGAATTTGCCCATAAAACTTTCTGGGTCCAGTGCCTTTGGGGGAAGAGGTTCATTTTCAAAGGTGATGCTCATTTTGGTCTTTCTAGGGCCCCTTGAAATCATTTAGATAATTTGAATCTCATGGAAATTTTTGGGTTTATTAGCATAGAATCATATGCTCTTGCATTTTTGTAAAATAGCTCTTCTCTCTTTGTTGTACAGATGTTTTCTTTCTAATTCCTAATTCCGAGCTTTTATGTTCTCTTTATCCCTCTCTCAAATTAGACTGCCCGATCTGCCTTTTTTATTGTTGTGATTCCTATCTTCCCCTCATACACACACACACACAGAGAGAGAGAGAGAGAGAAGAGAGAGAAGAGAGAGAGAAACATCTCTGGGTTGCTAATGTTATTCTGTTTCCCAACTCATTAATTTCTACTGCCATATTTATAGTCCTCTCTCCTGTTTTCCTTTGGTTTATTTTATTGGTCTTTATTTTTTCTTAATGCTTAAGCTGAATGTGTAGTCCATTTGTTTTTATTCCTTTGGATTTGGTAATGAAATAATTAAGGCTATGGATTTTCCTCCAAGTATTTCAGGCCTTATCCCATTTGTTTTGATATGTTCTTCCTCATTTTTTCTAAATATCATGTAATTGCAATTTTAAGTTCTTCTTTGACCTGAGATTAAGGGGACATTTTCTTGAATTTCCAAGTGTTGGGAATTAGGGGAACGGGGACCTTGCTTGTTTGTTCTTTCATTATTAATATCTACTTTTATTGCTTTCTTGTCAAAGAATGTAGCCTGCATTATTTGTGCCTTTTGCAATTTATTAACAGTTTATCTGTGGCTTAAATCTGACCAACTTAAAAAATATATATTCCATGGCTTTTTTGGAAAAGATATTATCTTTGTGAGGTATGATATTTAATACATCTATCTAGTTCAATCACTCTTCTAAATTAAATCATCCAAATCCTTGAGATCCTTCCTTTGGTCTGTTCAATCAGAGACTGAAAGCAGTACACTAAGGTTTTGATTTAGATTTTCCGGCATTTGAGTTCAAGTAGGCTGCTACATGATACAGTTTCTCCAGCCTCCTGCGGTCATTGTAGGTTGCGTTTTCCATCATTCTAATGCCTCCCCTGGCGTAGTTTATTTCTATATGAGCAGATACTTCTTGGTCCCTGGTCGTTCACCCTAATGCTGTTGGAACTGGAGGGTTCCTTGGTGTGGATAGCACAGCATGTGGCGAGCCGCCTGAGGGCGGTGGTTGGGCACAGTGGGGTCAGTTTGTTTCTCGTTGGTTCCCCAAGCCACTGCACTAGGAACCAGCTTCCGTACCAGTTTCCTGTTCTCTCCACCCTTTGCCCTGCGTGTGGACAGACCCTGCAGATCAGGGTCTGAGAGGCCAGCTATCCACGGCCACTGGCTGTGCTTGCAGGTGGTCTAGCTTTTTTTTTTTTTTTTTTTTTTTTTTTCCTGCAAGGGTTGGAGAACAGAGTACATCCCCCAGCATGAAAAAGGTTCTATGTAGAGTGGCTTTTATCACCCCTGGTCCATTGCTTGCCTCCAGCACTTGCCACTGCAAATTCGTAGGTGTTAGTGACTTTTTTTCTCTTTTCTCTTTTGCTTCCTGCCTCCTGCTGAGCTTTCTCATGAAGGAGAATCATGAATTGGACGTCAATTTGTATATCTCTCTCCCATCTGACCTGCATTATATATAAGTGCCGGCAACTCCTCCGAGCCTGTGCTTTCCTGGTCTCAAGAGTTGAGGCAGGCTTAAGGCTCAAGGGGACCCGGTTCAGGAGCAGAAGCAGGAACGCTCCATCTCCATCCCTCCCTTCTTTTTCAGTGACACACCTTGTAGCTTCTGAATCCCTTTTGCAATTGTTCTCTTGTTTGATCCCCGTCCATCTGCAAAAGTAGGTCCAGGGACCAGGTATAGGGATACCTCTTGTACAGTGGCAGAAGCTGAGCTCGCTTCCCCAAGCCCATGGAAGCTTATCCGTGAGGGAGTGGCAGCCCCTCTGGAGCTCAGCATCCAGTCCCCAGTGTAAGGAGCATGTGGTGGTGTTGGGAGCTTGGAATAGGCGCTCGTGGGAGTACTTAAGCCACAGAAATCGGACAACTCTACAAATCAGCTCCCCCCCCTCCTTTGGAGAGCCACTTTATCTGCACAGCACTGGGACATGAGCGAGTGACATTAAGTCATTAGGATAGAATTCTTCATTTTAGTAAAACCGTGACTCAAAGATGATCTGTAGATGAACACCTGGCTATTAATCGGTAGAGCCACATTTCATGGCAGCCAGCTCAACCCCCTTTCCATTGTATCTATGTCTTGCTGCTCGTGAGACTGAGGGTATGGATATGGAAGTTCCTTGAAGATCAGTGGCGGGGGATGGTAGGAAGGTGGTGGAGGTGCCACCTGAGTCCCTGAGAATCGGGTCCTTGATCAGCACCAGGGACTGCACAGACTCGGGCAGCATCTGAGGACATGGCAGCTGGACCCTAATGAGCTCATCTCCTATTCCACGCATTCCTTTTGTTTGCGAGTTTATGAAGGACCCATGAGAGTTCCGTCATGGGGTGCTGGGGGTGAGAGAGCTGCCTTCATCCCATTTCCAGCTCTGCAAGTGCCGATCAGCTCCCAAGAGATGATCCTGGCCGTGTGAGACCTCTCAGAACCAGGGAACGAGGTGGGAGAAGGGGGCCACGGCTATGGACAATCAGAGGTGGCAGCCTGTGGCCCCTCCAGCCTCTGAGTGGTCTTTCTCTCCCTGCAGTGAATGGATACCACGCATCAGGGACCCCAGCGCACCCTCCAGAGATTGCCCACATGAGTGTCCGAAAATCCACCGGCGATTCCCAGGTAAGGGGGCAGGGTCCCGTTAAGAGTCAGAGGGTCCCCAGGGAGGTTTCATTAAAGGGACTGTCAGGCTGGTCCCATGGCTCAGCTCTGCCCGAGCAGAAAGTGGTTGGTGTACCTGGGCTGTTCAGTGCACTGCCACCCTGTGAGGTTGGGGTCATTGTGGCTTGTCTGTTTTCTGTAAGTTGAAGATGATTTGCAGGGGGATTATAGTGGTAGGGCTATAAGTGGTGTTGGGGTGAGGTTCCATCCTGCTCTCTGGATTCCTGACCCATAGACTAGCTTTCCCCTCACTTTAAGAGTGTGCCTGGGTCCAGGCCTTTTTTCCCACACTCCTCTCCCACCCCCTTAGACTTCACCCAGAATGGAATTTAGTCAATTGTGCATCAAATTTGATAAGCCAGCTTAGAGACAGAAACACAGGATGGAAAGGAACGCGAGTATGTTAAGATTCCCGAACGATTTTGACATTCGTCATCTCCATTGACGCATGTGCAAACATACAAGGTAGACGTGTTAAGAATAAGATAACTGAAGCTCAAGATGGTTAAGTGACCCGTTCACACCATTGCTGAGTGATCGAATTGGACCTCCATGCCAAGTCCCGTGGTGGTCCCAGTTGCATCAAGCTGCGTCCAGAAACTATGGACTACTGTTTCTTCGATCTGTCCCCATGTTATCAAGAAGATGTTATTTTATTAATTTATTTTTTTAAGGAGGTACTGGGGATTGTACCCAGGACCTCTTATGTGGGAAGCAGGTGCCCAACCACTGAGCTACATCTACTCCCCAAGAAGATGTTCTTAATGAAGTCCCCTAACTCCCCCCAACCTTTCCAGGAATTAAAATGTCAGACACCAGGGGTGATGATGGTGTTGATAATGTTGATGATAACAATAGCTGCTTATGTAGTGGGTACTATGTGCTAGTCACTGAAAGAAAGAACTTCTGAGCTCTTATTGCAATGGGCTAAAAGCCTGACACTTAGCTTTCAGGCAGGCCAGAGTGTTAGTTTTAGGAAGAGACATCATTAAATTGGTCGTCTTAGGAGGCTGAGCGTTGAGCTTGGGGTCAGTTCAGTCAGAACTCTGGAAGAGAATTCAGATATCAGTGTAGAACAGGGCTTTGTAGGTCCAGCTTCAGTGGGCCTCCAGATTCCCGGGCCCTCTTGTGAAAATGCAGATTCTGTGCCAGGAGGTCCAGGGCAGGGCCTGAGGTTCTGGATCTAATAGGCTCCCCGGGGTGCTGACACTACAGGGCTGAGGCCCACACCCCGAGGGGAAAGAAGCTAGGCACAGTGGATGTGTACAGAGCCTGTATGTCTGCTCTCTTCACTTCCTTGCTGGAGGCAGCCCCATGAATCAACCCTGGTTTTATTCGTTTCCTGCTGAGTACCAAAATAACCTCAACACAGCCGTTTGCAATGAAACTTTCTTACCACCTGCCTTTAGAGGGTTTTCTGAAGACACCAGCCTAAATTCTGCTGTGGTTTAACAACCAAAAAAAAATTCTGCTGTTGTTTAACAACAACCAAAAAAGCTGGTGCTACCCTGGGTGTCATCAGGAAGAACATCAGAGACAAACATCTCCCAAATAGTTCTTCCTTCCCTAGTAGAAGTGACTTTTTTTTTTTTTAACCTTCAGAAATACTCTGATTTTGTTATTCCACCATTTAAGAGAAAGAATATTGGTATCACCTTCTTAGAAGCTGACTTGATAGTGTGTAACATAAGCCTTTGACCCAGGAATTCCTTTTCTAGCATCTGTTCTTGGAATATATTCAGGGATTCTGATATATGGTGTAAGGCCATTCACTAAGCATTATTTTTTTTAATATATATTTTTATTTTTTTTTAAAGATTCTTAGATTACATAAATGTTACACAAAAAATATAGGGATTCCCATATGCCCCGCTCCCCATACCTCCCATACCCTCCAACATAAACAACATCCTTTCATTTGTGTGGCACATTTATTGCAATTGATAAACGCATCCTGGGGCATTTCCACTAAGCATGGACCCTAGGTCGCATTGTAGTTTACACTCTCTCCCACACAATTCTGCAGGTTATGGGAAGATGTATAATGGCCTATATCTGTCATTGCAATGTCATTCAGGACGATTCCCAAGTCCCGAAAAAGCCCCTGTATTACACCTGTTTTCCCCCTCTTCCTGCCCCCAGAACCTCCAGTGGCCACTGCCTCCACATCAATGTTGTAATTCTTCCATTGCTAGAATCACAATAAGTCATTATTTATAGCACTGTAGCATTAGACCTAACCTAATTGTTCAACAACAGGGGATAATAAAATGGGTCGTGGTATCGAACATTCATCTACCCAATGATACTGTGCAGCCAGTAAAAGCATTCTTCTGAAGAAAATGTAATGATTTGGGAAAAATGCTCCCATCCTAATATTGAGTGGGAAAAGGGATGCAGACTGCATATACGTAGTCATTGCCTCTTGGGAGGAAGAAATTTGTATTTAGCAAATGACTGGAAGAAAAATAAACCAAAACATTTATGGTGGTTCTCTCTGCATCTAAGTTCGTGATTCTCAGTCATTCAGGGGTGATTTTGCCCTCCAGGGGACATTTGCTAATGGCTGGAGTCATTTTTTTATTGTCTCAACCTGGGCAGGGAGGTTCTATTCCAGTCTAGCAGGAAGAGACCTGGGGTGTTGCTAAACCTTCTGCAGCACAGGATTGCTCCCCAATCCTGAGGAATTATCTGACCTCAACATGTGAACAGTGTTGAGCTTGAAAAACCTTGCTCCAGGCTATGGGTCATTTTTATGTTCTTCACACTTTTCAGTGATCTTCAAATTTCCTAAAAAGAACATATTTTACTTTTATAGCAGACAGATACAATGAACATTATTTAAAAGAAAAAAAAAGGGGGGTAGTGGGTGGGGACATACTGGGGTTGGGGATCCAGGGAAGGCCAGGCCTGGGGAGGCAGCACAATTCTTGGATGAAAACCTTAAGAGTTGGTGTGACATCAAAGTGAAAAATAATAATAATAGTGTCATGTGTGGAGGAGGCAAACATGTATTTATGTGTTCACCTGTTTCTAAAACTGTAGGGAAGAATGCTATTCTTTTAGGCTATGAAAAGGTAATAACATTTGGATTAAAAAGCTACTATTTTTTATCCTGGGTTTGTGAGCCTCTTACCCAAAAAAGTGCTAAAGGTAGACATATGGATAGGTCAAGCAGGTTTGGTATTTATAGAGAATATTAAAAACAGATAATCCCTGAAATATATACAGCATTCCTCAGTATACATAGTATCTACTTACACTGTCCCAGGCTGTTGATTTAATAATTAATAATATTGGCCTGATCATAATTGAACATCAGTGGCTGAGAGAATGAGTGAGTACATGGACACATGCCCATTGGAGATTCAGGGTGGAGGCCGGGAAGCGGCTTGCTGAAGCCTGCTTGTGTTCTCTGCCTACATCCTGCCAATTGCCCCCTCCTGGAGCAAGGTAGGTAGGGCCAATTGGGAAAAATCAGAGTATCGTGGGCAGGAGCATGCCTGATCTCCATGGAAACAGGAAGCATGGCCCCTAGGCACTCTGTCACCCAGCATTTTCCGACCGTGCCTGCCTGCCCTCTCCTATTCTCTTCTGGGGGACATGAGTGAACACAGGTATGGCGAGCTGGTGCCCCCCAGTGGGGGTTTTCAAGTCTGCAGCCCTGGGACTGGCCTCAAGGGTACTGGATAAATTGGACCCTATTGATGGCGGAGATCAAAGACCCATAGTCTTCCCAGCCTTTGCAGCAGCAAGTCCTGACACGTCGCCGTCCCTTCTGCCTGGTGTCAAGGTGGTGTGAGCCCTGGGGACGTTCAAGGAGGGCAGGGAACTCTTGGATCCTAGGCTGTGGGGAGCTGCCTCTCCACCATTTGATTGTTCTGGCTGGCTTTCTGGGAACTTGCCCAGAAAGACCATCATTTTTTTTTTAAGGTAAAGATGATGTTATTTAGAGGCACAAATACAGTACCATATGAGTAATTTAGCAACATAATACCCATATTTTATAGAAATAAAATTACAAACCTGGAGAATGCTCTGACAAATATTAAACATTATATACACAAAGAGGTAAATGTACCTTGGTCTCTTGAGAGGTAATTTTAGTTTAAAGCAATTGACATTTTGAAGCATCTCCGGGACATATAAAGAAATATCACAACACCTCTGCAACCATTCCATTGGCACAATGTGAAAAGGGGGTATCAAAACATGGTTCATGATATTCAAGTCACAAATCTTGTTTAATAACAAAACAAGTGCACTGAAGTCCTTTTTAAACTTTAAGAACCAAGTTGAATGTTCTTAACCACATTTTGAAAAGTTGACAATTACAGTTAAGATTGCATAATGGAACTGAGACGTTTAAATGGACAAGCTTCAGAATGTCCTAAAAGTCCAGCATTCCTCGTGTGGGGGCTCATGGGTATTCCAGCCTTCCAAAACAGAAGAAGCTTCAGTACACGTGCGGAGCTATTCTTCAGGAGCTCAGAATATCTGCATCGGCATTTTGCACCAGGCGATTTTAACAGAGCCATTATTTGGAATCTCCACCAGTTGGTGCCAGAACACTGCCATGGTGTTAAAAGGAACAGCTGACTGACAATCACTCAGAAAGACCATCTTTAGACACAGGAGGTTGGAGAAAGGGTTTGGGAATCTAAGGGACCCACTGGAGAATGGAGTTTAAGGTAGAGAATGAGATGAGACACTGAGAGCTCATTAGGACCCTCCCCCATTAATTCAATCAATATATATTCTATTGAGCACCTGCTTCTTTGCCAGACATCAGGCATAGACACATGTAGCCCTTGCCTTGAGGGAGCGTTATAGCTGGTGGAGGGAAAGGCATTAGATAAAATGATTATTTAATATCAGCAGGGATAAAGGCTGAGGAATTATATGCAAGGAAGGGACCTAGCCTTGGTCGTGATCCATAATCCATTTTGTGAGTTGCTGGATTCACTTTGCTTGTATTCTGCTGAGGATTTTTGCATCTGTATTCCTAAGAGATATTGGTCTGTGATGTTCTTTTCTTGAGATATCCTTGTCTGGTTTTTGGTATTAGTAATACCAGTCTCAGAATGAGTTGGGAAATGTTCTCTCCTCTTGTCTTTTGAAAGAGTTGTGAAAGATTAGTGTTAATTCTTTAAACGTTGGGTAGAATTCAACAGCGAAATCCTCTGGCCCTGGACTCTTCTTTATGGGAGGTTGGTTTTTATTTGTTTGTTTGTTTGTTTGTTTTAATGACTGTTTCAATCTCTTTACTTGTTCTAGACCTATCAGATCTTCTCTTTCTTCTCGAGTCAGTTTCATTATTTGTGTCTTTTTTAGGAGTGTTTCTGCTTCTCAGTTAGGTCTTTAGTCTCTCTTAATCAGAAATATTTATACCACACATTTTTTTTCCTTATTCCTCACATTGACCTTTTTTTTTTTTTTTAAGAGCCCAGGTCGCTTGTCTTGTAGAATGACCTACATTATTGATCTAATTGTTTTGCTATGATTAGATTCAGGTCCAGCAGTTTTGACAAGAATACTGCATAGGTCATGTCAGGTATTTCTCACTGTCTCGTGTCAGGAGATACATACTCTCGTCCGATCTCTTGATTAATGTGGTGACTGTCAGGTGGCGCCTTTGCAAGGGCACGTTTGCCCTTTGTGATTTGTATATAATCTTTGGGGTGATATCGTGGGACCTTGTGAATGAAGTTCCTTCTCCTTAACAATCTTTTCACCTAGTGGCTGGAATCAGTTTTCACACTGGGATTTGCAAATAGTGATTTTCTAATTCCTTAACCATTCTTTACTTGGCTTCCCCACCCTCTTTGTTTTCTTCTTTGTGGTTAATCTCTTGAAGTCATTATTCCTTTTCATACTTGAATAGTCCCAAATTTGGCCCGTGGCAACCCCTTCAAGCTGGCTTCTGGGTCCATTTATTATATCTCCACTATTCTTTGAACACTTTCTTCCTAGCAAAATATTCCAGGTTCACCTTGTATTTTTCCTCCCAACACTTGCAATTAACCATTTCTCCAAGGAAAATAAGATATTCCACGTTCACCGTATATTTTTTCTGCCCCACTCTTGGAATTAACCATTTCCCTAAAGCACCTGGCTTCCTTTTAGTGGAGAATAGTATTTAGAAACAAATTTCTATTTAGTAGGTGTGTGTCATTCCTTCTGGGCCCATTCTGTGGAGTGCTACAGTGTGTGTGTGTGGTGGTGGGAGGGGGTGTATATGATGCGTATAGATGTATATGTTGTGTGTATGAAATTGTAATAACAGGCATTGGTTGTCAGCAGCATATGCAGAGCCTGAGACTGCCCCTGAGGGCCTGTGAGCTGCCCTGGTTGTCCTTGGCTGAAGTTAAACACAGCTAGAGGGGCAGAGAGGATGGAAGCGCTGGCACCAACTCAGAATGCCCATTCCCCCACCCCCCCACCCCAGTGTGTCACTTGCACTCCTCTCCTTGCCCAAGCTGTTGGCAGGTGTGAACTCTGCATCCAGTCTCATTCCACAGTGCCTCATACACAGTGGTCCTGTCATAAAACTTAGGGGATGATGGAGATCATTTTTGCTCATCCCACCTGCCACAAAGACACCTGGAAAACAAGATACTGTCTTGGGTGTCATATTGGAGAGATGGTAGAAAATAGAGGAAAAACTTATGCAAGCTTGGGCTCCAATTTCTATTCCTCTCTTTGCCAGCTTTATTAGTTTCCTTCTGCAAGCTTCAGTTTCATGCAAGTAAAATAAGGAAATGATGCCAATTAACATGCTAGGGTTGCATGGATTAAATGAGATTCGGTGTGTCAAATGGCTGGCCTGGTGCCTGCTCTTAATAAACAAGCACTCACTAAATAATAGCTCTTACCACACTTGGTTCCTCATCTAATTCTTCTTCCCCCTCCTCGCCCTCCTCATCACCTGCATCTTGGCAGACCAGAATGGGGACGTGGTGGTGGTGTTTAGGTGTATCCACGACAGGGAGACTTTCTGCTAACTACAGAATCCTTGCTGAAAGCTATGCTTCCTCCTTCTTGGACATGTAGCTACTTTGCCACTGCTTCTGCAAAGAGACTTTGGATTGCTCTGCTCCTGAATCTTCTCCTTGCGGACCTGTACCTTAGGTCCCTGCCATGTACCCTCTGTCTGCATTCCAAGGGCCCTGGGGCAGAATTGACAGCTTGGGCAGGTACAGGGTGGGCAAGCTGGATGAGTGGATGTATATAAAATATCTAGGGGGCAGATGTGGCTTAAATGGTTGGGCGTTTGTCTCCCATATGGAGGGACCTGGGTTTGATCCCCAGGAGCTCCCGGTCCCGGGACTTCTGGTAAAATAAAAGAAAAAATATAGAAAATGTGTAGGTGAGCCCCCAGGCCCAGTGAGCTGGCGAACCCCCAGGCCCCACGCGTGCATGATCTGCCAGGCCCCGCCGAGCCACACAGCAAGTTGATGACATAGCAGGAGAGTGACACAAGGGAGAGCCAAGACGAGACACACTGAAAAACTGGGAACTGAGGTGGCGCAGGTGGCAGATGGCTCTCTCCCACATCGGAGGTTCCCAGGATCAAGTTCCAGTGAAGACAGCAGGAGAGGGATGAGAGGAGAGGGTAGAAATGAACACAGAGAGTTGCCCAGCAAATGGACAAAGCAGCAGAAGTGGGGGCTGAGGGGGGGGGTGTTAAAATGGATTTAAAAAAAAAAGTAAAATAAATAAATCCTTAAAAAAATAAATAAAATGTCTAAGGAAGCTGTAGATGCTCATAAGCTTAGTTGCCTCAGAGCCTTTTGGGGTTGCTGGAAGAGTTGCCTGATCTGGAGGAGGTCTCAATAAAATGAAGGACCCTATATTGATGTGTCTCCAAGTGAGGTCATCAGACTTTGCATCAGAGGTGCTGGGCTCCCTCGAGACCTGCCAGAGAAGCTCTGGAAGGTGGAGCTGGGGATCTGTTTCAGGCAGGTTCCTCAGTTAATTCTGGTGTACCTCAAAGCTTGAAGACCTTTGGTGTAATGATCCATTTTACAGATGGGGGAACTAAGGCTTGGAAAAGTGAAATTACTTGGCCAGGACCCCAAAGCTAGTACATCCATTTTCTCATCTGTTGAAATGGACTATCTAGACAGTCCCTTTTAGCAGGACATTCTAAGGGTATCTGTTTTCATTAGTTGATCCGACTGATTGGCCACAATAGGACTGTGTGGGAATAAGGGAAAGAGGAACCCATTAGCAGGGGCTCAGTCAAGTGCCCTGTGTTTCCTGGTTAGCAGGTGGGTTCCAGAGGCACAGGCTGACTCCCCACTCCCAGAGAGAGGACTCATCCTGCCAGGTGGTCCAGGGGAGCTGCTAATTCCCTTGAGGCTCATTGGAGAAGCCCCTCTGTGCTTCTTCTGGGCCTTTATCTGTGAAGTCCTTACAGCCACTTCCTTAATTCCATCAGGAAAAGAAGAGTATAAATAAGTCCCTGGGGACCCACTGGTGGTTCCCAACAGTGCCTTAGGGGTTAGCCTGCTTCAGAGGTGAAGGTGTGGCTCCAGGCAGGAGTTAGACCATCCCAGGTCCGACCAGGGAAGGAACTCTGGTATGGAGTCCCTAATGTAGTTGCTGATTTTAGAAAAAACAAGGACTCAGGCTTGTACATCACCTTTAGGAAAATGTTACGGCTCTTACGACAGAGGTGGTGTCTTCAGCTGGCAACCCTTAATTTTCCCTACCAGAAAAATCCTAGGACTTGGGCAAGCTGCTGAGGATCTGGGGGCTCAGTGGTACTTGGGACTCTGGTTTCCTTGCTGGGAAAGGGAAGGCACAGAAAGGCACCCAAAGACTGAAGGAAAGCTGGCCAACGGCCCAGCTGAAAAACCCCTCCTGGCTCGCGGAGTAGGGAGAGCAGCAAGTCAACAGAGGCCCGGGCACCCCGTGCCCATTGCACTCGTTCAGGGTTGGATGGTTTGAACCCTGGAGGTTTGGGAATAACATGTCATGTACTAAATTCTCAGTGCCAGGAGGTGGTGGCCTGGCATCTGCCTTAACTCTCTGCTCCCCGGTGGATTCTGCTGGTGTTGGTAGCAGGCAGCAAGCGGAATGGTTCACCAGCAGAGGGCAGCGGAGGGGTTAACTCCCTGAACTCCAGACTGTGAGCAGAGGAGGGGAGGCCTGGTTTGGAGCAATTATCTCAAATCCTGTGCTGGAGCCTTCCTCCAACTCCAGCCGGAGAGCAGGGCACGGGCACAGCGTGGGGGGCAGGGAGACTCCTGCCTGCCCTCTCCCAGAATATGGTGACTTAGGAGTTAATGGCAGGCTGAGCATCGCCGAACTTCCCCAGCACGGGGCTTTTAACCAATCCCTCCACCCTCTGGGAACCCGAATGAAAAAAAAGTCCAATATGGAGAACAGCTCTGAGGATGTTTCTTGCCTTTCTCCCCAGAATCTGGGATCCTCGTCACCGGGCAAAAAACAGAGCAAGGAAAGCACCATCACGGTAAGTGGCTCACGTGCAGTGCTCCCAGGTTGGGCTGCCAGCTGGGGTGTTCTGCTGCTGTTGCCATAGCGATGGGGACCACAGAGCGGGAATGATGCCCGGCCTGGACACGGGGAAGTTCCAAAGCTGGCCTTTCACTGAAGTTTTTCCCAGCCTTCCCTTTCTGTTCCACGGTTCACTTTTTTCTCTCTTTCTCTCCGTGAGCGGATGGAAGGATGGCGGTTGGAATGAGGCAGAAGCCATTTTTGCAGGGCGGGCAGGGGAAGGTACTTGTGTAGGAGTGGGCTGAAGTGATGTGACGTGTAAATTGCAGCCACGGTGGGGTTGCTTCTGTGCAGGCTAACTTCTGGAAGATGTCAAAGTTAGAAGCAAGAGAAAGCGCCCAAGAATACAACTCCTGGGAGTTCCTACTGGAAGCAGCTTCTGCCCTGAGGGGCCAGCCCACCTCCAGGGGGGCTATCGCAGGAGCCTGCCAAATCCCCACCTGGAGGCTGGGGGCTTTTAGATGGCTGAGGAGGAGCCCCCCACCCACTCCCATCAGCCCTGGACTCGGGGGTGGTGGAGGCTGGATAGCAGTGCCCCCTCAAAGTGAGGAAACGAGTTGTCCAGCTGCTCCAACAGCCAAGGACTTGCAGACTTGAAAAGTGTGGTTTTAGCTCTACTATTCAGGCACAAGGGCCAGGGGATGGAGAATTCTTCTCTTAGGCCCCTCCACACACAGTTCTGAGCCCTTCTGACCACCCCAGGGAGACACAGCCAAGAGTGGGGGCACTCCCCTGCCTCACCCAGGCTGCAGATCCCGGTATCAGCCACCTGGGAAATGGCGCCCAGAGGAGACGGAAGCCCACATGTGGGGGTTTCTAGGGAGAAGGCCTACCCCCACCCCTTCTCGTCCCTCCCAGGGCTGCCTCTCCATTTCCAGCCCTGCCATCAAGGGGTGCAGGAGCCTTACCATGGAGGCCTGCAGGACAGAGCGATGGTAAGAGCAGTGGCCGAGGAATTAGGAATCTGCCATCTAGACCCTACTCTGCCACTTTCCAGCTGCCTGGTAGCGGGCAAGAGACTTAACCTCTCCATGCCCCAGTTTCCTCATTTGCACTAGGTCACTGCAGATTAAACAGTTCAGCTCTGATTGCTTCCTGGGCATCAACACACTGTACAGTACTCATCGTCCCCCTCCACTGCCACCACCTCCCTCTCTCTGGAAGTGACTGTTCTACTTCCCATGTTTCCTGTCTCCATGGATGGACGCTGTCCTCACCACCCAGGGTTCTCAGCCTCGGCACTAATGGCATTTTGGATTGAATAAGTCTTTGATGTGGGGGTGCTGTCCTGTACCTTGTAGGATGTTAAACAGCATCCTACTAATTGCCAGTAGCACTCATCCCTCAAGTTGTGCCAACCAAAAATGTCTTCAGACTTTGCCCAGGATTTCCTGGGGTGGGGGAAGGGTAAATTGCTTCTGTTTGGGAACCCCTGAGTTAGCTTCCTGGTGGTCGTAAGTCTATAAGCAGGATCTCTCTCTATTCCTCAACTTACCCTATCTTTTCTGCCATGACACTGGCCCAAGCCATTGTCATGACTCCCACTGGACAGTGTCCTCCCCCTGTGTGTCCTCCCTACTGCTGAGGGAGTGCTGACCCCAGAGAGCAACCCTTCTCTCTTTATCGTGTACTTCTCCTGCCAAAAAAACCATCCATGCCTCCCACTGTTTTCTGGACAAAGCACTCGGGTCCAGCCTGCAAGATTCTCTCCAGCTTCAATTTTCTAATCCCCAGTCCCAAGCTCCAGACAAACTGAACTGAGCATCCCCCAACCATGGTGTGTGCTCTCAGACCCTGGGATCTTTTTCTTCCTGAAACACTCTTTTCACCCTTATCCCCACCCTCTCTGTTTGGTTAGGTCCTGCTCTTTTTATCTAATTATCTAAGATTTCCTCCATAAGACCCTACATTCACCCCGGTTCTAGATTTACCCCCACAGTACTGCAGTGGCTCATTTATTTGTATGCTAGCCTATGAAATCTTTGAGAGCAGAGACTAAACCTTGTATCTTGAGCATCTAGTTCTTGCACCAAGAAACACTGATTGAACACCCAGTGTATGCCCAGTGCTGTGCCAAGTACTGGGGGAGCAATAGAAAAAGGTAGTCTGCCTCTCTATAGAGCTGACGAGAAATGCTAAATAAGCAATTGGAAGAAATTATACCATCACAAATGTACATGTGCAAAGTGCTGGAAAAGTCTAGTATCATAAGCAGCACCAAGGAGCCATTCAACACACATTTAGATGGAAAATTGGACAAATAAATGGTCCACCAAATAGCATCGTGGTTGGAGGCTTGAGTTCTGTGGTCAGCCCGATCTGGATTCAAATACTTAACTTCCCTGAACATCAGTTTCCCTGGTATGAGATGAGGCCAGTGATGTTGCCCAGCTCGTGGGGTTGCTGGGAAGATGAAATGAGGATGCGGGTAAAGCCCTTGGCAGAGTGGCTGAGTAAGGGACATGGATTTGGTCATGACAGCTGCCTCCTGCAAGGAGGGTGGTGCAGTTCCCAAGATGCCCACCAGGGGTTGCAGGGCTCCATGAGGATTCAGGGGGAACTCCTTTGACATAGCTAGGAGGGAGAAATCCCAAAACCAGAGTTGACAGGTGCAGTGACGGGCACCCTGGGACCCTGGCCAGTCCATCTGGGGCCTGCTGTCCTCCCAGCATGGCAGGAGCAGCAAAAAGGATGAGTTCTTATCCTCCCCCCACTTTCCTGCCTTAATCCATTTCCCCCAATCCTGAAGCCAAATCCTGAGGACCCAGCCATCTCCCTTCACAGATGCTTGCAGGATCCCTCACCTTCTAGACCCCTGACCTCTCTAATCCCTGCAGCAGGCATCTCCCTAGGAGACAGAAACCATGCCCCAGAGCACCTCGAGGGCAGGTGTGGCTGGAAGGCCTTCGTTGGATGCGTTAAGAGGCTGGCATCCCCTCCAAGGAGGCTTCGGGCCAGTGTCACCTTGGGGACAGCCAACTTAGCACCTTCAGCTACCAAATTCCTTTCCCTGGAGGAACCCGATGTTAGCAGCGCCCAGTGCTATTTTACACACAAATTTCCTGCAGCCCAAGGAACCCCTCAGGCCTCCACCTTGACCTTGGCAGAATTTGGTGCTGCCAATCTCCAGGGCTCTTGGCATCATTCCTGCCCCTTCAGTGACATGCTTCCTCCAGACCAAGGTGGGGATCTCAGCCAGGTGCCAGGATTTGAGGGGGCGGGGTGGGGTCCTTTCTTTGTGTGGAACGTCACCCATGGTTGTCCCCCTGGGTCTGCAAATGCAACCAGTGCCCCTAGCAGCTGGGAGGCCTAGGTTTACCCACATCTGCCATCAAACCCCTTAAATGGAGGTTCATGGACCTGACTCAGCTGGCAGATGAGTTTGTTTGGCTTCCATGGTGTATTATTATTATGAGTCTTGAATTACTTGCCAGCATTTAAACATGGAGGCACTCTACACGAAAGTCCCAATTTTCAGCTTCTCTGGAGTAATCATGTAATCCATCCATCCTGGGCTCCTCCTTCTGGCACAAATGGCATGACTGCTTGGAGCTGGGAGGCGAGCGCCCCTTAGACCCAGCTCGTCCTCTCCAGTTCACCAGAGACCCCACGACTCATTACCCTTCCCCGAGTGGAGGCTGGCCACCCTCCCAGCGGAGCTGTGGCTTAAATGGCACACAGGGACCTCACACATATGCGTGACCTGCCTGGCTTTGAGGTTTGTGTCCTCTGCCCCACGCCTCAGGTTCTTCTGCATTGTTCAGAACCTAGGAATGTCTGCTCTCTCCTCCTCTGGGGCCAGCCCCAAGCATGCTCCCTGGATGATAATTTCCAAATTGTGTTTGAGCATATAATACAAATCATGATTTAAAATTCCCAAGGTAACCTCTCACCCCGATCCTCAGCCATCCAGTTCTTTTCCTTGGAGGCAACTGATGTTACCAGCTTCCAGATCTGTTCCTCACATAACCAGTTGTGGATACCTGCCCATGCACACTTTTTAAAAGATAGAAATAGTAGCATAATGTAAATACTGTTCTACACCTTGCTTTTTTTTTTCCCTCCCCCACTTAGCAGTGTATCCTGGCATACTTTCCTTATCAGTACGTAAGAACTTTGTCGCTATGGTTTTCACCATTGACACAATTCTCATAGATGCCCATCAGTATCATAATTGCTTAGCCCTTCCCCTATTGATTGACTTTGGAGATGCATTCCAGCATTTTGGCTACTGCGATCATGCTATAGTGGAAAGCCTTATGTGTTTGTCACTATGTACATATACAAGTATATCTGTGGGGTAGATTCTTAGAAGTGAAGTTGCTGTGTCAAAGGCTCTGAATGTTTGTAATTTGCATAGATTTTGTTAAACTGCGCTTAGAGGGCATACCCAACAGGTGTGAGGCCCTATTGGCCCGCCTTTGAAATGCCAGCCACGGGAGCATCTGAAGATCATTGTATATGTATCATCAGGCTGGCCCTAAAGGACAGCCTCTTTAGTGCCACCTCCCCTCGGAAATGGCCTTTCCCAGACCCTCCTCACCCTCTGGTGAAGTCACTTTCTCATGCCCTGCGCTACAGATAAACTGCGTGACATTCCCTCACCCAGACACGATGCCGGAGCAGCAGCTGTTGAAACCAACTGAGTGGAGCTACTGCGACTACTTCTGGGTAAGTGGTGCCTTAGTTTCCCCCCACAGGCATGGTCACTTGCAAGGGCCGGAGGGGAAGTTTCTCTCCTATTGAAACCTAACATGCTTGGGGGAGATTTAGCATCCGAGGTGAGAATTTCAGACCCTCTTGGGGTCCAAGCTGTTCCACAGATGCCTGGAAGTCAGTAGGGTTTTTGTTCACTGCCATAAGTAAACCCTGCCAGACTGCAGGTAAGCTGTGATCTCTTCCTTTGATGTTCACCGAAAGCAGGAGACTAGAATCAGCTGAAATGAATGAATTTGGGCTCCAGACCTGCTCTGCCACTGAGGTGGGAGACCTTGGTCAGGTCCCTTCACCTCCTGGGAGCTCACCGTTTCCATCAAAATCATGAGGGGCCTTGGCTCAAGGATCTGGGGTGTCTCTGCCAGCTATAAAAATTCTTTGCTTCTGAAACTTTTCCAAAGATCCTGAGGAACAATCAGTCAGTAAAATAACCTTTTCCCCCAGCTTTATGCAGAATGGATTATCTACCTTTTTTTTTTTTTTTTTCCAGATTTGTGCTAACTTTGGCAAAAGTGTATTTTTCTTTCTGCTAAATCATGCATATCTTAGAAGATTTCCAAAGATTCCTATTGTTCCTGTGAACGGCACCAGCTGTGTTTCTGCCAGAACAAATATCTGCGCAGAGACCGCAAAGTGTTGTTAAAAAGAGCGTTGGCCTCAGATAGACCCAGGGAGTGAGCTTGGAGGTGTGGGGAAGGGCAGTGGCCAAGACTTTATCAAGCCCCAGCAAGCACGTTGGGTTTTATTCTGTTTGCTGTAGGAAAATGTCGGAGGGTTTTAAGCAGAAATAAGATATGATAGTGGTTTGCCTGCATCATGCGGGGTGGACAGGAAGAAGTTAGCAGGTGGGATGCAGGAGGCCCGGAGAGCTGGCGGGAACAGTGGGGATGGACAGAAGTTCTGGGTTTGGAAATGTCATCCCTAAAGGGGGGCACAGGAGGTGGAGGGCTCAAGGGAGAGTTGTTCGAGCCCCAGGAATGGGCGCCCCAGGAGCATCCAGGAGCCTTGGGGAACTGGGAGGAAGCACGTGGTCCTGCCCACTGGTCAGCAGCAGCCCAGAGAGCAAGGCTTGTGAGCTCTTGTTTTGATTCAAGCTTTCTGGGGACTCTGATACTTAACTCTGGGGTTTTATCTCCCTGGCCATCAAGGCCTTTTCCCCTAATAGGAATTTCTCTCTGCTGACACAGTCCTGAAAGTCCATTTCTTCTGGTTGGTTTCCCCTGGTGTTGACTAATCTCTTGGCATGTCCAGGGAGGCAGATTTGGGCTCGGTGTTTTGGATAATTTTTCTTTTACTCCTTGTCAAGGTATAATGATCACATAGGGAAGTGGACGAAACTTAAACCTACGTAAAGTTTTTTTTAAACGGCAGCAGTGGCTCCATTATGACCTGGTCTGTCCCATGGTGGTACCTTTGTCCCAGGAAGTTTTAGGCATGTGCCCAGTGGACCTTGGGTCAGGGCAGCCGAGGAAGGGACCCCACATTGTGTGGTGGGAGGGAGGAGTTGACAAACCTCTCCATCCACCTGACTGTGGTAAATGGGATTCTCCAGCTGACCCCAACTCCATTCCTTTCCCTTCCCTATAATGCCTCATTTTAGATATCCAGCCCACCCCTCTTTCAAAAGTGGGGCCTGCTCCTAGGATTAGAAGGACTTGCCCACGGCACTCAGTGGTTGAGTGGAGACTTGAATTTGATCTTTCTGGATCCTCCTTCCAAGTTCTCAAGCAGCACCTTGCTGTGATATCAAAGGACTTGCTTTTAACTCATTCCATTAAGTGTCACAGAATTAACTCTGGATTCCTGGCGGGAAAAAGCCATAACAGAAGAGGACGCTCTTAGCAGTTGTAACAACCAGGAGGCTGGGAAGGGGCTGGGAGTTGACTCGCTAGCAGTCATGGACCTGTGGGACGGATGCTTCTAGTGAATGTCCTACAGGGAGGGTGGTGCGAGGGGGTACTGGGCAGGAGACACGGAGCGGGAAGAGCAGAGAGGGGTGTTTAGGCATGCATGAGGCTGCAACAAACAAATTTCATTTTGAAATTTAAAAAATTTTTAAATGGTGCAGTCACTGTGGAAAGTAGTATGGCAGTCCCTCAAAAAATTACACAGTATTACCTTATGACCCGGCAACTCCACTCCTAGGTTTATACCCAAGTGAAAACAGAGACTCAAGCAGATACTTGTGCAGGGATGTTCACAGAAACATTGTTCACAATAGTCCAAAGGTGGAAGCAACCCAAGTGCCTGTCAGCAGATGAAAGGATGAACCAGTTTGCAGCTTATGCACACAATGGGGTATTATTCAGCCATGAAAAGAAATGAGCTTCTGAGATATGCTGCAACCTGGATGACCCTTGAAAACACGATACAGGGTGAAATAAGTGAGGCCCAACAGGACAAGTCCTGTATGATTTCGCTTACGTGAAATAGCTGGAAGTGACCAATTGGTAGAGACAGAAAGATTAGAGGTTCCCAGGGCATGTGAGGGGGCGAAAAGGGAGTTGTTGCTGGGTGAATATAGAGAGTTTGTAAATGTTGAAAAATTTTAATAATTATATTTGTTTATAACATGAATTGGGTGCTCAGTTCCCATTTCGTTGACTTAGCCGTCTTCCCAGTCCTTGACTTTTACAGATATCCCTTCCACATTGCAGGGACTTAGGGGTGCGGCACCCCCGTGATCTGGGAAATCCACGTAAAAGTTTTTGGCCCTCATTTCATACCAAAGAAGAAGCCTGATTTTATTTTATTTATTTTTTCTTTTTCTTTTACGAGGTGTTTACAGTACCTTATTGTAAAAATTGGGTTAAGTATTTTATACAATTCTGTACATATAGCTTATGCATTTCTAAACTTTTTCTGTGTTGCCTGCGGCTTCCACAAAACTCCCCCCAAATTCCCATCTAATTTTTTATGCTGACCCGTAATATATCGAAACTGCGATGGGGAAAGGATAACTGTATATAGAAGTAACTGATCATAGATACCGTTAATTGAGTATTTAGTCTGATTGCATTGGCTCGGCTGATTTACATATACCATCTTACCGTGAAATAGCCATTGGAGGGAGGTGCCGTTATTTCCCCAGTTTTACGGACAGAGAGGCTCAGGCTTACAGTGAGTAAAGAACTTTCCCGAGGTCCCACTGCTGGAATCTCAACCTGTCCTTTTCCACTCTGGATTCCCTGCAATCCAGTTTCTATCCAGCAGCCACTAGCATCTTTTTTTTTTTCTTTGAAACCCACTCTGATCTTTATGAACGTTCGTTGGAGAATGTTGCTGCCCCGGCAGTGCAGAAAGCTGATAGGAGGCAGGATGGCTGAGTGAGGGGGCACCCGTCCCCCCAGGTCACAGACTCTGCCAGCTCAGAGTCAGAAGCCAAGACTCCCCCTACAGTAAAGCCAGCCACTCCCACCAATGCATTGGCGGTGAGCGCAGAGCGAGGGCTTGTGCTCTTGGCTACTTGCCCTTGCCCCCTCTTCTTTCCTGTGCCAGAAGAATGGAGAAATGGTTTTCAGAGAGGCTGGACGTGGGGTGGCAGCAGCTGTAAGGGCTTCAGTGTTGGCAAAGCACCATGGCAGCTGGGGCGCCAGGAATGAGAAGGCAATTTGGGACTGTAGAGTCTGCCAATTCCACCCTCCCTCTTGGGCTGGGGTTGGGATCCCCAGGCCTCCTTCGTGCCTCCTAGGGCCTGTCTTCCCTGTACCGCTTTCTCCCTGGCCTCCAGACCCCGGTGCCACTTAAACTCTGTGCTTCTGTTTCTTTTCTAGGCAGATAAGAAGGACCCTCAGGGCAACGGCACCGTGGCTGGGTTTGAGCTGCTTCTCCAGAAACAACTGAAGGGCAAGCAAATGCAGAAGGAGATGTCAGAATTCATCCGGGAAAGGTGAACCCTGGAAATCCCAGCTCCAAGGGCTGAGGGCAGTGCCCGCCTTGGCCCCTCTGCCTGAGGGGAGTGAGCAGCAGGCGCAGGCCAGTGCTGGGACGTGGGGATGACACTGCACACCCTGCATTGGGCCTGGCGAGCACTAAGGGAGCATAAGACTGGAGCCATAAACTTGTGGCCCTGGGACAGGTCAAGTCAGCACGTGTTGCTTTAGTCTATGGAGTGTTTGTTGAGATTTGAACCAACATTTTTAAAAAATGGGTAGAATTTGTATTACCTTCATCGCTTGAGAAAGCAGAGGGTCTGACAACAGTGGCTCTGCATCCTCATGCAACAGCTGGCTGGAACTGAGATGCTCCCTGTAGAGGGCATGTGCTACCTCTTTGCCGCAGTTTCCACCAGTCCGTACTGTCCCCTTCAGGAACTGCTTTGCTCCTTTCCTTATTGACCTGGTCCTCATTTGAAGCGCTGCCCCTGACCGTAACAAAAAAGGGAACATTGCCTTTTAATTCAGCTTTGAGCCAAAACTGTGCCCCAGGCCTAGGGATTCAGAGCTCCCCATCCTTGCCTCCAGGAAGCTCACAGTCTCATGGGAGAGTCAGTCAGACAAGTAAATTATGATAAGCTTTGTCTGAGAGCTTGGAACAATAGATGAGGGAATGATAAATTCAGACTGGTGGAGTCAGGGGAAGCTACAAAGAGAGGGCGAAGTTTTATCAGATCCTTGAAGGAAGCAATGGCATCCGTCTCCATCTCGCTCTGAATTCTGAAACTTTAAGCACACATATGCTATCCACACGTGTACATGCACACACCACAACTTTCCTTCTGAAGTTTCCAAGGCATACGGAAAATATTTATAGCAAAGGCCAATATATTTTTAAAATATCACTTTTAAATTATAACAACAATCAAGTAATAATGCTTTGGCATTTTAAAGCACCCCTTTCCCTTAGGAGGGCCTGATTCCTATTTGTATAATTAAATCTTTATTTTAGGACCTATTAAACTGGTAAGAAATTGCACAGCTCAGGTGTGAGAAAACAGTAGTAGAAAGCAAATGAATAGGAAAATGGCTGCAAAAGCCCAAGTTTGAGCATGCTTCCGGTTTATACTTTCACAAAATGTTGTGTTGCCAAATCAATAAAATCTGCCACTTCAGAACACTCTGCTCTTCCCTAGAAAATTCAGATTCCTTTGTTCTTCCTCACCCTACTTTGGAATGTCACAGGGAGAGCCTTTCAGAGCTGGGGAAGGCCAGAGCTGAGGCACAGAGGTGGGGATGTGCCTGGCCAGTGGGCAGGCATGGAGTGGGCTCAGCATGGGGAAGCGGGGTGAGGGAGGGGATGCGGCGGGGGCGGGGGGGGAGGTGATGAAAGTATTGGTAACACAGGAGCAGGAGGTGACACGGGGTGGGGGAGATGATGCAGGCATGGGAGGTGACACTGGTGGGGGAGGTGATGCAGATGGGGAAGGTGAGCTGGTGTGGGAGGTGATGAAGGCATCAGAGGTGATGCAGGAGTGGGAGGTGACACAAATGGGAGGTGACACATGTGGCTGGTTCTGGATTTGAGGTTTGGAGGCAGGAGGCATCTTATATGCCTGGTACAGGTGTTGGCCCCAGCGAGGACTTTGGAGAATTTTAAGCCAGGAGCATGACATGGTTAGATCTGCTTTCCAGAGAGATCTCTTGGCCACGGTGTGGAAGAAAAGAGAGGCTGCAGGTTGGGGGTGCACGCAGTCCTAAGAGGGACCAGAAAGGAAGGTCCAGAGGCAGCAAGAGATGAGTGCAAGGTTGGCTCAAGGGAACCTGGTGACTGGCTGGAGGCGGAGGGGGAGAGCAAAGCAGCAAGAGAAGGATTGGGATGGTGAAAACAAATATTCCTCCAAATGATGCCGTGGTGCTTCTTCAGGCCCGTCCCTTCCTCCTTTGGCTGCCTGGGCAGCCTGGAAGGCACATGCTGCAGCCTGAGGAGCTCCTAAGGTTCCACCGAGTGAGGGGCCAGGCACTCTGAGAGGCCCCTGCCCACCCGGCTGGCCTAGGTTTCCCCAAGCCCAGTGCCTTCGGCCTCCCGCCACGGCTCAGCTTACCACGCAGGTAGTGAAACACCCCCCCCCACACACAACACACTTAACACGGATGTGCCCGATAAGCCAGAATGCTCCCTGGAGAGTAGTCTGGGAAGTGTGTCAATGGCCTGCCTGCCGGAAGCTAAATCTAAAGCAAGTGTCATCTCCAAGGAAATGGAATGAGCTGCAGCTCTGGGCACTGCCTGGTTTCCATGGAAATACTTGTGCCCTGCGGGCTTGACTGCGAGAGGCATTGGGAGTGGGAGGCCATAGGTAGATGATAGGTTCCTGCTTCAGGGCAACCGAGGCCCATCTTGGAGGGTCTAGACACAGTTTCGGATTTGGAAAGGAGTGAGGGATTCCCCTTGTGGCTCACCACAAGTTGCGTTCATTCATTTAAGGGACTCCCATGTGTCCAGCCCTGGGGTAGGAGCTGTGCAAAGGACACCTCTTCATCAACACAGTCCTCAGAGACAGGTAGAAATATCCCATTTTTGCAGATGAAGAGACAGAGGTTCAGGCAGTTTCCCTTTTTTTCATTCATTTCTTCAACAAATATTAAGCATCTACATGTGTCAGTTGGACAGACAGGACCTATGCACCCTTAAGAGCTTATGGACTCGTGGGCTCCTTCCCACAGCTAAGAGGAAGCAGGCTGCAGTTTAGACCTATGATCTAGCACTGGACCGCTGACGTGTGGGGTTTTCTTCCTTTGCAGGATAAAGATTGAAGAAGAATACGCGAAGAACTTAGCGAAGCTCTCTCAGAGCTCCTTGGCGGCACAGGAGGAAGGGTGAGTTGGGAGGGGTGAGATGGGAATGGGAAGGACGAAGGGATGCTTGGGATGGGTGACCCCTTTTCACCTAGTGTCTGCTTCATTGATCAAGAGGATGGGCTCACTTTGAACAGGGACGTCCCCATAGGGCACCAGTCCGCAGACACCCAGCCCAGCTACCCTTTCTCTTAGGTAAGCTCTTAGGAAGCTGGATGTGAGAGGGTTCTTCTCTCCCTTGGTGGTCCAGACCTCGGTGGATGGGACCTGGGCTGGAGGGAGGCTGGGCCTTTCCTAGTGGGAGAAGGATCTCAGCCTTCTCTGCTCACTCTTGTTAAAAAGACTCTTAGGACATTGCAGTTGAAAGTGTCCCCCCTAGAGGTCACCTCTCTAATCTGACACCCCCCACCCCCCCACCCCGCAAGTGTGGTGTTTGAGTTGCTCCTACAATGGGTGTGAAATTCCAGCAAAGGAAGACCTTCTAGCCTGCAATGAGTGTGACTGTCAGAGAGCTGCTGGGTTAAACAAGTCCACATCTGTCTTTTTGGGTTGAAAACCTTCAGGGGACAGAGGTTTTGCCAACCAAACATGGCTTTCATTAGAGCTTCTGCAGGGCTGGCCGTGCAGCAGAGCAGCCGCCTCTGATTGCTTTCCACCACCCCAGTGGCCTTGCTTTTCACCACCCAGTGGCCACCAGTGGGCCGAGCAGGCCAGTGTCTCTTGCACAGGTTAGCTCCCAGCTCCCTTCTGCTCCGTGCCCTAAGCCTGAATTGGGCAGGAAAGGGGTGCATGGGGGAGTTGCCCTTCCTGCCTGGGAAGGGGCTTTCCTAATTATCTACATGCCCTGCCACCACCATGCCACTCCGGAATTTTCCAGCTTCCACCTCCTCAGCCTGGACTGCTTCCAAGGACACACTCTTCTGCCAACATGCACAGCATATGCTCCTAACCTGAGCAGCCCAGCTCTGCCAATCAGCCTGCACCACCGGGCCATACACACGCACACGTACAAGTGCAGGTATAAGTGCTCACCGATGCAAGCTCGCACACACATCAGCAGTTCTCACCTACAACCCTCACACCCATCTGCCCTCCCCATTGCACTTCCATGCTGACCCCATGCACCCACCCCTACCAGACTTGGGCCATGAACACGTGGCCCACTCTCTACACCTGCTGTACAGCTACCCTATTTTGTATGTATATCCAATTTTGGGCATTTAACCCAGCCCAACTCGAAACATTCAAAGCTCAGCGCCAGAGCCTAGAAATTTGGCGCAGTCGAGGAAGATGCTGATTCCATGTGGAGACTCGAGCTGCCTTGGCAACTCGAGAGCTGTGTCCAAATTAGATTTCATGGGACATGTGCACATGAGTAAATAAACAGAATTAGATTTATTTATTCTGCCTTCAGTTTTTCTTTCTGATGTGGGAAGGAAATAGGATTCTGGCCTTTCCTGATTGGCGGTGGTGACAGTAACATGCATTCTGATTTGGCATGCCCCAAGCTGCGTATTGGAACATATCAGAGATTTTTTTTTCTTTCATTAACCTCATATTAGATGTAAAAGCTGTCTTTGAATGAGAAAGTGTTCTGCTTTGTTCTAAATTGTGAAGTGGCTCCATGGGATCTGGAATATGTGGAATGGGGAAAGATTTGGGGGCTGGGGGTGGAGAGGCTTGGTGCTGGCAGGCCCAGCTCAGTGCTTGGAGTGATTTTGTCCCACCTGTGAATGCACAGTCCTGAGCATGAAACTGTGCCTCCTTCCTCTCCTCCCACTGGTCCTCACACCACATTCTTAGATGGTGGCAGCTGTCAGTGGGCCAAGTACTCCCCATATGCCCTGCAGATAGTGGAGTCCCAGCTCTGGAGGAAACACGTGTGAGCCCCACAAACTTGGCCCCCTCCCGCCCCCCGCCAGGACCTTTTGGGCTTCTGGGGTTTCTTGTTTGTATTTTCCCGTTGGCTGCTGTATGTAGCTCAGCAGCAGAGTCAAAACCTTCTCACCACCCTTTAATCAAGTGCCCTTGGCTGCTCCTGTAAGCTTTTATAGTGTTGGCTCTTACTTTAAATCTATGATCCATTTTGAGGTCATTTGAGCGTGTGGCATGAAGTCAGGGTCAAGTTCACTTTTTTTTCCCCATATGGATACACAATTGTCCCAGCACCATTTGTTAAAAAGACCCTCCATTCATTCCCCAGTGAATCACCTTGGCCCATTTGAGGCATGCCAATTCAGCGTATATGTGTTGAGTCCGTTTCTGGACTTTGTGCTCTCTTCCACGGATGTGTGTGACCACCAGGACTGCTTCTGCATCCTCCTCCTCCCACCTGGACCTCCTAACTACCTGCTGAATCAGGTGGGGAGCCCAGCACTGCCTCCCCACACAACTTCTTGGAGCTCAGGCCTTCCCACCACGACAAATGTCAACAGCTGGGTTGCCCCATTTTCACTCCAACTGTTCTCTGGTGGGCTCCCCAGCCGGGATCACCCGAGGGAACCTGTCTGTGCTCCTGACTCCTAGATAAAATCAATCATTTCCCTGTAAACACCAGCTTGGCCTGAGCCAGAACCACAGCCAGTCAGGCCTGGATGACGATCAAAGGGATCTGCTCTCTCTAGCCATTCCTAGTTGCTGGCCGCTCTGCTCCAAACCCAGAAGCCTCCCAGCATGTTGTCTTTTAATCAGCTTTCGCCACTCAAGTTTAATGAATTCCTCGGGGAAAGTGGCTTTTTTTTGTTGTTGTTGAAATTAAGTCAACTGAACATTCAGCCTGGATTTACTGGCCGAGTTTAAGAGGTCTCGAATGAGAAACTAGGGCTATCATTGAAAGGTCAGCAAGGTTAGAGAGTCCCAAATAATGAAGAAAGTAGTGTCAGGGGCCTACATTTGAAAAGTCCAGGGGGCTTCAGGAGATTTCTCCTGTTTGAAACATCCCCTAGGAGTGGGAAAAATGATTTCACTTAAAGGGCTTTGCCATTTTCTGATAGACTGTTTAGACTGACAACCCAGAGGAGAGAATCGGTACTATGGGGAGCTCTGGAGGATGGCGATGGGGAGATTTCTCTGCTGTGTGGGCAAACCTAAGTCCAGGCTGATCCATCTTTACCTCTCCTGCAATTCAAGTGCATAGAGATTTGCCTTTGAGCAGGGCTTCTTCTTAAAAGGAATCTGTTCTCCTGCCTTGATTACCAGCAGGTGTTTGCCCCCCTCATCCACAAACCGGGATGGGATGATAGAATGGCAATGGAGACAGCACTCTGCCTCGGTACCAGGGCCCTCGCTGCACCCCACCTTCCTCTCACAACCCTTCCCCCTCCAATTCTTGTGAGCCCTTGGGGTCGTAGGTATGACCCCAGCCATTCAACTGCCTGCTCCAGAATGTTCCTTGAGCCCAAGCCCCAGAGTTGTTCCCACTTGCTTTGGGTGGCTCATCTGGCCTTTCAGGTTGGAGTGAAATACTCATGTTGTTTGTGCCCAGCCCCTCCTCACCCAAGTCCGGAGTCTCAGGTGCTGTACACCTCCCCAGGCCACAGGGTTGCGACCTCCCCTCCCATCTCAGGAAGGCCTGGTCCCCGGCCTGAGACGAGAGCAGCTCTCTTTGCTCCGCTGAGCCTGGCAGTCTCCTTCCCGTTGCAGGTCCCTGGGAGAAGCGTGGGGGCAGGTGAAGAAGAGCCTTGCAGACGAGGCGGAGGTGCACCTCAAGTTCTCCGCCAAGGTAACCCCTCCCTGTACACCTTCAGGATTGTTCGCGTATTGTAGTGCGCCGGTAGACAGCGAACAATTGTCTCTCCCGTGTGTAGCATTTGACCATTTCTCTAGCGTCAATTTCAGGCGACCGATATGGCATCAGTGAACATGGAAGAGATGAAAAGCACCTCGCCATTAGATGGTCTTTCCACCCCACAGGCACAGAGGCCGTAGATGGCCTCCAGAGCATGGCTAGTAGTAAAATGTAGGAAATGGATGAGTTTTGAGTATTTATTACCTTTCTTTTAAAGGAATTTATTTTGTTGTAAGTCTACGTACTTCGGTTTTTAACAATGGCTATGCTTAACAACCAGCTCACAAAATTCCTGAAAATGTAACGTTCCGCTTTGTGAGCTGACGTGAGCCAGCACTGGATGCACATCTTTGCATGGTGAGGGTGGACACCCCTCAGTTCCTTGGGCAAACCCAAGTCTTTTCCTGCTGGACTTTCTAAGAAACATTTGGGCATTTTCCGCCTCCTTGGTGTGGGGAGATACTAGTGTATCCCAAAGGGAGGAGTTATTTGTTGCAAAATTTCGGAATAGGAAATGACCCTCCTTTTATTTGGTTCCAAAGACCCTAGCATCATGACTTTCTTGAGGACAGGGATGTTTGTCTCGTTCCCTCTATCCTCAGTGCTCAGATTGGGTGTTGATATGTGGTAGATACTTGAAAAGTGTTTTCTGGATTCATGACTACATGGAGTTCTCCGATTATTCCCCCAGCCTTTCAGGCCTGCCTTCTCTCAAGATTTCTCCATGTTAACGAATGACCTTCTCCTTCCCCGCTGCACAGCTCATATTTCCAAATCCTCTCTCTGGTTCTCAGCTACTTTTCAAAGTGCCAAAGTGCAATAATTCACACTAAAGTGTGTGTGACTGCCGAGGCTCCCCACAGCATGCTTGCCTTTTAAAGGAAGAGAGAACTTGAGAGTGGGACCATCCCAGTGACCCTTGTCTACTTGAGGCCCCCTCTCTTCCCTCTGCCCTCTCAGCATCACTGCTCTCACAGTACAGCCAGAGAGGGCATTTGGGTAAAGGGCTTATTAAACTATCTTTAAATTGGGGAGTACATTACCGCCTTTATGACTTGCAGCTAGCATCCCCCAAAGATGGTCGCTCCTTTCCCAGGCTTCCGCCTTCAGCACTCACTGATCCTCTCTCTTCCCTAGTACTTTGCCCACTGCAATTGCAATTCCCTACTTTGGGATCCCCATGTGATCTGCTTTGGAGTCCCCATGTGACAGGAACTCTTTGAGAACAGGACTCTTTATGGACCCAGGTCTCCCCACCTCCACCCCGCATCTCAGGGGTTAAATGAACAAAACTTTATAAGTGGAAGGAGAGCTGGGGCAGGGGGAGGAAGAAGTGCTATTAACAGCTCCCAGCTTCTGAAGGAGGTTAGTGCCCCACCATTGAGTTGACACCCAGATGTGAGCGAGAATTCCCCAGGCTAACAGCACACTAACCTCATTACTGCAGGCACTGCAGGAGGAAATTGCCACTCAAGTCTTGTGAGAAGAGGGAGCTCCAGGAATTGGCCTCTTTCCTGCCTTGCATACAAAGCAGTATTATTTTTAAGCTGCAGATCCTGGGTGGAATCTCCCCTAGGTCTCCCTTATCCTATCTTAGACCCCTTCAGCTGAGGTCTCCGCTGCAGGTGGAACCCTCCATTGACTGGAAATGAGCAGGAGGGCTGCCTAACAGAGGAGTTGGGACTGTGAGCATCTGAAATGCCGCCTGCTGGATCCCAGGGGCTCCTGGTGGGATTTACTCTCCATCAGCAGGACCCTTGCTGCTTGATTGTTGGTAGAGTACTCAAGAGGTGACAAAATGCCCTCAGATGTGGGAGTGGCCATGCAAGTGTGCTAGGTGGTGGATTACTTGATAGAGCTCGTGGCCCTTGATTTTATCAACCACTGGGCAAGGAGGACATCTCTGTTTCACAGAGAAGAAGGGGGCAAGGAGATTAAAGCACCGCCCATGGTCATTCAGCTGAGTGGGCTTGGCTACTGTGGTAGGTTGAGTTATGTACCCCAGAAAAAAATATGCCCTTCATCCTGATCCCTTTCCTGTGGGTGTGACCCCATTGTAAACAGGTCCTCTTGAAGTTGTCATTGTTAGTTAAGGTGTGGCCCATCTGAATTAGGGGGCTCTTAATCCCATCGATGAAGGCCTTCTAGAAAGAAAGCCATCAGGATAAGGTGGAAGCTGAAGCCAAGGGAACCCGGAAGAGAAAGGAGAGGACATCGCCATATGATGGGAAAGCCAAGGAACCCGAGGATACTGGCCAGCCAGAAAGCTACCAACCCCAGGAAAAAGCCACGCTTCTAGCCTTGGAAACCGCGAGCCAAAAAATTCCCGTTGTGACGCTAATCCATTGTGTCGTAGCAGCCAGAAAACGAAGACAGCTACTTAGGAAGCAGAGGAGAGACTGAGTGAGTTGGAGACTGCATCCCCAGACCCTTTCCTTAGAACACAGAGCCCTGTTGTTGAGCAGCGGTCTGCCCTTTCATGGGGGACCATCTCCAAGGTGGTCCAGTTTGGACCTCGAGATGCTTCAGGATGTCTTAAGTCAGGGATTGATGAGCCCAGGCAGACTTTACCATTCAGGTGAGCAGAGCCTTCTGCAGAACATTCTCACAAAATACACTTTTCTATGGCAGACTCTGCTGCCTCCAGCCCACCGGAGGGGGCTCTGGCTGCCAGTCCTGGTGGTCTCGAGCAAACATAAGAGCAGTCCACGATCTCCCAGCATCTCCTGGAGATGAAAGGGGCCCCCAGGATTGATTCGTCTGCTGTGGATAATGTGGCTCTGTGTGTGCAAAACCCATTTTAATGCCTGCTCCAAAGGCTGATTGAAATTCTGCTCTGAGTGCTCTGTGTCAGGGGTAAAAGCTTTTTAAGAAATGCAATTTTCTTAAGGCAATCTTTCAGGCTTTCCTAGGCTACTGGCTCAAGCCATTGTTAACAGCAACAGGCTGTTAAAGAAATTAGATGGCTATATACAAAGGGAGTTACACTTGACTCCAACTGAAGAAGGGAGAATAGAAAAATTCTTTCCCATGGGGGAAAATCTAATCCTGCAGCAGAGGCTGTGCATTCAGTCAGAAGATTGGGGGGGCGGGCAGTGGGAGTCAGGAGACGTGAGTTTTATCTCAGTGTTGTCATTAACCAGCTTTGTGACCTTGGACAAGACGCTCTGCCTCTCTGGGCCTCAAGTCCTTCTTGTGTGAATTGAGGTTTGGACCAGATCAGCATCTTTCAGACTTACTGGATGTTGACCCACTGTAAGAAATGCATTTTACATGCAACTCAGAACACTCATATATCCACACACATAGATAGCCAAAACGAACACAGGGTGGTTTAACCCGCTACCTAAAATGGAATCTCACATTTTCTCTTTGTCTAGTCTGTTCTTGTCAAACAGCTGGTGCAAATCTACCATCTAAGTTTGCCAGGGCTGCTATAACAAATACCAGACTGGTTGACTTCAACAATAGGGATTTGTCACATCACAGTTTTGGAGACTAGAAGTCCAAAATCAAGGTGCCTGGAGGATCATGCTTCCCTGCCTTGTCTGGAGCGTGTGGCGTTCTGATGGTGGCTCTGGTACCAGCAATCCATAATGCACTCTCCGCCTCTGTCTGTGGCCGTCTGTCTCATGTCTGTTCAGATTTCTTCTGCTTACAAGGACTCCTGTCATCTTGGGTTAAGGCTCACCCTGATGCAGTTTGGTCGCACCTCCCAGGACCTTGGAAGACCCCATTTACAAATGAGTTCATTCACAGGGCCAGGGGTTAGGAATTGAACAGGTCTTTGGGGGCGCGAGTCAATCCATAATGCCCATGACACTGATTGCACAACTCTTAGCAACCCACCATGTGAAAAGCACTGGCCTAGATGATCTGGGAAACTCCTTCCAACTCGAGAGCAAGCCGAGAATGAAGTAGTCCTGAAAAAGCAAATGGATGGGCTGCAGTAGCCTCGTGCCTGTTAAAAGCCGCTTCCGCGGGAGGTGCTTTGACAACAGGCCAGCCCGATGGTTGGTGTAGGTGAACTTTCAGGAAGGACTTTAGGCTCCTTGTCAAAGATGCCTAAAAGTTAAGAATGAGTTTTTGTTTTTTTTTTTTAAAAAAGATGCCAAGTCAACTTACTTAAAAAAAAAAAAAAAAAAAAAAAAAGGTTTTTTAAAAGTACTTAAAATATGGAGATGAGGAATTCATGGTTTTTTACTGATGGAATTGAATCGTCTTTGACAGCTAGAAGCATTATTTCCAGAATGCCATTGGGAGTTTTGGAAAAACATTTTGGTCTGTTGAAAGTTTCCTGGAAAAAAAAAAAAAAGTGAGTTTCCTGGGCTCTTCCCCAGACCACAGAGCCTGGGGTGGGGCCCAGGAATCCTTAATTTTGAAAAGCCCCTTCAGGTCACTTCTGGGCACATTAAAAATCTGGCAACCACGTGCTTTCTGGATACTCAAAGAGACTCCAAAGCTACCAAGTCAACAAGGCTGAGTTAGTCCCCAAGCCTCCCCTGTCAGAGGAGATCTCCATGGCAGCTGAGCTGTTGAATTCCTCCTTCTCGGCAAATGCCTGCTCTATGTGGGAAAGGGATTTGTTCACTCTCAAGTTTATGGCATCTTACAAACTGCCACCAGCTGGGGGTGTCTTCCTGTAAAAGGAAACGTCTAGCGGTACAAAAAATAATATGAGAAAATTTACAGCTGGTGTCGGGCATCTCCTGCTACAAGGAAGGAAGGGCATTTGAATGACCCACTCTTCGTTACCCTGTGAAGGTCTAACAAAGCCGGGTCCTTGTCACCCAGGGGACTGGGTACCGGGGCTTTGCTTATTGTCTTATCCGATCGTGAACAAGGCGTCTGTGCAGCACCAGGGCTGGCCAGACGGCCAAGCTGGACACGGCCTCTGCCTACCTTGGAGCCCGCGGTCATTTATAAGTGGGTTGTTTAGAACGAGGAGCCCCTAAGTCCCTGCCGTCTCCAGAGCAAAAGATGATGAAGCACGAGCCTGGTGAGGAAGACAAGGAGAGAAATCACAGGGTCTCAGGGGGGCTGCCATCTGTCCGGGGAGTCCTACCTGGGCTCCCCTGAGGCACTTTGAGGGCAGGTGGAGGTTGAGTCAGGGAGGCTGGAGGAGACAGAATTGGGGGGAGCCTAAGAGGCTGAGTTGTGTGTGGGGTCCTGGGGGGCTGAGTTAGTGGGGTCCAAGGAGACTGAGTTTGGGGGGGTTCTAGGAGGCCAAGGAGCTGGGGCCCATCAGGGAAACCCTGGAGTCTCAGTCACCAAGACCCTAGGAGGCCGACTCATTTGGGGCGGGCGCCCAGCTCTAGGAGGCCGAGTCAGGGCGGGTTCTAGGCTGTTCACCTGGCTTTGACCAAAGCCGAGCCACATTTATCTGCTTTCTTATAAATAAAAAAAAAAAATCTTATGTTCCTAACAACAACAAAAAATAACTCTTAAGAAAATGTTCTTTTTTTTTTTTTAAAAAAAAAAAAAGGGATAAGGTAGGAAAGAAATAGAAGGCAAAAGCTTGAAAACCCAGTGCCACCCAGCTCCTCTCCACTCATAAACCTCTGTCTCTGCATTCAGAATAGGAGATAGGGTCCTTTTGTAGGAGATGGGAAGTGTCCTGTCTCTCCACCTAGACCAGGAGGTGAGAAAACTACCCATGGGTGCAGCTCAGGAGAACGACTTTGTGAGTTTCCAATAGGCCTCGAGTAGCTCCAGCCATGAATTCCTTGAGGTTTGGGCCATTGTTGTATTCTCAGCATCCAGCACCTAGTAGATGTTCAATAAATCGAACTGACACCTTTTGAGCGGTTCTTTATTGAGTGGAGCAGCCACTGTGTTACGTGCTTGGGGCACAAAGGAGGGGCATGGTTTCTGCCCTCAGCTCCCAGTTTGGAAAGTAAGTGAGACAGACAGACACCTGAGCAAATCTGTAGCCAAAACTGGAAGCTTCAAGGAGGAAGGCATTAGCTGACGGGGAATCTAGGCAAGCTTCATAGGCTCCAACCGGTTCCTTCTGTTGATGTGAAAACAGGTTTAGTGAGCTAAGGCAATAGCTAATATCTAAGCCGAGGCCTGGTAAGGGGCCGCCTCTCTCTAACCTCCGCATTGGACAGGGCCAGGACCTCTGTCCCAGACCCCATCCTCACCTGCAGGAGGAGAAAGTGCCACCCCCTTCCGTCCCTTCGCTGCTGATACCCTGGAGTCCTGATGTGTGTCTCCCCTCTTCCCCCCTCCCGGCCCCTCTCCTTGGCAGCTCCACAGTGAGGTGGAGAAGCCCCTAATGAACTTCCGAGAGAACTTCAAGAAAGACATGAAAAAGTGTGACCACCACATCGCTGACCTTCGCAAGCAGCTGGCCAGCCGCTACGCCTCAGTAGAGAAGGTGAGGGGCCTAGGATGTAGGAAGACCAAGTCCTGCTGCAAAAGGTGGGGGTGGGGTGGGGGTGCTGAGAAACCTTGCAGTGGCTCTGTGTGCCAAGGCCGAGGTCTTTGTCCCCCGTCGGATGGGATAGAGAGGGAGGTACAAGCCTTGAACCCATGCCCAAGAATCCCCACCCAGGTGGGAGCTGCTTCCCTTTGGTGCTTGGATGAATGCCTGCAGGGGCAGTGAGGGTGAGGAGGGGCTGTAGCTGCAGGGGAAGGTAGAGGGGCCTGGGGTTGCTGGGCACATGAGACTTGGTAAACCCAGGCATTCAGGGGAGGCCATGGCCTGGACCTGGCCTCTTCTGCTCCTGACCTTGAAGGTTCTCTCCTAAGTCGCTCTTGACTGATGCCTAGCGGCTCCCCTTTACTTGGAGGTTGAGCAGAGCTGTGGGTGGTGACCTTGAAGGTTCTCTACTAAATCATTCTCTTGACTGGTGCCCAGCCGCTCTCCTGCCTACTTGTTGGGCAGAGCTGTGGGTGGTGAGTGGTGACCTTGAAGGTTCTCTCCTAAGTCATTCTTGACTGATGCCCAGCGGCTCCCCCTTACTTGGAGGTTGGGCAGAGCTGTGGGTGATGACCTTGAAGGTTCTCTAAGTCATTCTCTTGGCTGATGCCCAGCGGCTCGCCTCCCTACTTGGAGATTGGGCAGAGCTGTGGGTGGTGGGACCTCTGTGGGAGCTGCTGAAGCCCAACCCTGGAAGGAAGAGGTCCCACAGAGCACTGACCCCAGTGCCTTAGAGCAGAGTGCACTGCTGCTGGCACCCCAGGCCCTGCCAGCTGCTTCTGCTCAAGGGCTCTGGAGGAGGGTGAGCCACAAGCATGGGTGCAATGAGGAACTGTGATGGGTGAGACTGGGACCCGTGAGGACAGCAAGAGGGGAGAGGTTCGTTCTGCTCTGGAAAGGGGCAGCTGGTGCTGCTAACCCATTTACCACAATGGGAGAAGACATAACTGGCCTTTGTGGTCCCTTCTAACCCTGAGGGGCTGTGATTTTAGGACTGACTGGGTCCCCCATGTGTGTACACGATGCTAAGAAAATATGGTCTGAGGCTGGCTCTAAGCCAGGTCAAGATGCGGTTGAAAAGGTAGTGGAAAAGTTTTGGTCATGGTGGGTGGTGATGTTAGCACCACATTGTGAATGAAATTACACTGAAATGTCTACTTGGAAGCAGCTAAAATAGGAAATGTGTATATGTCACCACAATTAAAAAGCAAAAAGATGAAGTTGAAAGAGCACTGGGCAGGGATGAGAAGCCCCGAGTTGCAGTCTACACTGCCATCACCTAGCTGGGTGATACCAGTCCAGCTGCTTGGCCTCTCTGAGCCACTGTTGCCTCAGCCACAAAAAAAACAGGGGAAATTAGGGACTAGAAAAAGGAGACCTCCTAGGGTCCCTCCTGGCTCTCAGCTCTGTGTCTGACCCCAGGCTCGGAAAGCCCTCACTGAAAGGCAGAGGGATCTGGAAATGAAGACTCAGCAGCTGGAGATCAAGCTCAGCAACAAGACCGAGGAGGACATCAAGAAGGCCAGGAGGAAGTCCACGCAGGCTGGTGAGAGCTGGGGCTGGGCGTGCCGCCTGCCTCTGAATGTCCTTAGCTGGTTGCTCAGGAAGGAGAGGACTGGGAGGTCCCCGGGAAGGGCATGTCTCTGCTTCCAAGGATTGCAGAACGGAAAACTGCATGGCCTCGTCTGCAAGGAGGGGCCCAGTCTCCTCTCCCCTCAAGGAAGAGACTGCTGGGGTGGGTGGGGGGTGGGGGTGATGGGGGTAGACAGGCTGTTTCCTGGCCGTTGTTGAGTCAGGCACCTCCTGCCAATGGTTCTTTCCTGCCCAAGCCCTGAATCTCTGACCAGGAGATGAACAAACTCCTCCATGCACCCAGAACCCCAGGGCCCCACCCCTGCATGGAGCCTGTAGCTTTCCACCCACACTGGGTGTGGTACTCCAAGGGTTCCCCTAGAATGATGGCTCCTATTTTGTTTAAAGAGGTAACCAGATTCTCCTTCTAGTCATGGTTTCTGCTACCACCTAGTGGCAAAGGTTAGCTACTACACCCAGAAAGGAGAGGCCACTTAGATTTCGTGAAAAACGAAATCTTTTTAAAAGAAACTAAGTTTCACTACATGCAAGGATACTGCATATTACCTTCCAAGATTAAGATGTATGCTGTAGGATTAGGCTTTGAATTAGAGGGTCACTAGGTCTCTTTGACCTCAACTTCCGATGGACCTATTACAATTAATCCCTTATAGATCTTTTGAAATAAAGTGGTATAGAAATAAATTAATAACAAAATAACATAGCATAAACACAACTTTTAATATACAGATCTCTTAATATGCAGTAATTAATTACTGGATCCAGAAGTAGAAGGCATAATATACTTATTGGGAATGGGAAGGGGGAAGCCAGGGAGGAGAGAGACTTAAATTATTTCAGTATAAGTTATTACATAGTAAAATTGTTACAAAAACAATTTCAATACATGGAAAAAAATTTAAGCTGCACACAAGAATATAAAATCTTGTCCGACAGAAATAATCACCATCAATAAAATTAAAACACAAGGAATAGTGTTTAATTTTTAAAAATATTTGCATTTAAATTTATGCAAATTGGATCATATACTCTGTTCTGAACTAATTTTAATTAATATATCTTGGACATTGCTTTATTGCATTGCCTCAATCTTTAACCCATCCATCCACGTGCATCAGAATCTTTAATGGTTGACTAGTATCCAATTGTATAGATATATCCAAATTTACGCCATCATTGATTGATTTTTTTTTTTTTTTTAGGATTTTTTGGATTGTCTCAGAGTAATTTCCAATGCTGGCAATCCTGTATTGTTGCAAATGTTTCTTTGTGTGCATGTGTGCCCAGGTCTGTATATGTAGATAATAAGATGTGAAGTACTGGACCCAAAAGTTTTATTAATTTTGAGGGATATTTCCAAATGGCCTTCCAGAGAGGTTGGACCCACCAGTTGTCTCTGAGTGACTGTTTTCCTAAACTCTTTTCAGAACTGTGTGTTATCAAATTCTGAAATCATGGCTGACTGGTGAGAAAGAATATATTATTTTTAATTTACAATGCTTTATGTGCAGGGTTGAGTGGGCATTTAAAAAATATACTTATCAGTCCTTTGTGACTTGTTTCCTGAGAACGGATGAACTCAGGTCCTCTCCCCATT
Source organism: Tolypeutes matacus (assembly GCA_026826555.1). Lineage (NCBI taxonomy): Eukaryota > Metazoa > Chordata > Mammalia > Cingulata > Chlamyphoridae > Tolypeutes > Tolypeutes matacus. The sequence goes on along the minus strand of JAKSZT010054052.1, from coordinate 6,789,079 downwards.
TTCTTGTTGAGTGGCTAGTCTTGTTCTTATTGATTGAATGATAAGCATTGTTTATGTATTGGGGAAATTAACCCTTTGTCATTTGAATTGCAAGTGGTTTCCTTAGGTTGTCATTTATCTTTTAATTTTGTTCTTGTTTTTTGTTGTTTGTTTGATTGATTGATTGATTTTATTTTTCCCTATTTGCTGTTTCTTGTTGTTTTTCTGTACCACAAGCTTTTCCCTTCCCCATTCCAAAGTTACTTTTAAAAAATAAAATGTCATGGGTTTTTTTTTTTTTTTTTTTTTTTTTTTCTGTTTTCTTGTTCATTTCGGGTGGTTTTTTAACAGATATTTGGCCCACCAAACATTTATTTTCCCTCACCCCGCTCCTTTAACCGTATTCCACAGGTTTTGATTTATACTGTTTTGATTAAATTCTCTAGATACTTTGCTGTTTGGGTTTGATTTCATCTTTGATCCAAGAATTGTTTCAAAGAAAATCTTTAAATTTCCACGTGCAGGGCCTTTATTTTTGCCATTTTATGGTTTTGTTATTTATTTCTAGTTTTATTGCATTGTCATCAGATAAGGCGATCTGTGATATCTCTAGGTTCAGAATTACTTTGTGAGGAAAATGACTTGTCCTTAGACATGACTATAAAAAACGTGACCTTCTTTGAGCACTTACTTTGAGCCAGGTACCAGGCTGGGTACCTTAGGCCATTCTCTCCTCTGGCCTTTCACAATCCCCCTTCTCAGGAGGTATTTTTAGACCCTTTTATGGGTGAGGAAACTGATGACAAAAAGTAGATAGGAAGCTTTCCCAAGCCCTACAGTTATGGAGTGGCCAGAATTTAGTTCTCTCTTATTCCCAAGACTTTGTTTTATAGCCATTTTGCTGACACAAAATGCCACCTTTTCTCTCCTCCCCTTCCTTTTCCTTCCCCTCCTTCATGAGGCTTTTGTGAGGCCCAGGCGACTGGAAGGGAGGGCTTTACTCCCTCTGTATCCTCAGAGGGCTTTACTTCAAGTCATCATCATCACACACATATCCGTGTGGTGCTGGCTCTGTGCTGGTCTCCGTCCTAAGTACCCTACGTATATTTGACTTACTTCATCTTTATCATGACTCTGGGATGGTATAATTATTATTCCCATTTTACAGATGAGGAAACTGAGTCACAGGCTGCTACTAGATAGTGGAGCCAGAATAACAACCCAAGCGTTCTGGTTCCAGAAGCCGAGGTCTTACCTGAAACTGCTCAGAGGGGTCCGATTTCAAACCCTTGGGCTGCCAAAGAGAGAAGGCACAGCCTCCCCTGCCTCCTTTACTCCTGCTACAGAAGTTTCTAAAACATGTTCTCAAAATCAGGAGCACCCAGTAGGGCTTGGGAGTTGCGTGTTTTACCTTTGTAGGGCAGCGTCTTGACCCGTCCTTGGTCAGGCACGGGCTCTTGGTGGGAAGGCGTCGGCAGTAAAGTATCCACATCCTTCCCTCCGGTTCGTTCCCCCTTGGACTCAGTGGCCCCGTCAATGGCCTTGGGCCCAGAGCAAAGTGAACCAAACCCCTGATTTGGGCTCAACACTCATGGCGTGAAGCCTCATGTCCCCAGTGTGTGGCACGGCTAGTGGTGCATCCCGGGGTGGGTGGGGGCTGTTGACCTAGGCACTGACCGGAGCCTCGGCTCAGGGGCCATTTCTGCACAGCTCTTCCCTTTGTCTCTCACTTTCATATCAGAATACACATGAGCAAGAGCGGTGAGATTATAGGAGTACCTGAATCCACTGCAATTACTAGTTTTAAACAGCAAATCGGTCTTCTTTGAAGTCTTGTCGTGAGCATAAGTAGCCATCCACTCTCTGGAGCCCTGCAATGGTCGGGAAACTGTATCTACCTGTGCGCTAAGAGCAGTGCTTCTCCAGGGACACACATGCGCATCACCTGAGCATCCTGTTAAATGGTGCTTCTGACTCTGTAGGTCTAGGGTACTTCCTGAGAGTCTGCGTTTCGGCCAAGCTGTGAGGCTCGTCCTCGGACCGTGCTTTGTATAGCAGGGTTCTGGGGCGCTGGTACACTTAGTAATTTTTTGCAGTTACTTTACAGGTTGCTTTCTGTTTTAATTACAGAATGTCTCAGACATTCATTTTCTAAACCAGAGTACAATATACCTGCTATCGAGATTTGAGTTTTGTTTGTTTTAGATCTCTCGATCTCTCTCTCTCTCTTATGAAATAAAGTGCATAGAAAGAGCTAATTCCCTCCCACCCATTCTTTCTTCCCCAGGGTAACCAGTAGCCTAAAGTTGCTGTATAGCCCTTTTTTTTTTTTTTTTTTTTTTTTAATAAAGATTTATTTATTTACTTTATCCATTTTAAACCCCCCCTTCCCCATTTGCTGTTTTGTGTCCATTCGCTGGGCAATTCTCCGTGTCTGTTTCCTGCCATCTCTTCTCATCCTCCCCTTTTCCAGTCTTCACCAGGATTCGATCCTGGAGACCTCCGATGTAGGAGAGAGGTATTCTGCTGCCTGCGCCACCCCAGCTCCTGGCTTCTGGAGCTTTTCGGAGTATCTCGTCTTGTCTCTCTCCTGTTACGTCATCATCCTGCTGCATGGCTTCCAGGGCCTGGCGGCTCACTGGCACACAGAGCCTGGCAGCCCATGCCCCTTCTATATATATATTTTTTATTTTACCAGGAGGTCCCGGGGATCAAACCCAGGTCCCTCCATATGGCAGACGGACACCCAACCATTTGAGCCACATCCACCCCCCCTGTATAGCCCTTTGATGTGTGTTCTTACACTCTTACTGCCCATGAATGAGCCATAAACCATCAGAGCTCTTATTTCGTGTTTCAGAATGACATCCTACAACATACACGCACAACACACGACTTGCAAAGTTAGTAGCAGGTTGCACCTGACACGTATTTTAACCAATTCGTACTCTCCAATGTGCAACAAAACTGCCATCTTTAGAGAGAGAAGCATTTCTGGGTCCGTGATAGGGTTGGGGGCCCTAGGGGCATAACCCTCCCCCCATTGCTGAATTCTTCGTGTTTAGGCCAAGTTCAGATGGACATTGAATGAAGCTGGTCTCGTGGTGCTGGGTTGTCTCCCTGCCTTCGCTCTGCTTCCCCCTCTTCCCTCACCCCTCACTTTCCAGTGGCCTCCATGACCCCAGGAGAGGAGTGGCCATGGCCATGGGGTGCAGGTGGGAGAGGGCGGCCACGGAGAGGACCAGGGTGGAGCATGATGGGGGCTGTTGGCCTTTTTTAGGAGATGACCTGATGCGTTGTGTGGACCTCTACAACCAGGCCCAGTCCAAGTGGTTTGAAGAGATGGTGACAACCACGCTAGTAAGTGATCAGAGATGTGTGAGCACGTCAGTATGTGAGCCGGTGCATGGGGGTACAGACGGTGGGGAGGGAGTGATGGTGTGGAGGTGACCATAAAGAGGGCCATGTGATCCAGTCTAGTGCTGGGGGCAAGACCTCCAGCACTAGGCTAGTCGATATGGATTCAGATCCCCGCTCTACCCCACTGCCTAGCTGTGTGAACTTGGGCAAGGGTTGGGTTTTGCTGTAGCCTCCTGTGTCCCCTGTAGGGCCAGGGTCAACAGAGGATGCCCCTAACCCAGAGGTGGCTAGACAGCCCCTTTAGGACAGACAGCCAAGTTGTAGGTAAAGTGACAGCCCCACCCCCAAAGCGATGCTGTTTTAGCTGGTCCTTGATAGGATGTCCTTGGTAAGTATATAAATGGGTGCAGTTGGGGAAGTGACCAAGGGGTTGAGGAGCGGGAATTAGACCCTTTGATATCCTCCTGAGTGTTTCTTGTAAAGAGGCAGTATCTCCTTATCACTGAACACCCACCTGAGTTGACAGTTGAATAGGAAAGGAGGCATCAGGCCAGGTGCTTATCACATTGTCCCACTACCCTGAAGCCCACCCCTAACAGAGGACTGACCTGACCACCTTCCCCAGGTGTCAGCCCACCAGAGCAGATTAGAAGTCATTGTCATCAGAAACCATGACCTAGTTTTCCTCCTGGGTAATCTGCTAATTAGACCTCCTGCTTTAGCCCCCTCGCCAGTTAATCACTCGGCTAGTGACCTAGTTGTGCATATAACAACAGTCTGATCCCCTAAATTCCAAAGACACAGGACCATCTAGAAAGCAAAGGACAGATGCTTTCTGCCCCTCTCCAGAGGAGAGGAGGCCATTCAGCTGGGGTCAAAGAGCCAAGCCCCAGGGGATGGAGGCATGGAAGCTTCCACATGTGTCCCACTCTCCTTCCCACCGGGATGCTAGAGCTGGGACTGCATTAGCACAGAATCATGGTCAACAGTATGAGAGACCCTTGTTCAGATGCCGTAATTCCATGTTGCTTTGGGTGAGTTATGTTACCTCTCCAAGTGTTAGTCCCGTCGTTTAGAAAATGGGGAGAAGAATAGAACCCATCTCTAAGGTTTTCATAAGGACAGTTGAGCAATGCGTGTAAAGCTCTTAGCATCGTGCCTGGAAGAAGGGGCTTTCCGAAGTAGTAGCTGCTGCTGTCATTGTTATCGCCACCACCACCTTCAACTCTAGATCCTGGGCAAGTTACTTACCTTTTCTGAGTACAGATTCTTCATCTGGTCCCAAGGGGTTAAATGGGATCGGGCATGTCAGATGTCGGGCACAGCACCTGGCAGGACGTGCCTGTGGGGCGCTTTGGGTTTACTGTGTGTGGTAGCCTGGGATCTGCTTGATGAGAGGGTCCCCAGGGTGAGGGGACGTGCTCAGAGGTCTCCAGTCTGGTCTTTCCATATTCCGCAGGAGCTGGAACGGCTGGAGGTGGAGAGGGTGGAGATGATCCGGCAACATCTGTGCCAATACACACAGCTGCGGCACGAGACGGATATGTTCAACCAAAGCGTGAGTTCCCTGCTCTCGGGCCGAGGCCAGCAGGGTCCCTAGGGAGCCCCGGGCGGTGGGGAGAGCCACCTGGTGCTGAGCTGTGGTGGGCAGTGGTCAAGATGTGTGGACTGCAGTGTCTTCTTGAGAAGGATTTGTCCAGATTTCCCTGAAAGTCCATGTGAGTCCCTCCCAAGCACATGGAATAGAAAAGAAGCTTCAGTAGTTAAAGGAGCTGAAGATGTTATTACTGTCCCGGCAAATTTCTGACCTCAAAAAAAAAAAAACCACATAAACTTCTAGAAATATTAAAAGTATCTAAAGCTAGCGCTCCATTTATCCTGCTCTCTGATGTGAGTGTAGGGACAAATGGAGGAAGAGATCAAAGACCATGAGCCTTTAAGTCCATCCTGCCCTTTCAATTCACAGGCAAGGACCCTGGAGTTAGAGTGGTAAAGAGCCTTCCTCACGCGGCAAGCACCAAGTATGGAAGTTCTGGTCTACCGGTTCTCATAGCCCTTGTGTGTTCTGTCCCACAAATGGGTCTCCTTTTGGGACCCTAGAGCATTCTAGAGAGGCTTCTTTACTAGGCACAAAGCCGAGAGCAACAGGACTCAGAGAAGACATCCCAGGCTTGGCCACCACCTCTGACAGTGTCCTCTTCTCTGTCCCTTGCAGACAGTCGAGCCTGTGGACCAACTGCTTCGAAAAGTGGACCCAGCCAAAGACAGGGAGCTGTGGGTCAGGGAGCACAAAACCGGCAACATCCGCCCTGTGGACATGGAGATCTAGATGGGCATGTGTGGCCCTGGGGGGTGGGGAATGGGGTCCTGCTGAGGAGAAGGACCGAGGGTCCCACAAAGAGGAGATGGCTGCTTCCACTGTGGGGCCAACTGCCTGGTGGAGCTGTCCTCCCACCCTATGACCTGGTCCACGCTGAGAAGAAGGGAAAGTGCAGGCTGCAGCTAGTTGTTCTGGGAGGGCAACCTGGACAGCCCCAGCTGTGTGCTCCCTGGTCGTCCCAGGCCAAGAAGACAGATTCACAATCCTGCCGTCGTCTCCGAGGCTGAAGCCCTGACTCCCGTGCTGTGCTTACCACTCTGAGAACAAACTGAGGCTGGAACTCCGTGGTCTCCGCTGAGCTCAGTAGGTGTTTCCTCCCCACCCCTTGAGCACACCTTTGGCCACCTGTGCCACGTCCGTATGCTTTTGGAAGGCCCGCCTTCCAGCTTTGGTGTATCGGGAGGGAGGGCCCTGTCTCCAAGCCAACGTCAGCATCCGGAGAGTGGATAGAAGGCACCATTCAACCAGACCGCCCACACCTGGAATTCTTTGCAGCTCTCCTCCTTGAATATTTCTTTTGCATTCTGGGGGCCCATCTCCTGGCTTTTCTCTGCCACCTTTCATCACCCGTCTTCACAGACTGACCCTGCCTGGAGAGGTCAAGATGGAACTACCTCATTTGGCAAATCAGCCCCAAGTTGGAACATATAATTGCATTTCCTATTATGTCAGGCATCCTTTGTGAAGTCTCCCCTGGAAACCCCAAACCACTCAGCCCTTAAGTGCTGCCCCAGGAAAGCTTCCACTCCCTTCCACTCCCCCTCTCTCCCAATCTCACTAGAGGAAGCTTTCTAAAGATCTATCAAGATCTTGTCCAACTAAGGTTTGGGGGTTAGAAATGAATCCGCTCATCTCAATGGCCAGGAGAACAGAAGGGGTCTTTCTGGCATTGTGTCCTTGGTGTCCCTTGTGCTGCCCTCAGCTACTGCACTCCTTGCTTAGTGGGGCCGTGACGGTCCTGGGTGGGAGACCGGTCAGAGCAAGCATTTGTCCTCCCCCCAGATGGCTGGACCTGCCTGGGCACAGCCGGGTGGGGACCACTGTGTCTTGTAAGGCTTTCTCCCACTGGGGCCTTAGGTTTCACAAAGAGGGCGGGCCCCACAGGCATTGCAGATTCTCTCGTGGCCTTCTGGGAAGGATCCCACTGCCTTGGACTCGGCTTCTTCTGCACATTCCAGAGCCTGCACCGGGCCCTCCCTTCGTGCTGGCACTGCCTCTCTCCCCTATCTGTTTTCCAATTCCTGGAAAGGCCTAGTCCCAGTGTCACTTCAGAAGCTTCCAGCATTGCTGCTGGCTCCTTGCTCACCATTCTTTCCCTTTCTCTTTCACAACAAACGTGTTCTCCACCATATTAGTCCTGAGACTTCTCCCAAGGGGGCCTGGGAAAAGTGAAGTGACCTGAGGGGAGGTCACACAATGAGGAAGAGGCAGATTTAAAGCCTGGAACCAAAGTTTTGAGAATCTACTTTTTAAAAATTAATCTCTCTTGTGTATTACCTTGGGTTTATGGGACCTATACATCTCCCATGGGGGTAGACTTCTAAGAGCACAACTCAGTGGTCTTTCTCTCAGTACGTGCTAATAACTTGTCTCTTTGGGCACCTCTTTCTTTGAGTCGGAATTGCCTTCTTGTGGTTTCTATAAAAAAGATGCCTAACAGACGAAAAGTAAGCCAAAATGTGTCACTTTCCTCTTCTGGTTGAAAGATTCCAACCCAAAAGGTCAACATGAAGGCCTTCACCAACGTGATGGCTCTTTCCAAGGGATGGAGAACCAGACCTTGTGCCATGACACCAGCTACCGATTTCAGGAAATATTTTCTTGGTTTCCTCCTTAAAAACGGGTGCTCTGAGTAATTGCTTTGCAGCTTAGCTGGCTAATTTGTGGATGATTTTCAAACATTCAAAGCCAAAAGCCCTGTTGTCAGTCCAGATATTTTGAGTGTGAGATGACTCTTTGACTTTGTTGTCTTATTCCATCTGAGGATTCCAGAGTCCTCTGTCCACCCCAGGGGCAGAGCTCACTCTCTTGCCTCTCCCAGGGTAGCCTATGTTGGGCTGGCGCGGCTCCTTCTCCATTTTCTGTGGTCATCCCCACTCCCCCCTTTATTCCCCTCGTGTTTAGCCTTTCGCATACTTTTTTTTCCCTTTCCTTATTTGTTAATTTATCAGACATTTAGTTAGGGCCAAGCAGTGTGCTACGATCTGGGGAAATGATATGGTCTTCTTCTGAGGGAAGCCCATGGTCCTTATTATGGGAAGACTTCTCTTTTCCCCAGGAGTCTTGCAGATCAGTAATCTTGGCATCTATCTACATATACTCTCCGTGGAATCCAGGTGTTTCCAGAGGTACTGTCCGTTGTGCTGATTGATCTGTACATCCATTGAGTCATTCATTCATTCAGCTAGTACTTGAGATGAGCCAGGCATTGTGCCGAGTATTGGAAATAGAACTACATAGAAGATGGACACTCCCCACTGTTCTGTTTTCCCTGTAGAGAGGAGGATATTCCGATCTCTCTGGAGACTCAGAACATTGCACCTCTTCCACAATTAAAGCCACGGCCATGTGACATTTACTGCGTGGATGGAAAGTAGACAGCCACAAGAGTTTAACCCGACCCTCACAGCCCATATCCAATTCAGATTTCTGAATTTTTGTTTTGTTTTAAATAATTCTCCTCACTTTACAGATGGGAAGAATGAAGTCCAAGCATGGCCAGTGAGTGCTACAAAATGGCAACATAAACTGGGCTCTTCTCTGGGTGAAATCAAATTTAGAGTGAAGTCTAGAAAATCGAAAAATGCACTTGGGAGTAGCAAATGCACTCACTCTCTGGGTAGTAGTGGTGATTTTTGTTTTTGTTGGTTTGACAAAGATCTTGCTGGTTTTATTCACAGAGTGAGTGAGACTTGACCATCCATTGCTCCCATTTCTGAGAACAGGTCATCCCCTTCTATCTGCTCCCACCAGTGACACACAACTCGGAGACTAATGGTATTCAAAGTGGGTTCATTGCCATGACAGCATCGCATTGGGGATGTTACCCACTTGCTACCCTCGTTTTTTCAAAGTGCTTTTGATCAGTATTGCAAGTCACAGGCCAGTGGGAACAGCCACGAGGTTTGACAGACAAGATGGCTTTGGGCCTTGTCGTCTTCAGTCCAATGTCTTGGCCTGGGAGGATTTCCGTCGTGGTAGGAGGCATGCTTCTCCACTCCTCACGGCTAATTCATGGCTGAAGCAAACAGAAGCAGTGTACGAATTCACCAACCAGGGGTTTGTTTCTATTCCCTTTGTGAAAACCAATCAATTACCAGTTTAGTGGATAGGTGCATAAAAATCTTGGCTGAGCCAAAGTCCCATCTTGGAAATACAAGCCATAAGATTCCAAAGATATCAAAGACCTTGGCTTGTTTAGGTGATTTTATTTCCAGCTATGGAGAGCACTGACAAGGAGAATTTAAACATGGGGCACATAGCAGCAGCATGCTCACTTAGCCTGAGCACCTTCTTATTCCCATAGCATCCCCCCTTCATCCCTACCGGGCTCACGACCTCCCCCCTGCCCAGGTTTATCGAACTTGTGTACAGTAAAATTCACTTTTTAAAAGGAAATCGTTCTATGGATTTTGGCAAACTTAAACGATTTTGCAATTACCACCCAAAGTCAATACTTCCATCACTCAAAAGAAATTCCCATATGCCCCTCTGTAGTCAGGCCCCTCCTCTTACCCCAGCTCCTGGCAGTTGCTAATCCACTTCCTAACCCTATAGTTTTGCCATTTCTAGAATGTCACATAAATGGAATCATACTGACGTAGCCTTTTGAGCCTGGCTTCTTTCACTCAGCATAAGGCTTAGGAATCATCCGTGTTGTTGCGTGTGTCAGTAACCTGTTCCTTTTTACTGCTCAGTAGTAGTTCTCTCTTGCTTGGGTATACCACACTGCTTCCTTGTTCTTAAAATGAGCCGCTAGCCTTGGAATTGTTTGCACAACCCGTTCCAGCCTGCTGCTTCCTCCAGCTCCCAAGTCTCCCTCTGCAAATGCCAGCTGTGCCCACAAGTGGTTCTGGCGCTCACTCAAGTTTGCCTTTTGGGTTCATTTTAGTTTCAAGGTGCAGGAAGTTGCCAAGGCTTGGGGCAGGATATAGGGGGACGGGGGATCAGCTGCCAGCCGCTGCTGCCGCAGTCTGAAGCTCACATCTTGATCCAGTCCCTTCTGGGACCTTCGCTTCCACTAGCACAATCTGTGCCAGTTAGTGAGCGTTTGGGGCTGGGAGGTGAGTGGAAGAAGCATGGACGAGGAGGCAAGAGGCTGAGTCGTGGGCTCACCATGACTCTTCCCTGGAGCTCTGTGACTCATCTGCAAACTGGTGGTCTCCTGGGCTGCTGTGTTCTATCTCCTCCCCTTCTCATCTCCCTTTTTGTTCCTATTCCTGGCCCCATCTGCACCCTCGGTGGGCCTTGTACCCTCTGCAGAGAGTTCCCCAAAATCCTTTTGAGAGGGATGGCCCTGGCACTTCACCAGAAAAACGCAAATGGAGATAAAACTAAGAGTTTCATGAGCTTTTAAGAATGAGGTAGCTCCCCCTAGATCCCCTCCAAAGAAAGGCTAAGCTGTGACCTTTTGGTCTTCCCTGCCCATCCTTAAGGTGGTCCTTCCCCCGTGGGGTTCTGGTCCCTGCTGACTTGCTCAGCCGGCACCCAGCCGGGCCTGCGCACCCTCGAATGCTGGCAGGTGGCGGCAGAGATACGACCAGCCCCAGCTAACGCCAGGCTGGGCTCTGGGCTCGACCCCCCAAGTAACCCCTCCGCCAAGCCAAGCTGCCCTTGGATCCAGGCCAGGTGAAGGTCAGGGTGCTGCGGTGGGCAGCCAGGCAGCCACGCCACTGGGACTTCTCCGGTTGGAATTTTTCCAGGGATGCCTGTCCACATCTCAGAGGAGGATTATTTCTGCTGGGGATTTCCTGAAGGCGAGGGGCCCCCGGTTCCCATTGTAGCAGGTTTGGGTGAGAATAAGACACAGAGGGACAAAATCCCATGCTCTCATTATTCTTAACCCTCTAGGTGCTGGGCAAGTGGCTTTGTCAAGAGCCCCTGTTGGGAGGTCTCTCTGAGACAGGGCAGTTACAGTGACCTTTGGGCCGTCTCTGGCCCTGGTGCGGTATTCAAGAACATGGGCACTTTGTGTTTGAGAGAAATTCCTAATGTGGCTGTGATGGTGGAATGTAAAAGGCTCAGGGCATGTGGGCGTTCTAATGGGCTCGGTGTGACCTGGGGACAGAGGGGAGGTGTATGGGACCATGGGAAGAACACTGGACAGAGTGTTCCAAGAGCTTCTCGTCGATCACAAAACCTGGAATTAAGTCACGTCCCCTCCCGGACGTCTGTCTCCATCTGTCAAACGGAGACACTTTCCTTCCAGCAGCCCTTGCTGCAAACCAGGTCCTCAGAGCTGTGGCCTCCAAGCTGCCACCTGGATCAAGGGACACACGGAAGACAGCTTCCAGCCAGGGCGCCCCAGGCCCAGGTTGGCATCTCTTCCCTTAGGAAGGAGATGGTCAGGGATAGCCCCTCTCTCAGACGTGAGCACATCCGCAAACCCGATTAAAGTGGAATTTTCTAACAAAATAAACTTGCTTGTTTGGTCTGTCTTCTGTAACTTTTGCTAAATACTTTATACATTTTTAATGTTAAAAAGCGGCGTCTCCTGCCAGCATTCCTCATCCCAGTACGAATGTGTTTATTCCACGTTGTATATCCTCCCGTCCTCTGGCTGCCTAGATCAGTAAATAAAATCGATATAATATAATTTATAAGTAACACTGTTGAAACTCTGATCCCTACCTGCGGAGGCTGTACCCTGCCCTTCCCCACCCCCTGTAAAGGCCTTTGTGTGTATTAATGCTGAAGAATTAAATGTTTAAAGGGGTTACATTTGGAAGGCGTTTGGTATATACAATTGTTCTGCAGTATTATAAAGCATTTTCAGGAAGTTCAATGCGATCTCTTTTTTTTTTTTTTTTTTTACACCCCCCCTGCCCCCCGCCCTTTGCTCTTTGTGTACACTTGAGATGCTTAGGTTCATCCCATGTAAAATAAACTGTCGGGAGGCACTGGCCCAGCTGGGCGCCCCCCTTCCTGGAGGGCTGCCCTGTTCCCCTTTGTAGGAATAGTCTCAGCTTTCCTCCTGGTCTTTCAGGATTGATGGTGATTTTAAGCCTGTTGCCTTAGCGGAGGGTCAAAGGGCACTGGGGCGTGGATAGCTGTCTGGGTACTCAGCTGCCAGACCCAAAAGGCTGGTCCTGGCCCCCTGGTAACTTCTGTCCCTATGAGTCCCAGCCCTCTCCCTCCCCCACCACCACCCCCTCACCCTCTGGGGATCCTGGATATTGTTTCTTCCTCATCTCATTCGTTCAATAATTCTTGAACATCTACTAAAACATACGCTGTTCTAGGTACTGGGAACACACAGTGACTGAAACAGATTCCTGCCCTCATAGAGCTTCCACTCAAGCCGGGAGAGACAGACAAAAACAGTAGCCATAGTAACCAGGTTATATAGTGTCGGCGTGGGAAATGCTGAGTGTTATGGGAAAAGAGTAGGGCAGGATGGTGGGGATTGGTAGTTCCAGGGTCTGGGTGGGTATGTTGCAATCTTAAATATTGGGGTGGCAATCCTTGAGAAGGTGTATTGGACATGACCGGACCCAGCTAACCCCAGGCTTGACCCCCTAGTAACCACTCTGCTGAGCCGTGTCTTGATCCTGCCCTGCTCGGTGAGAGGTGAGCCTAGAAGGCAACTGAAGACATCCTTGAATCTAGGGTGAAGGTCAGGGTACCACGGCGGGCAACCGAGCATTTACGCCACGGGGACTTTTTTGGTTTGACTTTTTCCAGGGAGGCCCCTCTACATCTCAGAGGATGGTTATTTCTGGTGGGGATTTCCTGGCAGCGAGGGATCTCCTGTTGCAGCAGGTTTGTCTCCTAAGACACATAGGAGACAAAACCCTAGGCTCTAATTTTTCTTAACTCTCTAGGTGCTTTGTCGGGAGCCCACGTTGGGAGGTATCTCACGGGGAGGGGATCTATAACAAGCCCCGGGGGTGAGCTGAGTGGGAGCCAAGAGTGTTCCAGACAGCAGGAGCCCTGAACCCGGAACGTGCCTGCTTGCTTGAGCATCAGTGTGACGGTTTGAAGCTGTACAGACCCCAGAAAAGCATGTTCTTAAACTTAATCCATTCCTGTGGACGCACTGTAAGTAGGATCTTTGGGTGAATAGGATCTTAAGATGTGACCCACCTCATTCAGAGCAGGTCTTCATCCTCTTACTGAAATCCTTTATAAGAGAATGGAATTCAGACAGAGAAAGCCATGGAAGCTAGAAGCTGGAAGCAGTAAAACATGGAAGAGAAGGGAGAGTCCGGCAGATGCTGCCATGTGCCTTGCCATGTGACAGAGGCATCCAGGATCTCCGGCAGCCATTCTTCAGGAAGAAGGTACCGTCTTGATGAGGGCTTGATTTGGGCATTTTCACGGCCTCAGAACTGTAAACGTTAAGCTAATAAGTTCCCATAGCAAGAGCCAACCCATTTCTGGTATAGCGCTTTCAGCAGCCTAGCAGACTAGGAAGATCAGGGAGGCCAGTGTGGCTGGAACAGAGGGCACAAGGAGGAGAGAAGCAACCGATGGGATCAGAGAGAAAATGGCAGGGAAGGGGCAGATTCTGCAAGGCACTGTTGGCCATCAAAGGGCTTAGGAGGAAGTGGGGCGCCATCATGGGGTCCCCAGCAGAAAAATGCCTGCCCCACCTCCGTTTTGTAGAGCTCACTGAGTTCTGCAGAGACAAGGGCCCAAGCGGGGAGCCCTGTTATGAAGCGAGTACTAGAAAGCCGGGGAGAGAGCACAGGGTCTACACAAGTTTGGGGACAAAGTGGTCAGTTTCTGGGTGTATTTTGAAGGTAGAACCGGCACCGTTTCTTGCCAGATTGGAGTGGGGAGTGGCAGAAAGGGAGGTGCTGAGGCTGGTTCCGAGGAACAAATGGATTGCCACTGGCTGTGAGGGGGACACTGTGGGAGGAGCCTTCTTTCCCAGCTCCCACCCAATCTTCTGCACATCCCCTTCCCGCTCAGGGCAGACTTCCATACAGGCACCAGGCCAGGGTGTGGAAGGCTATTTTGTCCTTCAGCTCGTAGCAAGGCAAGGTGGAGAGATGGGTGGTGAGGGCTCGGAGCTGAGGTCCCGCTCCTGGCCAGGATGGAGCCTCTGGTGGGGGGTGCAACGGGGAAGAGTCTGCTGCTTTCTGGCAAGGAAAGCCCGGGAGGGGAAGACACACATGGGAGATTCTCTGACCGGAGACTTGAGGCCTTACCCCAACAACGGCAGGCAGTGGTCTTTGGGGCTTGGGGAAAGTTAATGGCCCCAGCTCAGACTTAACAATCCATTTACATATATCATCCCTAACAAGTTGTTTGTCTAAGGAGCATAAACTCTCCCTTGGACAGAAGTTGTTTATGCAGGTTTTCAAACAAACCTCCAGGTCATGACCCCCCTACTCTGAGCAGTGTCAACACAGCTGCATGCCCCGCCCCCCCGTGGTTGGAGCCCTCCTGGGCATAGCAACCTGAAGAATTTGGATGGTGTCAGGCAGCTTCCAAGCTGCTTCTGGCTCTTTCCTCCCTGCCCTGGGAGGGGACAGAAAAGATGGTCCCACTGCCTTCTGCGTAAACCCATGTTTATCCAGGGCCATCTCTCTGCCCACTGCTGCTTCCATTGTCACAGCAACCCCAGCTCTCACCTATGGTAATAGAGACTCTTAGCCCTTGGCTCCAACCTCCTTGAGAAAGGAGGCAGCTACGGGATGGTGAACTTGGAGCTTGGCAGACTTGGCTTTTCCTCCTGGCTTTGCCATTTAGCAGCTCCATGACCAAAGCAGGCAGTATGCCATCTGGAGCCTCTGTATCTTCCCTGTAACATCAGCCTTGCCTCATTTGCAGGCTTCCTGGGCACACAGGGGCACCTCTAATAGCCTCTCGGCCCCACTCGTGGTTTGGAGGCCAAGGGCAGAGGCTCTGTGTCAGGGCTGCAAGGAAGCTCCAGCCATGAACATGATGCTAGTCCATGGCCTGGGTTTAGTTTCTCTAACTAGCTACTATTTCTAACTACTCTTGAGAACAAATGGCTTGCTGCAAGATAGTGAAAGTCTACAAGAAGAGAAAGGGCTCCTATTAAGAAATAATATTCCCTTACAAACTGATGGAAAATTTTAGTAAATATCCATGCACATGCATGTGCATGCAAACACAGCATTAAAATCTTTTGAGAAATACTCTCTGGAACCATAAGGGGTAGGGTGGGGGGTAGGGGGAAGGAACAGCATGTCAGTGCATGAACTTCTCAGGCCTTCCTGGGCATCAACTTTTACCCAGCAGTGGGGACCTACTTCCCCTTCCCCCTGTTATGAAATAGGGTACCATCCCCAAGTTAACTGCCTGGAGATTGTGGGGTTCATTCGTTATGGTTATGACCTATGAGCAAAGAGAAGACCTCTCTCCCATCTAAGATGGCACTTCTGGGGTTCCAGGTTTTCTAACGCTAACTACCATCCTCAACTAGGCCACAGGCATAGCTGGCCTTTCCTTTGGGGATGAGAATTCAGGTACTTAATGTACCCATTAGGGTTCTCCCTGAGTGCTATACTCAAGGCTACCTATCTCAGGCCACTCAATTTTATCAATCTGCTGGCTCAGCAAGCATGCAGTATTGCTATGAGCCCCAGGCAACATGCTTGGCTGCAAACTGACGGCCTGCAGGCTGAAATGGAGCCACAGACATATCATGTTTGGCCCACATGGTGTTTTCAAAGTTTTGAATTAATAGCCAAAGTTTAAGAACTTGGAGAGTACGTATAAAAATCTGGTTTCTGGATTGCTCTTGAATAATCAAAAAGCCCAGCAACACTGACCACAACCCCATAGGACCACATTCAAATGGAGTTGGATAGTGGTAGCTTCTTCCATGTGTGACACAGGCCTCACCACGCCCTATTGCCTCCCCAGCCTACCTTCATCATTCACTCACTCTACCTCCTGTGCCCTGTGGGCACATTATTTTTGGATGCCTGTTACAGATGAACAATATCAAAATTTAGCATGCATTTAGCACTTGCTATGTGCCAGGCCCTAGGCTGAGTGTTTCACACACATTAATTTACGTCAGCCCTTCAGTGACAACAAGGCAGGCACTGTGATTGTGCCTATTCATTCAAGAGCTATTTCCTGAGGTCCCAAACCTGCCAGGCACTAGCCCAGCAATGGAGATGCAGCCAGGGATAAAACAGACAAAATCCCTGCCTTCACAGAGCTTCCATTCTGGTAAAGGACAGACAACATAATAGTAACCTGGAAGAACTGAGTGTGAGGGGAAATATAAAGCAGGATCTAAAGTTGGGGGGTTGCTGATAGTTGGGGGAGAGGAGGTGAGTGCTACTATCCACCTAGTGGTCAGTGTAGGTCTAACTGAGAAAGTGACATTTCAGCAAAAGCATGAAGGAGGAGAAGGAAAAGAGCATTCCGGGCAGAGAGGGGTGAGGAAATGTGCCTGTTGATCAGGGGCAAAGCTGGGATTTGAACTGAGGCTGTTTCAGAGCCCGTGCTCCTAACCACCCCATTGTGTGGTTCAATATGAGAAGCTCGGTTAATGCAGACTACCGCAGTGAGCACACTCTTAGAGCACCAGGTGGGCTGTGGCGTGGGGGAGGGATGGAGGAGGGGCCATGGGGAAAAGTCTGGGCACTGGGTTTCTGCACTGAAATTTCCTGAACTCCTGTCCTATCCTCCCAGGATCCTCCCAGGGACCCAGATGAATCGATGGCCTACTCTTGGCAGTTTTAATCTCGGGAGGATCCTCGGAGCTTGCCCCTGCCCTCGCCAAGCTCCTAAGCCCCTCCTCCCTCCAAGGACTGGGAGAACTGGCCACAAATCCTCCTAAATCCCCCAGTGTCTTTGTCTCCCGAATTGCAGGGACACCCCAGCCCCGGCAGCCAGGAGCCTGTACGTCCCAGCCGCCCACTCGTCCACTAGCAGTGACTGCCTCACCAGCGCCCACCTCCCTCACCCATGGGAAACAGCAAGAGTGGAGCCCTGTCCAAGGAGATCCTGGAGGAGTTGCAGCTGAACACCAAGTTCACGGAGGAGGAGCTGTGCGCCTGGTACCAGTCCTTCCTGAAGGAGTGCCCCCGCGGCCGCATCACGCGGCAGGAGTTCGAGAGCATCTATGCCAAGTTCTTTCCCGACGCCGACCCCCAGGCCTATGCCCAGCACGTGTTCCGCAGCTTCGACGCCAACAGCGACGGCACCCTGGACTTCAAGGAGTATGTCACGGCCCTGCACATGACCACGGCGGGCAAGCCCACCCAGAAGCTGGAATGGGCCTTCTCGCTCTACGACGTCGACGGCAACGGAGCCATCAGCAAGAGCGAAGTGCTGGAGATAGTCATGGTCAGTCTCGCCTCACCCTGTCCCAGCGGGGTAGCGGGGGGGGGGGGGAGCTGCTGCAGAAGGAGCTGGAGCTTGAGGGGGGAGGCTGGGCTGCATCTGGAGGGTACAGGGCGGGGCAGGTTTCAGGCCTGATGATTCTAGGCTCTGAGAGCCAGGGGAGGAAGGGTCTGGAACATGCTTGCTAAGAGAGGGGCTGGGCTCTCCACCACAGCTTAATGTTCTTCCTAAAAAAGAATCTGGGTATTTCTCTAGTTTCCTTCATTTCATCTCTCCTTCCCTTCCTCCCTCCTCACCTCCAGCCTCCCTCCCTTCTTTCCTTTCCTCTGTCCTCCCATCCTCCCCTTATCCCTCTTCTCCTCCTCCCTCCCCTCCTCCTCCCTCTGCCACCTCCCCTTCTCCCTCCCTTCCTTCCTTAAAATGTCCTTCATTTTTTTTTCCAATAGCACATATTTAAATCCTATCACAATTAGCTTTATACACATAACTTATTTCAAATATATAACAAAGAGGCCAAAACTGGGGACATGAAATCTGGGTACCAGTCCTAATTTTCTTCCTAATGTTGGGCAGTCCACTTCACTCTGTGAACTTTCTCATCTGCCACATGTTCTAGATTTAACCACTGGATCCCATGGCACCTTACAAGCCAATACTGCCTGCCTCCTCCTCCTCCTCCCAACACATGTCCTCCCCTTTTCCATATTGTCCTGGTGTCATATCATGTGGTGTTAGCTTTTTAGGTACTTCTAAGAGAATTTTCCTTTATTATGTAAATACTAAATGAAATTTGAAAACAAATGCAAAAGAAAATAAATTGCCTTGAATTCCATCACATGGTGAAAACTACTGTTAACATATTGGCATATACTTTTTCAACCTTTGTGCATCTTTAAACAATTTTAGAATTATGATATATCCATGATTTTTATCATACCTTTTCAGTTACTGTTTATCATGAATATTTTCCATATCATTACATATTCTTCAAAACATTTTTAGGAGCTGCTTAGAATTCCATTTTATGAAAATATCAAACAATTATTTAACCATCCCTATATTTTTGGACAATAGGATGTTTTAATTTTTCCCCTATTATATCAGTTACATTTCCCCTAATCTATTATCTTTATATTTGTTCTTTTTTTTTTTTATCTCTCTCCCTTCATGACACTTGATTATTTTTCTAATTCCATTCCTATCAGGAGGGAGAATGTTCTTCATATTTTATATCATTTTTTGTGCATTTGTAGTCAAGCTTTTATTTGCACAATTCTCCTACCCTTATTAGGAGAAACCATAAGTAAAAGAACAAAGAATGAAGCTTGCTGTTGGTGGACTCAGCTTCAGTGCCTGCTTGGGCCTCCTGTTAAGGGCAGGTTGTATGTGAGACTCCTTGTCATCTGGGCACAGCCTGGAGAGCAAGCCCTGCTCTGGATCAGCCAGGCTTGGGGGACACGGCCAGCTCTCAGAGCCACCCAAGGAGGCTCCCCCAGCAGAGGCCTACAAGTTGGTGCCCCTTGAGACAAAGGAGGAGAAAGGGCAGGAAGGGAAAGGAGGGGTGTCAGTGGTTGAGTTTGTAGCAAGATGGTGCCAAGACTGGTATTCACCAGTTCGAAGGTCATGGACCCTGCACTGGCCTGGGACTCAGGAGTTACAAGGTCTAGCCCCAGCTTTCCACGAACTAGCTGTGTGGCCTCAGAAAAGTGATATAACCTCTCTGGGCAAAGTGCAAGGATTTAGTGATTTCCACAGCCCTCCCAAGTCCCTGACGGTCTGTGCTTCAGTGTCGTAGGTCTTCAGGGATTAGCATCACACCTGTCCACCGTCTGTCATTGATTAGGACTGAGAGAGGCGTTATGGGAGCTGCTTCAACAGCAGCTTCCGTGAGCTGCTGGGCTGGATTTCCCTTGTCCCTCGTTATAGCCTCCGGGAGGCTGAAGGGAAACTTCTCAGAGCTTTGACCTTTCCTCCAGCCTAAGTTCACAGGCAATACTGCTCCTGCCTGACCATGCTCCCAGGTGAATCCAAGGGAGGCAGAAGGCTCTGGAGAGCCAGTGGTAGCCTCCCTGCTACCTTCTGACAGACACACCTGCCCTGCGACTGAGGGCGAGGGGTTGTGAATGGCCAGAAAAGCCAGTGCCATGAGAGTCCACTCTGGGCCACCCAGCCCTGGTATGCCCAAGCTGGTGGGATCCTAGAAATCAGGAGCCAGAAGGGAACAGCAAGACCACCGTGTTCCTTGCCCCTGGTCTTACAGGTCAGGAGGCCCTTCCTGCCTTGCCCAGCTCGCACATCTAGAGGGACGAGGTGAGAAGGCTCCTTGAGCCAAAGCTAACCTTCCTCTGCATCCCTCCCCGAGTGGAAGGATTAACGAGATTCCTGTGCCCTGGGAGGACGCTTTGGAAAGTTCTTGTTGAGGCTACCCCTTCTCCCTTTTCTGACCTTGCCTAAAGTGCTCTCCAAGACATTCCAGAAATAAGGAGGCAAGCGGACTCTGGCATAATGCATGCAGACTCTAGAACCAAACCACCCGGGGTTAGAATCTCTGCTCTTCTACTTCCAGCTGGGTGATTTTCTTCATCTGTAAAAAGGGACCGATCATATCAACCTCGTAAGGTTGTTGTTGAGGGTTCGGTGTGCTTAAAAGAGTGACACATATTAAGTGCTTAACGAATGTTAGCTGTGATTACCAAAAGCCACTCCCACTGGATACCCCGTTACCACATGGATCTGGAAGAATCCATTTGAAATCCCAAGACCTCTGAGCAATTGGGCCAAGGAATAGTTCCCTAACTCCAACCTTGGGACCGTCTCAGGGATTATCATCAGAAAGCTTCTTATTTCTTATATTCATTTTATTTTAATTTAAAAAAATGAAAGAATATATCTCCATGGTCAGAAAATTCAAGCAGTACAGAAAGGTCCAAAAATAAGAGGTGAAAGCTTCACCCCTTTCCCACATTCCTTGTCCCTTATGAGGCTTTCAGAAAAATACAGATGCCCAGGCCCCACCCCCAGGGAATTTGATTCAGTAGGTCAGGCTGGGGCCTGGGCATCTGCATTTTAACTGCTGCCTTGGAGGATCCCGCCTGGCCTCCAAGGCTGTTTGGTGCTGGGAGAGGGTAGCCGTGACCCAAGGCCCCAATGTGGGTTCTCCCAGGGTTGCAAGCCCCTGCTGTGACTTCTAACGGAGCTCTTCCTCTTGATTGCATGCAGGCTATTTTCAAAATGACCAGTCCTGAGGACGTGAAGCATCTCCCGGATGATGAGAACACGCCAGAAAAGCGAGCTGAGAAGATCTGGGGGTTCTTTGGAAAGAAAGATGATGGTGAATGGCTTTCCCTTGGCAGCCTTTGATTTTACAGCCATGAGCTCTTCCCCTGAGACCCCAAGATTTTTCCTTCTGAGTACTAGTATGCAGGCAAGACTCGGGCTGCCTTCTCCTGTCGTGCATTGCCGGGGTTGTCTGAAGGGGATCCTATGGGGTGGGAGGCGACCAGAAGGGTCAGCAGGAGGCAGTTTGGCCACCATGCAGCCAAGTGGTGTTAGTGTCACATCTTCTAAAACTCCTTCACTGCTTAGGAGTCCCTGGGCAAAGAGGAAAACTCAAAGCAAGCTTTTTTTATTGCCATAGCGTTAACGTATGTTTAAGGAATAGTAATAGTGAAAAGCAAAGGTAAACAGTAAAAGAAAGTAAAGACAGGGAGCTCATTAGCAGTTTGAACGCAAATGGCAAGCTTAGAAGGCTTGCAAGCTGCTGTCTCTTCATATGGAGCTTTGGTATTCAGACAGTGAGGTTTATTTTGCTTACTTGTTTCTAAAAATGCTTTCTGCACAGTTAGAACAGGACAAACTGCAGCTCAGCCTAGTTCTGCAGTAGCATGAAGCCCCAAGTGACTGGGATCTAAATTTACCTTGTTTTATTTTTGGACGTTATTTTGGGTCCTCTGAGAAGCACCACCAAGATGGGATGAAATGTGCAAGAGATTTGTGGGAGAAAACACCTCTAAGGGAAATATCTGGAGGAGGCTAGGAAGAGCCATCAGACCATAGTGCAGGTCTGACCCCTGTGGAGGAGACAGGGAAGGAAGGAAGGTTGAGTGAGAGAAGCCTTAGACTGCAGTGCAATTCTAAGAAAGTTCCGGCAAAGTTGATGGGGAGTCCCCAACCCACCTTCTTCCAGGAGTGGCCTTAGTAGTTCTGTCCTGTTGAGTCACTGGCTGGGGAAGCCCACGGGATGAAAGTAGGGATGGATTCCAGAACTCAGCAGCTGGAGCTGTTGATCTGGCACTCACAGCCAACCTGGGAAGGATATGGTGCAGGGGTTGCCCTCAGGCAGGGGCTGAAACCCAAATGGCCACAGGGGCCAGAATGATAAAAAAACTAATGCAGTGGACAGTAACCCTGCTAAGTGATCGGGCTGTGCAAGGTGGGGAGGGGCAGGTAGCTGGCTGCCGTGCTGGCTTCCAGCTGCTGTTTGCCATGTGGTGCCACGTCATCTGATTTATTATTTTTTTAAAGAGAAGACAGCAATTGAGTTTCTTAGAGTCTGAAGAGTCTCAGGGAATAAAACACTGCATGGCTCAACTATGTCACACCTGAGGGGTCAGAATGGGCTCCTTTGTGACTTCTGGGGCAGTCTCTTACCAGGATTCCAGAGGAAAGGCCTATAACCCTGTCCCTACTAATCTGCAGTCAAAGGATGAAGTCAGAGAAGCGAGAAAGTCACTGGCACCAGCGTGGGAACTAGAGTGAGGCAAGCAAGGTGCCCAGGGCACAAAATCCAAGGAGGCACTCAGTATCAGTTTCCAACCCTGCACCTTCTTGAATTTTGCATGGTTGATGCCTCACTTGCCTCACCCTATTCCCGGTCCTGTTGGGCACCTCCCCTTTGAGCACCTTATTCTTCTCCTTTGCCCCCTCTCCAGGGACTAAGATGCCCTCACTTCAGCCCACCTGGCTCTTTAACCCCAATGGACACACACCTTTGTATCTGCCCCTGTTCTGCTAATCTGAGCACTAACCCTGGTGGACATCCAGGAGGGGGCAGTGTTGCAGGTCTGGCCTATTACCCTAGCCTGGTGACACATGTGTGCTTTCGTGTGGACCTTCCCTCACCCTAGAATCATGGCTCTGATGGTGGGGTGTTAAAGCACAGTGTGAAGCTGGTGGGGCAGCTTGGATTTTAAAGCCCCAAGTTTCACCACCCAGACCTGTGCGGGGAACCAGTCTGGATCCTGACCTGAGAGGCATTAAGGATGCCCAAAAGGCCTAGAACCTAAGCCGCTGGGAAACCCACTTCAGTTAAGCAGAGCTTTGTTGAGCACCTACTAGGGGCTCATACGACCATTAGCACAGAGTACATCTACCTCATTCTAGAGTTACTTCTGCTTGTGACAGTCGGCCCCAGGAGGCCAACCCTTGGACTGTTGGTATTTATGCCTTTTCCTATTTGCTCCTTTACTCATTTCTCCATTTCTAAGGGCTGGCCATTATCACCCCTCCTTGGATCAGGGACTTTACCTCATTCCTTTCTGTGTTACCCCCCAACCCTGGCAACAGCCTCAGCCCAAGCAGAGTGGTGTCTAGCATGGAAAAAGGACTCAGTGACATGCACTTATGTGGATTGAACGAATACAGTTTGCTCCCTGGCTCTCTTGGTCCTGACCCCAAATGGGGAGGTAGATGGGGGAGGTGGGGAATCATGGAAGAGCTGTCAGCTGGGAATCCAGGGCCTACCCCTATGACAGGAGAGCCAGAGAGATGGCTCCATAGCAAGGCTCTCCCTGGCAGCCTTATCACACCTCTTGCCTCCATGATGTCCAGGGAATGGGCATCATCCCCTGCTTCTGCGACCTAGTGTAATATTTTTAAAAATTTAATAACAGGCAAGGCAGGGGCACCGGCCAATCACAGAAACCAGTAGCCCTAGAATGGCATCCAGGAGGCACTCTGCAGCACCAGACACAAACCCTTTCGTTGCTAGTTTGTGGGGAGGTCCAAGGGTCCTGGGAGGGAGGTGGGTGTCTGGGCTGGGCTTAGGGGCAGTGAGCATTCAGCACTTTAATACATCTGTACTGGGGGTACTAGCCGGATGCCAGCCTGCTTGCAAATTGAACCAGCCAGCACTGGCCATTATCTCTATTTATTCCCATCCACAGATAAACTTACAGAGGAAGAGTTCGTCGAGGGGACTCTGGCCAATAAGGAGATTCTGCGACTGATCCAGTTTGAGCCCCAAAAAGTGAAGGAAAAGTTAAAGGAAAAGAAACCCTGATGGCAACCACTTGGCTCTCCTCACTGTCACCACCATGTGTGTGTGACACATCCCAGGGGCAAAGTGAGCCTCCGAACCCCCAGCACAGTTCCCTGCCAAATGGAAGCATCTTTAGCTGTCACCTGCTCCTTCCTCCTACTGGCTTCAGTGTCCCTCATTGTTCTTTGCCTGTCCCCCACCCCCACCAGCCCACACCTCCCTGATAATCCCAGGATTAGACAGAGGAGTCCTACATGTTACCCCAGTGTAAGCAACTTTGTGGATTTGAGTAAGCAGGTCCCAATAAATGCAAGAGGAGCTGGACACACAGCTGCACTGGTCATTCTTGAACCAGAAAGGGAAATGATTTCCATCTGCTCAACCGAAAAGACAGTGATGTGATTGCATTCCTAGATTGGGGTGCTGGGACGATGGTGGTGAACGAGACACCCACGCTCCTGCTCTAACAGAGCTCAGAGTGGAATATGGACCTTGAAAAAGCCATTGTGTGTGGTCGAGGGTTACCATGGAGATGTGTAAAAAACACTGTGGGAAGGATCAGCTAAGTCTAGAGACTGGAGGGCCAGTGCGAAGCCCTGGGTGAGCCCTTGGGGCTTTACCACAGGTGCTTGAGCACCATTGTGGGGTTGGAAGAAGGAGGGATTTCGGATTGGAAGAGTACCCTCTGGGAGAGCAGAAGGATAAACCAGAGGGGCAAGACTGGAGCAGGGAGCCTGGTGGTTAAGCTTTGCAGTCTGTCAGGTGGCCTGGGCAGGGGAAGGGCAGTGGGGGTGCAGACCCGGAGGAGGTAGAAGCCAGCTGACTGGCTGCCAGGAGGAGGGAGGAGGAGGAGCAAGGAGGGTACCCAGGTTTTGGGCTTCCGTGCTGGGTGAACAGTGATGTCATTGACTGAGGTGGGAAACCCAAGGGGAGTCACTGGTTTCAGTAGATGGTGGCGAGCTAAGCTTGGATATGGCAAGTGAAGAGGACAGAGCTGTAGATGTCACTGAGGTCCTTCACTTGAGAGAGAAGGAAAGGGAGGCCCAGAGACAGGAAGCAGCTTGCCCAAGGTCCACCAGTTAGTGAGCAGAGGCTAGGCCAGAGCTACTCCTGCCCTGCACTGCTTCCCCAGAGCTCCAGGGCCCGGGACACTTAGGAATGCCACAGGTCAGTTCTCCAAAAACACTGGATTCATTGTTTTGAAGGCCTGTTGATTCTCCAGCCTCAAGTTCCAAGAAGAGGTCACAAAAACATCCAGAAGCTCTGGACTCTTGGCCAAGCTGCATGCGAGTTTCCTGAGGGTGGGAGTCTCCGTTGCTAGTGTTGTGGGGTGGTCCACCCCACCCCAGCTTTAGCCACAGCAATGACTACAAGCCCACTGCTGGAGTACACTATTCTGTGTAGAGGGGGAACATGAGAATTAAAACATTTGTAGAACATTTCCTGGGAGACAGGCATCATGCTAGAGGTTCTGCAGGCATTATTTCGTTGATGTATCCCCATTGTCTACATGAGGACAACTGAGACCAGGATGTGAGAGCAGGATTTGGTACTTAAACCTCCCTTCTAGTTCACCAGGCTTCTTCAATTGGTTTTGACCTGGACCCGACAGGATAGAGATTCCTGGGACTGCACAGTGTCAGAGCTAGAAGTTGGAAGTGGGGTTGACACAGAATCTAGACCAGTGGTTCTGGGAAGAGGAGCATTATTAGAATCACCTGGTGAATTTTTCTAACCACATACCTGCCCACTCCAGACCTCCAGTATCAGGCACCCACTTGTGGGGGAGACAAAGGGCCTTGGGTCCAGCACTCCAGTACTCTTTCCACCACCACATACCACCCTTCATGAATGGATCTGGTTGGCTGGGGTGGAGACTGGGGCCATTTTAATTCCCTCTGAGGCTAAGTTCATTGAGTCTAAAAGGATAGATGCTACACAAGAAGGCCTTTGTTGGTCTGTGGTTCAACAAGAGACATAAGGAGACCACTAGATCTTCTATCAGCCAGTGGAGAGTCTAGCTCTGTGGCCTTCTGGGGGGCTGTCCTAAAGAACCAAGGAGTAATGTAAAGCCCAACTTGGCCAAATGAAGAGAGGAAGGTAGAGGTGACGAGCCATGCCAACCACACTGACATTGATTTTCACTTGCAGTTGTGAGAACTGGTTGAGTCTGCTCTTTTTCCTGGTTGTCCTAATTCAGCTTGGATTAGTAGGCTTAGGGCAGTGCCTATCATTCCAGCTCAGGCACCAGAATTTCAAGGTAGAAGGCTTGGTTATTTGGGCTTCGGCGAGGCATCACCAGTTTCCCCTCTCCCTTGTCCAGTGTTCTCAATTTTGGTCATGTATTTAGATCACTCAGGAACTTATAAAATTTCCAATTCCCCGACCCACCCAGGCCAATTCATTCAGAATTGCTGGGGTCAGGCCCAGCCATCTGTGTTTCTAAAAAGCTTCCCAGGAATGATGATTAGATTCATGTGTTAGCTTAGCCCGGTAATGGTGCCCAGTTGTTTGGTCCAGCAAGCACTGGCCTGATTGTTACTGTGAGGACATTACATGGACTTATATCATTGGTAAGTTGATTGCATCTGTGGCTGATTACCTACAGTCAGCTGAGGAGATTGCCTTCAGCAATGAGAGACATCCAATCAGTTGAAGGCTTTAAAAGGAGAAGTAATGATTTCGGTAGTCAGAAGAGAGAATATTCATCTCTACTTCAGCCAGCCAGCTTCTCCTGGGGAATTCATTGAAAACCTTCATCAGAGTTCCCAGCTTGCAGCCTACCCAACAGAATTTGGACTTGTGAATCCCTGCAGTCATATAAGACAATTTTATTAAACCTCATAATATTTACAGATATCTCCTGTCAGTTCTGTTTCCCTAGAGAACCCTGACTAACTCAGCTTTGGTACTGGGAGTGGTTCTGGAGAAACAGAATCTTAAGGATAGGATTTCTGAATTGATTCTGGGTTTCTGGAATTGCTGCTCTACTCTGATTAGATTTAAAGGCACCAATGACTACTTCCAAAATGACTACTTTGATGGCACTGGGAGTCCTTGGCATGATTTGGCAATAGAGATATGCAAAATGCCATCAACTGGATATGGCTACTCAAATGTTTTTAAGAGGCAATGTTGGGGTGAGAGTGTTTTTGACACCTTAATAGAGTTTTATACAGTTAAAAGGTATAATGTTGGCTGGTTGTTCCTAAATATGCTGGATACAGTTAAAAAAGAAAGGGATGAGCTGAAGGCTTCAAATGTGCAACTTAAGTACCACATAAAGGATGTGAAATTTCTATGTGTGCCCTCAAAGAAAATCTCATTTCTTGTAGACGCAGACTTGAGATTTCTGAAAAACAGACCCAGAGTCTTATTGTACAAGTGGCTGAATTACAATGTAGACTAAATTCCCAACCTTTGCAGGGTGTCTGGTGTTAAACTGAGGATATTGATTGGAAAGGAATGGGATCCTGAATATTGGAATGGAGCCATGTGGGTTGATAATGATGGCAGTGGGGACATTGAAACCCTAGATTCTGCTGAGTCTTTGCCAGATAAACCTGTAGTGGTCTGCCCTGAGGAAACAGCCACCTGGCCTCCAGCCTACCCTGAGGAATCTGCCATCCAACCCCTGCCTGAAGAGATTAACCCTACTGTGCCTGACAAACTAACCACCTCCCCTCATTCCTCTGTCTGAAGAGATTAATCCTATTTTACCAGATGAAACTGCAGCGGAATGCCCTAAGGCAATTGACTTGCAAGACACTCATAATTCTTTTCATGACCCACCCCCACTACCCCTCTTTTCTTCCAGACCTATAACTAGACTGAAGTCCCAACAAGCCCCAAAAGGTGAGGTACAAAGTTTGACTCAGGAGGAGGTACACTATACTCCAAAAAAACTGCATGAGTTTTCTAACTTAAATAGACAGAAATCATGGTAATATGTGTGGGGATGGATATTAAGGGTGTGGGATAATGGAAGGAATATAAAGTTGGATCAGGCTGAATTTATTGATATGGACTCCCTAAGCATAGATTCTGGATTCAGTGTTGTAGCTCAGGGGGTTAGAAAGGGCTTTAACAGCTTGATTGGGTGGTTGGCTGAAATATAGACCAAAAGGTGGCCAACATTACCTGAGGCTGAAATGCCAGAAATGCCCTAGGGTAATGTAGATGAGGGGCTCCAAAAGCTTAGAGAGATTGGAATACTCGAGTGGATATATCATGTAAGACTTGCTCACCTACCCCAGGAATGTCCAGAGGACACACCTTTCACCAGGACTGTGAGAAATAAATTTTTGAGACTAACTCCATCTTCCCTAAAGAGCTCTGTGGTTGTTCTTCTCTGTAGTGCAGATATTACTGTGGGAACTGCTGTCATGGAACTAGAATCCTTAAACACTATGGGGATGATTGGATCCCAGGTTGGCAGAAGCCAAGTGGCAGGACTTAATCACCCAAGAAAAGGTGGGCATGGCTACCACAATGAACAGCAGAATCAAATCAGCAATCAAAATAGTCTGAGTTGCAAAGTCCTAATGGTGTTGGCTAGTAGATCATGTGGTACCTAGATACCTAGAAGTAAAATAGATAGGCAGCCTACTAAATTCCTACTTGAATCGTATAAACCGAAGAGTTCTAGGTCTAGTGAACAGAAGCCTAACTTGAATTACAGAAACAGAGAGTCATGGCCTCTTAATCAATGCCCAGGCCTGATACAGTGTAGACTCAGAGCCCCTTGAAGGAGGGGAAGGCCAGGTCTCCTTGGGGAAGGGCCTTGTTACACTGCCCAAAATTTATACTATAAATCTTCTTTCCAGCCTTCCCAAAGATAACTATGGCCTTTTATCAGGGTAACTGTGCACTGGGGAAAAGGAAATGAGCAGACATTTGGGGGATTATTAGACACTGGCTCAGGAGTGACATTAATTCCAGGAGACCCAAAACGTCACTATGATCCACCAGTCAGAGTAAGGGCTTATTGAGGTCAGGTGATCAATGGAGTTTTAGCTCAGGTCCATTTCAGAGTGGGTCCCTGGGCCCATTCTGTGGTTATTTCCCCAATTCTGGAATGCATAACTGGAATAGACATTCAGCAACTGGCAGAATCCCCACATTGGTTCCCTGACTTTTTAAATCTATATCATGGGGATATTGTCTACTTTGTGTAAGTTCTAGAGATAGTACATCTGAAATACAGTTGGTGCTCACTGAATATCACCTAGCATCATTATTTTTCTAAAAACCTTCCTTGCCTGCAGCTCTCCTCCCTTGCAGCCATGGCCCATCTGTCTGTTTGGTGGCACTTGTGATGGGAAAAATACTGTTTCTAGAAATTGAATACCTGGATTCAAGTCCTAGCTTGACCACAGAGCAGGCAGGTGAAATATTGTAAATTGTGGATTTGAGCATCCCAACATCTTGGGGCACCCTGCAGGGGATCAGGAAAGTCCTCAGTTTTCCATAGAAGACAGTGGGCAGCAGAAGGGATAATTCTGCAGGAAACCACTATTGGGGTAGCCAAACAAATCAAACATCATAAGAATGAAAAGTTGAGAATAAAAATCTGTAAACAACCTAAATGCCCATCACTAGGGGACATTATGATAGGAAAGGCCAAGTGGGAGCCACTAGAACTGCCCCTACCTAGCAAAGTAGGAAATCAAAAGCATAATGGATTCCTGGAGGGATTGCAGAGATCAGTGCCACCATCAAGGACTCGAAGGAAGTAGGGATGGTGATTCCCACCACATCCCCATTCAAATCTATTTGGCCTGTGCAGAAAGCAGATAGGTCTTGGAGGATGACAGTGGATTATTGTAAACTTAAACCATGTGGTGACTCCAATTGCAGCTGCTATTCCAGATGTGGTAGCATTGCTTGAGCAAATCATCACATCCACTGGTACCTGGTATGCAGCTATTGATCTGACAAATGCTTTTTTCTCAATTGCTTTTTGTTAGTAAGGACCACCAGAAACAATTTGCTTTCAGCTGGCAGGTCCAGCAATATACTTTCACTGTCCTGCCTCAGGGGTATATCAACACTCCAGCCCTATGTCATAATCTTGTCTGAAGAAAACTTGTCTCTCCCTCCTGTAAGACATTATATTGATGATATCATGTTGATTGGACCTAGTGAGCTAGAAGTAGCAAC
The DNA here is from genome assembly GCA_026826555.1 of Tolypeutes matacus. Lineage (NCBI taxonomy): Eukaryota > Metazoa > Chordata > Mammalia > Cingulata > Chlamyphoridae > Tolypeutes > Tolypeutes matacus. The sequence goes on along the minus strand of JAKSZT010054052.1, from coordinate 6,759,440 downwards.
TATCCTAGACTTACTGGTAAGGCATTTTCATATCAGAGGGTGGGAGATAAATCCAACAAAAATACAGGGGCCTTCCTCAGTGAAATTTCTAGTTGTCCAGTGGTGTGGGGCATGTTGCAATATCTCTTCTAAGGTGAAGGATAAGCTGTTGCATCTAGCCCCTCCTATGACCAAAAAAGAGGTACAATACATAATTGGCCTCTTTGGATTTTGGAGACAATATAGTCTTCATTTGGGTGTGCTACTCCAGCCCATTTATCAAGTGACCAGTAAAGGTGTTAATTTTGAATAGGGACCAGAACAAGAGGAGGCTCCATGACAGATCCAGGCTGCTATGCAAGCTGATCTTCTACTTGGACCATATGATCCAGAAGATCCAATGGTGCTTGGACCATATGATCCAGAAGTGTCAATGGCAAATAAAATAGGAATGCTGTCTGGAGCCTTTGGTAGGCCCCTATAGAAGAATCACAATGCAGACCCTTAGGATTCTGGGGCAAAACCCTGCCATCCTCTGCAGTTAATTACTCTCCTCTTGAGAAACAGCTTTTGCCCTGCTCCTGAGCCTTAGTAGAGACTGAATGCTTAACCATGGGCCAACAAGTTACCATGAGACCTGAGTTGCCTATGATGAGCTGGATATTGTCTGACCCACCAAATCATAAAGTTGGGCTTACACAGCAGCACTCCATAATCAAGTGGAAGTGGTATATATGACCTAGGGCTTGAGCGGATTCTGAAGGCACACTTAACTCAGTAAGTTACTGAGGAAGTGGCTCAAATGCCCATGGTCACCAATCCTGCCACATTACCTTCTCTTTCCCAGCCCACAGCTATGACCTCTTGGAGAGTTCCTTATAGTCATTTGGCTGAGGAAGAGAAAACTCGGGCCTGGTTTACAGATGGTTCTGCACAATATGCAGGTACCACCCAAAGTGGATAGCTGCAGCACTGTAGCCCCTTTCTGGGACATCCTGAAGGACAGTGGTAAGGTGGAATCCTCCCAGTGGGCAGAACTTCAGGCAGTGCACCTGGTTGTTCATTTTGCTTGGAAGGAGAAAAGGCCAGAGGTGCGTTTGTGCACTGATTCATGAGCTGTCACCAATGGCTTGACTGGATGATCAAGGACTTGGAAGGATTGGAAAACTGGTGACAAAATGGTCTGGGAAAGACCAGTATGTGGCTAAGACCACATGAAATGAGGACTGTAATGGCTATGATTATTTCTTCCTTGTTTTGTTATGAGTATGTTTGTATATGCACATAAAGCAAATATCTTTGTTTTCTTCCCTATCTTATCCCCTTATCATATGACATAAGTTGTATTAATTTCATGTCATGGCATTTAAGTTATAGGATACCAAGTTTCAGAATGAATATTACCCATGAACTTGCACCTTATTATTATTATTTTTTGCAATGTTTAGAACATTTTGCTAAAGTACAAAATTGTTAGAATTAAGCTAAATAGAAAAACATAGTAAATATTTACAAAAACACTGACAACACTACTCAAATCACACATATATAATAATCCAGAAAGGTCTTTAAAAGTTTATAAGCTGAAATGATGGAGACTTCCCAACATGGATTTAAACAGCTCACTGCTGAGCATGGCCTCAATATAATATGTAAAATCCTTGAGAGAATGTTGTTCCCTACCCTTCAGTGATGCAAGGCTCCCGAGGAGTTTATTCCTTGGGAGATTCAGACTCAGAGGCAGCCAGAGAGCACAAGTCAAGAGTTGAGATAGTCACATAACTGGTCTAATTTTCTTCATCCTATTGACTGTGTTGGGGTTATACAGACAGAGCTAGGATGTTTTTCTTCAACTTCTGATGATATTCAAAAGTATATGAAGAATACAAGCACTTTCTCATTACTTAGAATGAAAATTCAGCACGTAAGAGGTTGTGCAGTGAACTATAAAGTTCTATCTGATGAAAATTTGCCATTAAACTAAGATAAAACAGTATGAATCATGCTTCATGCTCTATCTCGTATTCACTGAAAGTAAGAAAGGAGGCAGAGTAGACACTTTTAAATCAAAGATGCACCTTATTCTGGAGAGATTTAGTGTGTTACCAGTTGTATGCAGGAAAGCTGAGTATTGTTAGGCAAAAAATTTTTTTTATTTAGAGATTAAGTATGGTTTTAGGTGATGTGTATGGCTGCCAAGGGGTGGACTGTGATGGTTAGCTTCATGTGTGAGCTTAGACAAGTAATGGTGCCCAGTTTGGTCAAGCAAGCACTGGCCTAATTGTTACTGTGCAGACATTTTGTGGATTTAAATCATAAGTTGATTGCTTCTATGGCTGATTACATCTACAAACAACTAGGGAGATTACCTTCAGCAATGAGAGACATCTCAGCCAATCAGTTGAATGCCTTAAAAAGGAGACATGATTTCAGCAGTCAGAAGAGAGAATTTCCATCTCTACTTCAGCCAGCCAGCTTCTCCTGAAGAATTCATCAAAAACCTGCATTGGAGTTCCCCACTTGCTGCCTGCCCTATGGAATTTGGACTTGTGCATCCCCACAGTCATGTGAGACAATTTTATAAAATCTCATAATATTTACAGATAATGCTTGTCAGTTCTATTTCCCTAACAAACCATGACGAATATACCAGGTGAATGTAATGGGTAGTTAGGGCTGAGAACCTCTATCCTGGACCTTCAAAGAAACAAGCAATTTGAATGATGGAGAGGGGTGGTCAAGAAAGATAAGACATTTACCTTCTTCCCTTTTGATCTCTGGCCTCTGCTCCTGGGCCTTCCTCCTACATCCATTCCTTCGGTCCCTAAGATAACGGACTACCCAAGTCCCAGACTAAATGTCCCAGCCCTTCCTTTCACCTCTGGCCTGGACCTGGACTCTCCAAGGGAAAAAGAAACCTTCAGCTTCAATGAGAAAAACAAATATAAGAATAGACAAAATGCAAACTGAATTCAACAAATTGTTATTTTAATAATTAGCAGGAAAGAAACAAGCAGAGCATGTGTGCCACTCCATTTGTGGAGTAAGGGATGGAAGACATATTTACAGATGCTTTAAAACAAACAAAAAAACAAAACAAAACAAAAAAACCCCTCCTCCTGGTAGGTCCTGGATAACTTATTCCCAACAGCATTTGAAGCTCCTGAGAGAGAGATCCATCCTGTCTCATTTGATGAATGTGCATTGAGCACCTACTTACTCTAAACCTTACTGTGATGGGTAAATATTAAATGCTGGGAATACAAATGACCCCAGCTTTCTAGGAGCTCTTAGGCTCATGAGAAAAGGCAGGGACATTTGCAGTAAAGGGAAAATTAGAGGGCATATTCTTTAATGATCCAACTATGGACAGTGATTGCCTAATGCCTTTGCTTCAGTTTCCCCTCCTGCAAAGTGAGGCCAGGGAAAGGCATTCAGCTCAGATGCAAAATTTAAGGGGGCACCCAAATACTCAGTAATTAAGATAGATAACTCTCTTAAGGCAATCATTTTAAGAATCAAAATAAATACCACCACCACCCCAAAAAAAATCAACATTTTTAATAAAGTCAGAATCTGACCCTGCCCTAATCTCTGCCCCGGCTCCCATAAAACTATAAATACAGGTGACTGGTCCATGGCTGTAGTTTGTTAATTTGATTTTTTTTTTAACTGCATTAAAATATTATTTATCAGGAGTTCTGGGAAGATGGTGGCATAGGGACCAGCAGGGCTCACCTATCTTCCAAAAACAGTAAGAAGAAAGGCAGAAACTGCCAAAACAATGGTTCTGGGGATCTTCAGAACAGGGGAGTGCTGTGTACCATCCAGGGGGTGCACAGGATGGGGGAGATGGAGAAAGTGAAGCAAAAACTGTGAACGAATTGGCCCCATGGCAGAGAACGGTGCCAATTCACTACCCTTGAGGCAAGCAGCCTCAGTACAGCCCCGGACTGGCTGCTGCTGATGGAGAGGGGAGCAGAGGTCTTCCTCCCTGGGAAAAGAGAGGGCATGACTGAGGGCCGAGCATGGCTTCTCATCAGCAAATCTGAATCACAGCTCTAGCTGGCCTGGAGGGGGAATTCCCACAGACATTGTTTCAATACCACCTGGTGGAGGTTGGAAAAATTTCTCTCCTAGGGCTGCAGGGAAAGGTTTACAGAAGAGCACTATCTGCTGGGAAAGCCAGAAAAGTACACCACTGGGAATTCAAAGGGGGGAGGGAAGAGGCTTTTTTAGCAGGGCCCTTCAGAACTGGTCTGTACCTAACAGTGGCTCTGTTTTGGGCAATTTTAAAGATCTAGAATAAGTTGAACCAAGAAAGAAGAGCCATAACACATAGCCATTCAACAATAAAACCCTAGGCAAGAAAGAGAAACTGACCATCAGAATAAATTCACCATCACAATCAGATGCCCAGACATCAGCAAAATTATAAGCCATACTAAGAAACAGGAAGATATGGCCCAAAGGAACAAATTAAAATGTTATATGAGAGGGAAATGGATGTGGCTCAAGAGGTTCGGCGTCCGTCTACCATATGGAGAGTCCGGGGTTCGATCCCCGGTACTTCCCGGTAAAAAAAAAAAAAAAAAATGTTATATGAGACACAGGATTTGGAAAAATTAATTGATGATGTTCAAACAAATCTTCTAAATCAACTGAAGGAGATGAAGAAAAATATGGCTAAAGAGATACAGGATATTAAGACAACACTGGGTGAGCATAAAGAAGAATTTGAAAGCTTGCACAGAAAAATAACATGGGAATGAAAGGCATTACAATGGATAAGATTAAAAATACAGTAGAGGCATACAACAGCAGATTTGAACAGGCAGAAGAAAGGATCGGTGACTTAGAAGACAGGACCTCTGAAATTGAAAAGAGAGAATAGACAGAGAAAAGAATAGAAAAATAATTGAGCAGGGTCTCGGGGAATTGAATGACAACATGAAGTGCACAAAAATATCCTCCTGGGACACCCATGATGTGTAAGAGAAGGGAAAAGGGTCAAAGAATATTTGAGCAAGTAATGACCAAAAAATTTCCCAACTTTTATGAAAGACATAAATATCCAAGTCCAATAAGCACAACATACTCCAAACAGAATAAGTCTGAATAGACCTACTTTGAAACACTAATCAGAATGTCAAATGTGATCAAGAAAGAATTCTGAAAGCAGCAAGAAAAAAGTTATCTATCACATATAAGGGATGTTCAATAAGACTTAGTGCAGAAGTCTCATCAGAAACCATGGAAATGAGAAGGCAGTGGTGATATATTTAAGATACTGAAAGAGAAAAACTGCCAACCTAAAATTCTTTATCCTGCCAAATTGTGCTTCAAAAATGAGGGTGGATTTAAAATATTCATAGAAAATGAACTCCTGCAGTTTAACAAGAGGCCGGCCCTACAAGAAAAACTAAAGGTAGTTCTGCAGTCTGAAAGGAAAAAACAGGAGAGAAGGGCTTGGAATAGAAATGAGGATTGTCTGTAAAAGTAACTAAAAGGGTAAAAAGACAGACAAAAATAATATGACATATGAAAGCCAAAGGATAAAACAGTTGAAGTACTGCCTTTACAGTAATAACATTGAATGTTAATGGATTAAACTCCCCAATCAAAAGACATGGATTGGCAGAATGGATTTAATAAAAACCATGAGCCATCTATATGCTGTCTACAAGAGACTCACAAATAGGATGAAAGTGAAAGGTTGAAAAAAAGATACTCCATATAAACAGTAACCAAAAAAAAAAAAAGCTGGGGTAGCTATATTAATATTGGACAAAATAGATTTTAAATGCAAAAACTGCTATAAGAGACATGGCATTATATTACTAAAAGGGTCAGTCTACCAAGAAGAAATAACAGTCATAATAATTATGCACCTAACCAGAGTACCCCAAAATACATAAGGCAAATACTGGCAAAACTGAAGGGAGAAATAGACATCTCTACAATAATAGTTGGCGACTTCAATACACACCCTCATTGATAGATAGAACATCTACACAAAGGATCAATAAGGAAACAGAGAACTTGAATAATATGATAACCAAGTTAGACACATACACAACATTGTACCCCAAAACAGCAGGATATACATTCTTCTCAAGTGCTCACCGAAAAAAAAAAGTCTCAATAAATTTAAAAAGACAAATTATACACAGCACTTTCTCTGATCATAATGGAATGAAGTTGGAAATAATAGGTGGAAAACAGGAAAATTCACAAATATATGGAGGTTAAACAATCAGTGAGTCAAAGCAGAAACTGCAAGATAAAATATCTTGATATGAATAAAAACAAGAACATAACATATCAAAACCTATGGGGGGAAGTGGATGTGGCTCAAGCCTACCACATGGGAGATCCCAGTTTTGGTGCCCAGTGCCTCCTAAAGAAGACAAGCAAGATGGCAAGCTGATGAAACAAGATGACACAACAAGAGACATGAGGAAAAACATGAAAGATACAACAAAGCAGGGAGTGAAGGTGGCTCAGACTATTAGGCCACCTCCCTTCCACTTTGGAGGTCCCAGGTTCGGTCCCATGTGCCTCCAGAAAAGAAGACCAGCACACAACAAGCAGACACAGCAAATGCAAACAATGAGGGGGTGGGGAGAAATAAATCTTAAAAAAAAAAAAAAAAAAAAACCTATGGGATGCAGGGAAGGCAGTGCTGAAAGGAAAATTTATAGCCCTAAATGCCTATATTAAAATAGAAGAAAGAATTAAAATCAAAGACCTAACTACATACCTGGAGGAACTAGAAAAAGAATAGTAAACTAATCCCAAAGCAAGGAGAAAGAAAAAAAGAAAGAACGTTTGAAGCAGAAATAAATGAAACTGATAACAACAAAACACCATATCCCTAAATACATGAGGCAAATACTGGCAAAACTGAAAGGGGAATAGATGTCCCTACAATAGTAGTTGGAGACTTCAATACACCACTCTCATCATTGGACAGAACATCTGGTCAGAGGATCTAGTTATAGCTAGAGTAATTGTGCACAAAAAAGAAATAAAAGGCATCTGTTTTAGTTTGCTAAAAGCTGCTGGCAGCAATTTACCAGAAATGGGTTGGCTTTTTTAAAATGGGCATTTATTAGGTTAAAAGCTTACAGTTCTGAGGCCATGAAAGCGTCCAAATCAAGACATTATCAAGAGCTCTTTTATTTTCAAGCTGCAGCTGTGGGAGATCAGTCATATGGCAGGACACAATGGTGGAGCTGGCTCATCTCTCCCCTCTCCTTACAGCCTCTTTCAGCTTATGGTTTCTCTGTCTCTGCAGCTTTTTATTCTTCCATTTACCAACAACTTCAGTAAGGCTTAATACCCACTCTGGGCCACACAATCTAATCAAATGCCCTTAACTGAAGTAATTTAATCAAAAGTTCCCACTTAGAAGAGGTTTACATGCATAGGAATGGATTAGCTTGAAGTTCAGGATTTTCTGGGGTCCACCAAAGCTTCAAAGTGCCACAGCATCCAAATTGGAAAAGAAGAAGTAAAACTTTTAAATATTTGCAGATGACATGAGCCCATATTTAGGAAACAAACAAACAAACAAAAAACCTACAACAAAGATAATGAAGCTAATAAGTTCAGCAAAGTGGCGTGATACAAGACCAACATGCAAAAATCAGTAGTGTTTCTATACACTAATAATGGGCAAGCTCAAGAAATTCCATTTATAACAGCAGCTAAAATAATCAAATATCTAGGAATAAATTTAACCAAGGATGTAAAGGACGTGTATACAGAAAACTACAAAACAATGCTAAAACAATCAAAGAAGATCTAAACAAATGGAAGGACATTCCATGTTCATGGATTGAAAAACTAAATATCATTAAGATGTCAATTCTACCCAAATTAATTTACAGATTCAATGCAATCCCACTCAAAATTCCAATAGCCTACTTTGAAGAAATGGAAAAGTCAACTATCAAATTTATTTGGAAGGGAAAGGGGCCCTGAATAGACAAAAACATCTTGAGAAAGAACAGAGTTGGAGGACTCACACTTTGACTTTAAAGCATAGTACAAAGCAACAGGGGTCAAAATAGCATGGTATTGGCATAAATATAGACATATTGATCAATGGAATCAAATTGAGAGTTCAGAAATAGATACTCAACTTCTATGGTCAATTGATTTTTTACAAGGCTGCCAAGTCCACTCAAATGGGACAGAACAGTCTCTTCCACAAATGGTGCTGGGAAAACTGGATATCCATAACCAAAAATATGAAAGAGGAGCCCTACCTCACTCCCTACACAAGAATCAACTCAAAATGGATCAAAGACTTAAATATAAAAGCCAGGATCATAAAACTCCTAGAAGAAAATGTAGGGAAACATTTTCAAGATCTTGTGGTAGGAGGTGGTTTCATAGACCTTACACCCAAAGCATAAGCAATGAAGGAAAAGAATATATAAATGGGGCCTGCCCAAAACTGAATACTTTTGCACCTAAAAGGATTTTGACAAGAAGGTAAAAAGGCAGCCTACTCAATGAGAGAAAATATTTGGAAACCACATATGTGATAAGGGTTTAATATCCATGATATATAGAGATCCTACAACTCAATGATAAAAAGACAACTCAATTAAAAAATGGGCAAAATACTTGAATAGACATTTTTCCAAAGAGTAAACACAAATGGCTAAAGTACATATAAAAGATGTTCAATATCACCAGCTAACTAGGGAAATGCAAATCAAAATTATGAGATATTTCACTACTAGAATGGCCACTAATAAAAAAAAAAAAAACTACAAGTGTTGGAGAGGATGTAGAGAGATAGGAACACTTATTCACTGTTGGTGGAAATGTAAAATGGTGCAGCCGCTGTGGAGGATTGTTTGGCAGTTCCTCAGGAAACTAAATATAGATCTGCCATGCGATCCAGAAATCCCACTACTAGGTATATACTCAAAAGAACTGAAAGCAGAGGCATGAACAGACATTTGCACACTGATGTTCATAGTGGCATTATTCACACTTGCCAAAAGATGGAAACAACCCAGGTGTCCATCAATCGATGAATGGGCAAACTGTGTGGTATATACATAGGATGAAATAGTATGCAGCTGTAAGAAGAAATGAAGTCGTAAAGCACATGACAACACAGATGAACCTTGAGGACATTATGTTGAGTGAAGCAAGCCAGGCACAAAAGGACAAATACTGTATGATATCACTAATAGGAACTAAATAGACACAAACTCATGGAGTTAATAGCTAGAATATAGGTCACCAGAAGGTGGAATGAGGGTAGGAAATGGAGAGCCGATGCTTAATTTGTACAGAATTTGTAATAAAGTTGACTGTGAATATTTGGAAATGGATAGAGGTGTTGGCAACACATTATAGTGAATGTAATTAACAGTCCTGATATGTCGGTGTGATTGTGGTTGAAAGGGAAAGTTTAGGGTCATATATGTCACTAAAAGGAAAGCTAGAGGATGGACCATGGGACTATATAGCATAGTAAACCCTGTTGTGGACGATGAGTGTTGCCAATAGTATCAATAAAAAAGGTTCTTCCATGAATCAGAATAAATGTACGTTAATATCACAAGATGTTAAGAATAGAGTGGTATATGGCCAAAAATATGCCTAAAGCAAACTATGGGCTGTAGTAATATTTTCCATCAATTGTGAAAATACTAAATGAAAGATAGCAGACACAAAGTACTATATGTTGTTTTACTCCATGTATATAAAATGTAAATATAAATGAATTTATAGAGACAGAATTAGATTAGTGGTTATGTAGAGCAGGGAAGGATGGAGGGATTGAGAGGTGACTGCTAAGGGGTAGGAGACTTTTCTTTTTTGAGTAATGAAAATGCTTTAAAATTGATTGTGGTGGTGAATGCACAACTCTGATTATACCAAAAGCCATTGAATGTATACTTTAGATAGATTGTATGCTACGTGACTATATCTCAATAAAATTGCTTTTAAAAAAAATCATGCTTAGGATCACAAAACTAATAAATGACAATGGGAATTTAAATATATTACTTGATAACTGGGTTTTTGCCACACTCAAATTTTGTGCAGGAGGAAAATGCCTTACTTACCGTGCCCTAGTCCCAGCACCTGCTGCTAGGTATCCTTGGGTACAGAGTTGCCAGCTAAAATTAAGTTTTAATTTCAGATAAAGTATGTCCCATGGAATGTGCAGTATACAAAGATTATCTATAGTTTATCTGAAATTCAATTTTTAGAAAGTGATAACAATCAAATTTAATTGGGTGTCATGTATTTTTCATTTGCTAAATCTGGAAACCCTACCTGAGAAGTTATCACATCACCCCTAATATAAGACAGCGTTTCGTCCCATGGCAACATACCCCACCCATGTACACATACATTTTGCATAATATAAAATCAACACTCCTCAACATCAAAACACTGGTTCCATTGAGTGTTCCTCCCTTCATCTTCCTTCAGCCTCTTGCCACATAGTTTCCATTAGTGAGTCTGATGCTAATTGCCCAAGCCTTCCTAAGCCTCCCTCAATACCCTCCAGTCAAGGTCAACTCAGATTCCCCCTCAGCAGAGCAGAGCCCTTGCCCTCTCAGTGCCGCCCTCGGTATGGCCAAGTTCACACACTGTCGCATCACATGGGACTGCTTGCAGCACTCATGCCCACTTGGAGAGTGGAATTCTTATCAGTAGGAACCCATGTCAGGGAGAGCAGAGGGCAGACATCCTGGAGCAGGACCAAAAAAATGGTCGGGGCATTCCCTGCAGCGAGGGAAGGGTAGGGCTTGCTCATGCCAAGCCAGGGCAGAGAGGAGAGGAACAACGAGGAGGCTGAGGGGCTCCAGGAGCTAGAGCCAAATCACAGATGGGTAAGTTTCATATCGAACAGAACTTCCACTTCCCATGGACAAAGAATGAAGCCCTAGAGAGGGAGAAAAACTTGACAGAGGAGTCGGAGTCGGGTTGCAGTGGGCAGCATGGGGCTCCACACATTAGAGGGAGGCAGACTGAACTGCCGACATCAGGAACCCCTCACTCCATCTGCCAGTGGCAGGTCAGGGAGGCTTCAAGCTCACCCCCACCCCCCACCCCCGCTCTGGGCCCACATTTTCAAAGTGTGGAATTGCAACAATTACCTGAGATGCTTGTCAAACAATTTCTATTCCTGGCCATCCACCCAGACTCTCTCTCCTGGACTCTCTGGCATGAGCCAAGGGCTCTGTGCTTAAAAAGCATCCCAAGTGGTCCTTAGACACTTTAAATCCAACCCCAGATGGAAACCGTGTCCCCTGCAGGGTAGAGGAAGAATCCCCAGCTAGTCTTTATTTGAAAAGGAGACCTCTCTCTTTTTTCAGGGGGTTCCATTCACTTAAATTTAGAGCCAGGGGCCTTAGGGCTGGTGGTCATTTTGGAAAACACAGCAGAGGGAGTTTCCAGGAGGACAAGGGCAGGCAGCAGCTGTGAATGTTAACACAGCCTTTTTCATATGGAGCATGAGGGACCCAGAGTGAGACTCCCTGTTGAACTGGACATGGGGCATGAAAAGAATAAAGATTTTGTGCTGGACAACATCCATCGTGCTCTGCCTCCTCCTTGCTTGGCCCTCCATGTCCCAAACCTCAGGGGTCCTCATGGAGCAGGCCCAGAAGCAGTGGGCCTCCTGCCCTAGATCTCACTCTCCTCCAGAATCTCCTCCATGGTGTTCGCCAGCGTGAGGTCGCCATCGCTGCTCTCGGACAGGCTGCTACCCCGGGGCCAGGCTGCATGGCCTCGGTGTGGCCGGGCACCCAGCTCCCCTGGGCCCCGCAAAACCAGGTGCAGGAGCTGCCTGCTGCTGGGCGAGGGCTGCAGCTTTTGCAGCGTCCCGGTGCTGTCCCCGTCGGAGAGCTTCTTGGGATACTTCCCCAAGAGCCTGAAGTTCTTCTCCAGGACCCAGGATCTGATGCCTGAGCAGCGGTCTAGCAAGAAGTGGAGCCAGTGTCTCCGAAGCTCAGCCTTCACCTGCCAGGTGAGACAAGGTGGGGTTACCATCTTGGAGTCACCTGGTCGTGTGTCCATCCGGCACATATTTCTCGAGTGGCTACCCTTGGAAAATGTACCTTCTAATTAGGGGAAACAAAGAGAAAGAAATGCACATGAGCCTATCAGATGGCGACACTGCATGGCCATTAAGCCGGACAATGGGTAGCTCAGGAGAGGCTTCTGCTGAGACCTGCCTGGTGAGATGGAGCCCCGGGGGAAGATGTAGAAGCAGCAGCATGGAGCAAGAAAGACGGATGAGGGTTTTGCTGTCAAGAAGTTTACATTCTAATGAGCAGAGACAGAAATCAATCCATATACCTGGGATGGGGGAAAAAGAAAAGGGGGCTGGAAACGCTGCTGACTCCCAAAGACAGATGAAAGCATCGGCCGAGCCTCTGTCCCTGCTCTTTTCAAGACTCTTCGCAAGGGAGCAGAGAGCCGGTAGGGCCACGCAATACTAGCAATAATACAAATAATCATAAGTACCATGTATTGAGATTTCACTATGTGTTTAGCGTGCCTATGGCCACACTGTAAGGCAGGGACAGTCATTATACCCATTTCACAGATGGGGAAACTGAGGCTCAAAGAGGCACAGTGACCTACTAACTGACAGCTCCTAAATGGGTGAGCCAAGGCTTGACTGCAGCTTCTTGGACTCCAAAGCTCAGGCTTGCTCCCTCTCTCACACTTTACTACTCCTGGCACGTCTCCAGCAGGGCTTGCATTGCAATCTGGGTTTCTTCATAACCATCCCATCTCCTTTTCCCAAATCTCTGGGCTGCCTCCTGTTCTCTCCATGGGATGCTCACAACACACATTTCTCAGAATTTGTGCTGGTCACCGCGCATTCCCCCAGAACACCAACACATAACCCTCCCCCCCTGGAGGGGGCGGTAGAATTCCAGCCCCAATCTCCCATGCAGCTGGGAAGGCAGCTGGGAAACCTACCTCTCCGTTGACAAAGCAATACTGGAAGGCCACAAGTAATCCCTGGAATGAGAGGAAGAAGTGGCATGAAATTGCATTCAGTAGAAGATGAGTCTGGGCATTACTGGGAAAGTCCAAAGGACTGCACTAGATCAGGTGGCCCCCAGGAGAGGCATGCAGCCATGGTGCCTACATAGGTAGAAACGAGTCATTCTGGTTGCATTCACTTGAATTTGCATGGGGCCTCCTCTTCTTACTCTGACACCCATGACCCATATCATCTCAAGTGCTTGCTTATGTGTTCATAGATCAATGATGGTTGAACCCCAAAGATTCTATGTGATTAATTCAATTAGACAAAATACTGTGAAAAGACTGGGCAAGGATACTACCTGTGGCAGTTTGATATTATTTATGAATTCCAAAAAGAGATATTGATTATGGTTGTAAATTGGTCTGTTTCTCTGGGCATGATACCGTTTGATTGATTTAAATTCAAAGGCTTTACATTTGCTTGATTAAATCAAGATTTGGGCTTTGATTCAACCACATCATTAGGGCGTGCAGGGTTGAGTCTCTGTCCCCTTGGTGGGCTATATAAACAGACACTCAATCAAGAACACAGACGTAGATATACAGAGAAGATACACAGAGGAAGAGAGACAGCTCCATAAACACGGCAAAGGCCCAGGAAGAGAGATGAACCATTCACCTGATAGTTTACAGCTGACCTTGTAAAGAGACCAGAGCAGCTGAGCCTGGAGAGAAATGAGCCCCGGGAAGAGAGATGAGCCTGATGCCAGTCTACAGCTGAGATCGGAAGAAGCTGGACCCATGGAGACTTAAGAGGAAACAAGAAGGCTGAACTCTCATAGCCATCTTGCTTCAACATGTGGCAACAGAGTTTGGTAAGGAAGTAACCTTGAGTTGAACTCTTTAGGGCCTTGTAACTGTAAGCTTTTACCCTCAAATAAACAAACTTTATAAAAGCCAACAGATTTCTGGTACTTTACATCAGCACCCCTTTGACTGACTAATACACTAGCCTATTTCTAGTTGGTCATACTAGACATTGGCTGATTTTTTGCCTGCCCTTCATCCTTTTCTGTTGGAAAATGACCCTCCCCTACTCTCTGGGCTTCTGGTAGAGTGGTCAACCATGTGTTGCCTCATGTTCTAGGATGACCATCACCATAATAATCAGCCCCAAAGGGCCTGGAACCCAAGCAGGGCTGATCAGAGGTCTTTTTGCTGTGAAAGAAGAAATGGGTGCATCCTCTTTTCTGGGTTTGCCAGCTTTGTGGATGACAGAAAGCTGGAGGTACCAATGAGTATCATCCCAGCTATGTGGAAAGAGCCTGTCTGAGGATGATGCTAACACAGAGAAAAGCAGAGGAGGCAGGAGATGTTAAGAGAGATTTCTGATGATATAGTTTGTGTATCTGGATACAGCTATGCCTGATCATAGAATTTGCAGTTATATGAGATAATAAATATCTTTTTATCTCAAGCCAGAATATTTCTTTTAAAAAGATATTTTCACTCCAGTGGTTTCCCATCACACAGAATAAAATAAAACCTTCTAATCATGGGAAGCCCTTGGTCAGGAGTTACCAAGCGGTCCGTGAGCTTGAAATGAAATTCAAAATAAAAATTATTCTTATGGGGATGTGTTGGTGTGGGTGTGATATACTTATTAAATAATACACAGTACAGTGTGGACTTAGTTGGGGTCCATGGTTTTCACCTGACTGGTAAAGGGGTCTGTGGAGCAAAAAAGGTTAAGAACCCCTGCCCTAGATGATGTAGGCTCTGCCTATTTCTCTGACTTCACCTTGTACCATGCATCCACTCACAGACTTTCTGGCTTCCTCCAAAATGTCAAGCTTATGTTATCTATTACTGTATAACAAGTTACCCCAAAACTTAATGGACCAAAACAGTAAGTATGTACCACCTCACATGCTTCCTATAGTTGAAGGACTTGGCAGCGGCTTGCTGAGTGTTCTGACTCAGGGTATCTCATGAAGTTGCAGCCAAGATGTTGGCCAGGGCGTCATCTGAAGGCCCGACTGGGGCCAGAGGTCCCACTTCCAAGATGGCGTCCTCACATGGCTCACACAGTGGTGCTGGTCGTTGGTGGGAGGCCTCAGTCCCTCTCCACAGAGCTGCTTGAGTGTCCTCATGACATGGCAGCTGGCTTCCCCCAGAAGGAATGATCCAAGAGAGCAAGACAGAAGCTGCGATGCCTTTTATGCCCTGGCTTGGAAGTCACGCCTCACCATTTCCACGATATCTGGATGGCCACACAGGTCAACCCTATTCAGTGTGGGAGGCACTACATGAGAGCATGAATACCAGGAGAGGCCCATAAGGGAAGCTGGCTACCACAGCTCACTTCTCCCTCAGGTCCCTTCACACTTGGTATTTTCTGAACCATTCTTCTCTCAAGTCTCTGCATAACCGGCTTTTCAAAATTCAGATCTTAACTCAAAGATCCCCTAAAAGAGAGGTCTTCTCTGGACACCCAATTTGGGGTAGCCACTCCAGTCACTATCACAGTACTCTATTTTATATTCTATTTTTTTTTTTTTTTTTTTTTACCGGGAGGTCCCGGGGATCGAACCCAGGCCCCTCCATATGGGAGACGGACGCCCAACCAGTTGAGCCACATCCGCCCCCTATATTCTTCATTGCACCAGAATTATACTGTTATTTGTTTTTCTGTGTACCACCCCTCCCATCTGCCCTCCCACCCCACAAGACTAATATCTTTATCTAGTCTTTCTACTACCAGATTATCAGCACCTAGAACAATGCCTGGCACCTAATAAGGGCTCAGCAAATATTTATTGAATGGATGAGTGAGTAGAGGGATGAACAAATTGGGCTTCTGTCACTTACAACTAAAAGAGCCTTGCCTTGTACAATGTCAGACCACTTCTAAATATGACAGATGGTTCCATTCCTATTTTCTTCCCAGTTGTTTAGAGCTGTGGAGACTAGGATTACAATAAAAACACAGACTGCCTTTATATGGTATTTTCATTGACAGAGCATTTTTGTAAGGAAGGTTTCAATAAAGGGATAATTTCTTGGAGTTGGAAATTTTCTGGATTATCTGGTTCATTGTCAGCAGCCTGGAATCAAAGGTGCTTTAGTTAATGTTTCTTCCCCATTGGTTTTCCCAAACTCCTGTTCTTCCTGATTTGTTAAACAGCCACTTCTATGCCATGGCTTTCCCTAACTGATGTGAGGGTCTATGGAATTTGGCTGTGTGTCTGATACAGCAGAGCTGGATATGTATGCAGGACAATTATTGTGTTTTTGTGGGAAGTATCTCATAAGATGCCAGGAACTCACAAGGAAAGGACACATTTCCAACTAAAAGTGAAGTCACTGGTAGGCTGACACCTGGCCCATCTCTCTTGATAACATCTCCCTCCCCCTCTGTCATTGGTAAGGGACATTTGGTCTGGGGAAGGAGCTGAAATTGAAAAAGAATCATGAAATGTTACTCTGGGGGAAGGTTTTGTGCTTTTTCACATATAAGCCTTGTTCAGCATGCCCATCCTGGAACGAGGCCAGAGAGCTCTATGCTGATTATCACGACATCAATAAAATGCTGGGATTCTGCCACTAGAATGGAATTTTTCTTCTCTAATGCACCTGAATATTCCATGGCTATAGCTTCTACACAGGGGCATGAGTAGCTCCTGTTAATAATTTTCATGCACATCATCTCATCTGAAACCAGTGTCCCCCAGGGTTGCTGGCAGGCAGATGTATTTACCTCCTGGCACATGATAATGTGATACCAGAATTCTGGCTTTCAGCATGCTGGAATTCTCATGAGCAAGTTGTCTGAAATAGGATTCCACATCATAAACATGTCTTTTCACTTCCTTAGATCCTTGCTTGACTGTTTTAGGAATGTCCTGGAGTCCAGTTAATTCTCATTCTAGATAAAGCAAGTGTGAAGGAAGCAGGTCCCATGGGATATATGGTTCTCCCTCCCTATACCACCAGCACTTGGTGGTCTCTCTGAATACCCCTCAGTAACAGGATGTTGGGAAAACACTGTGAGCCAAAAGCCCTAAGCAGAGTGAAAGACCCTCTGAAACAGCAAGGAAGGGAAACTGCTAGGTCCTTTGCTGATTCCTGCTGCTCTCTATGGTTGAATCACTAATAAAGGAGGCCCCCAAATGGGGCTGGCTTCAGAAAGCTGGCTTAGAAGCAAAGTCATAAGAGAAAACTTTCTCAGAAAAGGGTTCCATGGTCAACTAAGTTTGGGAATACTCTAGCCCCTCTTAGACATGTGTCCCACATGAATCTGGTCCTCAGCTGGCCTTGATCAGGTGATCAAGAGCTCATATGCCTGAATGTGCCCTCAGGGGAAAACAGGCCACCAAATCCTTCTGACATAACAGCTGCAGATTTTTGCTTTTGTTTTTCTAATTTCAGATTACTTTTAAAGAAGTTTATAAAGTGAAGTAACATAAAACATCCAAATTACTAAGTTTTAGTCTTTAAATTCCCCCAAAAGATTGAAACAAATGAAACATGTTTTCATAATGGGAAAAAAAAAAAAAAAGTTACCAAAGAGTCCTCTGTCTCAGTTCAGAGCCACACATGAATCAGCTTTAACAGGAGGAGGAAAAAAGAACCTTGTCCAACTGCCCAAACCTATACCTCAGACTCTTTCTCCTTGGCCTTTGGTAGCATGCAGTAGTCATGCACATTTTCTCTACTCTGTGTAGAGAATCTCGGCACCTGACCCTGTCTGGTGGCAGCGGCTTGAAAACTGAAAGAGAGAGCTTGTTTACTCTTGCTTCTGACCCTTCCAGAGCACTGGAGTGGCACTACGGCATCATGGTTAAGAGTAGGGGCTTAGCTTCTGGGTACTAGTTTCATCTCTGCCACTCATTAGCATGTGCAGAGTCTTTTCTGAGCCTCAGTACTTTCATCTTTAAAATGGATATAATAATTCCATTTTATGAGGATCCAATGAAAGTATCTTCTGGTAAACAGATACTTTTTAGTATATCATTTAAATTCCTTTGCTGGTGATTTTACTATATTTTACATTTTCTTAGTGTTTATTTCAGGGATTCCAATATACATTTTAATTCAGCACAATCTATTTCAGATTAATACTAAGTTAATTCTGATATAGAAACTTTCCTTCAATATATCTCCATTTCCTCCCTGCTTTTCTATGCTATTATCATACATATTAAATCCCTATGTCATAAAGTAGTTAATAGTTTATAATTGTTATTTTATACAATCATATGTCTTTAAAATCAGTTAAGAGAAGAGAAAAATATATTCATAGTCTTTCATATTTACCAATGTTTATATCTTTTCCACTGTTCTGTGGGGTTTGTTTGTTTTTTTTTAATGTGGATTTGAGTTAACCATATGTTGTCATTTTCTTCCAGCCTGGAGGACTCCCTTTGATACTTCCTGTAAGAAGGGTTTGCTAGCAATGAATTCTCTGTCTTTGTTTCTGTAAATATGTCTTTATTTCACTTTCATCTTGAAACCTAGTTTTGCTGGTTATAGATTCTTGACTGACAATTGTTTTTATTTTTCACTCAGGATTCTGAATATGTCATACCACTGCCTGTTGGTGAGTAGTCAGCTGTTCATCATGTATGTGATGAGTCATTTTTCTCTTGTTCCTTTTAAGATTTTCTCTTTGTCTTTCAACAGTTTGACTATAATGTTTCTAGGTGTGAATCTCTTTTTATCCTACTTGGAGTTTGTTGAGATTCTTGGATGTGTAGATTAATGTCTTTCATCAAATGTGGGAAGTTGTCAGCCATTATTTCTTCAAAAATTTTCTCTGCTCCTTTCACTCCTCTCCCTCTATGTGTGTTAAGTATGCCTGATGGCATTCCATAGGTCTCTAAAACCATTCATTTTTTATCATTCTTTTTTCTTTCTGTTCCATAGACTGGAAAATCTTAATTGACCTATCTTCAAGTTCATTGGTTCTTTCCTCTGCCATCTCAAATCTGATATTGAACCTCTACAGAGAAATGTTCATTTCAGTTGTGGCACTTTTCACCTCCAGAATTTCCATTTAGTTCTTATTTTATTATTTCTATATTTATATTGTAATTCTCTAATTGACGAGTCATTATCATCCTACATCCCTTTAATACTTTAAACATGATCTTCTTTAATTCTTTGAATATATTTATAGTAGCTTCTTCAAAATCTTTGTCTGCTAATCCAACATGTAGAACCCTCAGAGACAGTTTGTATTTCCTACCTCTTTCCTGAATATGGATCACACTCTTCTGTTTCTTTCCACCTCTTATAAATTTTTGTTCAGAACTGGAAATTTAGTTAACATATTGTAGTGACTCTGTATTCTGATTCCCCACTTCCCATTCCTGGGGGTTGTTGTTGCTATTTGTTTAGTAATATGTGTGAACTAGCTATATGAATTCTGTCTCCCTTGTGGTGCACAGCTGATGTCTCTGCTCATTTTTAAAATTTTGGTTTTTATTTTTAAGCCTGGCCTCCTTTCCCTGTTTAGCCTAGCTTACTGGTCTGCCAATGACTGGTCAGAAGGTATGCTCAAACACCTTGAGCCAGTAAGACTTCCACACTCTTTGTTGATGAAGCAAAGTTCAGGCTATTTATGCCCTCTTATATTAGTCAGCCAAAGGGTGCTAATGCAAAGTACCAGAAATCTGCTGGCTTTTATAAAGGGTATTTATTTGAGGTAGAATCTTATAGTTACCAGGCCATAAAGTGTTAAGTTACTTCCCTCACCAAAGTCTGTTGCTACGTGTTGGAGCAAGATGGCTGCCAACATTCTGCAAGGGTTCAGCCTTCCTCTTCCTCTTAAAGCTCTGTGGTCCCAGCTTCCTCCAATATCAGCTGTAGGCTAGGATAAGTCTCGTCTCTCTCCCAGGGCTCGTTCCTCTCTGGGCCCAGCTGCTCTGTTCTCTCCACAAGGTCAAACTCTCTCTTCCTGGGGCCTCTGCCATGTCTATGGAGCCATCTCTATTCCTCCGTGTTCTTCTCCTGTGTGTTTACTTCACAGGCTCCAGCATCCAAAACTCCAACTAACTCCTCTGCTGTGTCGTTTTCTCTGTGAGTCCCCACCCACCAAGGGGGCAGAGACTCAATATCCTACTGACGTGGCCCAATCAAAGCCTTAGTCATAATTTAATCAAGTAAAAGTGAAACCTCTGAATCCAATACAATCTAATATGCCCAGAGGAACAGACCATTTTACAAACATAATCCAGTATCTATTTTTGGAATTCATAAACAATATCAAACTGCTACACCTCACATGTTTCCTGTGTGTGGGTGCATGTACCTGTGCCCAACCAGGGATGTGTGAGTATCCATTCTCATCTATCCTGAGTATGCATGCAACCTTGCACACATGCACAGCCTTCCAGTTCATCAGAGAACTCTGTGGGAGCTTATCAAAGCCCACAAAGGCCATCTCGTTCCTCAGTTATCCCTGTTAAATTTCTGGTTAGCCTGCCAATTTGTTACTTGCCCCAGCTAGGATCACAACTTCACACTAACTATGACATTATCCTTCTCCATTCCTTTGCCACCAAGATCACTACCATTTCTGATCATTTCCAGGGGTGTGGGCTTTTTCTGCTCTCGGATTCAAGTCAAGTCAGCCCCCTTCTACAGTGAAGCTGCTAATGTCACTAGAACTTCATCACTATTGGAGCAGGGGCTGGGGGAACAAGAGCAGCTCCAGGGGGAAAAATGACACAAATTTGGACTGTTCTTACTCAAAGTTCAGTAATTTTTCTTGAATAAACTCTTCTTAATCTTCAATATACCTTTGGTTGATTTTTAGGGTCCTGAAATCATTCTTATTGACAATTTTTTCAGTTTTATCATTGCTTTTGGGGAGAAGAGGATTTATTTTCTGTTCCAGAAGCCCTGAACCTACACTAGCATTTTAAGATAGTTAATTCCAAGATTACTACTGCATAGGGCCTTTGCTGTGACCCGGCTGTCTACTGCAGCCTTTTACGTTACTGGCCTTCAATGAGCCATGTCTCCCAGAAATAATGCTTTTATGTAGTTCCCTCCCTTTCAGTCTGGGTTAGGCTGGTGACTTGCTTTAATCAAAAGCATCATTACAAGTGTCACTGTGCCAGTCGCAGGTCTAGACATTTAGAATATCTAGCAGCTTCCGCTTTTGTGCCCTTGGGAGCCCTATACTGCCATGTAATAAATTCACTTACCCTACTGGAGAGCCCATATGAAGAGAACACATAGCAGGTGAGAGTCCCTAAGACTGGGTGGAACTGAGGAAGGTAGCCAGCAGTGAGAAAGAAGGTCCAGAAATTTGGCCCTCATAAAGCCATTCCAGCCAGTCCCAGCCATCGAGCCATCCTAAGCTTAGGCACTAGACATGTGAGTGAGGAAGCCATCCTGGAAATTCTAGCTCCAGCAAACATCACATGGAGCAGAGGTAAGCCATCCCTATAGTTTCCTACCAAATTCCTGTGTCCTACACAGATTCATGAGAAATAATAAAAATGATTGCCATTTTAAGCTACTAAGTTTAGGGGTAGTTTGTTACACAGCAAAAGATAAGCAAAATACCCAGGTAACTTAACCACATCAGGTCCCCCTGTTTCTAGTTTCAGCGTCCCCTTCCCCCCACACCACAACTGTCACGTTTCAAGGGCCTCCTGGTCTGAACTCACTGATCCTTACCCAAGTTGTCTCGTATTCTGAACACATGTCACCTGAAATGCAGACAATGTTTATTTTGCACAATGCTCTGCAGAGAATCCAGCAGAAATAAGCACTTAATGAAAGGCTTTGTGTTGACATTCATGGTTAATATGATCATGAGTCACCCCAAATATCACAGCTCAGGAAACTAACTGCCTTTTCACTGAGTCATGCTGGTGGAATCAAGGCAACACGTGCATCTACATGCCCCTCTAATGCCAAAAGCACTCACTGAGAAAACCCACTGGTGCTAGAACTCTATCTTCATTCCTGGGCTTTCTCAATTCCAAAGCAGTCTGAGCCACGTGCATAGTGTGTGCTCCAAAGCCAAGAGATCATGATTCAGACCCCCTACTTACATGGAAAGAGCTCAGTGTCAACTGAAGGAAGAGTCGTATAAGTTTTGGAAATCCTTGAACTTGTTCATCAGTGATGAAGAGGAAAAGGATCTCATGAACACCCAATAAAGAAATGAGGACCAGAGTTGATTTCGCCAATCTGTGAAGGACAACCAAACAACTAATATGAGGACCACACACCAATGAGAAACATTTCCTGCCCCGCTGTGCATGCCTTTACTGTAGCTCTTATTATACTGGTACACGGCTGATTTTCCAATTTGTCTCCTTGACTACAAATTTAATGACTAAGGGCCAGTATGGCCTTTCACTGTTACATCCCTACACCTATTTTGTAGATGCTTAAGGAACACTAATTGAATGGATGGATATTTCCCCCATCTCTATTGTGATATACCCATAAACCATAATGTTTCGCCTTATGGGTAGATTTCCATGTAAGTGGCTGCCCCTCTGGAACACTCCATCCCTAAGAGAGTTGCCAAGGTTCCTGTTTTCTGATCAGCAGGTGCCTCTATCTCTTTCCCTGTTCAGGGCTTTCAATGACAGTGCTTTATTGAGCCTGAGAAGGGAAAGAAAAGGACTTGTTCAGGATCACCCAGTCATGAAGTGGCAAATCCCAGCCTGGAAACAAGGCTTCTGACTTCACGCTTGGGCATGCAGGGCTTCCTCGTCAACTCCCACACTGCCCCTCAACCCTGGTGACAGCAAGGGATACAGGCAATGAAATTCAGATCCTCATAAAAAGTGCTGGGTGGAGCTTCCCTGTTGTATATCAAGACCAGCATTGCTTTGTACCACCCATGTGGCTAAAGTGCACAGCTGGGGCCCAAACACTCCATACCAGTGGTTCCCAAATGCGGCTCTTAGAATTCCTTACAGACCTTTTTAAAACTCTAGCTATCTAGAATTCCGAGTACCAGTGTCCCCTCCTTGAATCAAAATCTCTGGAGGTTGGGTCTTGGGAATATGATTTTTTGAGGGGCTTCCCATGGGGGTCTGGTAAACATCCAAGGTTAAGAACTTTACTATCAAGCTGCTTCTTGACTTAAAACTACACTGGCAAAGGTGACTAATAATCTAATACAAACAAAACCACTGTCTTATACACATTGGATAAAAGGAGCTTAATTGTAATGACACTTTAGCTCAGTCATGTCTCTTAATAGGCTAGACTAGATTTATCCCCAAACCTGTCAGAGGAGTGGTAGATACGAATCGTTGGTTAATTTCTTCTGGAAGCTTTCATTCTATCCAAGAGAAAGAGCTTTCTATGAATCCTGTGTCTGCAGGAGTCATTCCAATGCAATGTTATCAAAGAAGCAAAACAAAACAAAAGAAACCTCACCTTTTTGTGCCCTAAAAGGATCGAAAGCCAACACCCTGCAGGAGGTAGCCCACCCTGGCATGTGGGCTGGGTATAGCAGAGCCTTGACCGCCCTCAGCAGGGGCTAAGGAGTGGGGAAACAAACTGTAGAGCCAGGTTATGTGATTCTCCTGAACTGAGCTGCAGGTCTACTCTCACCCTGTCTCCAACCCACGTAAAGCCACTTAGCTAAAGAGCATGAAGATGCTCCCAAAGGAACATATTTCAAGGGTCTTTTATTTCCACGAGTATTTTTCAAGCTCTTTGGTTCAGAGGTTGCAAAGGGGCAACCATGGATTGTAGCTGACCTGCAGATTGTCTTTATGCCATACAATGATTTTGGGTTTTGGAGCCATTTTACATAATTAGGAGGTTTCAATTTAAAATGTCCAGATTTCTAGCTTCTTTGAAAACTGAGATCTGGCAACATGGCCCCAAATTTCTGCTTGGCGACCCTGGGCGATAGCTGGGTGGTGGCTGACCCTTTAGAGGGAGTGTGTGATCTTCAGCCCCCTCACTGCCTGCACTACCTACTTGTGTGTCTTGCTTGGCCCTTGCAAGTGTTCGAATTGTGACCCTTGCTCTGGCTTCTTTGGGTTTACTGATAAAGATTGACATATGTACATGCTTACCACCACCTTGTTCTTGGGGCCATGTTATAGCATTAACTTTTTTTTTAATTTAAACTTTTTATTTTGGAATAATTTTAGATGTACAGGAAAGCAGCAAAGATAGTTGGGGTACTTTGAAGCTATATGAACCCCAGGAACACCTATTCTTGAATGCAACCCATTCCTGTGGGTGTGAACCCATTGTAGGTAGGACCTTTTGATGAGGGTACTTCAGTTAAAGTGTGACCCTCCTCAACAGGATGGGTCTTAATCATATTACTCGAGTCCTTTATAAGCAGAATGAAATTTAACAGAAAGAGAGAGCACCACAGGAAGAAGCTAAAACAGAACCCGGAGGAGAAGGTAGAGACCGGGAGATGCCACAATGTGCCTTGTCATGTGACAGAGGAACCAAGAGTCACTGGCAGCCAGCTCAAGAACGCCACAGTCTTTGGGGAGAAAGCATCACCTTGATGATGCCTTGATTTGGACATTTTCCCAGCCTCAAAACCGTAAGTGAATAAATTCCCATCGTTTAACTAGATGCATTTCATGGTATTTGCTTAAGCAGCCTAGGAAACTAAAACAATAGCCTGGATTGTTCCCACATGCCCATCACTCAGCTTCTCCTAATATTAGCATCTACATTACTGTGGTCCATTGGTCAGAACTGAGAAACCAATATGGATGCAAGACTAATAACTTAAACTCCAGCCTTTATTCAGATTTCACCAGTTTTTCCAACATCCTTCTTAATGTTGCAGGATCCAATTCAGGAACCCACATTGCATTTATAGGGGATGACTTTTAATGAGTCACCATCTTTTTTACAAAGTTTGGGGCAATTTTAGTAACAACCACCCCTCCAGATGGACATAAGAAGGGATCCCCAAATCTTCACCTTCTTCCAAGCTTCTACCTTAGACAAAGTACTATTTGTGTCCCTGTTCAGATTAAAGTCCACAAACAATGAAAGCACTCTATTCTTATGGACTTTGTTTATGGCTATTTTTCATGTATAATCATTTGTTTATTTAAATAGTTTTGTTTATTGCAATCATTTAACGTTTCAACAAATATTTATCAAGATCTGCTCTGGGCACATAAGCAACTGCAATGTGAAGAAGAGTTGTACTCAAAGGCAGCAGAGAACAAAGACAGCCCCTTGGGGCCTGGGTTCAATTCCCAGTGTCACCAATTACTAGCAGTGTGACTTTAGGCAAATTATTTAATTTCTCTGTTAGTTTCCTCATCTGCAAATGATGATTGTGCTAATAATAGCACCTAACTGACAGTGTCATTATAAGGATTAATAAATAACACGTGGAAACACCACCGAGCATCAATAGTACCTGATACATGTTAAGTGATCAATAAACCTTAGCTATGACTATTAAAGAAGTAGCCCCTGCCCTCAATTGCTAACAGTCTCAATGACTTTGATCAATTTTACCATAATTTGTGATATTGTTAGTCTTTGGTTGTCCACTGGAGGCTCACTCAATATTTTCAAAAGAGCGCAACTTTTGGAGAGGACCGTGGATTTAGTATGTGAAGAAATAATTCTCCTTTACAACAGAATGGCTCAAATTCATTATGCATCTGCCCTGCCCTTCATATGAAAAGTTAAGACCATCTATCCAAGGGAAGAGCTCAGCTTCCATGCTGGGAACCACACAGAGCAGAGAACTGGCTGAGCTAAGGGATCTGCCCTCCTCTGACCATGTTCCAAGGCCATTACTTACGCTGTTTACAGCCCTGAAGTTCCTCCTTCACACTTGGCTCGGCTCTCCCTCTCCAGGCCAGACAAATGGGGCCGTTTACAATTTCCTTTGATTGACTGGTGGAAGCCCTAGGAATACAGAAAGTTCTCTGGCTCCCAGCAACTTGCCTCTTTGGCAGGACCTAAATGTGTTTAATTTAAACTTTCCTAAAATATACTTCTGGTGGGGGGGCAGATTTCAAGAGCTACACTCTGAAAGTTCTCAAAATCTGGGAGAGTTGGAGGCAGGGCTGCTCCTACCAGATTTTGGACAAAATGTCCTAGGCTCCATCACCCCTCATCCTTACCCCATCAGAGGGCTTTAAAGGGAAACAAACATGGAGAGCAAGGTGGAAGAGGAAAGACCTTCCAACGTGGAAGAGGGCAGGGTGAGCTGGGGGTGACAGTAAGCAGACCTCCCAAAACTTGGAAATGAGGGAATTAGCACTGCCTTCTGAGGGCAAAATGGGCAAATGTACTCATAGATGCTATAGGTTGCAGCAGCCAAAGGAGTAAAAAGAAGTGGCCTGGGTGTCTCCTGGGAGATATCCTAGACTTTTTGGTAACTGTTATGGATTGAGTCATGTCCCCCACAAAGACATGTTCAAGTCCTAAACCCCCAGTCCTGTGGGTGTGACCTTCAAAGGTGTTATTAAGGAGAAGCCAAGCTGAATCAGGGAGGACTTTAATCCAGTATGACTGGAGTCTTTATAGGTAGAGGAAATTTGGAGGTAGTCGGCTGTAAGAGACAGAGGGAGACAGGTAGCCGTGTGACAGAGGCAGAGTTCGAGTTATAGATGGCTGTCCAGCCACCACAAGAACGCTACAGACTTCAGAGAAAGACTTCAAAACCGATACTCTGATTTTGGATGTCTATCATACAAAACTGTGAGACAAGAAATTCCTGTTGTTTAAGCCAACTAGTCTGTGGTACTTTGTTATAGCAGCTCTGGCAAACTAAGACAAGCAATCAATAAACAAAGCTAATCAACTGAGTTGACAGAGAAAGAAGAGTAAGGAGACAGAAAGAAGATGGCCAACCAAAATGGTGGGAAAAGGCACAAAGAAGCAGGAAGTTCTAAGTACTTATCCTACTCTACTTTACTGTCACCAGGTAGTGTCACCATAGAGCAGGGGTGATTCGCTAGGCCACCTTCAGAAATCCTTCAATGTCAACTACTCTGCTTTGAAGACATGTTCACCAAGCAACATTCTAGTGATTGCTTTGGATTTCTAGGTCTTCTGGTGTCAAGACCATGAAACATTACAAGAAAGGAATTCCTTCCCCCTGCCCCAAGACATTAAAAAGGAATAACTGTACAGTGTGGCTTAGATATATTAGTCTCTTATGAGTTCAATTAGTATCAGTCAGCCCTCCAAAGTCTCAGCCACTTGGGAATACTGACAGGTCTGCAGTACAGACTCCAGGGAGTGGACATCACCAGGTATGCACACATCCAGGCCTTGAATGAGTGGGAGAGTTGGAGGAAAGGAAAGGAGTTTCTTGACAGATCATACAAGTCAGGCAAAATTACTCTTTCTCTAAAGCAGCCTCTCTGAATCATTGCTCAGTCATGAGCGGGGGAGTCTCCCCAGTATCTTGATTTACCCTCTACTATATCAGCAGCTCCCAAGTGGGCATGGTCACTCTAGGGCTATGCAGGCAATCCATTTGGTATTTGAAGAAAGTATAATAATAGAAATTCTATGTATATTAATTTTTATCTATCCTTTACCTTTCTATTTTCAGTGTACCCTATATTAGAAAATTCTACATGTTATTCTATTAGACCACGGGTTCCAGTGGTCCTCCACTCTGGCTATGTAGCAGAATCTCCTGGGGAGCTTTGTAAGAAGTATACATGGTGAGTTCTCTCCCACATTTACTGAGTCAGAATACCCAGTGGTGGGCTCAAGAGTTTGTTTTCAGCCAGCTGATGGGTGATGCTTAGGAGCAGCCAAGATGGAAAGCTATTGTAGGGGGTACTGGGGGTCTGGACCATGGAGAAGTCCCCATTGGTAGATGGTGGGCTTTGGGGACTGATGGAAAATGATCCCTTTGGATTCATATCCTCCCCGTCTCTGTCTCCTGGGAGTTCTGGCCTCTGTCTGTTTCTGGGGCATCCTGGTTTTCCCTGGGCCTGGTTGGAGTGAGGACTGCCCTCCCTGAATGGATGTGAGCAGGGAAGACTTGAGCACTGTGCTCTTGCCGTGGACCTCCAACCTCAGAGAGTAGTGAGAGAGGCTGAGATTGGGCCTGAGCCTTAGGAAAGGGGCCAAAGAGGCTGCTCAGCCACTTGGAGACTCGACTGGAGGCGCCAAGAGAGACAGTGAGACTCCATGTGGTCCCATCCGGGCCAGCTCCCCAGGGCTAGGGGGTTTGTGCAAAATGTTTGGGCCGAAGTCCCAACTAGCAAATACAGTATACATTTGCCCAGTTCTAAACTGTATGTGTTTACCCTTCTGGACCTCCTGGATGGAGGGTTTTAGGAAGGCAAGAGTTGGGGTCTGGATCCTGGGCAAGTACCACTCATCGAATCTGATTAGATGAGGATGCTACTGTCTATGACCTTCTTTTAGCTTCATAACAAGCAGGAGATGGGCTGGTATGACACTACCACTGACACATCAGAAAGTGGACCCAGGGAAGCCAAGCAACTTGTCTAAGGTCAGTGGTCAACTCTGGGGTCATGTCCAGCCCCAGCCCTCCTGACTCTCACCCCACACTGACGCCCCAAACCTTAGTGAATTAGAATGCTGGCTCCTTGTGAACAGGATCTGCACGGTGTCTTTGTGTTCCAAGCATAGTACCAGGTTCATTGTAGGCATGAAATGCTTGCCACATAAATGGGATAAACCACCTTCCCAGCACCTGAATCTGGACCAATTCTGACCTTCAAAAGAGAAACAGCTAAATTCATCCTCATGTGCACAGTCCTCTTTGGGGCTGCTACCTGGACTAAAATGCCTACATTTGAGCTACTTCTGTGGGTTAAACCACTCTCTCCCTGAGTCCTGCTGAAATTCACCCATGACATAGAAGGTAAGGAATGACTGGGAGAGGAGAGAACCCTTTCTCTGACATTCATTCATTCATTCATTCATTCATTCATTTTTACAACAATGAAGAGCTCAAAAAAATACCTTAATCTGACTATGAACTGAGACTACAGAAGAAGATATGGACAAAGCAGAAGATGGATGCAGAAAGGCAAATGTTAAAGAATGAATTGTGTCCCCCCAAAAAGATATGTTCAAGTCCTAAACCCAGGTCAGTGAATGTGACCCTATTTGGAAATAGGAACTTTGAGGATCATATTAGTCAAGATGAGGCCAAATTGGATTAGGGCGATCAGTATCCTCATAAGACGAGGAAATGTAGGCACAGACAGAGATGACAGCCATGTGATAGAGGCAGAGATTGAGTTAGAGCATGAGCCAAGGACACCATGGATTGACGGCAAGCCACTGCCAAGACACTAGAGACTTCAGAGGAAGCATGGCCCTGCCAACACCTTGATTTTGGGCTTTGACCTCCAGAACTATGAGATAATACTTTCTGTTGTACTAAGCCACCCAGTTTGTGGTGCTTTGTTATGGTGGCCCTCACAAACTAAGACAGCAAGTCACATAGAAAGAGTGACTGTAGGAAGAATGTATTTCCTTGGACTTCAAATGTTTGTGGTCTTATTTCTTAAGACCCAAATACTCTTTGCTGAGTTATGAATGCATCTTTTAAGGCGTTGCCTTAAATCCTTCCCCAAGGAAGATAACCTTCAAACCTCCCTTCATATGACTCTTCCCTTCCCCATAAATCATCCATCCTTAGAGGCATTTTAAGTTTTCTGCTGGAGGAATGTGTGTTTCCTTGACTACTTACCACTCACTTCCTTTTCATGGGGCCAGAAATCCTCCAGGATCCTGGGATACCTTTCTCAGAGGGGCTCCTCCTGATACCCTCGCCTTAGGTCATACACATCCTAATACCACCTTGTTCCCTCCTTCCTGGGACATTAGATGAAACAGCCAGAAGGGGTCAAAATAACCTGTGACTGCTGGGGACTGACCTTAGGCCACTCACCTGTATTTATAATCTCTGAAGCACATTTGATGGGCTTTGAGCTTAGAAATGAGAAGCTTGAGGATTTTCAGGAAGATGAAGAAATTGACCTTGAAGATAAAAGCAGATGTGAGTAAGTGAGTGATGGGCTCCTGGCCATAGTTCCCTGTGCACATGAACCAGGGGCAGTTTGGCAGTCAGCTGGTCAGGTAGTAAGTGCTTACAATAATTCACACAGTCTCAAGAGCCATCTGAATTGAAAACCTGTAAGGGACCTTAAAAGTCTTTTACTGGGGAGCGGATGTAACTCAGTGAATGAGTGCCTGCTTCCCATGTACAATCCGGCACCTCCTAAAAACGAAGTCATTTAGTTTGTTCTTCCTCAGGGAAGCCCACCACTAGAGCCATCAGGGAAAGACAGCTGGACATTTACATTATTACTATTGCCTAACATTTATTTACTACCTACCATGCCAGGCACTGGGTTAAGGATTTTCCAAACATTATTTTATTTAATCCTCACAACAACCCTCTAAGGTAGCCACAACTATTTTTATCACCATAATATAACAAGATAGACAGAGGTGCAGAGGTCCCAAGGTTATACAGCTAGCAAGTGACTGAGTCAGTATTTAAATCCAGATTTATCTGATTTACAATTTTCCCTTCTCTTAAACAGAAGACCACACTGCCTTTCTTCTAGAAACATTCCCAGCCCTATTGGTTTCTAACCTGAGGTCCAGTTCCTGTCATGTAATTCATTGAAAAACACATGATCTCCACTACCTACACTCTTTTCCACAACTGCCATGGGCTGGGCAAATCCAGTCCTTATCAGCCTTGGTAAAAGTTTCAAAATATGCCCAAAATTCTTTTACATTCTCCCTTCAAAAGGAAGAGCTTAATTTCCCTTCCCTTGAATGTAAGCTCCATTTAGTGACTTGTAGCTGTTGAAAAGAATGGGGTGGAAGTGATGTTATATGACTTCTGAGGCTAGGTCCCCCAAAAGGATGGCTTCCACCTGGCATTCTCTCTGTGTGTGTCTCTGGGGAAAGCCATCCACCATGTTAAAAGGACACTCAAGCAGCCTGTGAAGAGGCTCTCATGGGCCATCCTGCCAACAACCAGCACCAAACTGCCAGTCATGTGTGTGAGCCACCTTGGAAGCTGATCCTCCAGCTCTGGTTGACCCTTCAGGTGGCTGGCGACCTGGCCCACATCTTGACTGCAACTTCACGAGAGATCACGAGCCAGAAAACTGCCCAGTTAAGCCATTCCCAACACCTTACCCCCAGAAACTATGTGAGATAATATATATCTATTGTTGGTTTAAGTCATACATTTTGGGATAACTAATTCAGAAAACTGTGGAAGGCCAAAGTATGCATGTTTTACTCATTCATCCAACAATCACTGAGCATCAACTACATGCCAGGCTGTGCTAAGCCCCAGGTGCTAAGAGGCTAGACTTGCCCTTAATGATCTCACAGCCTACTAGGGCATCTGCTAAGTAACACAGAGTGATGTGACAGAGGAGTGTCCAGGGGACCATCGCAACCCACTGGAGGGACCAACCCCAGAGATGTTGACCAGTGAAGGCTTCCTAGAGGGCTTGACTTCTGAACGGA
This sequence comes from Tolypeutes matacus, assembly GCA_026826555.1. Taxonomy (NCBI): domain Eukaryota; kingdom Metazoa; phylum Chordata; class Mammalia; order Cingulata; family Chlamyphoridae; genus Tolypeutes; species Tolypeutes matacus. The sequence goes on along the minus strand of JAKSZT010054052.1, from coordinate 6,727,964 downwards.
GACTCGATGTACAAGAGTTCAGTTTAAGAAGAAGAGGGAGAACATGCCAGGCAAGGAGGCAGCCAAAGGTGAAATTCTGAACACATGGAAGAGCAAACAGTAGCGTGTGGGTAGGGCTTGGAGAATGAAACTATGGCTTGTGGGAAGTGAGACTGGAGAGGGAGATAGGTTCCGTCACACTGGGGAGTTTGGGTTTTCTTCTGAAACCATGGAGAGAGCCAGTGATAGATTTTAAGCAGGCAAGTGACCCGATCAGATATGCATTTCAGAAGGATCATTTTTTAGGGCAAGACTAGAGGAGGGGAGACCAGTTGGGAGGCAGTTTCAGTGTCCCTGGTGGAGGCGAGCTAAAGCAGCAGAGCCGGTACTTCCGTGATGGAGAAGGAGCTGATGGATTTAAAATGAGAAGGAGTCTGAGTCAAATGACCTTTATTACTGATTGACTATGAGGTCAAAGGTGACTTCAAAGTTTTGTTATAGACCCCAAATGTGCGGTGATGCCTTTTATAAAGAGAAGGACACATAGAGGAGGAAGGGGTTGAGGAACCCAATTTTGGACCCAAGAGATGTCCCCAGGCAGTTAGATAGTTATGCCTGGACATCAGCAGAGAGATCCCACCAAAGCATGAAGTGATTAGAGTAGACGAGATGGTCCAGTGAGACAGTGCAGATGGAGAGAAAAAGAGGGGGAAGAGAAACACCTTGTAATGAAGGCAAAGGGGGAGGAAGAGGAGACAGTGAAGGAAATTGAGAAAGAGCAGCTAGGACAATTGAAGTGAACTATAAGAGAAAGGCAAAAGTATCCTGGAAGCTCACGAAAGGGAGAGTTTCAAGAAGGTCTAAATACTACACAGATTTTAAGCAGAATAAGACTGCATTTAATGATGAGGAGCACACTCAGAAACGCTTCAGTGGACAGGTGGGAGCACAGTCAGATCACAACGCTTTGTTCTGTGAATGAAATTTGAAGAGGGAGAGACAGAAAGTGTAGAGAATGTTTAAGAGGCTTGCCGAGTGATAGAACAGTGTTTGACAAGGGATGCATGATGGAGGTAGCATCTCCTTTTATTTGTAGGGCTGGAGGGAAGCTTTTAGTTGCGGTTGTTTTCACAATGGAAAGATTTCAGAATACCCCTGTGCAAGCAATAACAGATATTACAAAGGAAAAACACGCAGGTTGCAACATAGAATATGTAAATGCCTATAGGTCAAAAAGTGCCTACAGAATAGATATTTGTGGAAAAAAATATCTTTATCATATAAAAATGCATACAAATTGATAATTAAAACAATAAGGCTCTAAAACAGGAGCTGGCCAAGCCTTTTCTATAGAACCAGGCAGTAAATATTTTAGTCTTTGTAGGTCGTAAACAGTCTCTGTCCACCTATTCTGTTCTATTTTATTTCTTTACAACTCTTTAAAAATGAAAAAATGAAAAAAAAAAAAAAAACATTTAAAAACAGGTCATGGGCCAGATTTGGTTCACAGGCTGTAGTTTGTTGATCTTTGCTCTTAAAGGTAAATGAACAAATGGCAAGGACTTTTTTTTTTTTAAAGCAACTACAACTAGTATGCGAGGAAAAATATTCAAATTAACTTGCCACCCCAAGAGGATGCAAATTTAAATCACAGGATGATACTGTTTTCCACTGAATAAATTAGTGTCTTTTTTTTTTAATTCTGGAAAGTATGAAATGGACATTGTCATACTCTGCTAGAGGAACTATTGATTGGCATATTTATGTGATATTTATGTACATGATATAATAGTATCACATGTCTTAAAAAATGTTCATACCCATTGACAAAGCATTTTTATTTTAGAGAAGATTTCAACAAAAAAAATTTTTTTTAAAAGATATCTCTGTGCAATGGTGAGAGACACAAGAGAGGGGGTGACAGTTAATAAAGTCTACAGACATTGAGCTAATAGGGCTGATGTTCATTCTAGAAATAATATCCTTTAACTACATATCGAAACACAAGCTGTAGAATCCAACATGTACCTGTTAAGTCTTGCTTTACTGGCCTCTGGAGAATCAATGTAAAAGATGCCAAGGGGTATATTTTCAGATAGAGGCTATTTATCCAGTCCACAAGCCAACAGAAATGATGGAGGGTCTCAGCCAAAGGATATTTAGTAACAGAACATTTTAAATACAAACTAAATGTAACCAAGCAATTTATCCCTTCTAATGGAATATCTGGTTTTCATCATCAAGAGAAAACGTGTCCTTCCTTGGCCTAGCTATTTGTTGGACACAGGCATTTTTTAACAAAATAAGCTTAGCAGGGGAAAGGCACATATTTCAGCAAATGAATTTCAATCAGGACTGTCTCCTAGGAAGTGAAAGCTTGCTATGAGGAGCATGTTGATTCACTGTTCTTTGTGTCTTCCAGAGACCAGGCAAGAGAAAATGGGCACACACCAATTGACCATAAGGAGGAAGCACTCCCTCACCTCCATGGAATGAAGCACCATGGAACCTCTGCCATTTAGGTTTCCATGAAGAAGAGTCAGAGATCACATTGGGATGGTGCTGTTCTTCACTTGTACAAGCAGAAAGGAGGCTGAATGCACAAGTTTTTCAAGAACCCAGCCAGCTCTTGGATTCTGTGACCAGATGTGGGGCACTTAGGATCCCCAACACAGCAGGCTCCCTTTCTAGGTCCTAGACAAAAATATATTCTCAGATGGAACGTTCTTAGTGATACTTCTTTGGCATCCCAGCTTCTGTGTACAGACCTGGGTCCACAGCAGCTCACTAGCTTGGTGGCAGCTCAGAGGTAGGCGTCATATACCCCCAAACTCTTCCACCTGCCCTCTCAAGTCCCTCCTTCTCCAGCTTGGACCAAATGTCTACCACTGGAGCTACTCCTTTGGGTTAAAATACTCTCTCCCTGAGAGCCTTGCTGAAATGCACATGTTACATAGAAGGTAAGGAAGGGCTGGGAGAAAGTAGATGGAGTCCTTTTTCTATCACTCCTTCATTCATTCATTCATTCATTCATTCATTCATTCATTCATTTCCAAAACAATGAAGAACCCAGTAAATACTAATATCTGACTTAATTTCACCATGGAAAGCAAAAGATGGGACACTGCAAAGGTAAATTTTGATGGGGTGGGAAAAGTCCAGAGTAGGGGAAATTCCTACTATAACTGTTTAGAGGAGAGGAGTATGAAAGTAAGGGGATGTCTTGGGAAATCCAGAACAACAGAAAGCCCTTGGGTTCCTGGTGGGACAGAATATCCAATGAGGGACAAACCAGTGAAGACCAATCTCACCAATTTCCTCACTTTGCCAAGTTCTGAGGCTCTCAGAGAAGATTCAACAAAAATGAATGAAGGTATTTGACTTTATGACTTCACATTAACAGATCGTTCAATCAATTCAATGGCTCAAAAGAGCCAATCAACTGGACATCTTAGCAAATTGTTCAATTTGGTCAATCTGGTAACTCCAGGGATCAAGACATGAATAGAAAAACCATGCACAATGTAATCATTTTGTAAGGCTGTTGTTGGAAGGTTGGGCTAGTTGAAGCTTTACTGATTTCTACTGGAGGCAGAGGCAAATAGGATGTAAGAAAATCCAGTGTTCTAATATAATTCAGCTATAAATGTATAAATTAATTTAAGTAGTGAAGTCTTGTATCCTGAAGGAGATGGATATTCCCCCAATTTTCTGTGTCTGGTGAAAGACCCAAAGAGCATCTGCTTCTTTGGGATGTAACATTATGGCCATTTCAGAAAGATAGGGAATTTTGTACTAACAGAGGAACAGATTATAGCTAGGTCTGGAAATTGAGCATGATGTACATTCACACCAACCCAGATGCATCCTACCATTGGGGGATGATGGCAGAGCCCTGGCTATGATGACTGAGGATGATCAGGGACCCTGGGTCTGGGATGAGAGACTCTACTTGGTCCCACTGTTCTGTTCACCATGTTGGCTATTCCCCAGAAGTCTCTGCTCAGTCACCCAGAAAATAGGATCCAGGCTCAAATTTGGCCAAGATGAGGGAAGATTGTGCCTTGAAATGCCAAATGCTACCAGCTCAATCTTGATTATGAGGTCACATTTTGGTACTTCTGTTTAACTAGAAAATATGTAGGGCCAAGGAATTCTGTTTTAGGATTGGGGTCATGTCCGCTCAGATTGGTGGAAAACTGTAAGATGTGGTCGTCTGACCAAACAAGGTGGCACATATTGGCCCAGTCATGATCTGATGGGTCTCAGAATGATAACTATTGGATTTTTTAATTCTTTGAGGGCAGGAACTATGGGGACATTCATCACTGTGAGCCCCAAATAACTAGCACCAGGCTAAACACAGAGAAGTTTCTCCATAAATGTTAGAAAAAAGGGCATGAGGGGAGTAGGTATAGCTCAGTGGTTAAATGGCTCCTTCCCAGTGTGAGGTCCTAAGTTCAATCCCTGGTACCTCTTTAAAAAAAAAAAATAGAGAGATTATTATGTCCAATAGTTAGAGCTGTAATATGAAAATTAGAATTACTAAGAAGCACACTGTACCACAATAAGAATAAATCCAAATAGACCTACGCTAAGACACATATTATTCAGAATGTCAAATGTAAAAGATAAAGAGAAAATGCTCAGAGCAGCAAGAGAGAAGCAAACGATCACGTACAAAGGACGTCCAGTAAGACTTTGTGCAGATTTCTCTTCAGAAACCATGGAGGCGAGAAGACAGTGGTATGATACAATTAGCAATAAATATATCTTTAAAAAAAAAAGGTCATCATTTGAAAAAAAAAAAAAAAAATCTAACCTGGCCTTGCACTCTTTTAAAATTTGTAATTTCTTTCCATATATTTTTCTATTTATTTTACAATTTTACAATAAAGGACTTCTTAATAACTTTTTTAAAAAGTGCACAAGAGAGAATTAATGCAATTCCAAATCTAGGTGGCAGGAGGTTCTGATTCAATCAGTTTGGGGTGGTGTCCAGGTTGGGCATGTTTTTTTTTTTTTTTAACTTCCCCAGGATTTTCTAATGTGCATCCACTGTCTAGTTATAGTTTCTCGGTCTCAGCACTTCTGACATTTGGGACTGGATAATACTCTGTTGTAGGGGGCTTTTCTTTACATTGTGGCATGATTAATGTCACCTCTGGGCTCTACAATCTAGATGCCTGTAGTATCCCCCCTTGATGTGATAACAAAAAATGCCTCCAGACAGTACCAAATATCATGTCCCAAGGGGACAAAAGTACCCCCAGTTGAGAAATACTGGTCTATTCCAACTCTGGTTTTATAGATGAGGAAATGGAAGCCCAGAGAACTCAACTAAATAACTTGACTAAATTAGCACATACCGCAAGTTAGCCATGGAGCCCGGGCTCCTGACTCCCAAGCCGGCTCCTTCCATTAACTCTACAGCCTTTCTTTTCCCTCTCATGTTTGATAGGACACACACATTCCACTCTCTGAGAAGCCCTGAAACCAGTATGTTAACATCATAGACTCCAAGAGCTAGGCAGCCTGGGAAGGCATCAGGTTCAGCTCCCTAATCTTCAGGACATATTCTCTCCTTGGAAATTGATAGAGGTGGAGAATCAAAAACTTTCTCTGAGGTCTGTTTCAATGCTTTATCTGTTCAAGGTCAAATGTTCTTCCTTGTCACCAAGGGGGAATATTTCCCATTTCTATTTAAGTCCATTTCCTCTTGTCCAAGCTCCTGGAGATGCAGGTAAATTTTAGCAATTCCCTCTCTAGGACCTTCATGATAAAATTGTCCTTCTGCAGGCATGCCTATTGACATTCCTTAACTTGGGGAATAGAGAGATTAATAAAGGGCTCAGTTCCGAAGGAGGAGACCCAGACCAGTAGATGGGCATTCCAGCATCCCAGGCACAGGAATGGTGTGGACAAAGGCATGGGAGGTGAGAAACACCAGGATGGATTTGGGGAACTGTAAGTATCTCCATGTGACTAGAACATGGGGTGCCTCTGGTCAGATGGGTAGGCAAGGGGATGGCAATGCTTACTGCACTGAGGAGTTTGGAATCAAGCCTGAGGGCAAGAGTGAGCTCTTAGAGTTATAAGCAGAAGAGAGATATAACATTTCCTTTAGGAAAAGTCACTCTGGCTGCAATACAGAGGATGGATTGGCAAAGGCAAGAATGAAGGAAGGAAAACCAAATAAGAGGCACAAGGAATCCCTAGGGGTGAAGAAGAGCTGTGACCACAAGATTAAGGGGACAGCTTAGAGAGCTCTTTAGAGATAGATTCGACAAGATTTGTTGTAGAGTGGATGTGTGAGGAGGAAGAGGGCAAAGTTAGGAGGACACCCAGGTCTCTGGCTGGAGTGAGGGGTAGATGGTTGTGGTATCATTCATTTGGTGGGGAGAGCAAGAGAAGGAGGGGGCTTGGATGGGAAGACAAGGAGTCTACTTCAGATGTCTATGGTCCTTTCTGTGGAGCTGTCTACAACTAGAGTTGTCAAAGCAATAGCATATAAAGAACATCTTATCCAAAGGAAGAAGATAAAGCATATTCTCTTGTCCTGGTAGGAGAGAGTGCCATTTGAGGAGCTAGGAAGCATCACAACTTGGTGATCCAGGAGGAACTACCCTGTGGTCAGTCACTGAAGGCCAAAGCAGCAAGGTCCAGAGCAGTGGACCTTCCTCCTGTATACCAGCTGGCTGTCCATTAGAATCACTTGAGAGCTTTTGAAACTATCATTGCCTGGGTTCCACCCCCAGAATTTCTGATGCAATTGATCTGGGGTATGAGCCAGGCATCAGTATATTTCTAAAGTTCACCAGATGTTTCTACCACACAGCCAGTTTTGAGAACCACTGATGTGGACAAAGTGCTTCATGAACTACAATGTGCATCCAAAGCCTGGGATCCTGTTACAGTGCAGATTCTGAATCTGTAGGTCTAGGGTGGGACCTGAGAATCTAAATTTATAACAAGCCCTCGGGTGAAACCCATGCTGCTGGCCCAAGGACCACTCCTTAGTAGCAAGGGTGTAGAAAAATGCTCTTCAACCCTGACTGCACATCAGAATCCCCAGACTACACCCCCGATTGAACACAAATCACCAGGGATGGGACCCAGGCAAAAGGCATTTTTAAAGATTCTCAGTTGACTCCATGAACAACTAAAGTCTGAGAACCACTGTAATCCTTAAGAGGATGTCACCTCTTAAGGATTACAAGGTGAATACCAGAACTCTAATCCTCAAGAGAGGCTGCTGCCTCCACCGTTTCATTCTGTATGGCCAGCGTGAAAGTTCCGGAACCCAGGAGGGCCCATGTATTCCCTTGGGTAACAAGTGTTCACTAAATCAGTTATCGAGGACTTGCCATATATTTGAGCTAGGTGCCAGGATGCATAGAACACGGGGCTCCAAGTGCTGGGAAACAGGTTTTAAACAGATACTGGCAATGACACATCACTTGGGGCTGTAGGTGAATCTGTACAGGATCGAGGAAGGACACAAAGGAGGGGTGAGGGTTTCTACTTCGTGGAGGCTGGAGGAGGGAATTTAGGTAAAGGGACACAGGAGTTGATGCTTGACCCAAGTCTTGAAAGATTAGTATTGGGTCATCAGGTGGATTAGATGGTGGATGGGGGCAGCTTAAACCCAAGGAAAATCTGAATCAAGATACTAATGCAACAAAGAGCCTGTAGCAGCCAGTACCCCAGGCATGCAGGCTGGAGGCAATAAATCTTTTCTGAGCAGCAGTGGGTGGTGAGTGTGAGCTGCCACCCAGTCAGACCCTTTGGGCTGAGTTCCAGCTCCCCACCCTACCCCCACAACTTCAGGCAAGTCAAGTCTCATTTTCTCAGTGTCCTCACCCATAAAATAAATATAATAGCAGCTGCTTCCTGGGTTTGTTGGGAAGATGAATGAATTAATACACACAAAGCACTCAGGAAGGCGCCGGTATACAGGAGGCACTCAATCCATGATACTCAGCAGGCTGGGAGGCGGGTGCTGGAAGTAATAGCCGCAGTGTGGCTGGGGACGGTAGAGGACATGTGAAGTGAGAGCCGGGGGAGTTGAGGCAGGGCTTTGTGGTGTGTGCAGTGAGACTTCAGGATGAGGTTCTGTCCAGGGGTTGCAGGGGCATAAGTGAGCCACCACACTGGCTAGACCTCGTGCAGGACGGAGGTCACCAAGGGACTCTCTCCACTCTCTTTGTTTTCCTGCCATGTCTATGAATATTTCCCCCTCCAGGTCACATGTAGATCTCAGCAGACAGTTGCCTCCTATCCCTGACAAAGATTGGCATTCTATACAAACTAGCTTTTTTCTTTCACGAAGCCACAAATCCCAGGTTATTTACATAAAATCATAGAAATGGAAAGCCTGGCAATCCCTTGGGGAAGAGGGTGGGTGGAGGCCCAGCACAGTGCTCAGTATCTGGTGGGACCCGGAGGTGATGATGATGGCAGAGGAATTCCTGCCTCCCTTAACACAATTTGCTAACCCCTTCAAGTGTGTATCCCCTGTCCCTTCCCCGAGCTTCCCTGACAGATTTCGTTCTCACACAGCGGTAGGTTGAATTATGTACCCCAAGACACTGCACACTCTAAATCTTAATCCATGTTCTTGTGGGTATGAACTCATATGCAAATAAGACCTTTTGAAGATGTTATTTTAAGTTAAGATGCAGCCCAACTGAATCAGGGTGGGCCTTAATTCAGAATTCTGGACATGGTGGATCGAATTGTGTATCCCAGTGTAGACATGTTCTTGGCATTCCGGTGGGAGTGGAGATAAGATCCCTTCAAGATGTTACTTCAGTTAAGGTAGGGCCCAAATGAATCAGGTTGGGCTTTAATCTGGATTACTAGAGTCTTTTATAAGCAGAATGAAATTCACACATGGGGAAAATCACAAGAAGGAGCTGGAACTCAGAGGAGAAAGACTCTGCCATGTGCATTGCCATGTGACATAAAAGCCAAGGACCCAAGGATCACTGGCAGCCAATCCCAGAACGCCACAGCCTTTGAGGAGAAAGCACTGCCCTACTGACCCCTCGATTTTGGAATGCTCCTAGCCTCAAAACCATGAGCCAAAAAATTCTCGTTGTTTAAGTGAATCCATTGTACAGTACTTGTTTTAGCAGCCAGGAAATTAAAAGACTGAAGTCCTTTACAAGCAGAAGAAATTGTGACATACAGAAAAGCCACAGAGAGGAGCCAGAAGCTGAAACTCAGCAGAAAGCAGAAGAGGAGACACAAAAAGAGAGATATTGCTACATGACAGGAGGAGATGCAAGCCAGGAAACCCCAAGGACTGTGGCTAGCCAGCACCAAAACGCTACAGACTCTGGAAGAAAGCATGCCCATCAAGACCTTGATGCTGGACTTCTAGCCTTCAAAACTATGAGACAATAAATGCCTGTTGTTTAAGCAAACCCACTGTGTGGTATTTGTCATAGCAGCTCTGGCAAACTAAGATGCACACTATCATTTAAGGGGGCTTTATGACTCTGGATCAGGCAGTCCCTCCCCATCCCAAAATATTCTGTGCCACAACAAATAAAGACCCTTTCCTCCTCAAGATCACAGAGTAGCATCTATCTACTAAGCCTAACCCTCATCACAGCTTTGGGTTAATACTGTTTATCTGTTTTCCTCCTCTAAAAGAGGTCTCCTTTAATTTCTTCCTCCCTCCTGCTGATGGTGTTGAGAAACAAATCTATACCCCAGCTACTATGCCTAGGTTCCTCCATCACAGAGACCACCTGTATTCCCAGGCCTTGTAGACATCACAGTGGCTCAATATAGGATCACAGAGCTGAACTAATGATAGATTTCTTTAAACAGTTTGAACAACCAGAGAGAAGGAGGTTAACAGTGTGACTCTGAATTTAGTTCCTGAAATAGAACAAGGAGAAGATCTGTTCACAGATCAGCTTCTGTTTCTCAAGGGATCTGGCCCAGGCTCATTCTGAGCCAGGGAATTTAGGAGTGCCATGCCTCACATCTGCTGAATTGAGAGAGGAAAGAGGGAGGGTGGGACGGTCCTTACTGTTACACAAAGCAGCATGGGTCCTCGGATGATCCACCAGATTTCCTTATTCTTATTGATTGCCCAGCACCTAAGAGGGACAAGCAGGCAGAAGACGACAACTTAAAGACAAGACAAGGTTGAACGTCAAAGTCTTATGCCCTCTGGAAAAAGGATGCCCATACTCAAGTCTTACTTTCCACCAATCATTCACCCGAGAGTTGGGAGAGTGGGAAGAGAATAAAATCACTTCCTATTATTACTAGTAGTATTGCCTTTTCTAATCATTAAATTGCTCTTTGATGTTTATAGCCTGAGGTGTATCCTTCCACGTTTTTCTCCACATTTATATAAACATATAAATACAATGCTTGCATTTACTACATAAGTTTTGGGGGGTTTTGGGTGGGGATTATTTGGAGGAAAAGAATGGGATCACACAATATACATTATTTGGCAAAAGGCTTAACAACATGCTGTTGAGATTTAACCCCTATAAGTCAAAAGATATAGAACTTAAAAAAAAAAAATAACTTCATAATATTCCACAATATAGGTATATCATAATTTGTTTGGTGATTCCCATATTGATGAACACTCAGAGTTGTATTTCTTATTTTGGTTTTGCTCCCCCACTCCACCCCCACCCTACAGTTAATGATGCTGCAAGAACCATTCCAGTACTTATATCCTTATATACCCAAGGCTGCTGCTAACCTATATAGTGCCTTGAGCTAATCTGCATTGTATAACTAAATGAATAAACCAATTACTGTTAGTAGACTTTTGATTATTTTGTCTACATTCCTAAAGTTTGTATATAGCCATAATAGGAAGGGTAGATATTCTCTTTGGGAAGATGGTGCATTTCCTTATACTTGAGCATATCTGGGAATCGCTGGCTCATGGAAGTATAAAACTAGGTGAATTACCTACCCTGTGTTCTCCAGCCATGCACGGGCGACACACCAGGGTACAACAAACAACACAGGGTAACCTGGAGAGAAAACACAAGGAAATGTAGTTAGAAGCTCCTTGACCAAACCTGCCAGCCTCTTACCCCAGCCCATTAAAATTTACAAAAACCCAAGCACCTAGAATTGTGGACTGTGAGAGCTGGAGAGTCCTAGGGCTTCACAGAGCTTGTGCATTATTTTAATGTCAGAGAAACCAGGACCCAGAGAGAAGAAGGGACTTGCCACATGTCACAGAGCATCTCAGAGGTATATCCGAGGATATTTACAGGAGTTTCTGTAGCAACCGCCTGGGTTATTTCCTCTGACTCCTACAGATTCAAATTCTCCAAAGGTTTATGGAGAAAGAGGTTCCAGACTTGGATACTCTTGGTTATTTTTTATTTTTTTTTAAAAAGCTCATCTTGAAGACTTAATTGGGGACAGAGTGGGAGGAAAAAGCATCTGATTCTGCCAAAAATCTTCTCAATTCTTGACCATGTGCATTGGGTATACAGTATGTGCATGCATGCACGTACACATCTCTTTGGAGCCTCTTGTCATTGAGGAATTATCTGTCCCAGTTGGGTCTCTGACTCAATCAATGGCTCCCTTGGGCTCCCACGTTCCAATGGGCCCCCAGGGGAGGAGGCTGGAGGTTCAGGTCACTCACCCCAACCCACTAGCATGTATGTTGGCCACAGTCGCCTTTCAGAAAGCATGGAGGGCCCCAGTAGAGAGTGGAGGTAAAGGCCTTCAACCAGCAGCCACGAGTAATTGGCACCCACGAAGTAGTGCAGGAGAACCTGGGCCGAGCGGCAGGACATGGACACCTGCAGGAGAGCAGCTAAGGGTGAGTCCAGGATTTCCAAGCTTCTGGCTCCTAAGTGGGTGGAAAAGGGTCTCTCCAGGCAAAGCCCCACCTTCTTTATCCCCCCCTTTCCTGGACCCTTGTTGGCTATCTTGGGGAGATTAAACAAAAGTGGAGAGAATTCCTCACTAGCAACTGCTCTAAAGGAAATATTGAAGGGGATGTTCTCTGACCTGAGTGTAATTAAGTTAGATAGAAACCAAGAACTAAAAGATAACTTAAAAACTCCCTATGATTGGAAATTAGGAAATAAACTTCTAAATAGCCCATGTATCAAAGAAGAAGTTATAATGGAACTTAGAAATTATTGTTGAAGCAAATATAATAAAAATATTAAATGTCAAAACTTATGCAGCTAATGCCACAACCAGAGGGTAACTTTTGGCCTTAAATGTATCTATTAGAAAAGAATAGGGCTGAAAATCAATTATCTTAAGGATTCCATGTCAAAGAAAGTTTTTAAAAAGACAGCAAATTACTTTGCATTGTAAGAGAATCTTGCATACAATGCTGACATGTATTAACATCCAGAATAAAGCATCTGTGTACAAGCTAAAAAAAAAGACAGCAAATTAAATCCAAAGAAAGTAGGTGGAAGGGATTAGTAAAGATAAAAGCAGAATATAATTAGAAAACATTCAATAAAGGGGATCAACAATGCCCAAAGTTTGTCCTTGCAAAGTCCAATAAAATTGAGAAACCTCCAGCAAGGATGAACAAAGGGGAAAAAAGAAAACAAAGATACAAATAATCAATATCAGTAATGACCAAAGAAGTACCACTATGGATCCAACAGACCTTAAAAAGATAACAAGAGAATATCAAGAACAATATTATGCCAGTAAATTTGAAAAATTAGATGAAATAGATAAAGTCATAGAAAAATACAAATTATTATAGCTGACACAAGAAAAAATTATAAGATTCATAATTCATCCACAATTCAAAGCCTTCCAATAAAGAACACTCTGGGCCCAAATGACTTCCCTGGTGTAATCTGACAAACATATAAGGAAGAATTAACACCAATATTAAATAAATTCTTCCACAGACTAGAAAAAGAGGGAATGGTTTTCAATTTGTTTTCTCAAGTTAGCATAAACATGATACCCAAACCTGAAAAAGGCATTTCAAGAAAAGAAAATTACAGGCCAATTTCTCTTGTGAATATAGATAAGAAATTGCTAAACAAAAGATATATTAGTAAACTGAATGCAGTAATAGAGAAGAAATAATAATATATCTTAACAGATTTATTCTAGGAATGCAAGGTTAGTTTACTATTTGACAGTCTATACCACTTTAACAGAATAAAGAAAAAACCATCTCAGTAGGTTCAGATTTCAGTGGGAAAAAAGGGTTATTGCTTTAAAAAAAAAAAGTAATAATAAAATGCATTTATCTGGTCTAACCCTTTCATTTACAGACATAGAGCAGCTGCAATGAACTCTTCCACAGATTTCCTTTACGTGACACGCCCCCCATTTTTAGTTTTGTTTTTCACGTGGTAACGTATATAACACAAAATTTCCCATTTTAACCATTCTTCATTTGGTGTACACTGTACACTGAACTTGTATACTGAGTATCCAATATTACATTTACAATGTTGGGTTACCATCATCACCATCCATTACCTAGACTTTTTCATGACTCCAAACAGAAACTCTGAACCTATAAACAATAACTCCCCATTCTCCCTCTCCCCAGACCCTGGTTAAGCTTCTAACCAACTCTCTGTCTCCATAAATTGTTGCTTTTTCAAGTCCCATGCTGCCCCTGTAACTAGAAATAGATGTAAACTTCATCTCCTGCTTCCAGTTGCCAGCCCCACCCACCTGCCCTCTGATGCCCAGTACTGAGCTGTTAGGTGGGAGGGCCCGTGGTGAGGAGGGGGCTACCTCTGACAGGTAGGACATCCACCCCTTCTCGTTGTTGGGCCTCTTGGAGTAAGAGTTGTAGATGATGATGTCCTTCACCAGCACAGCCATGGCTCTCATGATGAAAGAAGCAAACACATTCATGTGGATATAGTTGCGTGTACAGTGGAGTTTCCTGTGCAGGGAGAAAACCAAGCATCGTCCCTCAGGAAAGAATGACTCGGACCAGCCGGCCTGTGCCTGATGTGCCTCAGACCTTCAGAGTTTGGGCTCCAGATCCGGACTTACAGACTATGTGATCGCTTACTTCTCTGTGCCTTGTTTTCCTCATCTGTAAAATGGGATTACGGCAGCTAACTCCTGTAGAACACACTCCACCTGCCATTTACTCATGGATGTCTTTATGCCTACTTCGCAAGTAGGTACTATTATCATCCTAATTTCACAAATGGGCAGGTGGGGACAGAAGGGTTAAGTCACCTGTCCAACTCCTACAGCGACTCAGTGACAGAGCTGAGATTCAGACCCAGAAACTCTGAGGCCAAAGTATATCTCTAGGAGGCTCTACTGCCTCTGAGAGCAAGAGAGCGCACTCACATCTGAGGCTACAGGTGAATTAAATCAGTTAAAGTGCTCAGGGAGTACTTGGCACATCCTAACTGCCCAGTATTTATCAGCTCTCATTACTGCTCCCTCCTCCTGCAGGTTCCTTATCCTATTGGCTGATGTGAAACGGTACGTCCTTCGTCTCTAGCTGAAAGGACTCTTTCTCGCCACAAAAGCTCTCCTTATGCCTCTAAGCAGTACATATCCAGTCCTGCCTTGTTTAGGTTTAACTTTTTTTTTAATTTACAAAGAGGACTTGAGGCAGCTCCTTGTGTTTTATGATTTTTGAATGCTTCTCCTAACCACACTGGGGCTATTCAAGGGTAGAGACCAGGCTTCCCGCTTCCCAGCACCTGAGACAAAACAGACACTTGGTCATCTCAGGCTGAGCTGAAGTTACTTTCTGTAGTGCCAGGCAGTTATTTTCTCCTGGCTTGGGTCTGGGACTTTGGGAAGGTGAGTGAAAGTGTTATGGACAGCTGATGGGGACATCAGCCAAAGAATTCCTCTCAAAATGGGGTAGATGATCAAGACACTGCTCCAGGAGCCAGAGAACACCTTGAGGGTTCAGACAAGGCCAGGCCAGCAGGCAGGGGCCAGTCTGGAACTGGTGTCTGGGTGACCAGCACCCTCATCCCAGCCTCCTGCATCTGTGCTCAATACCCTCTCCACCACACGATGCCGACTTACATTACTGAAAGGGCCAAAACCAAGAGACAGCCTTAGGAGGCTCCTCAGTGGATCCATAGTTATCTCATTTGGGTGATTTCTAAAAACATGATTTAGCAAAATGCACTGAGGCTTTGGATTTGGAAAGACGGTACAATGGAGTAAAACATCCCGCCTGTGGACTACCAGGTTGTAACCTGAATCCATCACTTACCAGCTGTGTGATCTGGGGCAAGGTACTTCCTCTCTCCGTATTTCAGTTAGCTGCCAATAAAATGGGGGTAATGACAATGCTCACCTCCTAGGATCATTCCGAGAGGCAAATGACTTCATGTACAAAGAGGGCTTAGAGCACTGCCTGGCACGGAGTAAGCACTCAGATAACTGATAGCTAATTGGAGCCAGAGAGACCTGGATTAAAATCCCAGTTCTGCCACTCACTCATCTTAGGGGAAGTTGCTTAATCTCTTCTGTAAAAGTAATACCTCTCCTAGAATTACAGTGAGAATGGGTGTGATTAGGGATTTACACCAAGGCAGGTCACCCAGCAGTCTATCTAGCCCAAAAGAGTTCCAGACCTAAGTCCCATCTGCACTGCCAGCTGCCTCTGTGACTGGGGTGACTCCATGTCTCTTGCTGAACCTTCCATGCCCTTTTATCGCCCCTTCATCTGGACTCCAGACTCTCTCAGATCCATTCTGGCTCTGATGAGCCAGGACATCATCCAGACCAAACTCCCACTGCTTTCCAAGGGTGGCCAGTGAACAAATGATGTGGTTCATGCCTAAACATGTGTTGGCAGAAGTTCCACTCACCGAAGAAACAGGAGGAGGGCGATAGCCAGAGAGAGGGAGACCAGGGAGAGGGAGTATCCCACGGTGTATATCAGCTTCAAAGTCGACAGCCAGGCATTCTGTTTCATCTGAACACAGAGGAAGAGCAGACTGTGACCCCCCAGTCCTATGCCCAGGACCACCAGGGTCTAGGCATGGACCAAGCCATACCCTGGTCCCTCAATGTGTTTTGAACCCTTTCCTTGCTGATCCCTGTGGAGACCCAAGGAGGGCAGCCTAGACTGTGCGCTGGTATAGCTCAGTGGTCAGGGAGCCTCGGTGAGTGACGAGCCCACGGTGGGTCCCACTCCCCTACCCCCAGTTGAGTGCACAGTCCAGCACTGGTGAACCAAAGAGTCATAATATCATACAGGAATTGTGCCCAGGAAAAGGGGGTACCTTGGGAATGAAGACAGGGTCTTTGCTCCTGGGAGTGCTGTCCCTGGAATCTAGGGGTCCTCCTTTCTAGAGGATGGGACCAGATTTGTCTTTGAAAGTCTCCTTCCTAAAAATAACTTTTCATAGATGACCTCTTGGAAGGAGACCCAATGGAACATACTGGGGCATTTTCTGAATCCCAGGATAACCTGCCTGTGAAGAGAGGTCGACTGGAAATTCTGGGTTGTGATGTGTGGTTTTCCAACGGAGTCCGACACTTCCATTCAACCCATGTGCATCTCACGGCCAAGATTGTTTCTAAATGGCTTTTGTTCAAGAATCCACAGTAAATTCTTATCACCTGCTAAATTATGCTCCAACTACTTTTCCCAGCTTTATTGGTTATGTACAATAAGCTACACATATTTCAAGTTTAAATGTAATGAGTTTTGACACGAATATTCCTGTGATATCACCACCACAATTAAGATAAGGAGCATTTCTATCACCTCCCAAAAGTTTTCTCATGACCCTTTGTAATACATACCTTTACTCTCCCTGTGCCCAGACAACCACTGGACTGTTTTCTGACATTGTAGATTAGTTTGCATTTTCTAAAATTTTATATAAATGGAACCTTCTAACATGTGCTCTTTTTTGTCTGACTTAGAATAATTGAGAATCATCTATGCTATAGCGTATATTAATAGTTCATTCTTTTTTATTGTTGAGTAGTAGCCCACTGTATGGATACATCAATTTATTTATCCATTCACCTGTTGATGGGCATTTGGGTTGTTTCCAATCTATCATTGTAAGACAAGCACAAACCTCATCTCTTACAAGAAGTTCTTCATGAATACCTCTTTGTTTTCCGTCATTTCTGAACCCCCAAAGCACTTGTAGTTTGTTTTACAAATTGGGGCATCCATCATATTATGCATTAAGGATTTGTTTGCACTGGTCTTGTCTTTCCAGCTAGACTATAAACATCTCAATAGCAGGAAAGTGTTTTGTGTTTGTATGCACAGAGTGGTCTGATTTTTTTAAATTGATGATTCACATGGCATATCATGATCTCACAGAGTCATTTTAACATCATTTATCTTTTGGAGGTATGAGACTAACATATTTAATTGTATAACCTAATTATCTGAATTCATAGCCTTAAAAACATCTGTGCATGTTTTAATGCTTTCTAGAAACAAATTAGGTGGAAATGCTTGTTTTTTGTTTGCCTGTGTCTTAGGTTGGGTTTCCACAGAAGCAGATCCTGAGACAAGGATGGGAATGCCAACAGTTTGCAGGGAAAGTGAAAAAGCCATCAGCAGAGAAGGGAGAAGTTAGATAGGGAAGATAAGGGATGCGTTATCAAATCAGTGACCACTGTGGTGGGCAGCTGGAGCTTGGCCACACTGGAGAAGCTCTGGAAGCCCCAGAGTTAACCAAGAATAAGCGAACTGGGTATTTATATACCATTCCTGCTGGTCATTGGTAGGGGGCTACTCCCAGAGACATGAATTCCCTGGCACTTCTGGCCTGTCAGCAAACAACGTGGGCTCCAGAAACCAGAGAACCGGCAGAGAAATGCATATAGTAGTGGTGAGAAGTTAGGCATTTTGTACAAAACTGGTGAGGGCAAGGGAGTGTGGGTGAGGCACCAAGAGCATCTGCTACAGTTTAACTGCACTTCTTTAGAAGAATTCCTAATACTGTCCTCGAATTCCGGTCTCTGCTAAAACTGGATACTCCCCCTAGAGGCTCAGGACCACCAAACAGTCTCCAGCTGGCTCTCAGGACCAACAGGGGACACGTACGTCACTTAGACCCTTTATGAAATGCTTCGTAACCAGTGTCTACTGTGCACCCACCAAGGAAATAGGCTCTCTGATACACTGCTGAAGGGAAGGTATTAGGATGTTGGGTCCCCCACAAAAGACAAGTTTAAATCCTAAGCCCCCCATCCTGTGGGTGTGAACCCATTTACAAATTGGACCTTTGGAGATGATATTATTAGTTAAGGTGTGGACCTCTTTTGTGAATAGGATATTTGACGATCCTATTTAGATGAAGCCAGATTGAACCAGGGTGAGCCTCAACCCATATTAGTGGAGTCTTATAAGCAAAGGAAATTCAGACACAGAGTGTTAGCAGAAGCCAGAAGGCAGCGGAAACCAGAGGAGCAGACACAGAGGAGAGAGCTCGGCATGGAATGAGGGTGGTCTGAGCACAAGAGACTCTGGGTGACAGCGAGTCCTGCCAATATTTTGATGTTGGACTTCTAGCCTCCAAAACCGTGAGACAATAAATTCCTGCTGTTTAAGCCCACCAGTGTGTGGTGTTTGTCATAGCAGCCCTGGCAAACTAAGACAGAGTGCGACACGTTATAACCTTTTTGGAGGGAAATGTGGAAATAGCTAACAAAATTACATATGCATCCGCCTTGAACCTTGCAGTCCCATTCTAGGAATCTTCCAAAACACAAACCTCCACAAATATGATTCAGCATACCCACACACGGTTATTCACTGCGGCATTATTAGTAATAACAAAATATTGGAAATATCCCAAATGGCCATAGGAGAGTGACTGAAACTGTTATTTACACACACATAAGGTAAAGTATTTTACATCTGTAAAAACAAATGAAGAATACCTCTATGGACCAATAGGGAGTGATTTCTAGGATACATTGTCAAGTGAAAAAGGCAAGATGCACAAGAGGGTATATGGTAACTACATGTTATGTTAGAAAAATGGGGAAATAATATATTTAAATATTTGATTAGTTTTACAAAAAAAAAAAAAAAGAGGATGAATCTTATAATTGAACAAGAAGTGGAAAAAGAATGAAAAAAGAAAGAGAGAGAAAGGATGAGCCTGAAACTAATAAAAAATGGTTATCTAAAGGGGATTGGTAGGAATAGGGCGGAGGAGACAGGAATTTCTCTGAGTATACCTTTTATATAATTTTACCTTTCAAACACTGCCAATATTTTAAGTATTAAAAAATAAAGTTAAAGAGAAAATGGTGAAAAATGCAAATCCTAAAAGTTAACACTCACAGAAACAAATGAACCAAACTGTATTTCAAATTGATTAACATAACTATATAGAGAAGATCATTTTGGAAAAAAAAAACGGAATAATTTTACATTATTAGTAGGATATATGCTAAGGACAAAAAGAACTGCAAAGAAATTTCAAACTTTACCAAGTAGGATATATGGTTAGTGGTAATTTTAGTACTGTAATTTTAAAACTATTTGACATGTATTGTAGGCAAAGGTAAATAAGTAAATATGTAAATGATATTTAGGAAGCAAGATTTTCACTGGAAGAGAAAAGAGATATAAATACAAAGCAACAGAAGGGAAGCAAAAATCCTAGAATGGTAACTTTGAATCAGAATTACCAATATAAAGGCTTCATTTAAAAAAAAACATTTTTAAAGACGGTTTATGGAAAGATGCTATTGGTACTAGCACCTCATAGCAATGAGCACACCTAGTAATTAGATTTTGGTTTCTAATTGTGGTTATATAAAATAATGTTCTCCATCTTAGGAGACAGTTGATGAATATATAGGTGTGAAATCCCATGATGCCTGCAATTTATTTTCAAATATTTCAGAAAGAGAGACAGAGAGAAAACAAAGGTGGTAAAATGTTAAATTTTGAGTCTAGATAAAGGGTATATGGGTGTCTATTTTATTACTCTTTGAACTTTTCCATAGGTTTGAAAATTTCAAAATAAAATGTTGGAAAAAATTATATATACCAATTGATATATATTATAAATGATATTTAAAATTAAAACATCACTAAAATTATAGATATTAAACATATATATAGTATTTATCAATTGTTATACATGTCATTTAAATTGTGAATTTAAGAATAGAAAGCACTTTAAGAGTAAAGAAAACAGCTTGCAGGCAAGATAATTTATTTCTATACCACTAAACACAGTCACATACCAAGAAACCTAAACATATTTGCTAATGCTTATTTTGCACATGCACACACACACAATCTCAAAAAGTGCCATTTGGCAGCAAAAGGATCCCCAAAGTGTTGTTAGTTGGAAGAACATAACATATTTTGTTTACCAGACTCTGAAGGGCAAAGATTTACTAACACTAGACTTTTTTGGGCAAAATTTCAACTCTCTACTAGAAACACAGGTAAACATGGCCAGAATTTTTTTGTGTTTGTTTTTTAAGTATTTGAATTCTTGGAAATATGGCCATTTGCAGGGGACGGGGGGACAGGGGGAAGGACAATGATGTCCTTGTCCTCACTTTTCTAAAGAGAGAAATCTTTAACTTCCTGTCTTAGAAAGCACAGTTTTCTAATCTTGGTGCACTTCTCCAGCTGCTGAATGGGTGCTGGGACTGCCACAGGCCTCAACCCAGAGGAAGCAAACACGGGCTTGTAAATTCCTAGTCAACACCTCGGTTTTCAACCTTGGCCCTTGGCTATGTGTTAGGATTGCCTGGGGTACTCTGGAACTGTACCGATTCCTAGTCCCCACTACAGACCAGCTGAAGGATAATTTGTGAAACCATTCATTTAATGTTTATTAAGTGCCCCACTGTATGTAAAGGCGATTGTACATCCCAGGGCTGGACCAGGGGGAGGGGAAGGGGTTTTCAAATGTGATGATACCGTGATCACTGTCATCAAGTAGCTTACAATCCAGAAAGGAAGATAAGGAATGTGTACAATTTGCCTCATTCAAGTCATGCAATTAGAATAACTTCAATGGATGACAAATGTCAGAAAAATTCTTGAGATAGGGCAAACCCAACCCAGCCACGGATGTTATTTTGATACATTTAAGAGGTGTTATTTGTCACACAGTAAGATTGTGTAAGGTACACAGAATCCCGCCAACTCAAATCAGGGAATAAATTAAAATGAGTATCAGAAAGAATTCCCTGAGGGTGTGAAGGAGCCAATGGAAGAGTCTTTAGTATGCAACAGGGAGATATGATAGACTTCAGAGAGCCAAGGGCAGGCTACCTACTAAGCTCTGAAGGATGTGAACCACAACTAGGACCGGGCATTGCCAGCTTCCGTCAAAACAAATAATTAGGTAATGAAATATCTTTATTCATTACCTGGGAAGGATCAACCCCTTCTGAAAGGGATGGTCTTGGGGCTCAAGATGTTGGTGAGGGTGAAAAAAATCACCCCACTAGGCCCAGTGGTGTGGTCTCGCTGACTTATGAGAGCAAGCTGACAAATTTTCAGGAATGTTGAGGGCTAATTGTTATACACAAGCATTATTAAAACTTAAAGTATGTAAATTTACAATGAAATAAATGATAGTGAAAGCAAAAGTAATAAACACACACAACTCCCATCACATCCTCCTTATTTTTCTACATTGCACAATCATCCATGCTCTTAAGATTATTTGTGCCACTGTATGGTAGTGTGAAATGAGAATGATCAATGATTTTTCTAACCATCTTGATTTGCTCGAGCTTTCATTTTATCCAGGGAATTATAAAGAAGAAACAGAGGTTAACTGAAGCAGGTTGACATACCAATAATCCTTTGCGGTGCTGATAAAAAACCCCTATCCCAGCTTGGGAGGAAGAACTGTAACAAAGAGTTCAAGCTGATACCAACAAAGTCTGCTGATTTTCACCAACATCCTGCTTGCTAATTAACAAATGGGCCCTCAAGGAGACCCTGCCCAGCATCCCCTGTAGCCCCCATAGTAACCATAAATCATGTCCCCTTTATCCCTCCCCATTCCCCATACCTTCCCTTTGTTTCAAACAGGCATATAAGCTGCTCCCCCAGCTCGCTCCTTTCAGCAGAAACCTCTTTTGATGCTGCTTCTGCATTAATACAACTTTAGCTCAATAAACTTGCTCTGCACCCTCCTTTTTAAGTCTGTTTATTTTATTTTCAGCACAACAGTAGATATACTATCCATTGGTATGCTACTACCCAGCTTCCCCGAACTCTGTTATCAGTGATGTCGCATGGGTAGCTTGAAATCGGCTTCGGTGGGAGTATTTGCACCATGGAAATTGACAGATGTTACAAAATGGAGCCTTCCTTTTTGGGGAAGGGATGGGGGATGGGGAGCTGGTTGTTACCATTTACCGCATACCACCAGTATTGATAAATGGACCAAACAAATCTGGGTTCTATATGCAACCATGTCCACTGAAATGGAAACCCTACTAGCTTGGCCCAGTTTGCTCCCTTAATGAGAACACCGTTTGTTTGGGATTTTCTTTTTTTTTTTTTTTTTTGAACCTTAGCAAGATTTACTCAAACAATTTTATGGCTTCATTCCAATATGAAAAATGTCAATGAGTACCTGATTTGGGACTTTAAGTTGGAAACTTAACATAAATAGCATGGATATGTTTAAGAAAACTTAAGACTCATCATACAAAGTTGATAGTCAATGAATTAGAATTATTTAAGAATTAAGGAAGATTAGCTTGTTGTAACAGCTATTTAAGGTACTTAAAGAATCTGATATATTAAAAATATGATGCGAATATACTCGCTATCCTGATTTTGTGATAATCAGGGTAGGCTAAACATTCGCTATATTAGAAACCATGCATGTGTCCCCAGACCTAGGTTTTCTCCCTAGGCCTGGTTTTTAGAATGGTGGTAATAAACTAAGCCTGATTTATTATATGACCATCCTGTAGAGAAAGACTGTAACTTTAAGTGTCTTTGGTCAACCTTAAGAGATATAGCAGGGGGACAGATGTGGCTCGGGTAGTTGGGCGTCTGTCCCCCATATGGAGGGCCCTGGGTTCAGCCCCCGGGACCTCCCGGTAAAAATTTAAAAAAGAAAAATATAGAAGGCACATGGGCCACCAGGCCCCCTGCGCGGGTATGCCGCCAGTCCCACAAACCACGCAACAAGATGATGACGTAACAGGAGAGTGACACAAGGGAGAGCCAAGACAAGACACACTGAAAAACCAGGAACTAAGGTGACACAAGCGGTAGTACGACACCTCTCTCCCACATCAGAGGCTCCGAGGATCGAATCCCAGTGAAGACAGGAGGAGAGGATGAGAAGAGAGGGCAGGAAACAGACACAGAGAGTTATCCAGCAATGGATAAAGAAACAGCAAAAATGGGGGGGGGGGGGGTGAAAATATGCATGCAGCTTAAAATATAAAAGGACATTTAAGTAACGAGTTTGAAAGTGGCACCAAAAGTAATCAAAGCTCTCATTGAAAGTATTAATATACTGGATTTATAAATAGAATAATAAGATATATAAGCTGACCTTAATAACTTAACAGAAAACTAAGTTTTGGGATTTTGAAAGTTAAAGGAAATATTAACTTTTCAAAAAAAAAAAAAAACCCAAGTAACCAAAAACAGTCTGTTCTGTATAGAAAAGCCACCCTCAAGGACGCAAAAAAGTTCCCATTGACAAGGAGTCTGTGATCCTGGCCAGAGGCCCGGGGCTCAGTCCAAGAATGAAAAACAAGGAAATTATTTTAGGGGACCAGAAAAGACATTCTGAGCAGAAGAAATGCAATAATAGTCCCTATCACGTGCACAGCAGGTGTCAGGTCATGGATTCATGACTCAACATTCACTGCCAATTTCAGGCCTCACAAATGACCAGGCAATATTGACATCATCAACCCCACTTCGAGGATGCTTGGAGAGAGGTCATATGGCTTAAGTCACACCAATAGAATTTTTAGAGCCAAACTCTTTGCCTTCCCCTGTCCCCAGACTTTAAACTACTAAAATATCTTTAGTGTTTGATGGAAAATAGTACAATGGTTTAGGAAAGCTAAAGAAATTAAAAACCCAACTCAACTATGAAAGAAGTTAGGCACAACTTGAAGGGGTAGGGTGGTTTGCAGATTCAAGCTAGGACAAAGAATTAGCTCAGGAATTATTTAGCACCTGGGAGGGATCAAAGGGCACATTGAATTTGCTCACCAGCCCAAGCTGGAAACCTGAGATTTTGATATCCTTAATGCTTACCCTTTCCTTCACCTCCAGCACCTGGTCCTACCATTTTCCTCTCTGGTAACCTGTAAATCCTTCCACCCTCTTTTCTCTGCTCTCACCAGCATTCTCCTCTTATCTGGGCTGGGTTACTGCAATGGCTCCTACCTGGTCTCCTGTCTCCAGCCTCTGGCTCTCCATCTTGCCAGTGGTCCTTTCAAAGCCTACTCTGATAGAGTGGACTTACTGATGTTCTACTATAGATTAATTGTGATTCTAGCAATGGAAGAAATTACAACATTGATGTGGAGGCAGTGGCCACTGGAGGCTATGGGGGCAGGGGGAGGGAAAGACAGGTGTAATACGGGCAAATTTTCGGGACTTGGAAATCGTCCTGAATGACATTGCAATGACAGATATAGGCCATTTTATATCTTCCCATAACCTACAGAATTGTGTGAGAGAGAGCGTAGACTACAATGTGAACTATAATCCATGCTCAGTGGCAATGCCCTAAGATGCATTTATCAATTGCAATGAATGTACCACACTAATGAAGGATGTTGTTTATGTGGGAAAACGTGGGAGGTATGGGGAGCGGGGCATATGGGAATCCCTATATTTTTTTTACATTTATGTAATCTAAGTACCTTAAAAAAAATTTTTTTTAAATACTAAAAAAAAAAAAAAAAAAGCCTGCTCCGAATTATGTCACTGGGCTACTTGAAGGTGTAAATGGTTCAAGACAATGCCCTAACTCCTCATCTACCTGCCTTCTCCCTGAAGCTCCACCCAGCACCCTCCCTCACCTACACGGCAGCACTTGAAGTTGCCCCAGAGTCCCACGCACTCTTTGACTCCTTATAAGTGTTTATCCTTCTGCTAGGAATGTTCTTGCTCTCACGCTTCCCATGGCCATCTCCATCTCACCCTTCAGGGCTCTGCTGGGGTGCTGCTTCCTTTGAGAAGCCTTCCCTGATGCCCAGTCTGGGTCTGCGTCCCCTCTTCTATGCTCCCCGAGCATCCTCTACGTCTACTGTCATAGCAGTTACCGTGCTGTTGTTCACCTGTCCCTGTGCTCTGTGGGACACTAAGCTCCTCGAAGGAAACATCTGTGTCTTATCACTGTCTAGTCCCGGTGCTTGGTGCAAAACCTAGCACACAGTAGGTGCTCCATTAATGTTTGTGACTTTACTGAATGAAAGGAACCACGATTTGGCCCTAGATTTCTATCTGATTCCCAAACGCCTTTTTCTCTGTTTCATTCAGCCTCTTGCACTTCACATTGAGAGAAAGTGGGCAGGACTGGGGCAAATAGAAAGTCTTTAGGGAGGAGAGCAAGAGACAACAAGAAAGTGAGGATGAGCAGGCTATGGCTGGGCAGGAACTGCAAAACAGGATCCCAGAAAGAAAACGCTCAGAGAGCAATCCAAAGTGTAGATGGGTTCATTCATCCAGCCAACATTCGCCGAGCAGCTACGACATGCCAGTGAGTATGTGAGATCCAGGTGATGGAGGAGAAAGCTGTAGTTACAGCATGCATGTCAGGTTTTCTCCTAAGAATTTTATGTCCGTCAACCCTTTAAATCTTTGCAACAATCCCATGTAGCAAATATGACCCCCACTCGATGGATGAGGAAATTGAGGCACAGAGGAGTGAGGTAGCTTGTTCCAGGTCCTAGGTGAAAGGGCCTGGATAAGAAGTGGTGCTGTCTGTCCCTCCAGCCTGGGCTGGTGACCCCTGTACTACGCGGCCTCCCTCGAGGCACACAATTCCCTGTTCTCCCTGAATCTACATGCTAGTAAGAGGGACAGATGACAAGTGAGCCAACACATGAGAAGTTCAGAGGACAGCGTGTGCTTTAGAGGGACTGAATGGTGGTGCTTTAGAAAGTGACCGGGAGGCCTCTCTTGATTGGTGGCCATAGAACACCTGAGAAGGAGACATTTGAACTGTAACCTGAATGATGAGAAGGAGCCAACCATGGAAGACCTGGTGTTCCAGTCAAGGGAATAGCACGTGTGAAGGCCAGGACCAAAGCCAAAAGGCTGGCTCCCCGTGGGATTTCATTTCACCCCAGTGAAAGAAGATATTCAGTGGCTGTCACAGGGGCTGCTGCTTTGTGTGATCCTGGACCTTCTCCTGCTCCTACCAAATCTGGGGCAGACAAGCTGGAGGATGGCTCTGCAACTGGGCGGCCACTCAGCACCCTGAAGGAGTGGTTGGAATCCCGGGTGCCTTATGGCCAAGCCGAGTGGACTCACGTTTTGTTTGAAGCTGTAGTTCTCAGAGCATTCGGACACATCCTGCCAGGTTTCTGTGGAGTTCTCCTGTGTCTGCCAAGTCCCCCGAGCTAGGCAGCGTCTGTAGACCCTTTCTGAGCTCTCTGAAAGTAAACAGTTTTAGAGGAAAGGTCACAACATGCAGGCTGTTCTCGAAGCACGCTGTCAGGCCCTCACCGCAAAGCTGTGGAAAATCCCAGGGAAAAAAAGGTTTTCATTTCCCTTTTGGGGGCTCATTAGAATTCTGTTTATTTAGGGTGGAGAGAAAAACACGGAGGCCTCTAAATGTCGTTAACAAACCATGATCCGCTAATGTCCGCTGTGTTTACCCAAAGTCTCTGGAGTTAGAACAATCCCTGGTGACTCAGGGAGGTTACAACTGCTCCAGGGTGCAGTTCAGCTGGGACACGCTGACCCCAGGTCCCAACCCTTGCTCAGAGGGGCATCTCTCTCTGATGAAGAAGAAAACCCCGCTCTGCTTTGGAGCCTTGGGTCTGGCACACCCACTCTCTGAGCCTTCTGGTTTCTTCCTCTGGCAGATAATAATGGTTATTTATTATTCACCCTACTTATGTATTAGACCCTCCACAGTCATGGGGAGGATTAAATGAAAGGTGGAAGTGATGGGTAAAGCAGTCTGCCCCCGTTGACTATTCCTGTGACTCCATCACATCTACACCAGGAGTCCTGTCCCAAAAGTCCTTCCATCTGGAGGACCAAGGACTGGACTTGCAAATGGGAAATAGAAATTTGTTGGAACTTCTCAGTCCTGAACCTGCACAGAGTGGGCCAATGATCAGGATGTTGGTGAATTTCCTTGAGGAATCACCATTGTGCGCATTCACCGCCCACCAGGCAGACAGCTCTGCCAGGATGTCTCATCGATGCCTAAACACCGTGCCTCCAAACCAACTCTTCATCTTCTCCTCCAATCTGCCTCTCCCAGATTCCCCAACCACCCCCCCATTCTTCCAGTTCCCTAGGTCCCAAACCTTGGCGACATCCTTGCTTTCTCTCTGTCACTCCTCCCCCTTGTCTGGTCCATCAGCCCATCTTGTCCTCTCCACCTTCAAATATATCCAGAATCTGACCATGGCTGTTCACCTGCTACCAGCTCACAGGAACCACCATCACCTCTCACCTGGATCGCTGTAAATGCCTCCAACACTTTTGCCTCTGGCTAACCCAGCGGTCAAAATACCAGTCACATCACGTCACTCCTCAGCTCAAAATTTTCCCAGGCTCCCTGAACACAGAGTCCTTCTACGGTCTCCCACGAAGCCAAATGACAACTACCCTGCACGTGCTGACCTAACCCTCTATTGCTTCTACCCCTCTCTCACCTTGCTCCAGCTGCGCTGGCCTCTCTGCTCCCCACAGAACACACCAGATGCACTCCCCCATTCCCGACATCAGGCCTTTGCTGCCCCTTCCTTCCTCAACACTATTCCCCTCCTAGCTAAATCCTTTACCTCCTCTAAGTCTTCACCGAAATGTCATCTCATCATGGAGGTCTACCCTGACCAGCCCTTTAAAGTTACAACTCCAACACTCTCTTCTCTTTACCCCACTTTATTATATATATATACACACACACACACGCGTATACACACACACACACATCACTTTCAAACATCCTCTAGACTTGACTTATTTATGATGTTTATAGGTTTTTACCTGCCTCCCCTACTAGAATGTGAGCTCTACAAGGAGAGTTTGTTTTGGGCACTAATCCTAATCTACCCCAAGCACTTCAAACAATGTTTGGTGCCTAGTAGGTCCTCAGTAACTATTTGCTGAATGATTGACCGTCAAGAATACCAGGTCACTGCGTTCCTGCCTTCCCTTTGCACCAGCCCCTGAATCTAGGTCTGCACCAACGCCATCGCAAGCAGGACTGGGGGTGCAGCCCCTGGGCTCCCTGGGCAGAGAGGGTTGGGGGGCTTCTGCTCCTCCGTCTGTCTGTCCTTGCCCAGTGCCAGGCTCTGAGTTCTATGGCCAAAGCTAGGTAGCCCCTCTGCTCCCCTCCCCTGTGGCCTCTCTGGAGTGGAAGGGTCCACTGCCCCTCACCTCAGAGCTCCCCAAAAGGCCAACAACGGATTCCCAGTCTTTAATCCCTACTCTGCTTTAGGATAATGTGAGCTTCATTTCGTATACATGTGACTTTGTCCAGTTTTAAACCCAATAAACTCTGTAGAACTGGGGGAAAAATTAAGCCATGTCATTTAACTAATCTGTGCTCATTTATTCATCTTTCGGAACACTGGATAAACAGTTGAGTTTGTTTTTAGGATTAAATAGATAAATGTGCCTGGACAGCATTTTTTTTTTAAAGAAATGTTTCCATAAGTTGTTAAGCTGCCTTCTGTCATTTTATTTTTTGAAGTTGAAATAAAGTTTTAAAATATTTTAGAAAATAATTTGTTTAAAATCTTATGCGTATGCAATATGAATGCAAACCAGACCCATAAATAATTTTTATAAATATGCTCAGATTTTTCTCAAGAAGAAAGTCATGTCATCGAAGGACATCCAGATGAAAACGATCCTGAAAACTGTATTAAAATGTACCTTTAAATGTATCTTTTCAAGTCACCAGTCAATTCAAAATTTAAAAAAAGAATGCCAGGAGACACTATTGGAGCACCTTGCTCCCCATGCCAGCAGCGATGTTCTCTGCTGGGGATGCAAAGACGAAGGAGACACAGCTCCCAATCTAGATGCAAATTAAAGAGTGCTCTCAAGTGTTAGAAATGCAAAGACATAAGCCTGTACAAAAAAAAAAAGAGCAGGTCCACTGTACTCATGGGAAGAACCAGAGGGATTCTCTAGAGGATGAAAGGCCAAAGCTAAGAACTGAAGTTGAGTTCACAGGCAGAACAGGGAGGGCACAGGTTAGAGGCATCCAGGGGAAGCAGAGGTGTGAGGTGGTAGCTGGGGATGTGTGTGGACCTGGGCATTATTCATTTGGCTGGAATGGAGGGAAAACCATGACCAAGCTGCACGGCCAAGTCACGGGGGCTTTGCATGCCCATTTGGAGGTGTCAGTGATGGGGGCCTGACACAATCCCGTGTGCATTTCCACCCCCCACCCCCATGGCTTCCTTGTCGGTTTGTTCATTGGTTTTGCTTGTTGTTTGCACTCATCGTCTGCTCATATCTGTTTAGGAGGCACTGGGAATCAAACCGGGGACTGCCCATGTGAGAGGAGGGCACTCAACTGCTTGAGCCACATCTGTGCCCCGATTTTTGGAAGCTTTGTGGAGGATGTGTTGGAAGGAGGACCAACAAGGAGACCAATGAGGAGCAGCAATGGAGGGCGATGAGCAAGTTTGGGTGGAATCAGGTGCAATGTGAGACCATTACTGAAATGGGGAATGTAAGAGAAAGAGTTTCTTTTCCTTTCCTTCTCCATTTTCCACTCCTCTCAGTCCCTCAATTTCCACTCCATCAGATGACAAGTCACCATTCTACCACTGATATTTTTCTTTAATTTTTCTCCTTCCCTCCAATCCCTTGCCTCTGCTAAGTCCTGGTTCTCCTCATCTCTTTTTCTGGACCACTACAGCAGCTCCCAAACTCGCTTCCCTGATGCCCCTCTATTCCTCTGGTCCAACAGGCACATGCTGTCACCCAACAAATCTTATTAGGTCCTTCCCACATCTTCACACTTTCAGTGGCTCCACATCATTTTTTCTCTGTAAGGAGATGCACAGTTTCCTTTACGATCAGGCTCCAGCCTCATTTATCAGTTCTGTATTCCATCACACTTTGTTCTCACTGCTCTCTCCCTTTTCATACTGTAATGATCACTCCTCTATCTTGTCTCACAAGAAATCTTTTTCATCCCTTCGTGTTTATAGACGTTCTTCTTGAACCCTGCCCATTGTCACCACATTCTCTTTTCACTGCAGGGACCATTGGGAATCACTGTCCCACCCAGAAATGCATCTTCCTTCTAAATTCTCTCTCTCTGCACTAGAAGCCTTGAAAAACTGAAGCCAAATTTTCACCGATGTGATGATTTATTGGATTGAAATTAACTACAAAGTGTCATCATCTTACCTTCTCAGAAAACCATTCTCACTTTACTATGTCTGAAATTCTACTAATTGCTTATGTTTCCTGAGAATGATTTTACCTGGTCTTAGATTTGCTGTGGTTTTGGGGCAAAGGCAATGGTGTTCCCACCAGGACTTGCTTCTCTCCCCTTCCAGAATAAAATAGGCAAAAGGGGGTAGGGGTGCAGTGAGGGTGGGATATATCCTCCTGAGTTTCTAAAGAGTATTGGCTTCCTCTAAGCAGGATCTGGGCAAGTTAAGTGGTTAAATTCTCCATCCAAGTCCCATGGGGCTTAAAGGCACCAATTCAATGGCTTCTTCTTCCAATGTTTATGCAAAAGTCATTTTAAGGTCCTTCCTCCTAATCTAACAAACCCAAACTGATGTGGATGTGAGAGTCCCAATCTTTCTCCTCTACCTCCTTCCCCTCGGACAATTCCCACCCTCGCTATAGCCAGGTTCTGTGGTGGCAGGAACTGGGCTCTAGAATCTCCACAGCAAAGAGAGCGCTTGTATATGGAACATCCAGGAATAGAAGAATTTTGGAAAGACAAGAGGAGAAACAGAGCAAAGAAGGTAGATGTATCACTGAGAGTTTAGAAGGGGACATGAGAAAAGCATCTGGTTGGAGCCCTCTCACTAACCACTCCCTGGCTGGGTCTCGCCAAGGGGTCCAGCCTTTAAGGAAACAGCAGAAAATTGGTAAAATAAGACTCGTTACCTTTGCGCCACCCAGGTAAGTAGGAAGGGCAGGGAACAGAGACATTTCCGGGAGAAGAATGAGGCCAGCAGACATACTTATCAAACGTCCCGTTACAAAATATGCCTGTGGAGAGAAGACGGGCCCAAATGAACCACAATGTGTGAGCTCTGCAGATGGATTGGGGATGGGGGACGATGCAGAGAGGACAGGAATGCTTACGGCAACCCCAAGCATTGTGGCTTTGTCTACCCAACTTGACCTCCGGCTGTGGTCCAGTCAATTATGTCAAAGCACACGTCACACTCACTTTGGTTTATTTTACATGAACTGAACTCTCACAGAAACTCAGGGTCAGGAGGAAGTGAAGGTTCAGCCGGTTGCCATTATGCTCCACAGTTAACTAAATAAACCTTTACCAATTAGATCCTAGAAAAACTTTACCCCATGAAATGTGCAAATTATTTGTCCAGTGGATATAAGGCAATCTGTGGAATTGAGCTTCTTGGTCAAGTGTATCCAACACAAGCAGTATCTGGTCATATTTCTCCGTTTGAGATGGATCCAATGGTTGTTATGAAATACTCAGACTATCTCAAGCTCAGGGCATGTTTTACACCCCAGAGTTTAGCATGGGGAAGCTACAAATTAAGACCCACCCTTAGAGACCTCCAGGAATCAAATGAAGGGGTTACTTTAGGTGGGGTCCCAAGCTTCCATACTGCAAACTCCTGGCTTCTGGGAACTAAGCATCCTTCCCTACCATCTGCTCCCTGTTAATCTAGAACTCAGGGCTAACAGCTAGGTTACCTCTCTGAGCCCAAGAGATCTTGAGAGGGAAAGGGGTAGGACTTGAGGCCTGGAGATGCCTTCAGGTCAGGAAAAGGAAGGGAGTGTTTATAGTCTCCTGTTAACCTCCAAGCCCCTGAATGAAATGATCTGAAAGAAATCTAGAGAAAGAGGAGGAAGCAGCTTTCATCCAGGTCCCAGGGCTAAGAGGCAATGGGCCAAGGCTGCTTTTCTTCTTAGTGTAGAGTTGGACAAGAGAATATTATTATGCCCTGGAAGATTGGGGATCCCTCCCCAACCAAATAGATTCCCAGGCTAATCCATGATAGTTATTCATGTCATATAATTAGGTGGTGAGTATGCTGTGATGAACTGATTTTTATCAAAGATGTCAGCATCAATATATATCGCATCTCACATGCTCTTTTACAGTGAGATGTGGGGAGTCTATGTTCCCTCCTCTTGAACCCAGGCTGGACCTTTGTAACTGTCTCGTCCAATTGAACATGGCATAAGTGACACTGTGTGGTCTCCAAGGCAATATGGCCTCCAGTGGTGCTTGCCTTTGGAACCCAACTACCATGCTGTGAGGAAGCCCAGACCTTGTGGAGAGGCTATGTGGTAGACTCTCAGGTGACAGCCCACTTCAACCAGCAGATGTGAGTGAATGAGCCCCCAGGCTTCAAGTCTTCCAGCTTAAGCCCCAGACATTGTAGAAAAGAAACAAACCATCCCCAACATGACCTGTCTCAATTCCTGACCCACAGAAACTGTGAGAGATAATAAATGGTTATTGTTTTAAGTAACTAAATTTTAAGGTAATTTGTTACACAGCCATAAATAACTAATACATGTGCTTACCAGAAGGCTCCTTGCGTAATTCTCTAAGACACATCTCTTTGTACTCAGCCCACTTCCGAGTTGTCTCCTCAAGGAGAGATCCTGTAACCTGAGCAGACAAAAGCACTTAGACTCACCAGACAGCGGCAAACACAGATGTGACCTTATTATCACCTCACACCATACCTCTCAAACCTTCCCACTAAAGTACCCCTAATGATCAGCACTGAGAATAGACTTTCTTTGGCATTTTATGTTCTTTCTTAAAAATACATATGGGGGGGCAGATGTGGCTCAAATGGTTGGGCATCCGTCTTCCATGTGGAGGGACCTGGGTTCAATCCGTGGGACCTCCCGGTGAAAAAAAAAAACAACTTATGAGGGGGAGCAGATGGGGCTTAAGCAGTTGAGTGCCTGCCTCCTACATGAGAGGTCCTGCATTTGGTTCCCAGTGCCTCCTAAAGAAAAAATAAACGGCCAACAAGCAGAGGTGACAACAAGCAGACAGATGAGGGAGCCATCTGGGAGGGGTGGAAATACATATGAATTTACATTCACTCCATGATCTAATTGCATTCATTTTAATGCAAATATCAAAGATTTTCTTAAAAATTTTTCAAGTGAGGTTGACTGTTCAGGAGGATGCAATATGCTCATCCTGAAGTTTCACAGCCTCCCAGACAAATAGTTGCATATTCCTAAGGCTACACGGATCCCAGAAGGAAAAGAATCACATCAAGGAGGCCACGATATGTCAAAGAAGGGCAGGAAGAAATAATAGGTGGTTGTGCCATCTATCCCAGAGGCCTATGAGTCCAGAGCTAAAGATTACTTGGAAATACAGTACAGACTTTTTTGAGGTAACTGAGTTGGGACGTTAACAATTTCTAATTGTGCATTTATATAACTTATTTTCTTTGCTGTTGTTTAAAGTACTTAAGAGGGCTTTCTTTTCTATGTTCAAATTACTCATCTTTATAGAGTGCCTATTGTATGTCAGGCCTTGTGTTAAGGAGGAATAAAAGGGGATCCAAAGACAAATAAGATGCGGTCCCTGCTGTAAAGGAATTAGAATCTGCAAGAGAAGATACAACAATTGTATAATTGCCTGGAATGCAAAGTCAAGTGACATTCTTGCTCTACTCTCTTCTTTTCCAACAGACTCAGCCCTCAACACCTCTGGCCCCTCAATTTCAAACCAGAAACTGGGAGCTATCCTCAACTCCTTCCTCACTCTCAGCCCCTTTTGGAACCCCACCTCTTAAGTTCCTCTCTTGTCCAACCCTGTCTCCCGTTTCCTCTGCCTCTGGTCTAGCACCCCCTCTATCCTGATTCAGAGTGATAGGTCCAGAGGGCAGGATCCTTCTGCTTAAAGTCTTCCTCTCATAGTCTATGGACTCGAGATTTAACCTCTCATGGATGAAAATTGTGGTTAATAGTACAAATATAAGAACATCCTTCTATGAACTAGAACAAATGTACATCTCTATTGCAAAGTGGTAAGAATATGAAGAAGCATGGGAAAAATACAATTGATGTAACCTATGGACTACAGTAAATCAATGCCAAAGATATACTGTGTTAATAATAGGGGGGTATGGAAAAAAATAACAAATGCATGCTATAGACCATAGTTAGTGGTAATAGTCTGATGATATTACCTCATAATCTGTAACAAATGTTCCACAACAATGTAGTGTGTTGGTAGAGGGATGTTGTATGGTAATTGCACACATGGAATTAGGTAATAAGTAATAATGATGATAAGGATGATGAAATCATTATCAGTTATTCCTCCTTTTCAGTTCCCAAAGAGTTTAATCTCTCTTTCTGCGTTATACCCCAAGAGGTAAGATGTCCATTTATTAACACATTGTTTAAAGAACTAAACATTCTAATGCAACTATAACTGACTATATTATTTTTAATGAATTAAGCAGAAAAGTTGACAATTAAAAAATAAGCTTCCAGGGGAGTGGATGTAGCTCAATGGTTGAACACCTGCTTCCCACGTATGAGGTCCTGGGCTCAATCCCTGGTATCTACTTTAAAAAAAAAAAAAAAAGCTTCTAGAATGCCTCAAGTCATCAAATAAAGCTCCTTTCTGGGATAAGATGTGATTTATGACCACGAAACCTCACTGGGATCTGACTGAGGAAGAGATAATAAAATCAGCCTTCTGTTTGGCTATTCCTGGGCGAACATTTCCCTACATCCTGTTCCTTGTCATGGCTAATGACCATGGTTGAAAGCAGAGAAAAGACTCTGGGGGCAGGGAGAGGGAAAAACAGTTGTAATATGGGGGCTTTTTCGGGACTTGGGAATTGTCCTGAGTGATGTTGCTACGACAGATTCAGGCCAATTTATATCATCACATAACATACAGAACTGTGTGGGAGAGTGTGTGGTCTACAATGTGAACTATGGCCCATACTTAATGGTAAAGCTCCAGGATGCGTTTCTCAATTGCAATGAATGTGCCACACTAAATGAAGGATGTTTATGTGGGAGAGTGTGGGAGGTGTGGGGAATGGGACATATGGGAATCCCTATTTTTTTGTGTAACATTTATGTAATCTAAGTAGCTTTAAAAAAATTTTTTTTAATTAAAAAAAATAAATAAATACACTTAAAAAAAAAATAAAAGCAGAGAAAAGAAACTAAAATCACTGCATGTGGGCTGTCTTCCCAGGCACTTATCCGAAGACACTAAAAACACAGGAGGACCATCCAGATTCAATCACAGCCAGATTCGTAGACAAAGCAAGGAGGAAGGGAAATGTGTGAGTGGAATTATTTCTAACTGGAGAAGTCCAGCTTGAGCTTGATTCCTCTTCCCCATACAGAGGGAATCAGCATAGAGCTTAACTTGGCTGAAAAGGGACTAAGGAAAAGGGGGAAAAATACGTTCCATTGACTCCCCTTAACTAAATCTTCTACTTTCCTATTAAGAGAAGGACTACACTTCACTGTAGATAAAATAGAAATTACAGATAAGCAAAAAGGGGAAAAGGTAGAGTTGTAATCTCATTACCCTGAAGTTAAAATCTCCTTCCAGAATTTCCTCTGCACACAAACACTCCCCTTTCTCTCTTCCCTCCCTCCTTCCTTCCCTTCCTTCTTCCTTCCTTCCTTCTTTTCTCCCGTCTTTCCTCTCTCCCTTCTTTTTTTTCTTTCCTTCTCTCTTTCTCTCTCTCCTTCTTTCTTTTTCTTTCTTTCCCAGAGTATTTTGCAGTCTTCTCTCACCAGAAAATATACTGTGAATTATTGCCAATTTCAAGAAAGATACTTCTAAAACGCCATTTTAACAGTCACATAATATTCTATGAATGAATGCAATATTTATTTTTTTAATCCTCTAGCATTGTTTTAAGATGTTTGCTGATATAATTGAGGCTGTGATAAAAATTCTCATAATTAAAATTTTAAGCACATCTTTATTTTCTTAGGAGAAATTCTTACAGTTGGAATTTCTGGGTCATAGAGTACATATATTTTTAAAGGTTTTTGATACATACTGCCAAATTATTCTCATCAATTTTTTTTTCCATTTTTAAAATATGCAACATTTTATATTCTGACCAGAAATGTACGAAAAGTCCACAAATCCATTTCTCAAGGAACCTTAGAGAGTTTGTGTCATTATGATGCCATAGCAACTGCTAATTAAGTTAAATGAGGGGGAAGGGAAGTACCATTTCTCTGCTTGAACTTAGAAACTAAACTATCCCTGAGAGTTTCTCATCAAGTGAATTTTATGAAGACTTCCTGCCAGAAAATACGCCACGGTCATTTATATTCCATGTAGGGAAAGCATCTATAAGCAAAATTCATCATGAAAGTCTATGCAAAGCCTTATAAAATAAACATCTGGAGAGAGAAATGGGGTTTCAGATGGAGAACCAAGAGAAAGGTCACTAGAATTATGTAGACACACACTAGGGGGACAGACAGAGCAAAAGGTTCAGGAAACACAGAGTTGGGGGGGTGGGGGGTTGGCTGTTGGTGAGCATGATATCGATTATGAAAATACCAGAGCAAAAGGGCCAAAGATGGCTTTGTTGGCGCACCGACTTGAGGCTCTGCAGAGTCTGCTGTTGTGAGATATAAATATTCATATGTGAAGAGCTCCCATGGAGTGCCTTGGAAAAAAGAACTCAGGACTTCAAACACCCTGGGTAGACGCCACGGCTCCACTGCTCAGGAGCTCCATGGCAGCGGGCAATCAATTAACCCCCGAGTCTTAATCTCTCCATCTGTAAAATGGGTTCAGTCAGAACCCTCTTCTCAGAGGCTTGCAAGATGATGTATGTGGATGCCTGTTGCAGTGGTGCTTCATGTTTGTGGATGGATGGCCAACAAACCTAGACAGTAGGTTTTAATAGGAAATATTTGGGAATCAAAGCAAGGATGCGAGTTCTATGTCCAGCAGCAAGAATTCCATGAAATAGATCATTAGCTGGGCTCACATGGACAATCCAGGAAGGCTTGAAGGTAGCCTCTGGGAGAATTTGACTGCAGAGAGTTTGGTAGGGGTTTTCTGCCTGTCTAGTCCCGGGCTACCACCAAAGAGAGCCTGTTAAGGTAAAATTGGATGAGATCTAGCTCCTCAGCCGGCTGGAGGGGATCTAGAAGTCGGAGGCAGGAAAGAGAGTAGGGGTTGCTGCAAAGGGTCTAATCCTGCCCATGGACCAAAGAAGGAACCAAGCCATTCCTCAAGGCACTTTCTGTTTTCAGCTGAGTGGAACTGGGATTCCTTCAAATCATGGCCCAGTAAAAATATGGAACCCCAAAAAGAAATGGGGCATAAGATCTAGTCTCCTAGGAGAAAAATAAGACAACAATGCCCAGCTATAGGGGATAGTTAAATGCATTATAGTACATTCATGACGCCCTTAAACATCATGCTATAGATCAACCTTTACTGACAGAAAAATGGAACTCAAACCCCCTGAGACTCAGGTTCCTAATCTGTAAATGGGACAAACAAGACAAACTCCTTCACAAGGCCACCAAGAGTATGAAATGAGGTAGTATAAGGGAGGTGTCTGGCAGACCTAGCATATAGTAAGTGTGCCATAAAAAACCACTAGCTTGTTATTAGTGCATTTTGTTAAGAAAAAAAGCAGTTACAAAATAATATTTATAGTATGATCTCATAGTTTAAAAATTATGTGTAAATAAATGGTAGAAAAATGTCTGGAAGTGTTAAGTCTTGAACTCTGAACAAGACTGGTCTCTGGGCAATGGAATTACAGTGGTTTGTAGTTTATATTTATACTTAAAAAAAAAAAAGAGCATTCTATACTTTTATAATAAGTGGAGGGAGAGGGAAAGGAAAGGGAAAGGGAAAGGGAAAGGGAAAGGGAAGGGAAAGGAAAGGAAAGGGGAAAGGAAAGGGAAATGTAGGTAGTTATTCTACCTACATTTCAAACCTGAGAGAATGGTCAAGATATAGAGGAGGATATACACAACAATTTTAAATAACATTTGCAGAGTCCAGGCTACCTTGGGAAAATGTCTATAATATGATGTAAAGGTGAAAACAGGGTACACATTGTTTGATGTGCCATAATTTCACCTGAGTAAAAAAAAATGCATAGAAAAGGGATATGAGGAAATATGCCAAAATATTAATAGGGATTATCTGTAAATGGTAGGATTATGGTTATTATTTTCTGAATAGTTCTGTTTTATATTTTCCAGATTGCCTACAAGAGGCCTAAATCGCTTCCATAATCATAAAATAAGCACAAATGATAATAATAACAATAACAATAACCGCTCTTACTTGCTTGATGGAAACCAGCAGCATCAGGGCAAGGACGCGCCTCACAAGGGCCTGGAGGGGGCGCTTCCTGTGGGCGGGGAGAGGGCGGGTGCCCCAGGGCGCAGGGATGCCCACCGGCAGCCCGAGGACCCCCGGCAGGCATTTCCCTGCTCTGCCCCCAGACCTTGCTGAGCTCGCCTCCGGCCTCATCTTCCTGGCTGCCCCCTCACGAGTGCTGACACATCTCCCTAACCGTCCAAGATGTACCACGGGCTGCCTCCTCTTGCATTCCTCTGTGCACAGAAAGGAAATATTTGCACAAATCCCCTCCACGCCGCGCTGACAGCGTCCGAACCACTCTGGGGAGATGCAAGGAATCTCCGAATTTTCTCATCCACGGTGTCTCCTCCCCGGCTGCGGCCCCCCAAAGGCAGGGAAATGTTCCTCAGACCTTCCCCCACGTCGGCAGCGCCCTAGGGGACTTCTAGGTGGGGAAGGAAAGTGGTCGGGGGATTCCAAGCCCAAGGACCCGCTCAGGGCAAAAGGCCGTGGGTGGGACAGTCTCTGGGTTCGAGCTTCTGAGAAACAGCTGACAGAAGAGGATGGGCCTCGGGCCAGTTCCGCGGCGGGAGTCTGGGTGGGGGGTGGGGGTGGGTCTTATTAAGGCCTTAAGCTCCTCAAGGCCGGGCTCAGACCAGGCACTAAGGCTGGGCCCTATTTGTACGGAGACTAGAGGAGACATTTAGGGCACGACCCAGGGGTCTGCGGCTGCCTTTAAGCCCCAATCAGACTGGCGTTTTGTCTACAATACAACCTGTTGGAAAGTCAGATGATCACTGGTGTTGACTGCCTGCTTGTTCTGAACACAAGTGGCTCAGCCCACCTGGCAGAGTCATGTATGGGATTCATGATCCATCAATAATTAACTAGCATGTTACTACCCTCTCACCACAATTCACATTGACAACATCCTTTCAGCAGTCATCCTGTTTCATCAATCCTCATAACAACCCTACTAGGGTAAGGGTAATTCTCCACTTGACAGCTAAGAAATGTCATGGTTCAGAGAAGTTAGGCTGCTTGCTCTAGGCCACACAGCAAGAAAAATGGCAGCGCCAGGATGCTCAGGTGTTTTGAATGGAGTCACCTGACCACAATTACCTAGTAAGGTGCTATACTCCCCCCCCCCCGCCCCCCGGCCCTCCCCGGGGGGGTTCCTGTTCTCCAGTTGGCTCATTACTGTGCTTCTGAAGGGCTCTGCTCTACCACCCCCCCACACCACCCCACCATCTCCCTATTCAGCTCCCAACTGAACAGCCAACTCTTCCCAGTCTCCCCAAATCGGGGCCCAGGCAGAAGATATGAGTGGATGAAATATCAGCTCAGCAAGAGGTAAAAAACATGTTTTCAGTTAATTCAAGTTAACCACGGGAGCTCATTAACTTGAGTAAATTCTGAACAACTGGGAAAAACAGGTGGGCATTCTTTAATAGATGGCCTTGGAAATCTTAAAAACCCCAGGGCAAGATTTTAAACCTGAGCCGTAAAATGCTAAACCTGAACAAAGACCCCAAAAGTGGACTCTCATGAAGATATGACCTCTGGAATCGATGCACTCATCTCACTGGGGCAGCAGAGAACAGGATGAGGAGACTCAGGAGAAAAATGCCTGTGCTGGCTTCTGATCCATTTGCTATGACTCCAAAGGTATTCTGTAATTGCACGTTAAAAACTATCCACTAAGTTGCATGCTTGCACAGAAAATGCTTTGCAATTTTCTCCTAAACATCCTTTTTCTGAAGGGACAAGGGTTGGGTCCACACAGGACTTCCCACCTGCTAGACGGATGCCCTCTAGTGACCAAACATGGGAACTCCTCTTCTCACAAGTCTGGGCCACCAGAGGCAATACAGATGCACAGGGTTTGTACGATTGATGAGATGCAACACAGCTCCTCGGGCTTTGCCAGCAGGAAAGTCCAGGTGGAGTGATATTAACCCACCTATCTACCCATGCAGGTGGATTCTTGGGTATAGCTGGTGGTCTTCAGGAGGTTCTGCCTGTAATAAGAACCTGATGATTGTTTCAGATGCCGTGTGGAGTTGTCTGTTATTCTCCTGCCCCCATTCCTTCATCAATGTCCTCTGCCAAGAAGCTTCCTAGGGGTCCTCAGTGCCATCATTCTTGTCAGTGCCCACCTTGGTGAGGAAATCAGGGATGGGCCACGGGTGCTGTCTGCTGGCTTTTGGGGCCCTGGGATGGTGCTGCCCTCCCCAACTCAGTACAGCACTTCCTCAGCCTGGCCCCTGGAAGCAGCCCTGCCTGCAGCTCGCATCTCTCAGAAGCCCTGGACGAGCTGCTTTGCCCTGCAGTCCCTCTCATCACAGAGCTGGGTGGGAACAAATCCCACGTGGTCCTC
Source organism: Tolypeutes matacus (assembly GCA_026826555.1). NCBI lineage: Eukaryota > Metazoa > Chordata > Mammalia > Cingulata > Chlamyphoridae > Tolypeutes > Tolypeutes matacus. Next base: position 6,686,936 of record JAKSZT010054052.1, on the reverse strand, counting down.
AGGAGTCCCCGTTTCTGGAACCCAACACTGAAGCTGTGCTCGCTGCAAAATGCAAGGACAGGGTTGTCTCACCCAGACACCCAAACTTCCCCTGGTCTTCAATCAGAAATCAATGCCCTGTGCTACAGCATGGATGAACCCTGAAGACATCAAGTTGAAGAAAATAAGCCAGACACAAAAGGACAAATATTGTATGATCTCTCTGATATGAAATCATTAGAATATGCAAACTCATAGTCAGAAATTAGAATATAGGTTATGGAGGCCCGGGTGGGGGTGGGGAATGGGGAGTTAAGGTTTAATGGATAGAGTTTCTGCTTGGGTTGATGGAAATGTTTTGGTCTTGAATGGTGTTGATGGCAGCACACATGGTGAATGTAAATAACACCCTGAGTTGTATACCTGAAAGTAGTTAAAATGGGAACTTTCATGTTGTATATATGTTCCCACAATAATTTTTTAAAAACTCATAAAACCGTATAACACAGTGAACCCGAATGTAAATTATGGACGTTAGTTAATAATAAATCATAATATTGGTTCATCAATTGTAACAAATGTAGCATATGAATGCAAATTGTTAATAATAAAATAATGTGTGTTTGGTGGTGGGGTTATATGAGAACTCTACTTTCTGCATGGTTTTTCTTGTAGACCTACAAGTGCTATAAAAATAAATAAAATACATTAAGGAAAATAAGATGGGGAGGATTGAAAATAAAAAAACCAACACCCACATCTCCATCCTGGGGAGGGACAGGTACTCTGTGTCTCTCTGCATGGGGCCTCCTCAGGCCATGGGTGCTCCCTTGGAGCGGCAGATGCGGGCACACTCGGATTCCGGGGAGGGGGTACTGAGAGGAGACTGTGAAGAGGCCCAGGAGGAGGGGGCCAGCCACCAGGCGGGGCAGGGGCGAGGACCATGCTCCCCCCGCGCCCCCTCCTTCGGGCGTGCCCGGGGCCGGCGACCGCGCGCGCCTATCCTCCTCCTACCTGCCTGGTCCTCACCTTCTCTCTCGCTTCAGTGGTCCGCGGCCCCTGGTGTGCGCGGACCCGCAGCGCGGCCGTGTCGCTGTGCGGTTCCAGCCCGGGGCGCGGCACTGCCTTCACGTTTGCGGCGGCGGGAGAGACAACGAGAGCCAGGAAGCCCAGTACCTATGGGAGACCGGGGACGACAGGTTGCAGCGCAGGTGGCAACGTGGGGCTCTGGCAGCCTTGCGCGGAGAACCTCGACCGCACAGGTGAGCGCAGCCCCCAGGCTCCCGGGGCAGGGGCAAGTGGGTGGCCGTGGATTTGCCTGGGTTTGACTCCTGGCCCTGCCACCTAGAGCAAGTCCCTTCACCTCTCTGAGCCTCAGTTTTCTCATCTATAAAATGGGAACATGGGGGTCGGATGTGGCTCAACTGGTTGGGCGTCCGTCTCCCATATGGAGGGACCCGGGTTCCATCCCTGGGACCTCCCGGTAAAAAAAAAAAAAGGGAACAGCAGCTCCGATGGTTACTGTGAAGATTAAATGAGTGGTTTCACATAAAGCACTTGGGGCAGTGCCTGACATTGTTTATTAAATATGAGCTTAACATTAAATGTTAATGTCAATAATATTTATATTTTTTAATAAATATTAGAATCGAAGGTGGCTCCCACCCAACTCTGAGCTGAATCCCTGGTATTTCTCCTGCATTTTAGGAGGTCTTGTAATAGAAGATTCTTTTAGAAAATAGGCTTTTATTGACAGAAGGCTGATAAAATGGAGCACCTACCACACAAGTGCCACCCTTCACAAGTTAGTCCCTTACCTTATGCCATTCTGGAAATAACTAAGTAAAGTTATTTCCTTTACTGCAAAGGAGATACTATTTCCTCAGCTCACAAGTGAAGAAACCGAGGCTCACAGTTTCAAGTCACAGAGCTCATTTCCTTTCCCACCGTATTCCTCAGCCCCAGTTCATCAACATCCTTTGAACTTCTGTGGGTGGGGGGTGGGGGTGGTAAGGGAAATGGGGAGGAAGAGGACGGAGAAGAAATGGTATTTGGGGCTCATGTTTCAAAAAAGAGGGTTTTTACCTCATACTGAAGTAAGGAGTGAGGAATTTGACCCCACAAGATTAGGGAAAGCAAACCCCCGGAGAGGTGGAGAGAAGAGGGATCCCTCCCCTGTCCTGTTTCTCTCCTGACCTCAGGCTTATGTTTAAGTAAAAGACAAGAATGAGCCCTCAAATGCCATGTCTGTTCCCCACCCCCCACCCCCAGGGGTGGCTGCCCAGGACCAGTGCCCTGCCTTACCCTCCCCACCTAAACAGGTCTGTAGAGCTACCTGTGGCCTTTGCTAAGCCTACTGGAGGGGGCTCCCCTTGCCCCTCTCTTCTGGGGAGTGCAACTTTCCTATAAGTTCACTCTGTCTTCCTTTACAGGCAGACTCAGGAGTCACGTGACTGCATCCTGGAGTGTTCCCAAGACAGCACCAGATTTTTGGTTTGCAAAATATGGTCACCATACCCATAGGTAAATTGCTTGGGGACTTCTGCTCCCTAAGTCCACACCTGAGGACTGCCTACTTCCATTCCCACAGCTACATATAAATATCAAACCAGTTATCAAAGTCGGTATGAATCAGAATCAAGGGCCAAGCCCTGGAGATTCCATTTCAGTAGGTCTGAGATAGGTTTTAAGAAATCTGCATTCTTTTTTCAAAAAAATTTAATCAGGCAATATTTATATAGAGATAAAAAAAAAATCAGTATCACTTTGAAAAACTCCCCTGCCCCTTTATCTTTCTATAACCTAGTCTCGCCCTTCAGGAGAAACCACTTTTAACTTAGTTGATTCTTCTGGTATTTGCCTTCACGTTTCCAAAAAAAAAATGTGCTAACATTGCTCTGTCTTCATCTCAGATGTCATCAACTTCCTGCTATAATAAATAGGATTTAACTCTCTCACACCATCCCATCCCACACCCCCTCTGCATCTCCCTCATGTAATTATATTGCTACATTAATCAATGAGCCAATAGTTTGTTTTTGCTACATAAATATTGTTCAGTGCAGAATCAAGAAGGATGCTCTGCTTACATTTATTTTCTTGTGTAACTTTTCCCTTTTCCTGGAGTTGCTTATCGCCTTTTCTTTTCCCATCCTCATAGCATTAATTTTTATTCCCCTCAACTCTCTATTCTATCTGGTGGTACTTCTAACAAGCTGCCCTGGTGATTGTCACACACACCAAAGACAGAGAAGCAAATGCCCCAAAACCAGGGAGGTATGCTTGGGGAATGGCAAAAAGTTCTCTGAGAAGAGGAGACACAGAAGAGCATGGAACAAATCCCCAAGCATTCACTTAGCCATTTCCACGTCAGGCACAGGGCCAGGTGAAGACAAAGGTGAGCGAGCCACAGTGCTGAGAGGTAATCCATCAAGAGAGACCTGAGTTTAAAAATAAAACAAGAAAAAATATGATAATGGTTATAAAGAAGACTCGAGCGTGATAGGGGAATGCAAAGAGGGAGAGGTTATTTATAGCTCTGCGGATGGGGAGGGCTTCTTAAAGGGCGTAGCAAACCTGTCAAAGCTCAAAGTAGGATTATTTTTTTCTTTATTTTTTTAATTGTAGTAACATATACATAATATAAAATTTGCCATTTTAACCACTTCTAACTATACAACTCAGTGACATTAATTATATCTGCAATGTTGTACTACCATCACCACCATCCCATTACCAAAACTTTTTTGTGACCCCCAAACAGAAACTGTACCCATTAAGAAATAGTCCCACCCCCAGCCCTAGCCCCTGGTAACCTCTGATCTACTTTTTGTTTCTATGAATTTGCCTATTTTGGATACCTCATGTAAGTGGAATTATACAATAGTTGTCCTTTTGTTTCTGGCCTATTTCACTTAGCATGATGATTTCAAGGTTCATCCATGTTGTAGCAAGTATCAGAACTTCATTCCATTTCATGGCTGGGGGAATTTTAATAGATGGAGATTGGAGGTGAGAGTGTTCCAGGCAGACAGAATGGAGTGAGTCAAATACCTGGAACCAGCAACACAGATTTCTAAGGAGGATTGACATTCTCAATAATTCTGGGGCAAAGCCAAGTAGAAATAAAGAATTTCTTGATCCCTTTCCAACTTATGTGCAATGTAAGTACTTGATGTCAGGAGAGAAAGAGACCTTAACAAGTATCTAGCCAGGTTTACTCAAAGAATATTCCACAAAGATGCCTTTTGAGATACTCTTTGTAAAATAAACAAAAAGTTTGGATAGTCAAATAAATTTGGAAGATGCTATGTATTACATTTTCTTAGAAATTTACAACTCACATTTGCATATTAATATCTCTGAGAAGTCCCACAGTAAAGAAACCTGCTTGAGATTACATATCCCAGTGTTTCCCAAGATTAGTTGACCATAGAAAAAATAAATTGTGGATAATATGGGTTAATATTCAATGAGGACCCAGAAGAACTGAGAGCAGTGACATGAACAGACATCTGCTCACTGACGTTCATAGAGGCATTATTCACGATTGCCAAAAGTTGGAAACAACCCAGGTGTCCATCAACCAATAATGGATAAACAAACAGTGGTGTATTCACAGGATGGAATATTATGCAGCTGTAAGAAGAAATAAAGTCGTAAAGCATATGGCAACATGGATGAACCTGGAGGACATTATGTTGAGCAAAGCAAGCCAGACACAAAAGGACAAATACTGTATGATTGCGTTGCTATGAACCAAATATATTGTATAACGTATTGTATGATTGAAAAAAAATTATGTATCCAGTACATCTAATCGAGAAATGTATGTTTTTATTCAACTGTGTTTTCTTTTTTAATTGTTTATATTTTCAATTATTAAATGTATAAAATAAAGTTAAAAAAATAAAATTTCATGCGAATATTCTCGCTGTCCTCATTTTGTGATAATCAGTGTAGGCTAAATATTCGCTATATTAGAAACCATGCATGTGTCCCCAGACCTAATTTTTCTCCCTAGGTCTGGTTTATAGAATGCTGGTAATAAGCCAAGCCTGATTTATTTTATGTCCATCCTGTATGGGAAATGACTAACTCTGGGTATCTTTGGTCAACCTTAAGAGACGTAGCAGGGAGATGGATGTGGCTCAAATGGTTGGGCGTCCGTCTCCCATAGGGAGGGACCTGAGTTTGATCCCTGGGACCTCCCGGTAAAAAGAAAAAGATAGAAGGCACGTGGGCCGTCAGACCCCATGTGCAGATGCGCCGCCAGGCCCCGCCGAGCCACGCAGCAAAATGATGATTAACAAGAGAGTGACACAAGGGAGAGCCAAGGTGAAACGCGCCAAAAAACCCGGAACTAAGGTGGCGCAGGCGGTAGGACGCCTCTTTCCCAAATTGGGGTTTCTGAGGATTGAATCCCAGCGAAGACAGGAGGAGAAGGATGAGAGGCGAGGGCAGGAAACAGACACAGAGAATTGCCCAGCAAATGGACACAAAAAAAGCAAAACCAGGGCTGGAGGGGGATGTTAAAATGGATAAAAGTAAATAAATAAATTATATATATATAAAAAAAATAAAATAAAATAAAATTTCAATTAAAAAAATTCAATGAGGCTAGCATTTGGTGGAATACATTTTGGAAAAGGTTGTCCTAAAGTAACAGACTCATTTTACAGAAGGGAAAACTGAGTTCTAGAGGTATACATGCTGTATTAAAGGAAGATACTAATGAAGCTGGACGTGGGACTCAAATTTCTTAACTCTTAGCCCAGAATTTTCCCTGCCATCACACAAAGCCGAAAAACTTAACTGAAAACAAGTCTTACATTGGTCGATGAATAATTTTTTGTCCATTAATTCAAGAATCGCTGGTCATTTTTACATATTTTAAATGTAATAAGGTCATCTAGGTAAGATAGGATCTCTAAATATTGTCATCACTTTATTAAAAAGGAGGAATGGGGGATATCTTCCCAGCACATTTTTCCCCCCAAAGAAACTTTATCACCTCTGTGTGTTGCAGGATGCCCCTAAAATAAATAGTTTAGAATTAATTTTTACAAAATATCAACTAAAATAGTATCATATGTATTAGAGAGTTAAAAAAAAAACACAACAACTATATACATCAGGGATTATAAACTCAAATGCCTACAAGAGGAGGTAACAAAACTGAGTGAAGCAAAGCTAGTTGGGACCGCCAAGGACCTGGAACTCTCAAGCCTCAGCCAAAGGGAGCTGCTGCTAGCTCAGCTCAGCTTCCTTGACCTGTGGGCTTGGGGACCCAATAGTGTCAGATCCTCTGGTTTTTCCAAGGGAAGTAAGATATCTGGATTTTTTATGAGTGTGTGAAATTTCCCAATATTTAAATATCTTTAAAACATTACATGGGCCAAAGAAAGCATGTTTGCAGCAGAATGTGTAGCCTGTGGAGAGTTCTGCATCATATAAACATCTGGTATTTAGTCTAATTTATCATGAATGCCTGGAAGACTTGGGGGGATAAGGGGCGAAAAAGGATTAGAACTGGAGGTGAATAAGAAGGAACCCAAACTGTGCTTTAGAAAGAGGATCAGGAGGGGCAAGATGGGCTCAGAAGACCTGGCAGAAAGGGCTTCGGTCTGGGCAGGATGCTCCTGGGCCCCAAATGAGCCCAGGAAAGAAGCCTGTGTCCAACTACCCCTCCTTCCCCATGGGGATCTCAGTGGGTATTTTCCTTCTGAATCCGCTTTATCGACATCTGCCACTGGTCCCCTTAAACTTGACCTTCTGGGGAATCTCTTCTCTAGAATGCTATTTCAGGACCTCCTCTGCACACGCCACCTCTAACAGTTCTCCACTTCCTTACCAATGCCTAAAATGCCTTCCAAAGGAAGCAATGCCTTTTTTTTTTTTCAGGAGGTACCAAGGATCGAACCCAGGACCTTGTACAAGGGAAGCAGGCGCGCAACCACTTGAACTATATCCGCTTCCCGGAGGCAGTGCCTTTTATTCTGCACTCTGAAATGAAGGTTGAAAATGAAAATTCCTAGCCAAGGCGGTACTCAGATAAAATGCCCTTTTCCCTGGGTGAGTCAGGCAATTGACAACACAGACTGATACCAGATTCTACGGCCGCCATTCTGCTAAACTCAAAAAGTGCAAAGGCAGAGGGACCTAGGCACCCTCAGAGGCATGTGGGGGGGTGGGTACCAGAGTCAAGCGCAGACAATGCTGGACAGCATTTTCTAGAGTTGGCAAGCCTCAGCATCTGGTCAGAGAAGCATTCTCCAGCTATGTAACACCCGCCGTTGTGGCTTTATAAAGATTTTTGCTTTTAATCCTGCTGGCTTTATCCAAAAGGAGCACCATTTTCTGAGGATTCGTATTAATCAAGGGGTCACTGTGGCTTGACTCTTTGGGCCTGAGCTAAGCTCCCTCTTCTAAACTATTGTGAAGTCCCTTAATCTCCTTGGCTGCCTTCCATGCTCTCCTGGCGCTGCCCTGCCCTGGCTCTGTACCTGGCCTCCTCTTTATTCCTGTTAGCAAAGGAAGCTGTCTTCAGTAAACGAGACAGATGCTTTCTCCGTGCATTATGGAGAAAGACAGCAAGCGGTGGTGTAGAAAAAGGTACTGGGTTTCAGGTGGCTTCAGTTCCTAATGCCACCAACCTGTGTGAGCCTGGCCTCCAAATTTGTAAAATCAAGATACTTGTACTTGCCTTACTGATAATTAAATGCACACACACAAAAATGTGTAAAACAGTTCATACAATGCTTTCACAACTTTCTCATTGGAAGACTTTTATTATACCCATTGAGCAGGTGAAGAAGGCAAGGCTCAGGGAGGTCAAGAAACTTCATATGCTTACTGGCTGGGGCGGAACAGGCATTGAAGCCAGGCCCTTTGGATATAAATGTCACAAGTTGTCCTTGATATCCATCTGCTGCTCTCCCTGCTGACCTGACCCAGGCTTGTGGGTGAGGCTTGGGCCACATCAGCCCCAAACTGCCCTGTGACAGAGCAGAGCATGAGTGTCGAGATTTCCCCAATGCCATGGGGACCTCCTTGGTAGATTTGGGGGGGACTCAGAGTAGATTTTGCAACTGTGACCTTAAGAGTGCTGCCAAAATCAGAAGATAAACCTGGAAAAGTTTCCAATTGCATAAATCCAAAGTTGATTCAAATGCTGCAGAGGCCACTGCAACTTATGATTAACAGATGGAGTCCAGATTCTGTTGCCCTCAGCCCCAGGTTGGGTAAATACCCTCCTTTAGGCTGCCTGTACGGACAGTTATGTGATGGATGAATCCCTGGCTACGCGCTCAGTCTGGAAGCATCTCAGCAGAGAAGTGAAACCAAACAGTTGTACCATAAAACCTCCCTTTGTTTCTCTCCTTCCTATACCTCTGCAGAGGGCAATGCAGAAATGTGAAGGAATAAGAAACATGGGCACTGGGGTTTTATGAGAATGAACATGGCAAATCTTAAGGTCTCTGACATTTAGACATGCACTGCTGTTTTAGTTTGCTAAGGCTGCCGATGCAAAATACCAGAAATGGGTTGGCTTTTATTGGGGTAAAAGCTTACAGTTCCAAGGCTGTGAAAATGTCCAAATCAAGGCATCATCAGAGAAGCATTCTCACCAAAGGTCGGCTGATGGATCCTGGACTCCTGCCACGTGGCAGGACAAAATGGCAGCTCTATGCCTGCTCCTCCAAGCTGCTTTCTTCTTGAGCTCAGCTGTGGGCGATCAAGAGCATGGCAGGGCTCCTCTCTCCAGCTTTGGGCTGCACTGTGGGCCTAGCCTTTCGGGGGCCTTTTTCTGTGCCTCTATCCCCCGCTGATTCCAGCCTCCAGGACTTCTCAGAGCCTCTTGGGATTCTTTGTCTTTCTGCGACTGCAAGTGATCCCGTCTCTCACATGGGAGGGTCAAAATGGCAGCTTCCTTTCTCTGTCTCTGCTTCCAGTTCTCAGTTTACATACCCAGGGAGGGGGCAGAGACCTAACCTGGATTATGCCTCACTACCTAGTCCAAGCAAAGACCCTAAAGTGATCTAATTAAAAGTGATGTGGGGGCATATGTGGCTCAAGCAGTTGGGCACCCACCTCCCACATGGGAGGTCCTGGGTTCGGTTCCCTGTGCCTCCTAAAGAAGATGAGCAGACACAACGAGTGGACAGACAGGGAGCCATCTCAGGGGGTGGATTTTTTTTTTAAAGGTGACCTAATCAAAACCTTCCTTAATTGAAGAAATCTAATCAAAAGTGATCTAATCAAAAGGTCCCTTAACTGAATCTATCCGAAAGGTCCTACATAAAATAGGCTTACACATACAGGGATGGCTTAGCTTAAGAAGATAATTTTCTGTTGGTCAACAAAAGACTCAAACTAGGACAACCACCAAAAACGTGTGCCTGCTGATACATTTGGCCCCTCCCAAATGGTCCTGAATGAGATAGAAGGTGTGTGCTGGGCTGGGCAAAGGAAGCAAAGAAAAGGGCTCAGCGATGGGAGGTCAAGTTGATGGAAGGAGGATTTAAAAGCCAGGAAGAAGAATTTAGACTTAATACTGGATGAAACCGGGAGCCATTGAAAGTTCTCGAATAGGGAAGTTGCCAGGAATTTTCTCTTCTGCAAAAGAAAAATATTTTTCTGAAGCCAAACTTCCTTCTGTTCTTGAGAACTTCCAGAAAAGGTAGATGACACATTCCTTGCCTTCAGGACACTTACAGTCTAGGAATAAATAATGATTCATGCTAGCCACATGCAAAAAAAAAAAAAAAAAAAAAAGTCCAATAGAATTAGTTTTATTCTGATATGATTTAAGTGCATATTAATCATGATGGAAGCATCCCCATCTGTTTTCTCATTTAATCATCAAAACAAGGCTAAAGCGGGGACTCTTTACCCTATTTTAGAGATAAGGAAGCTATTCCATTGAAGAGTCAATGATACATGCTCCATAAACACTGTAGTGAAGCTTCCATCCACCAGCACATCTCACCATCGAGACGATTTTTTATTTGTTTTTGTTGGCGTTGGAGAGAAGATGAGAGAGTTATTTATGGTTCTTCCATGAAGCCAAGTCCAACATGTAGAAGCACAGGCTCTCTCCATGTGCACCATAGTTTTACAGATGAGGAAGCTGACACAGAAGTGAGGTAACCAGCTCAAGGTCACACAGTTAAGAGGTGGGGTGCAGTGCAAACCCAGTAGGAAGACTCTAGAATCCACTTTCTCTCTTCTTTAAAAAAAAAAAAATATATATATATATATATATATTTTTTTTTTTTTTTTACTTATTTATTTCTCCCCCCTCATTGTTTGCACTCGCTGTCTGCTTGTCTTCTTTTTTAGGAAGCACTGGGAACTGAACTGGGGGCTTCTCATGTGGCAGGCAGGAGCCCAGCTGCTTGAGCCATATCCACTTCCCAGAAGCCACCCTCTTAACCTTTTGCTACAACACAGTGAATAGTCTCTACGATTTATGATCCAAAAATGCTGGTACAAGCTGGACACTACCAGGAGCTGGTTTTTCCCCAGATGGACCACCAGCAGGAAGCCTGGGAATCACAGCCTCAGGCCCTTTCCTAATTGTGCCTTTTGTTGACAGCCTTGCCTGGGTTCTTTCAACCTCTGCATGGCCGCATCGGTCACTGCCATGCCGCCTGGAATTCACAGAGAAGTGCAGGGTTCAGAAGGGCAGACTGCATCCTCAACGCAACTTCCTGCAACCTGAGGCTTCTGAGAGTGTTTGGGAAACAGGAGCTGCTCCCAGCCCTGCTGGGCTTGTCCTCATGAGTGTATCTGGGCACCTGCTACCAGGTGCCCTGGGCAGGGTGTCCATGTGCTAGCCACAGCCCTGTGGCTGCCAGCTCTGCACAGCATGGCAAGCCAAGTATGTATGCCCACAATGAGCATCTCTGGGATGGGTTTTAGAAGGTTGAAGTCCAGATAAACCCCCTCTCTCCACCCTACCCTTCGCTTACACTTTAGCCTCCAATTTCTATTAAAATGCCAGTATCTTTAAGTGAAATAATTCTTACAGATGATAGCAAACATTACCATTCTAGTATAAACGAGCTTCTCAAGCTTTTCTGATAGTTTAATACAGGTAGCTAAAAAAAAAAGGTAGCATGCAAGTATTAAGGAGAAAAGAAATTGAAGAAAGGGAAGAGCAGGGCTTTAACTATGAAGGCACAAAATATGTTGCCCACACAAGTTCATGGACATAAGAGCTCAGAATTTTTTTCCCTACTTGGCACACACAATTAAGTATATATGGCTATTCCATACTTTTCTCTTTTATTTTAATGAATAAGACAGAATGAGAACTCTGTATTTGCTGCATGATATTTCTGTAAACCTACAATTCTCTAATAGAAAAAAATATGTTAAAAAAAGAAGATAGAGATTTTAAATATAAGTATTGTATTATTTTAAAAATATATTTTCTTTAACATTTCCTAACTTCTATAGTAAAATCACTTTGGAAGAATATCTTAAAAAAATAGAATGAGGGGAGCAGGGGTAGTTCAGTGGTTGAGCACCTGCTTCCCATGTATGAGGTCCCAGGTTCAATCCCCGCTACCTCCTAAAAAAAAAAAAAAATTAAATGAAAACACAATTGAGTGGAATGACATTTTATCATACTTAAATGGAACAAATGTTTGAATTGTTCTGCTTAAATTAAATTGCCAGGGACTTTTGCTTCTAAAAATAAATATTGCCAAATGTGCAAGTCTTTTTGCAAGCAGGAGTGTACTGCATGTTTCCTGGTATGATCAGTTAAGTACTGTAGACATTTTCTCTTATGTTTTAAGCTAACAAGTTAATAAGACCACAAGTTGCTAGACACATAATTTGTGCTTTTGGAAAAAAATGGGCCACTCAATTCTAACAACCCTAAATATGTCCTAGTTCAGATTCATTTTTTAAAAATGTATTTATGTATTTAGTAAACATGTCATCTCTGAAAAACATGAATGTTTCAAATAATAATACTCAATCTGCTTGTATTGAACTATATATGTTGGACATATACTGCCTTAAAATAAAGGGAAAGAATCCAGTTAACTTTTTCATACTTGGGGTTCAAGTTGAGCGCCTGCCTAATGAATGTTAGTTCCATGACATTTTCGTGTTTTGAAGAGATATAAAATGGACTTTTGTCAGAATAAGCCCAACCCAGAGCAGGTGTGCTGGGGTTCTCCGGGCAGTTTCCTCACCTAGAGCAGAAGGATTTGTGCCCAATGGCCTCTGCCCTCCACAGCATGTTTGTTCTTTGATCTGGTTCACCACTGTGTATGAGGGTGGATACATCCTGTGTGATTGTCACAATACCAAATCAAGGTCTCATCTTAGAGAGAAGGGAATCACATTCTCAAACAACACTCCCAAAGAGACCCTTGTTTAATTCTCTTTTGGAAAAAAAAAAAATCTGTAGCTGAAGATGCCAAGGAAGAGAGGCACTATCTGGAGCCAGGTGAGAAAGGGTTAGTAATAGAGGAAAGCACAGTTGGCACTTGGAGAAAGGAGCTAATAATCAGCTAGACATCAGGCAGAACAGGAACCCATCCCTCACTGCGGCTCAAGTCAAAATCGATTCTTTTCTATATCCTCTGGACTCCCAAGGCACTTTGTCTCATTTTAGGTCTTTTAAACGCCAGTTTAATTGAAGTATAGCATGCATACAGAGATGTACACAAATCACTAGTATACAGCTTAAAATTTTTCAGAAAGTGAACATACCTATTTGACCAGCCCTCAGATCAAGAAACAGAAACAAGGCATCTCATTTTTATCCATCTTTGCTATTAAGATAGGCCCAGCTGGATTTTAATTATCCAGTATATTAAAACAATCTCTTTATATCTGTTCTCCTCTTATAGATTGCATCTTTCACTATGACAAGAACTGTTTTCTATACCTCCAGCATCTTGAACAATGGTTGGCAAGTAGAAAAATGTTCAAAATTAGATAAATGATGGATGGAAGGATAGATTGATAGATAGATGATGGATATATGGATATATGGATAGAGAAAGATTAGATAGATGATAGATAGATGATAGATAGATAGATAGATAGATAGATAGATAGATAGATAGATAGATAGATAGATAGA
>JAKSZT010054052.1:6531091-6673833 GCA_026826555.1 Tolypeutes matacus | reverse complement strand
AGATAGATAGATAGATAGATAGATAGATAGATAGATAGATAGATAGAACAAATGAATAGCTAGATGATGGATGGATAGGTAGATAGAGATAGATAAATAGATGATAGTGTGACAGTTTGAGATTATTTTATGAATCCAAAAAGAGAAAGATTATGTTTGTAAACTAGTCTATTCCTCTGGGTGTGATACCCTTTGATTGTATTGGATTCAGCTGAGATGTCTTTGATTAAATTACCTGTTAAGATTAGTGTTCTAGACACCAAGCCATTTTTCCTGGAAGTGAGGACTCAGACCTTCTTCCTTTTATGGTATTAGCAAAATGCTAGGAAAGGGAGTCACAACTCTATTAGATGTCAGGCTAGTATGGCAATCCACAGCTTCAACCATATACCTGGGCCACCCTCCAGGCTCCCAGCCTGTTTTAATTTGCTAGGCTACTGAAAGCAGATAACATAAAAGGGTTTTTTTAAAATAATTAAAAAAAAATTTTTTTAAAGATACTTATATTGCAAGGGGGTTGGCTTTTAAAAGTGGGAATTTATTAGTTTATAAGCTTACAGTTTTGAGGCTGAGAAAAATGTCTAAATTAAGGCATCATCAGCAATGCTTTCTCTCCAAAGACTGGCTGCTGGTGATCCTGGACTCCTCTGTCACATGGCAAGGCACATGGTGACATCTGCCTGTCTCTCCCTTCTCTTCCAGGTTTCCTTTCTTTCAGCTTCTTGCTTCTGTGGCTTTCTCTCCCTCTCTCTTCATATTCATCCCATTTATAAAAGACTCCAGTCGGTAGGAGATTTTCAGCTTCTTCTACATGACAGCTTTTTGAACACCTTTTGGCCTTGCCTTGTCTTTTACTTTTTCTTTTCTCCTTTCCTTACTCTTTTTTTAGGGTGCATTACAAAAAGGAAATGAATCCTTGTGGATATACCAGGTATGCTGGGGTTTTGATTTTGTAGAGAATGAGCTGCTAATGAACCCATGATTGCCACTCCTAGGGCAGCTCACGGTTCACAGAGCACAGCCATGCCTTTTATCCCACCGCTTCCTGAGGTTCCATCTGCCATCCCATCCATGGGCCAGGTGATGACTGTGAGAGGTCTACAAGCAAAGCATGTTTTCTTTTCATTATTATTTATTTGAATGCGTAACAGACAATAATATAACCAGCATATAACAAAAATTACTTTTTAAAAAGTAATTTAAGTTTTTTTAAGGAACTTATTTTAAAATATATTAACCAACAGTAGAGGTGGTGAGCAGAAATATAAAATATCATGATGTATACCTCAAATGGCTGAAGTGTGGGAAATCCTGCATTCACAGGGGATCGCCAACACCTTATATGGTATGTTTTATCATCGTTATTTAGAAATGATAAATCTGAAAGTCAAAGAAATAGTATGCTATATCATAAACAACCAGGGGAAAGGATGCAGCTAAAGTGGTTGAGTGCCTGCTCCCCATGTATGAGGTCCTGGGTTCAATCCCTGGTATCTCCTTAAAAAAAATAAATAAATAAACAACCAATAACATGGCTAAATCTATGGACTTACCCAAACCAAAATAGGGTGCTGGTAAACCTCTAAAGGCTGTAGGCTAGAAAGTGACATGACTAGATTTGAGTTTGAACCAATCAGAGAGGGCAACACTGGAGGCCAAAGGGACAGTTAGGACCAAAATGTAGAGGGTTACACAAATTAAAAATTGCCAAAGGATCTCAATAGACATTTCTCCAGAGAATATTTACAAATAATATTTACAATAAGCACTTGAAAGGATACTCAATATCATCTGCTGTCAGAGAAATGCAACTTAAAACTACAGTGAGCTACCACTTCACACTCTTTAGAATGGCTAGAATAAAAAATAATAAGTGTTGGAGAGGATATGAGGAAATCAAAGCTTTCATACATTGCCGGTGGGGTTGTAAAATAGCGCAGCCACTTTGGAAAACAGTTTGGCAGTTCTTCAAATTGCTAAACATAGAGTTACCATATGACTCAGGAAACTCACTTCTCCTAGGTGTATATGAGAAATGAAAAAATAATGTCACCAACAAAAAAAATAATGTCAGCAACATTATTCACAATAGCCAAAAAGTAGAACAATTCAAATGCCTATAAACAGATGAATGGATAAAAATGTGGTATATCTACACAATAGAATATTATTCAGCGATAAAAAGAAGTACAAAACCATGGATGAACCTTGAAAATATAATGCTAAATGAAAGAAGCCAGTCACAAAAGATCATATATTGTATGATTCCATTTATATGAAATGTCCTGAATAGGAAAATCCATAAAGAAAGAAAAAAGATTTCTGGTTGCTTAGGGCTGGGGTGGAAGAGATGAAGAGAAGTGACTGCTAATAGATATGGTTTTATTTGGGGCTGTGGTAGATTGAGAACTGTGTATCCCATTTTGGTTATATTCTTGGTCTTGGTCTGTATTCCAGTGGTTGTGGAGTCATTGTGAAAAGCATTTCTTGGAGATGTTACTTCAGTTAAAGTGGGGCTCAATTGAATCAGGTTGGGCTTCAATCTGGATTACTGGGGTCCTTTATAAAAAGAATGAAATTCAGACCTAGAGAAAGAAAACCATGGGAAGAAGCCAGAAGTCAAAGGAAACGGAAAGAGAAAGGAGAATACCTCGCCACGTGCATTGCCCTGTGACAGAAAAGCCAAGGATCCAAGGACCGTCGGCAGCCAGCCCTAGAATGCCACAGTCTTTGGGGAGAAAGCTTCTTGCCTCTGTTTTGGACTTCTCCTGTCCTAAAAACTGTGAGCCAGTAAATTCCCATTGTTTAAGCCAAGCCATTGTATGATATTTGTAATTGCAGCTGTGAAACTAAGATAATGGGGTTATGAATATGTTCTAGAATTGATTGTGGTCACGGTTGTACAACTCTGAGTGCATTTTAAATAGGTGAATTATATGGTGCATGTATTATATCTCAATAAAGCTGGCATAAAAAAAGAAGACTGAATCACTCAAATACAACTTTATTTCGTTTTCCTCAAAAAAAAAAAGAAGAGGGCTGAACTAGGGCAGTGGTGACAGAGACGGAAAGGAGAGGAATTATCAGGACTTGAGGAGACTGGATGGAGGATCTGGGAGGAAGGAGGACTGAAGCCTCAGATTTTCAGCTTCTGAAATGGGTTGTTGGAGACGTCCTTGCCTGAGATATGGGAGGAGAGTAGGGTTGAGTAGGGTGAAGAGAGCAGGTACAGCCAAGGATGCTGTTAGGATGGAAACATGTTCTCCAGCTGGGGGAACATCTAATCCATTAGTATCAGCAACTCCAAGCCTTTCTTGAATGATTGGATCTCGGGCACCTAGGACCAGGCCACAGAGCCTTACATGGATGAACCTTGAAGACCTCATGTTGAGGGAAATAAGCCAAACACAAAAGGACAAATACTGTATGATGTCACTGATATGAAATAATTTGAATATGCAAATTTGTAGAACCAGAAATGAGAATACAGGTTACCAGGGGCAGGGGTGGGGAACGGGGAGTGAATGCTTAATTGGTACAGAGTTTCTGTTTGGGGTGATGGGAAAGTTTTGGTAATGGATGGTGAAGATGGGAGCACAACATTGTAAATGTAATTAACACCACTGAACTGTATACTTGAAAGGTGTTAAAATGGGAAATTTTATGCTGCAGATTTATTGCTACAATAAAAAGAAAATTTTAAAGGAATAAATGAATAACATTTACAGGCAACTCAAATTGTCTTCTGGAAACATGAAATTGAAATCTGCGGTTGTTTGTCTATCTTAAGGGTAGAACATTGTCCAATGATTCACAATTTCAACATTATAGAAAACCACATCCCAAAGGTCCACGTGACTACTTAGAAGGGGTGCATGGGGTGCTAGCATGCCCAGCTAGGTGAACATATTCTCAACTGCATCTACTTAAATAGAGACGGCCATCAACTACTGCAGGAGACCCAGATATTTACTCTCTTTATAAAGAATTATCTTTATGTAAAGAACTTGAGAATTGTCCAATCACAGCTGTGGCCACACTTGAACAATATAACTAAAAAAATTCTGTATTGACCAGTCTCAACCATGGCATGCAGACATTATGACATCAATACTATAATTTTAGCCTTGCAATGTCCATCTAGAAAAAGATCATTGGACATTTCCAAATGCATAGTTTCAACAAATAGCCTTATTTAAAATACCTTCATCTCTGCCTCTGGGCGTGGGGTGAGACACCAGGAACCTGATTCAAGGAATTCTTGACACAAAGAGTGTGGGGTACACACAATGAAAATGAATGACCTTCGACTTCACACACAAATCTGAATGAATCTCACAAACATAATGCTGAGCAAAAAAATACCAACTTCATGACTCCATTTATATAAAGTTTTAAAAACCAGACAAAATTAGTATATACTTTTAAAAGTTAGAAAGTAGCTACCTTTAGTGTCTGGAAGAAGACATGGATAGAAGGTGTTATTGATGGCTGATGCCCTGTTTCTTGATCTGGGTACTGGTTACATGGGTATGTTCAATTTGTGAAAATTCATCAAGCTCTACACTTACGTGCACATTTCCATCCATATATTATATATCAATAAAAAAGACTTTTTAAATGTTCCCCATCATTGCTATTTCCAAGGAAGAAATGCAGTTTACCCCATCCCCACCTCCAAGTGTTGTACCTTGCCCCACTCCCCATCAGCTTGCTAACCTTTGCCACACAAATTAGGACATCGTTATGGTTTGTCACCTGGTTTTTGATAGTTTGAGTACTTGAACTAGTTTTTAGATTTCCATGTCTCTCCATTTCTAATCCTATTGAGTTGTCTTATGTGATTAGAATATTTAACATTCGGGATAAATTCTTTGCATTTTTCGTCATAAAAGACAACAGTAGTTATCTTCTTGTGGCCAGGAACTGTACTCAGTTAATGATAGACAGTGTTGTACAGCCCTGCAAGATGAGGCTGTTATGCCTATTTTGCAGATGAGGAAGCTAAGGCTCAGAGAGGATAAATACCCTGGCTAACAAAAAGCACTCCCAAGACTGGGCTCTTTTCAATATTCCATGTGACGCCTCCAAGTTGTTCATTCTGCAACAGGCTTCATTCTCCTTAACAGTTTTTCTGTGTTTTGCATCTCCAACTGGAAAGGAACAGCCAGATGGCTCACCACCACGCTAGTCCAAGCGACCTGGAAGCTACCTGATACGATACGTTACAGGTCAGGAAGGTTTGTGCTGGAAACCCCAAATCCCGAGCTCTAATTTTCAGCCTCAAACTACAGAGAAAACCTCTAACAGTCAGGCAAGCCAGAGAGCTTCCTTCTAAAGGCCCTGGCAAGAACTCTGAAATCAGACCCGACCAGCATGTGTCCCTGAATATCAAAATTAGATGCTATATTTACCCTGAAAAGCCCTTTAGTGGAAATGAGAGTTATAAATAGCCATTAGGGCCCAAGCAAGTGGCCTTAACACATGGATTTCCTTCCAAAAATGCAGAGCCGTTTTAATTAAATTTGTTAATTAACCTTTGGGGAGGGCAGGCCCCCCTGGATTCGGTTTTGTTTTCGGAGACACTGTGAGTAAATTCTTTGCACATTTGGGGAACAGCATGCTCACTGGGTGTTCAGCTTGGAAGCTTGCACAGAGCCAAGCTCCCTGGAGGGGAAAGTCCAGGGCTTGGTGCACCAGTGAATGTACCCATGCAGCCTCTCTATGGAGACCAGGGTCTCTCTGCAAAACCCATTCTTTTTCACTTCGTTTGTGCCCAGAACAAGATGGGAATCGTGGCTGTGCTCATGCTGCCCCTGCTGCTGCTGGGAATCAGCGGCCTCCTCTTCATTTATCAAGAGGTGTCCAGGCTGTGGTCGAAGTCGGCGGTGCAGAACAAAGTGGTCGTCATCACCGACGCTATCTCAGGACTGGGCAAAGGTAAGCTGGCTTCTCTCCCACTTGTGCCCATCCCTGCCCGGCAGGATGAGAGGGGCCAGGTGGCGCATGGGCAAGCCTGCTAGGCAGTGGTCAATCCTGCATTTTCTTCCAGCATCTGTCAATAGCCAGCAAGTTTCTTCTCTTTGGAGGTTGCAGCTTCCTTGACTGATAAATAAGGGGATTGGGATATCTGGGGTTGCAAACTCAGCCTACAAGATAAAATTGGTCTGCAGATGTGCGTTGTCTCAACTTTATGGGGTTTCTGGAAGTTTTTGGAATGTAAAGCCCTTCCTTAGTTGGGGCAGCGTAATGGTTACGAGCCCAGACTTGTGAGCTGGGTTCAAATCCTGGCTCCACAACTTACTAGCTGGGTGATTTGGGCAGGTGACTTTACTTCTCCACCTTGGTTTTCTCATCTGTAAAGAGAGGATAACAGTCACCTCTACCTCGTAATGTTCTTCACGAGAAATCAATGAATTAATAGATGGAAAGCCCCTTAGAACAGCCCCTGGCACTAGAGTGGGAAACAGTCAAGTGTTAGCAATGATGCTGAGGAATGATTTTAGGCAGAACACACATGCTCCAGGGTGCCACACACCCACTAGTCCCAATTGTGTCACACTTACCTGCTTCTCTCATCCATATTGTACCCTGACCCTAATGCCATCTGTGTTTGCAACCCTTAAATTAGATGGCCTTGGAGAGCATCCGTGTATGGCCTCCATGAGATGAGGGGTAGGGCACATCCCAGGCTTGGAAGGTTCTAACTCTAACATTCCAGACAATGGTAGTGCAACCCCCTACATTATATCATTTGGGGGCAATTTTTGCTATTGTTTTTTTGCTTTTTAGTCAAACCTAGAGCACATACATCCAAACATGCATGAGGTCATTGGACAGCTTTTATCAAGACCACCAGGTCTTGGGCACTGGGTGAGCATCACCCCTTCTGAAGAGTCCCCCTGGGGATTTACTGTCATGGTACTGCCATTGTGGGAACATCTGTTATTTCTCGTCTTGGCATTGTCCTTGGAGTGTGGGCTCATTCTCTCTGGCATTCCCAATGGGAGCTAATCTGCATGCTTTGAGGATGGGTTTCATTTCAAAGGAGGATCAACTTGGGTTAACCATCTAAGATAAAACAACAACAAAGTGTAAGGCAGATGGATAAGTTCTCTGTGTGGCTCCTAAATGGATTCCAGAGGCATCCCCAAAGAGGACATCCAGCATCATTAGAATCAGGATTCAAAAGAGGTGGGGGAGGAGGATGCCACAGGGCAAGCCAGAGCACACACTTTTGTCAATCAGACCAGAAACAAGACAATGGGGAGTAGTGGTTGTCCTGGGGAATTGGAAGGGAGACTCCTCAGAGTCAAAGTCTTTGGGAAAAACCTTGTTCTCCAAAGACAGCTTGTTCATCTATCATCAGGCAAGGCTGCCAATATGCGACCCCGACGTGACCTTCACCATGAGCCTTCCTGCCACCTTAATTGCTCCTTACCCTTGGATGGTTGAGCAACTGGTCTCTCATTCTAAACACACCCCCATCAGCATCCTTCTCACATTGCCCTGTATTTTGAATGTTTCTTAGTTGGCCAACTAGATACAGGCTCCCTGATGGTGGAGCCTGTGTTTTATCACCCTGGGAACCCAGCACATAGCACAATCCTTGACATATAGTAGGCAATAAAAAAAAAAAAAAAAAAAAAAAACATTTATTTAAACAGCCTCTAAAAGTTGATTGAGGAGGGAAGGCCCTTGTTTAGATATGTTCTTGTATATTTGTTTCATTGATTTCTAACTTGATTCCTGTATGGTCCAATATGAAATCCATATGATTTCAATTATTTAAAAATACGTTGGTTTGCTGTATGGCCCGGGATATGGTCTCTCTTGGCAAATGTTGCATGGGTGCTTGAGAAGAATGTGCATTCTGTTGTTGGGTGGAGCACCCCACAAATGTCACTTAGATCCTATTGGTTGTTGAGGTTGTTCAGTTATTCTATATCCTTCCTTGCTGGTTTTCTGTCTAGTCGTTCTATCTGTTGCTGAGAGATGCATATTTGTTTCAATAGTTTTATTTTTCAAAACAAACAAACAAACATTAGATTATAGTCACACATTGCACACATCAGGTACCCAGGAAACTCATCTTAGGAGCAAAATGGTATTTTCAGAGGAATATGGCCTAGTCTCTCTGATGACTGTAGGTGTCGGGGTTTTTTTTTATTTTTTTCTTAAAAACAAAACAAAACAAAACAAAAAACAACTGTATCTTATTGACCCACTCTGGAAAGAAATGCAAAGCAGAAAAAACAAGTCCAAGTATTTAGAAGTAACTTGAGAAAGCTGGGTGAGTATGACCTTAACTAAATGTCAAGCCTGGCCTGCTGCTGACCACACAAGTTCTAAATGCTCCTTTTCTTGCACCCAAAGCAAGAAAAAGGGAAGGGCACTGAGTGGCACATGGGCTGTGCAAGCACATGGCAGATCCCTGGTACCAGGGAGCCCACTGAACCCAGTAGGGAACACGGGACAACAGCAGGAAGTCCAGAGCCAAGTTTTTTTTTTTTTTTTTTTTACTAAGGATATCAAACCAACCAACCAACAAGGATCAGGACATAATCTTGTCCCCAAACCCACACAATCCATCCAAGTTGGAAATTGTGTCATCTTGTACCCATAGAGTTGATGGCAACAGTGACAATCAGAATAGTTAACTGCTGGTCCATGAACTACCCCAGAAAGCACCAGCTGAAAATCAGCCCACCTGCATTTCCTTTCCTCTAAGATGCAATTTCCCACCTTTAAGCTTTTCAGAAATTGGAATGATTGTCTTACAATCAACAGCATCTTACAACCCCCACAGACCATCCTTTTGTATTTTAATATCTCTGAAGTCAAGAAGCATCTTCCAATCAATGGCATCTTAGATTTGATGAAATATGGAAGTAACGACTCAATTTAGGTTTGTTGGATGAAGAAAGAAGGAGCTTGGTGCCAATGTGCTTGACACAAGATAAATACTGAGCTAAGTTGTTTTAAAAAAAATGAGAATTCCTGGGTATACCTAAGGTCTGACTTCAGCAGAAATGGCTCCTTTTGGTGGCAACTCTGGGTGCCACTGGGCGCCAGCCTCTCTGGCCATTTGAGAAAGGCAAGATATTAACTGAGAAGAGGGAAATGGGGTGAGGGAAACATTCCTGGCTGCCTCTCCCAAGGAGGTCAAGACCAGAGGTTTGGTCTGGTTCCTTGTCATATGTTCCCTCATCTACCCCAGGACCCAGCTTGCAACTATGTGCCCATCGTCAAAAAATGGAGGGAGGGGATGGGTGGGCCAGGACACACTTTTGCTTATGATGCTTCTTTCTCAGCCATGTGAAGACTGGCCAGGAGGCAGCCTGGTGCAGAACGAGGCACCCTGACCTCAACACCAAGCTCCTTGGGTTCAAGTCCCAGCTCTACCACTTACCAGCTCTGGGGCTCTGCGTGACTCCTTTAAACTCACCAAACCTCACTTCTCTGATATGGATGACACAACCATTGTGGCTGGCTCACTCCCAGCGTGGCTGCTACTGCCACACAGAAATTTCTGAAGTTCTGAAAGGCGAGGCTGCTTCCCTCTCAAATGAGGTTTCTTCTAGTGAATACTGTTATATTTTATTATACGTTTTTAATATTATATATTTAAAAGAATGGTTTAAATGAAAAAAAAAACACAATAGAATCCTAGAGCCTCAATCAACCTTTGCAAACACTTCGTTCCCTTTCAGCTCCATTGCTTACGATGCTTAAAGGCACATCTAGTCTCTGAGGAAACACGAATCCAGTAGTGACACAGCCACCTCTGCCTCTTTCAGATTGATTCAGAGGGGAAACACTTTCTTCTGCCCCTTGATAAAAAATCAGGTTGCCTCTTGTCATCACCGACACTCTCTCTCCTGCTGATTATCATTGGAGTTTACAAAATCCTTTGGTGATGTTAAGCCCCATAAGGCAGCATTGATTCAGAAACTGGAATGTCCAGTGATAAACATATCAATTTCCAAGTTTCTTTCCGCTTCTCTACTCATATGGCAAGCTGCAGGCTGGCTTTGGCTGTCTCTAACCCTTCCGCGAGAGCAGGAAAAGCTTATCTGACCAATACTTCAAGCTCCGTGGGCCTGGCACAGGTTTAAAGCTGAGGCTGATTCCCTCTCTAGTGGGTACTTTGGTGGGTCCTTCAGAGACCCTTCCTGGGAACTTCACCTGCATTTTCTATGAAGTGGATGAAGAAGCTTTTCCTTCCAGCTACTCAAGCCCCACACAACCACTGGTTTGAGGCAGTCTCTTCCACATGGGTGTGCTCATTTGGAGTCTTAGTTTGCCAGGACTGCTATGACAAATACCACACAGTGGGTTGGCATAAACAACAAGTCTTTATTGTTTCACTGTTTCAGAGGCTAGAAGTCCAAAATCAAGCCATCAGCATGGCCATGCCTGCCGCAGTCCTTGGGATTCTTTGGTTTGCACATCGGCCTCTATCACATGGTGATATCCTTGGTCTCATCCTGTAGCTTTCTGTGACTTCTCTTTATAAGGCCGTCAATAAAACGGGTTAAGACCTACCCTGATTCCATTGGGCCACAACTAAATAGAATCTTAAAAGATCCTATTCACAAATGAGTCCACATCTTAATGATACTACATCTTCAGTGGGTCCTATTTACAAATGGGTTCATACCCACAGGACTGAGATTAAGAATATGTCTTTGGTTAGGGTACATGATTCAATCTACCACTGAGTTACCTTGGGCAGAATTCAAAAGAGCTCCCACCATCTTCCTCTCCTCTCTCTTTTCTCTGTGTCCCTCACATGCCTACTGCTGGTCTACCAGAAACGGGGGTGAATGCTTCAGGCGAGCAAACCAACCTCCATGCATCCTTTCCTCTGCCCCCAGGGCAGGTGGCCATTCCAGGCTCTTGCCCATTACACTTCCCAGGTGTGACTCAGACATCACTCCTGGGCTCCCAGCAACCAGGGAACTCAGAGGATGCTGGTGAAATGGTCTCGGTGACACCCTTCTCTCTAGGCTCTCAGTCATGGGAGGTCACACCCCCACCCCTGGCCCACAGGTGAGGACTCACATAACAGTTCTCTCCAAAGAAATCCTCCTTCAAAGTCTCCTCTCGCTCTCCTCTTTCTTGATCCATTTATGCCCTCTTTTTGGTAAACAGAATTTAGATTCATGAAACAAGAGTTTGGTTATTTCCTTTGAAAATCGGCATCTTGGACTGGCACCTAACTTTGGAATTTTATGTCTATTTGATTTGGCATCTCAGTCAAACTTCCAATTTAATATCCCATTATGTACGGATACTTAACATTTAATATCCTATTACACACACACAAACATACACACAAAATCCTGTTTATGGCATCCTATTAGACATACTGCTTTAAATTTTTTTTTGTCTTTTTTTGTTGAAACTTACTAAATCATGAACTTCTTTCACATCAGTAGATCCATTTCTGCAACATCATTTTTAAGGGCTTCAAAAATTCTATGTACAGATATACCATACTTTACTTAACCCATCTCCTATTATATTGGGCATTTACAATTATCTCCAACTTTTTACTGTTACAAATGGTACCAAGGTAAACAAGATTACAACCGTGTCTATGCAGACATTCTTAATTACCTCCTTAGATTAATGTCCATAAATGAAATTACTGGGTCAAAGTCCACACTTAGTTTCAAGGATACTGTCAAATTCTTCTTCCAAAAAAACTGCAGTAATTTATGCTACCACCAGCAGTGAATGTATGACAAGTCCCTTTACTCAAAATCTTGCCAAGACTGAGTATTACCATTTGGGGCTTTATATATCATATTAAAAGTAGTATCATGTTTTAATTTGCATTTCCTTATTATTGTCATTAAATCTTATATTAGCTCTTTGTACTTCTTTTATAAATCACTTATTCATGCCCTCAGCTAATTTTTTAGTCTTTTTAAAAAATTGATTTGTAAGAGTTTTTTTAAAAATATTTCAAATAAATTAACCCCTTTCTGTCATTTAGGTTATAAATATGTTTTCTCAGTTCATCTTCCTTTTAATTTTATTTATGTTTTCTCCTTCTTGGGAAGTTTTTAAGGATAAATCTATAAATCATTTCTGTAATAATTTCTTCCTTCAATCCCATGCTTAGAAGATCTTTGCCCAATGCAGTTACATATTCATCTCTCCTTTCTTCCAGTTCTTTTATGGTTCTGTTTTTACATTTAAATATTTAACACATTTTGATATAATGCAACTACCCCCTCCACCCCCAAATAATTATACAGCTGTCCAAATACCACTCTTTAAATATATTCTTTTTCCAATGATTCAACATTCTAACTATCATATACTAAATTCTTATCAATATTTGTCTCAATTTTTATCAGAAGTTCTCTCTATACTTGAGTCACCAATGCTCTGCTTTAATTTCTGTAGATTTATATTTTAGTAACTGATAAAATCAATCCATCCCCAACGTTGTTTTTCAAGATGTTCTTTGCTTTTCTGCTTGTTTATTATTCCAAATGGAGTTTGTAAATTATTCCAAATAGTTTAGAATCTTTCCATCACTTTCCAAGATCTATTGGGATCTTGATTCACAACATGAAATTAAACAGATATGAATTGACATCATTAGTGAATTGTGCCATCCAGAATCATGGTGGACAACCCTTTGCTCTTAGAGAAATCTCCCTTCTCTATGGTCCTAACCTTCAAAGTGACACTGCTAACACAGGTCTTAATTCAGGTTTCCCTCAGTCAGCAGAACAGACCGCAGCTGCCCTCCTTCCAGCTATATCACACCTGTTTTCAGACCTTTCTGCTACCTCCCATCCCTACACCCTCTATTTTTCTTTTCTCAGCTGCTCCTGCCTTTACGTCTCCCCCCATCTGGCTTAGCCTGCATGGTCCAGCACCCCAATCGCTCTCTCTCCTATGCCACAATTTCCCTACCCATGAGACCCACCTATCAAACTCCACATAACTGTCCTGTCCCACTGGCTCCTTCTCTCCTTTTCAACCAAGGCTGCTGAGCCCTGCAGGAGAAAATCATACAACCCTAAGATCACCTTGTGCCATTGCACTCACAGTATCGAGCCCCCAATGGGGCTCAGTGATACTCAGTTATCCTTTGGTGTCCCTGGTCAATATAGATCCACTGCTTCCTGGTATAAGATGGGACAATCATAGGTGCCCACCTGCAGTAGGTGCTTTCCGGGGTCCCAGTAACCTGCCCACTTCTCTAGGTGCTGTGAGCATGGACCACTAATGACCTGCCCTCTGCCAGTGACATCACCTTGCCCAGGAGCTACACACCCTATCCACCAGCCACAGTCAGTGACTGATGAATACAGGTGTCCAAAGGGCTGGTCCTCTTGCCTCCAAGTGGGACAGCTCTGTGGTTGGGTGTACATTCTGGAACTCTTCTTGGGTCCAGCCAAGGCTAGACTTTACTGAGCCCAACAACCTCGCCTGGCACCTTTCCCTGCCCTCTCCTCCTTCCCCTACTCCCTGCCAGGTTTCTTTTCTGAAGCACACTTCTTGGTAAATCCTGGTCACCTGAATCCCTACCTGTCTCTACTTCTAGGGAGCCCGACCTAAGATACTACGTCATGGAGTTGTGAGAAATAAGTGAGCTCATACACGTGAAGTTCTTTCGACCGTTCCTAGTAAACTCTCAAAGTATGTTAGCTTTCACTGTTTTTAAGCATCAATGCTATTGCTACACAAGGGTGCTGTGTTGAACCAGCCATTGCCCAGTTGAAAAAGTCCTGAGTTGGATGAGTCAGGAATTAGACCAGAGTAAAATTCATTAGACAGAGAACATGTTTCCTTTTTTTAATAGAAAGAGCCCTGGTTGGGGTATCTAGCCACAGAGAAAATGTGGAGGAAACCAGTGACATTTAGTCTGAAAAGACATGGTGGCTGTTTCCCATCTCTTTAGATTTAGATATATTTAGGGCTGTGGACTACGTGATCCTTCTGTCTAGTATTAGAAAAAAAATGTTCTCATAGTCAGAACTATCCAATGGTGGAAGGGGATGCTTTACCCAATTGTGAGCTCCCCATCCTAGGGAGCAACCAGGCTGAGGTTGGAAACTAGAAAAAATTCCAGCGCTGGAGGGGGTTGAATGAAATAATCTCTAAAGGACCTTGCGGCCCTAAGACTTTTGAATTCGTGGATTTGTAGGAGAGGGAGCTTACCATCAGTGGATCCATTCACACAGTGCCCCGGTCCTCTTTCCTTCTTCCTCACAGAATGTGCACGAGTGTTCCACACTGGCGGAGCCAGGCTGGTGCTATGTGGAAAGAACTGGGAGAGGCTGGAGATCCTGTATGATGCCTTGATCAGTGTGGCTGACCCCAGCAAGGTGAGGTCTCCTGGCAGTTAGTTCAGGTAACTACTGGGTGTCCTTTGCCTTCATTGACTGTTAAGGACCCGCTCCTTGGCACTGTGGGTTCTTTCAGAGGGGTGGAATTTGAAGAGTGCTTGGGGGAATAAATTGTCCCACTGATCCTTGATATGGGCATGTCCGCTGGCCAGAAGGGGTCACTCATTTTGGCCACTCACCCATGCCAAATGTCTGACCCTCCCACACCCAATTCTATTTAAATCAGACTCAGGGGATCCAGAAAATAGGGAATCACAAGTACAGGTTGCGATTACATACATTTACTGCTGGTTTTTCAAAATATAATTCCTCAAAGGATATCTCCTTCAAAAAAATCAGGGAAGTGATGTCCCCTTCCAAGAAGTCACCCAGGAGGTGAACACTTACTTTAGTGCAACTGCAGTTTTAAAGCACTTCTGGAACATTCTTTAGAAAACTGCCTTCAGAGTTCTCCAAGATTTAAAAACTACAAAACTTTGCTCTTGAAGTTGAATTTAGGTTTTGAAAACAGCCAAAATAATTCAGAGCTAAGTCTGGTATTTGAAGAGATGGGTCAAACTCCAAATTGTGTTTCTTGGGCTGTTATTAGGTCAAAATGAGGTTCTCTGGTCACTTATGTAGGAAATACTGAGTTAAACCAAGTTCATATGGCTTCTTTGCTGCAGAACTTTACAGAGCCTTTGATATGCTAATGTGCATTGTGTAGCTCCAAGAAAACATATAATAGTGTGTTTCCCAAACAAATTTGACCAGGGAACCTCTTTTCAAGGACATATCCCAGGATTGTACTGGGATTGCATTTACACACGGTATAATCAGCTTCCACACCTGTCTTCCCTTCTGGACCATAAGAATCTTGATGGTAGTGAGTGTCCAGAGCTGAACACAGTGCTGGCACACAGTAGGTGCTCCAAAAATATTTTGTTGACTGTATGATTTTGTCCCCAAATATGTGGATGCAAATAACTGTGGTAGATTTTCTCACGGCTTGTCTGTTTGGAAAGCAATTTCCAAAAACAAGCTCAGAAATGTCTTAAGTAATGACATCACTACTGGAACAAGTGCACAGGCCCCAAAGGGGACGAACATGAAGGACAAAGGTCATTTGGACTTATCAGTTCTGGCACTTTTGCCCAAAGCTCACAACTATTGCTGCATATTCACATCTGGGGTTTGTTGACACTGTTCCACTAATCCCCAAGAATAGATTCTCCATGAATCTCCCCCGCAACCCCAAAGCCATTACTACTTTTTCCTCTTTACTTTTTTTTTTTTTTTTTGATAGTCCTTCCATGAGCTCTGGATTTCAAAAAGGTGGCTCTTAGATGGCGGGGCCCCAGATCTAGGACAGGGAGGTGTCCCCACACCTTGACTCTCTCATTGACTCAACAGACATTTACTCCAAAGCTGGTCCTCTTGGACCTCTCAGACATAAGCTGTGTCCAGGATGTGGCAAAAGAGGTCCTGGACTGCTACGGCTGTGTGGACATCCTTGTCAACAATGCCAGTGTGAAGGTGAAGGGACCTGCCCACAAGATTTCCCTGGAGCTCGACAAAAAGATCATGGATGCCAATTACTTCGGGCCTATCACACTCACCAAAGGTCTCGTGAGTTTGACATTTCCCTGGGTTTCTGGACCACCAGCTGCTAAGGGAGGGCTCTGTTACATAGCCAGGTGGTCATCCAATTTTCTGTAGAACCCCTGGGCTCCCTTCATAAAAATCCCTATTTGGTGAAAGCATTCAGCATTTTGACTGTAAATGTTGATGAAGAAAGGCCTCTTCCAATCTCGCTGTCTTTGAACCTGCCCTCCCCATCAGGTCCTGCCCTTGTCCCCCTTCTCTTCTTGCTCATATCCATGGCACCCCCTCCAATCCCATTTGACAGTTCCAGACTATTGTCTGCATCCTTTGCATATATTTTGATATATCCACCTTGCCCTTGATCTATTCCTAACCATGGGGACATAGTTGCTCTTCACAATGATGGGCAAAGGTAGAGATTCTGTCCTTAGAACTGAAGAAGAAAAAGCATTTAACTTCAAACTACAAGACAGCCACTATGCTGTCAACCCCTTCTCAGAGAAGTCAGGAGGATGTGTCCCTTGAAAGGGTAAAATGGTGGTTCCTGTGTGGACCTGTTGAGTTTGAGATACCTAGAGGACACCCAGGTGTAGTTTCTCATGGGCAAGTTCACTGGTGAGTGGAGCTTGAAATAATCATGGCTGAGAAGCATCCTCCCTTCCCCTCAAAAATAAAATTTTATCAAAACAACTCAAGAGGGGGAAGCACCTGCTTTCCATGAATGAGGTTCTTGGTTTGATCCCTGGTACCTCCTAAAAACAAACAATGAAAAAACTAACTCTCTTTGGGGAATGGATGTAGCTCAGTGGTTGAGCACCCACTTCCCATGTACGAGGTCCCGGGTTCAATCCCCAGTGCCTCCTAAAAAAACCCAAAAAAAACAAAAAACCCAACAAACAAAAAAACAAAAACAAAAACAAAAACAAAAAACAACCCAAGAGGGAGAATACAAGCAAGGAGGACACCTACATTCAGGGAGCAGGATGCCCTGACAGAGTCGGAGAAGGCACAATCTTAGAAGTTGGGGGAAAAGCAGAGTCACCCAATCTACAGCTGAGAGTGGTCCCATGTTTGGAGCCTCTAATAATGGGATTCTAACTGCTATGAAAGATGAAGGGAAAGAAGTATTTGAGGCAGAAAGATGACTTCCCAGAGCCACTGAAATGGTCCCCAGAGATTACAGTCCACCAACCCAGTTGGCTGGCACAGATTGGCACACACCAAGCAGGTGGGCAAATAAATGTGTCATCCCTCCAACCCCACTGGCGTCAAAGTGAGGCATGCACAACAGTACAGAAGGCTAGGACTGGTTTCCCTTCCTGGTTGTGCCTCTAATTTGATAAGGGACCTATGTCTAGGCACTAGCTCTGGGCCTCAATTTACCCATCTCTACACAAAGGGGCTGGATTTAAATCAACTATTTTGAAGCTTTTGAATACCACCTTTTTGTTTTTGCCGTAACCCCATTCTGCCTCCACTATTATTTACTTAATATCATTCTCTAAATTTCCTCATTTTTCATTTTAGAAGGAAATCTGTATAATGCCACCATAAATTAGAAATACCTTTCACTCTCAATAAATAGAAGGCAACCTAAAAACAATAAGAGTTCATAAATTCTCCCAAGACAGCCTGAGATTGCACAGACTTGAGGTCTTTCTCTTTGTTAAAAGAAGATTAGCACATGCAAGAGTGGTATTGAAGACATATTAGAACCAAAAGGAAGCTGTCTTCTTAAGGCAGTAGGAGACTCGAAAAGGAAATAAATACCTTTCTCACTATTGAAGTCGGTGTTAACACTACATTGGTTGATCATTTAAAATCACCCAGCATTTCAGCCAGTGATGCCAGACCCCTCTTTGGAAACACTGGACTAATTGATTGCCAGAGACTTTCCATCTCTGTCCAATTACCAGAAAATCCAGGAACCATTTGTGATGGACGGGGATGTGGAGAAGGGGTCTGCCTGCTGCTGCTGCTTCAGCCTTGGATTTTAACAGTAGCTCCTTGTCCTGTGTTTTCCAGCCCTGCTTCCCAACATGATATCCCGGAGAACAGGCCAAATCGTGTTAGTGAATAACATCCAAGGGAAGTTTGGAATCCCATTCCGTACAGCTTGTGAGTTGCTAAGACAAAAACGTCCTCTTCAGAGATGTTCTGTCAAGGACTTGGCATGTGTTTCCATGGGTGTGGGGGCCTCCAGAGCAGAGGCCTTCTGCTGGTTTTTCTTTCATCTCTTCAATTCCCATTTTTCAAGCACCCAGTATGCAGGTCCCTGTGACATAAAAGGGAGATCCTGAGACATAAAAGGTCTGTCTTCCCCAAAAGCTCACCATCTCTCAGGTGGCTGGGATGTGAGCTGGCTGAACCAGATGAAGGTCACACTCCTGACAAGGTTAAACTGGACCCAGGTCCAATGCCCCCTTCCTCCATGAAGATAGCCTTGAAGGATAGGAAAGATGACAATCAGGAAAGAAAATATGGGAGAAAAAAGGGAGAAGGATGGAGAGGTTCTGAGGAAGGAAGAAGGAAAAAGAAAAGGGGCAGAATTCCAAGGAAGGGGAAACTCCAAAAGTGAGAGCCCTTTAAAAAGTCCAAGGAAGTATATGTTCTTGGGTTCGTGGAATCCACTTAGAAAAACTCTGGAGCCATTCCCACCTCCTATGAGGTAGGTTCTGGGGTGGTGGGGAGCATGCCTTCTACATTTCTTTATTGCCTACAGAATCATGAGCAAAAGAGAGCTCACTAATTGATGTATTGAAAGGTGGGAGGGAGAGAAAAAAAGGAAGGAAAGAAAATTGAGTAGTTTCCTAGGTTGCTTAAGCAAAGCCATGAAATGGGTCAGGTTAAAAATGGGAATTTATTTGCTCATGGTTTTGAGGTCAGGGAAATGTCCAAATCAAGGCATCCTAAAGGCAATGCATTCTCCCCAAAGATTCTTGAGTTCTGGGGCTGGCTGCTGGTGATCCTTGGCTCCTCTGTCACATGGCAAGGCACATGGTGGTGCCTCCTGGTTTCTCCCTTCTCCTCCGGGTTTCAATGATTTCAGTTTCTTACTTCCTGTGACTTTCTCATGTCTGAATCCATTCTGTTTATAAAGGACTCCAGTAATAGGATTAAAGCCCGTTCCCCACACATCTTAACTGAAGAAGCCTCATCAAAAGGTCCTGCTAACAATAGGTTCACACCCACAAGAATGGATTAAATTTTAAGAACATGTTTTTCAGGGATACATTCAGCTGCAAACCCCCACAGTCCCTAATAGTGTTTTACTCTCTTCCCCTTTGCATTAGTTAGGTTAAGCCTAAGGTGACTGTGACTTAAGAATGAAGACATTTACTTCTCTTCCATGAAGCAATTTCAATGAGAATGGTCCAGGTCAGTGGGCTCCACTATTCCACATGGTCATTCAGGGTCCCAGGATCATGCCAAGTCATTGCTTGACATCTTCTGCTTGGTCAAAGCTGCCCTTCTGGGTTCCAGCTGGCAAGAAAAGTGTTGAGGTTGAACATCTAAAGCCCTAACTTCCTATTGGCGAGAACTCAGTCAACAGCTCACACTGTCACCTGAAGGCCCATGAAGGAGGCAGGGATGGAGTTTGGTCCACACCCAGCAACCTTTCCCACATGCTTCATTTTCCTCTCTTCCCCAATTCATTTATAAATCTCACTATTCCTTCTAATTTAAAACTCTCTCTACATGGTATTTTCAGGAACTGGACTACATTTTGCCTTCCTTGCTTTATGTCCTTGCTTTAGTTTCCTGGCTGCTAAAACAAATATATAATGGGTTGGCTTAAACAATAGGAATTTATTGGCTCATGGTTTCAGAAGGGAGAAGGCTTGCTTTCTGCCAGGTTCTATATCTTCTGGCCGCGGCCAGCCATCTTTGAGGTGCCTTGGCTTTTGGGTCACCTGGAAATGCACATGGCAACCTCTTCTCCTTTCTCTTCTGGGTTCCATTGACTTCTGGCTTCCACCTGCTCTCCATAGATTTCCCCCTCTGTGGCCTTCTCTATAAGGCCTCCAGCAATAGGATTAAGACCCAAAAGAACCTCATCAAAAGGTCCTATTTACAAAGGATTCACACCCACTAGACCAGGGCTTGGGACCAACAACAGCCTTCATTCACTAAGCCAGGTGCTGGGGTCACAGACGGGCGACATGAAATTTGCAACTGGGCATTGCAATGGGCTCTTCAGTCACCAACCAAAATGGGGCAAATATCCTGGTTTCTTGGGAACATTTTGGAAACACAGCAAGGTCCTCTCCACTCCCACCCTTCTCATACCCCTAGCTGTGGTCTGTTCCTCTGCAACTAAGGAATTAAGGAGTGCAGAGTTTCCCACATAAATGTCAGAACTAGATGCCACCAGGGCCAGCGCCAGGCCCTCTTCCTCTCCGTTGGCTTCTGACAGGCACTGGGGTGGGAAGGCAGGAGAGTGGTCATCTGCCTGCAGAGGCAGTGTCCCCAGAAGCCATAGCACTTTTCCCTCAGCATCATCCTGGGCAGGGAGACTGGGGTCCTGAGGCCCAGAACCAGACTCACAAGCCTGGCGTTGGGTCCATTGTGCCAAGTTTCCTTCCCAACACAGGCACATACCCCTCTCACCGCACTAACCATTCCACATGGAGATTACTTCCATGTGTCTCTGCCCTGCACTGTTGGCTCTACGAGGTCAGTGCTGCTCCAACCCAGATCTGTGTCCCCAGCCCAGAGCAGGTGCCCCATGCACACATGTTGAGTCAATGAAGGAATCACTCAGTTGGTGGATAAATGAACAGCAAACTGATTACCAGCAGCCCCTTTATTTGGTAACTGTCCTGAGATATAATATACATACCACACACATCACCATTTTAAATCATACAATCCAGTGGCTTTCAGTATATTCAGAGTTGTGCATTCATCACCACAATCAATTTTAGAACACTTTCATTACTCCAAAAGGGAAACCCCTACCCCATAGCCATCACTCCCCAACACCCTCACTCTCCCCAGTCCAAGGCAACCTCTAATCTGCTTTCTACAGATTTGCCTATTCTGGACATTTCATATAAAATAGAACCATACAATATGTAGTCCTTTATGACTGGATTCTTTAACTCAGCATGATGTCTTCAAGGTTCATCCCTGTTGTAGCATGAGTCAGAAATTCATTCTTTAAAGCTGAATAATATTCCATTGTATGGATATACCACATTTTATTTACCCATTCATCCATTGCTAGACATTTATGGTGTTTCTGCTTTTTGGCTGTTGTGAATAATGCGGCTACAACCATTCATGGAGAAGTTTTTGTGTGGATATATGATTTCACTTCTCTTGGGTATATGCCTAGAAGTGGAATTGCTGTGTCATACATAACTCTATGTTTAACCCTTTGATGAACTGCCAGACTGGTTTCCACAGCAGCTGCACGATTTTACATTCCCACCAACAATGTATGAGGCTTCCAATTTCTCCGCATCCTTGCCAACACTTGTTATGGTCCATCTTTTTAATTCCAGCCATCCTAGTGGATATGAAGTGGTATCTCATTGGGGTGTTCATTTGTATTTCCCTGATGGCTATGGAAACCCTTTATATGCAGGCAAAATTGCAGGGTTCAAATACAAACTCTGCCACTTGTAGCTGTGCCACCTCATGCCTTCCACACAACCTCTCTGATCTCATTCTTCATTGTTCATAAAGTGGGGATTAGAGCTCCTCTGTTTCTCTTCATTCCTTCAGTCTCACACAGTTGCAGGAAGGGGCTCAAATTAGACGATGCACATACCCTCATTGTATAAACTAGGAAGGGGCAAGCTGGGGCGCCACAGGCTGAGCTGGATTTGCTTTGGCTAGCATGACTGTTTTCTTTATCATGAGTTCTCAAGATTTAAATATTGGGACATTTTCATAAAAAGCAAGATCTCTAGCTTCTTCTGAACAATCATAAGATCTGGTGCCAAGGACCCACCTTGCCACATGGAGACAATCGGCAGGCTGGAGCTAAGCAGAGTTGCCGCCGTAGACGAGCCTGCACTGGACCTGCAGCTCCTCTCCAACTCACGTGTTCTATATAGACATTTTTAATTTGGGACCCTGCGCACACCTTGAGTGGTCATGAAAACACTGACCGTTCATCAAAGGGTTTCCGTGCACCAGGTCCTGCACAACCAGCTTTACATGTCTTGACTTGTTGGATCCTTACTGCAGCTCCTGAAGTTGCCTGTCGATTGTCCTCATCTTATACCTGCAGCACCTGCGTTCTCGACCCTGTATGGTGAGGTGCAGGTTAGGGTTTCCAAAGAGTAGTCTGGGGGCACATGCATGGAAAGGAGGAGGGTTACCTCTCCCTCACCTCAGGAGTATTTGAAAAGGGAGTTGGGTTTGATTGTAAGTATCTGGGTATTAAGTCTTTTATGGTAGTAGAGAACATGGTAGATTTACCTACTGCATGGGGTTCTTAACCTTTTTTGTTCCACGGACCCCTTTACCAGGCAGGTGAAAACTACAGGCCACTTACAAAGTCCACACTATATTGTGTATTATTTTATAAATATATCACACTGCACCAACATGTCCCCACAAGAATAATTTTTTGAATTTCAAGCTCACGGACCCCTTGTTAAGAACCCCTGACCTACTGTCTCACTCAGAATCCAACAAAACACCCAAAATATGAAGTTAGGGTTCACTAACTCTAGAGGTGGCTCTCATTTCCCTAAGCTTTAGGAACATTCACTCTTTCGGGAATTACTGGAGCTATTCTTATTTACCTGACCAGTCACCTCCGCGATTTGAGTTGAATTTGGTGAGTAGATTATATAGGCAGGTTCTCTGAGGGAAAGGTGGGCAGGAAGCAAGAGGGAAGATGTGTGTGCCAAGCTTGCCATGACCCCTACCTGGCCCTAGGACCTTGGACGAGTCCCCTAGATATCAGCCTTCCTGGGAAGGAAAGGGAACTCATGCTTGTGCCAGGCACTTTATATACATGTTCTCATTTTATCTCCACAGAAAATTGCCAGGAAGATATTGTCCCCATTTTATTATTTTTTAATCTTTTCTTCAAATTTTTTTTGTATGTGTAGCTTTTTTGTGGCCCCATTTTAAAGATAAGAAAACTGAGCCTCAGAGAGGTGGAATGATTTGCCCAAGGACACACAGCGGCAATTGACTAGGGGGGATTCAACCTGACTCGGCCTCCTTCCACCACATCATGATGGCTCTGTTCCCTCATCTGCAAAGGAAGGGTCAGGGCCAAGGGGCATCCAAGGCCCCTTCTTGAACTTGTGGGAATGTGGCGAGTTGACTCTCTCATCTCCAGTGTTCCCCCTGGGGATGCAGGGCTGGGCCCCTGCCTGCACCCACCTCTGGCTGGTTTCCCTTCCAGATGCTGCCTCCAAACACGCTGCACTGGGCTTCTTTGACTGCCTCCGAGCAGAGGTGGAGGAATACGACGTCGTGGTCAGCACTGTGAGCCCGACCTTTATCTGCTCGTACCACGTTTATCCCGAGCAAGGAAACTGGGAAGCCTCCATTTGGAAATGTGAGATTTCAGAGGGGAGCTGGGGACAGGGGCTGAAGAGGGCTCCCCAAGGGGCCTCTGGGACAGTCTGGTTTTCTTGGGCTCAGAGGTGTTTCTGAAGCACGAGACTGGGGGTGATGGGAAATCTGCAACCAGCTAACAGCAGGGAGGGGACCACAACCTTTAGTCATAGGGCACCAGGTAGAGAAGCTAATAGACCAAGACCCCACTGAACTCAGTAACTCACTTGCTCTGTGACCTTGTTCAAGTGACTGCCTCTCTCTGAGCCTATTTCCCCAGGAGTTTTAAGGACCTTTAAGAACCTTTCTGCTCCTTTTTCCTTTGGAGGCAGCACAGTTAAGAGTTTGCAGCCAGACCACCTGCATTTGAAGCTTGCCTCTCCACTTATTAGAACATAGGCAAGTTGTTTTATTCTATCTATGCCTCACTTTCTCCTACAGAAAATTAGGGTTAATGGTAATGCTTACCTTGTGGAGTTGGGGGGATTGAAGGTTACAACAGCTAACTTGTAAAAGGTTTGGAACAGTGAACAGCACCTAGTGAGTGCTTTACAAGTGTACATTATTATTATTCTAGAATACTCTAACTGGAGACACATTACACTTTGCCCAAGACTCTGGGTCTAGAATGGGGAGCCAAGAGGAACCAAGATGGGGCACAGACCAAGTGCTTCTAGGAGGCTCTTGACCAGCACGGCTTCACAAGTTATATACAATGCCACCTTAACTTATCTGGCCCCTTCTTATGTTCTAAGCTCTTCTGCCTACCTTCGATGGCTCCTATTCACCTTCAGAGATGAAACTGCAGAAGCCCAGGGGGTTAAAGTGTCTCCCCCAGGGTCTCACAGCCAGTCAGTGGCAGAGCTGGGCTAGAACCAGGACACATGCCTTCTCTCTCCAGACACACGGAGGGTGCTGGTCAGCCTGTCCCTGCTGGGGTGTTGCATGGCCCTCACCCACTTGGGGTCTCTCAGTCTTTTTCAGGAAGCTGGCCTACGGGGTGCACCCCGTGGAGGTGGCCGAAGAGGTGATGCGCACCGTGAGGCGGAAGAAGCAGGAAGTCTTCATGGCCAATCCCATCCCCAAGGCTGCCGTCTATGTCCGCACCTTCTTCCCAGAGTTCTTCTTCGCTGTGGTGGCCTGTGGGGTGAAGGAGAAGCTCAACGTACCAGAGGAGAATTGACTCCAGGAGCCCAGCTGGGTAGTCCCCATGGGAATAAAGGCTTTCCTGGAAGGTGGCTGGGTCCTCTGTCTTCTCAGCACTTCAGCCCTGAGGCGCCACGTACCGTACCCCTCACCTGTTCCCTCTTGGTGGGAAACCACCCTGGTGAGAAGGGGCCAGATGCCGGCCCAGAAGCTGCCAGGCCTCCGAGTGTCTCCCACTCAACATT
This sequence comes from Tolypeutes matacus, assembly GCA_026826555.1. Taxonomy (NCBI): domain Eukaryota; kingdom Metazoa; phylum Chordata; class Mammalia; order Cingulata; family Chlamyphoridae; genus Tolypeutes; species Tolypeutes matacus. Next base: position 6,648,944 of record JAKSZT010054052.1, on the reverse strand, counting down.
CTCTGGACACACATCTGAAGGTTCTCAACTCTCTAGGGGGATAACTGAGCTGAAAACTTGGGTCTTAATGGGCCGAACTCCCCTCACAACGTGGCAATCAGCCTGTCAGAGATGCACTCAGAAAACCAACTCCATTTTATACAAGGGCGACCTGCCTAGTCCACCTTCCAACATCAGAAGCGGGACTTGGCAACACTTTAGGACAGCTCCATCCCATAGAACTTTCTGCAATGACGGAGATGTTCTATATCTGCACTGTCCAATATGGCAGCCACTAGCCACATGTGGCTACTGGGCACTGGCAATGTGGCTTGTGCAACTGAAAAATTAAATTTTAAAAATTGCATTTAACTTTAAATAGCCCTTAGCCGTTCCCACATTGGCAGCTCAGCAGAACCGTGATTTTCCCTGCTCTTGGCAGCAAGTCAGAATCACCTGGCGAACATTGGATTGATGCCAGACCCTCCTCCAGAGACTGATTTAAATGGTCTGAGGAGGGGCCCAGGCACAGCTGAGTTTTTAAAGCTCCTCAGCTGATTCTAATGCACAGCAAAGCTTGAGAAACTCGGCCCCCAAATACCCACCTCCTTCCAGCCTTTTCTTACCTTCTCAAAGCAAAACTCATTTTAAACCACCTTCCTTGCTATGGATGGACGTTAGCTTTGTTTAGTTTTCCTTATACGACAGTTAATTACTCGGGCTTTGGGAAAGTGTAAGGTGCATTTGTTGTATGGATATTGCAACTGCTGATTCAAACTCTTCTAATATTTATAACTGAAAGAGGGCTCAACTTCCTTCCCTGAACCTAAGTCATTTACAAGATGAACATTTATAGGCTACACATATGAACTTCTAGGAAGCTTAATGTAAAAAGCAAAGCGCCCAGGATCACGAAATCACCCTGGAGCACGGCCTGCCCCAGGACAGGGCTGGTGGCCAGTGGTCCCATCCAAGGAGTTGTGGGGGCAGGATGTGCTTCAGAATTTAGGAGGGTCAGCAAGCAGCAGGCAGGGCCGGCCCAAAGTCGGCAAGATGACTTTCTATCTTTTGAGAGATGTTGATATTGGGGGGTGATGGGGGAGGCGCTATAGGGGAGCTCAGGCCAGAGCCAAAGGAGGAGGGTGGCCTATGGGAACACAATGGACAGCAGCAAAGTAATGGAAACTTGATAGGTGGCCAGAAAGCAGGGATGGCAGCTTGGGGAAATGGGGTGGGGGATCAGGGGGCTGGAACCAGGGGATGCAGGAGGGCTGGGCTCCAGACAGAGCTTGGCCACAACCCAGGCCGTGGGGTCCTGCCCTGCTCCCTTGAGGGTCCTGCCTGGTCTTAGCGGAGCTCCAGAGCGGGGACAAAGGGCCAGCTCTTTGGTGGGGGGAGGGGGAGGCCCAAGGGGGCACTGCAGCTGGGAAGCATCCACACTGGCACTGCTTGCTGTATTCTGGAAGACTGAGGACACTCAGGTGGGGAAGGACCTCAGAGGCCTAGGAGTCCCCAAAAGTCACCAGGTGGAGCAACAGACCAAGAAGAAGCACCTTCCCATGTAAGTGGGTCCAAGTTCATTCTGGAGCCGAGGTAAGCCCGAGACCTGTGAGTGGACCCAGCCCCAGCTGGTTTGGCCGGTAGGCACCCCAAGTGCCCCACAGTTGAATTTCCGGTCCATAAGCTTTGGTCTCCCTATGACTGGATGCTATGTCCACTTGTGCCCTACTGCCCTCTCAGGGTTGAGCATCTCACCAGCCTTGTAAACGAAAACCCACAGCTCATAAGTTAAAACATGGGCAAACAATATTTTATAGAAGTGAGAGGAAAAAACACATTTCATGCAATATAAGGAATGGCCACCAAGTGTCACTGTGGCTCCAACCACATTTTACAGCTACATTGGCTCCTCTGAAACCCTGCAAAGCATGACAGTAATAACCCCACATTTGGTTTCACAAAAGTTCAATGAACATCCCCTTCCAAGATCCCATTTGGCCTTCACATCAACTGTGAGTCACTGAAAGGGCTTATATTATCAAATCCATTTTACAGATGAGAAAACTGAGGGTGATGATTCTCTGTGAGATACAGCAGCTTTGGGTGGGTGGGGGGCAACCGAGGGCAGTTTAACCCTCAGGGACCCAGAAGGACTGGGCTTTAAGGGGCTAGTGACTGTCCCCAGACCACTGAGTGACAGCTCTAAGACCCTGCAGAGCTTGAACCAGCCCTCACTACTCCATGCAGTGGGAGAAATGGAAGTGGTTTTGTTTTTCCTCCAATGTCAATGAAAAAAATTTCTAGTGGAGCTACATTTTTTCATTGTAGAAATTGTGGGTTTACAGAACAAACACACATAAAGTGCAGGGTTCCCACATACCACCTTGTTATTAACATCTTGCATTTGGGTGTGGTACATTTGTTACAATTGATGAAAGCACCTTTTTCTAATTGTACTATTAACTATAGTCAATGTTTAAACTTAGGAGTCACTGTGTTGTGAAGTTCCATGGATTTTTTAAAATTTTTTTCTAGTAACATCTATACAACCTAAACTTTCCCATTTTAAGCACATTCAGATATATAATTCAGTGCTGTTAATTACAGTCACGATGTGCTACCGTCACCATCATCTGTTACCAAAATCTTTCCATCATCCCAAATAGAAACTGTGTACATTTTGAGTCTTAACTCCTTCTTCCTTACCCCGGCTCTGTGCCCTGGTAAACTGTATTCTAGATTTTGACTCTATGAGTTTGCTTATTCTAATTTCGTATCAGTATTTGTCCTTTTGGGTCTGGCTTATTTTACTCAATATGATGTCTTCAAGGCTCATGTACATGAGTGAATAAACAAAATGTGATACAGACACACAATGGAATACTATTCAGCTATAAAAAGGCATGAAGTTCTAGTAAATGTGACAACATGGATGAACCTTGAAGACATTTGATTTTAAATAGTGTTTAAGAACCAACCATGTGTCAGAGGTTACAGATGTTGCAAAGATAAATAAATTATGACCTCAAAGAGATCTCAAGAATCGTAGATGTCCTTGCATTGACTAAAATTTCTTAATAAATGTGCCCATGAATTTTATTGTCATTTTTATAACTGACTTTCCTATTTCTTTATTGCTGTTTATAATTATCAAGTTAATACATGTTCATTGTGAAAAAGCCCTATATGAAAACATGATTTTGAAAATGAAATCCCAACCCCCTCATATAAATATGATCCTTAGAGCTACTATTAAGGAAAAAAAATGCTGTCAAGTCAACCGGTGTATAGCTTTCCAGGCTTTTTTTTTTAAGCGTATTATACCATACTGTTTTATAACTTGTTTTTCTTCTTATGAGATGTCTTAGCATCTTCACCATGTGCATACATAGAGGTCCACTTCTTTCCTTTGTTATAGTTGACATGATGAAAATCCCTTAAAATCACATGATATAGATGTAGATATAGATAATACATGAACATGGGGAAAAAAATAACAGAAGGTTAAAAAATAAAAGGTAAAATTCCTCATCTAATCCCTCAACTTGCAAACCCAGTCCCTAGGGGCATCTACTTTTTTGTTGTTGTTATAAACATTTTGATTCAAGTATAGAGATACATAGAGAAAAGTGCACAGTTGGAGGGGACTATAAAGGAAGAGCACAAGAGAGCTTTTGGGAGTAATGAAACTGTTTCTGTATTCTAATTGGGCTGGTGATTCCATAAATCTATATACGGTTAAAATTCGTAGAACTATACACACCTCCACCTCGAAAGCTAATTTTGCTGTATGATGATTTTTAAAATTTAAGTGAGCCCAAAGTTTCAGCTAATGAATAACAATTATAAGCATCAATCAATATGATCCAATGCTCACGCAAATCTTTCAATTATTACATTTCATTAACTCCAAAGTGCCACTGATTTTTTAAAATATATTCTTTTTTTTTTTTTTTTTACCAGGAGGTCCTGGGGATCAAACCCAGGTCCCTCCATGTGGGAGATGGACACCCAACCATTTGAGCCACATCCGTCCCCCTAAAAATATATTCTAAAGGAAAAAAAAAAAGTTGCCAAATCAACTGTGACAAAATGGCAAGAAATCACCAATTGTGAGACATATCCCAATTTCAGAGATGCTAAAGTGTGAAAACATGCAAGCCTAGAATCAATGAGATACAGTATTTACTTTAATAAAGACTATTGCTCAAAGCCATCTATGGAGAGACACGCTACTTAGGATTTTCCTCTATCACTGCAGACCTCTCCTTTTTCTGTTCATGATAAATAGGGCCATCCCAAACCAAGTTGTGGTTGAAGATGCCCTTGGCTACGTCCTCTTTTCCCTGGTTAGAGAATAGCAAGTATTAAACATTCAGGATTGTCACTCACCCTTTTCTGGTACATAACTCCAGCTGCCTCCTCCCTAGACAAGAAGAAGAGAAGACCGTTAGAACTCATGTAATGCGAAATGAAGTTTTCTCATAGTACTCTTGAGCCACTTGGGGGCAGCTGGTTGGTCAATCAAGAGTGTCCACTTCAGCGGCAGCAAGATATGGACCCTGACTCAGCTTCTTATGCATTGCGCGATCGTGGCCTCCCCAGCCCTCCGTCTCCTCGTCTGTAAAATAAGGATAATGAGGTCTTCTTCTTGGAGACTGAGGCCAGGATTAAATGGATAATGGAAATAAAGTGCTTAGCACCCATCAAATGAAGGTATTATAGTAAGAGGGAAGGAAGATGCCTGTCTCTACAGAACTCTTGCCAAAAGTCTTCCCGGGGTAGAAACAGGTAGGAAAACATCCTTAACCCAAAGAAAAGTTCGCTTTAGTAATAATATATAGTATGTATGTATGTATATATATATACACATACATATATATATGTATATATATATGTATATGTATATATATGTATATTATATAGTATATAATATATAGTATACTAGTATATATATTAGTAATAATATATAGTATATAGTATATAACAGTATTTCCCCCAAAGGGTGCCTGAAAAGAGAAAATAAGATGTGTATGGCATCCTCGGTGTACTCATAGAGGGAAAATGCACCAGGGAAAAAAAGAGAAAAAAAGAGAAAAGAAAGAAAGTGTTTGAGACAGACTCTTAGAAGAGATGAAAGCTTTCTGAGGTCTTTACGTCCTAACTTCTTATAAATGCAGCAAATCTCATATGATATCCCTGAATCAGACAGTGAAGTGTAATAAGTGAAAGGACTTCTTTTCAAGAAGTCAAGTTCTGCCTTTGAGTTCATTTCTCCCCATTGGTCCTACTGGGATCATCAGAGGCAGCTTGTGTCCCTTCAATATTTGAAGACCTCTATACCGATTCCAGATTCTCTCCATCATGCTTTATTTAAAATTCCCAATTTCTTCAACCCCTCCCTGTATAATGTAGTTTCCAGGCCCCACTGACCAACTTTTGGATATGGCATAATTTGCCAATGTTCCCCTTGTAACCAGGCTCCCAGAGCTTAAGGTTTACTCCAAATGTGGATTAACTAGCCTACAAAATGCAAGGGTGCCTTTGCCAATATGTTCAGCTTTCAGCTCAATTCGTCCTCAACTGTGTTTACATAGTTGACATTTTTAACCTAAAACTAAGACTAGATGCACTTACCCATGTTATACTTTGCTTTTGAGATTATTCAATTCATGATTGTTAAAGAAAAAAAATGTCTGCTAAATTGACAAGCAGGCCATCTCTGCCTCCACAAGGCTATAGATAAAAGTAAATCCAGAAAAGGAAAGCAAAATGGCTCAAGCAGAAGATTTATCTATCTTTACTGATGCCACTAGCTATTGGGGCCATAACCAAGATAATATTCTTTTAAAATCTTTCAATATTTTCTTCTTTCTTCCTTTCTGTTCCAGAATGGTTGACCCTCAAGTCTAATCTCCTGGGCTCCCATGTAGCCCTCCTACAAAATAGCATTTTATCATCTCTCAACAGAATCACATTTCATCAATCACTGGGTGAAAATGGGCAAGGCAAATAACCATTCCCTTTGCATAGCTGTAAAATGGGTTGACTTGGACAAGATGCACTCCAAAGTCCCTTCCGACTCCACAGTCCCTTGGATCTGTGATATCTCAGGTCCCAGTATTTGCTGGACAACTTTTCCCCCCATGTGTCTATAGCACCAAATGTACTCACTGCTCAGAAATATCTGCTGCCCTCTTGGCTCCCACGAGAGTCCTGGAGCCAAATCTGACCAGGTTGTGGGTCAGAACGGGAGTTTTGCTTCCTTTCTTCTTTTGGCTTGTCTGAGAAAAATCACAAGATAGCATTTAGAGTAAATCATTCTAGGCATACTAAAGTTCTAATGAGAAATGATTCAACGAATCTACCGATTTAACTGAGACTTCCAGCTTGAATCAAATCAGTGAGACATTATTAAAGCATTTAGGGAGGATAGCAGAATTTAGTACTGCATTTTGGGGTCTCCACAATGATAAATAACTAGTTTGAATATTTCATTTCTCCATTGCTGATCCTGAGTCGGTTTCAATATGACCTAAGTTAGAGTGAAAAGAAGTTAAATTATTTTAGGGAGGAAGCACAAAGAGGCAACCTGCTACAAGACAAAGAACCCTGGGCCCAGAACCTGGGGCTTAGACCTGATCCAACCTTGGCCACCAATTCACTGTGCAGCCTTGAGAGAGTCACTTGACCTGTGTGGTCCTCAGTTTTCCTCATCTGCAAAACAAGGGCCTTAGAGTAGACTGATCCTAAGGCCTGTTATAACAGTGGTTTCATTGTTAACAGAATGAAGAGACAAGCCATAGACATAGCAGGAAATATTTGGGAATCAAATATCTGAGGAAGAACTTGTACCCAAAATATATAAAGAGTTCTCAAAACTCAATAATAACCAAAATCAAAAATGGGGAAAAGATTTGAACAGACAGATAAAGAGACATAAAAAGATGTTTAACATCTTGGTCAATAAGGAAATTAAACTGAAACCACAGCAAGATACTACTACACACACATCAGAAGGGCTAAACTTAGAAGATTAACCATGTCAAGGCTGGTGAGGATATGGAAGAGCTAGAACTCTCCTAAATTGCTGGTGGAAATGGAAACTGTACAACCACTTTGGAAAACAGTTTGGCAGTTTCTTAAAAAGTTAAACATATATCTGCCATATGACCCTGCCATTCTGTTCCTATCAATTTACCCAGGAGAAATGAGAGCCTTTGTCCACACAAAGACTTGAGCACAAATGTTTATAGCAGCTTTATTTGTGATAGTCAAAAACTGGAAACAACCCAACTATTCATTAAGAGAGATACACTGTGGTATATCCTTTCTAAAAAGGAGTCAATTACTGATACTCGCAACAGCATGGATAAAACTCAAAAAACTATGCTGAATAAAAGAAGCCAGACCAGAAAATGTACATTCTGTATGATTCCATTTATATGAAATTCTAGAAAATACAAATGAATCAATAGTGACAGATTAGTAATTACTTGGGGATGGAGGTGGGGAACAGCAGTGAGGAGAGATTACAAAGGGACATGAAGAAACTTTTGGGGGTGATGGTATATTCATTATAATGATGGTGATGATGGTTTCATGTCAAAAGATATCAAATTGAACACTTTAAATATGTAAAGTTTATTGTATGCCAATCATAATTCACTATGCTATTTTAAAAATAAAAAGTGTTTATTGTTTATTTTAAAAAATAAAAATTGTTTTGAAACAAGGTAAATACTTGTTGAGGAACTGGAAACCCATATTACCAAAATAACCCACAGATTACTTTCTAATAGCAAGGGGAAAATTGAAACTGTATAGTGGACTCATCAGGCAGGCATTGCCTTAATCACATAATCAAGGTCAGCATCACTGGGAGGTCAACCAGATGTCACATGTTTATGACAGATGCCACATAAAACACCCAGCATTGTATATCAGGTATACTAACAAGAATGCTGACCTTGAAGGCATCTAATCTAATTTGCCTTACTTGAAGCCATCTTAGATCTAATTCCAGGTACAAAAACACAAGTGATAAAAGAACAAGCCAAGGGACACCCTGAAGAAGCACCATCCAAAGACTGGGGCATGCTGCTTCATAATTGGTCCAGTCTCTTCAGCAAGTCTATGTTGTGAAGAAGGGGACTGTGCTGAAGTGGAAGAGCCTTAAGAGATTTAACAACTAGAGGCAAAGTATGGGCTTGGATTGGATCTCAGTTAGGACAAATTTCCTGTAAAGGACATTGAGGAAAATCTGAATATGGACTGAGTATTAGAGGAGATGGAAAGGTACTGACATGAGAAGGTAGAGAACATTAACCATAAAAAGCAGGACATGAAACATCTGTACAAGATCACCTCATTTTGGGGATATATACCTATATGGAAAGATACACATATAGATATTTATATTTAGATATATATTTCCATATATATGGAAAGATAGAGCTTTGGTGTTAATGACAATTTGGGGATAATTGGAATATTTCTTATATTTACTTATCTGTATTTTATAATTTTCTAAAATGTACATACACTGTTTTTGGGAAACAAGAGTATTTTTTTTAATGAAATAAGAGCCTCAAGAAATAATTTCATGAGTGTGTTTCAATTTAAATGAGTTCCTGGTCAGGACCTTTACCAGAGCTGCAATCACTCTGTTTACTGCCCTAGGCATTAAACTTGATCAGAAACTGAGTAGAAATGGACCACAGAAAGATGAACGTTTGCCAAATATCTCTGGAGGAGCAAGGCCACCCCTCCCCCAGGATGAAGACAACTGTGCACATGACAGTTGGTAGAACTTGGCTTTAAAGTGCTCAGACATCTCACTTACCCTCCTGACATGAGCTGCTCCCAGAACCACTTCTCTAGAAAAAGAGAACAAAATAGTTCCATCATTTGCATCTTTTTCAGCACAGCTTTGCCTTCTTTCCTGCCTGCTGAACTCATCCCTCTTAACTAGCTCCTCCAAGCCTAGCTTCACCTTCTCAATTGCCAATCTCGTTTTCCCCGAGATTTTGGAGGGAACTGAAAATGAGTATTGTAAAAGTCAAAGAAAAAGAGCTTTCCAAAAGGAAGTCATGAGCCACAGTTTCAAAAGCTCCAGAAAGATGGAACAGGATTGGCAGGAAAAGGAAACTACTATATTTGGGATTTATAGGAAGCCATTGGATAAGGCATTGAGGAAGTCATTGACAATTTAACAAAATGTGGACAGCTGATCACAATGGAATCCCCTGTATTTTTAATGTAACAATTATGTAATCTAAGTATCTTGAAAAAAAAAAAAGGGAGATGAGGTACTAGTGGAAGCACCTGGGGGGATAACCAGGGCAGAGACACGGAGGGCAAGGACCGGACTATCTTAAGCTTTCTGGCTCTTGATCTACTCACCTTGACCTCCTGGCACCTACTAGGGTCCTGGATCCAAACCTCACCATGTTGTGTGTGAGCACACACTTCTCCTTCCAGCAATGAGCCATTTGCGTGGTGCCACGGCATGTCAACCGAGGGTCCTTTCCCTTCTTAACAGATAATAAAATGTATGCTTAATCAATAGGCACTGAACTAACGTATAACCTCTGGAGGCTTAAAGAGCCATAAGGTAAACTCCATCTCTTGTCTCCTATCCCAGAATTCCACATGCCTCTCTCTACCTTGATAGTTCCTTCCTGTGTTTTCCAGGCATATTTTGCTCACAAACGTATGTTATTTGAATAAGCACATAAATTCTGTTCCACCTCTGAAATTTACCCAGCCAAACAAAATCTCACAAAGAAGATGCAGATATTCACTGCAGAACAGGGATTCTTAACAAGGGGTCCATGAGCTTGAACTGAAATTCGAAAAAACATTATTCTTGTGGGGACGTGTTGGTGTGGGTGTGATGTATTTATTAAATAATACACAGCATAGTATGGACTTAGTAAGGGGTCCATGGTTTTCACCTGACTGGCAAGGGAGTCTGTAGAACAAAAGAGGTTAAGAACTTCCTGCTGTAGAATAGGAGAGAAAATTTTAACTAAGAATGTCTGTAGTCAGAGAGATTCAAACTGGAATCCACAGTAATCACCAATCATCTCCCAGTTGTTTTGGAACTCCCTTCTGTCATATAGTTTTATTTTCTTCATAGCATGTACCACTATCTAGAGGTGTTTATTTGTGTTTTGTCTGTCTCCCAGACTAAAATATAGGTTTCATGGAAGCAAGGACTTTGTCCTGATCTTCTAAGCTCTAGAACACTGTAGGTAGTCACACAGTAGGTACATAGTAGGTAGTCAATAAATGCTGACTGAATGTATGGATAGATGGATAAAATTAGTCAATTATCTCTATCTCTCAGGTCCAAATATACAACCCTACCCAAATAAAGCCCACCCCACCCTGAATAATTAGATAATCTAATTCTACCTTAATTGATCTGAGTTTTTAATGTTTAAACAAGAAAAAGATATTGACTCACTTTTTTACCTTCAGTTCCAGATGCCTCCTCACTAGGAAACAAGAAAGTAGAGCCCATTAGAACATTTTCTTACTCTGATCACTAATGAGTCAGAATAAGTAGCTACCGCGCCTCAGATCACAAGAATTACTTAAACCTGAGGTTTCCAGGTGAGAAGACCTTAATCCTAGATTACCCTAAATCTGTGTGCAATGAGGCAAGGACCCTGGAGGAGAGAGGAGAACTTCAGACCCATTCTGTTTCCATGTCCTGACCTACCACTGTCCAGATGTCAGAAAGTACGGGAATCATGGCCATACCTAGGGGTTCCATCCAATAGAAGGGAGCGCAAGTCCACCTCACCCCATGTGTACTCAATAAGGACATACTCATTTTATTTATTTATTTTTTTTTCAGTTACGTCTTTTAATTAAAAAAAAAAAAAATCCCGATTTTTCCTTATACTCATTTTAGACACTGATGGACATCAAGGGTCTACATAATGAATAACCTGGGAAATGCATGAAAGCCTTACAACTTTGCCTTGTCTAAAATGTTAAGTCTTTGAAAACGCCAGGCCACCTAAGTATTCTTGTTCAGATGAGCCACATGCTTTAAAAGAGATATTAAAAAATTTTAATGCAGCTAAAAATTTGGACAGGCCTCTAGCCACTAAAAGGGCCATGACTCCCCAGGGGCCCTATAGCATCCTTTCAGCTCAGCCACAAAATCTCTCCCTCCCTCCCTCCCCTCCCTTCCTTCCCAGAGAGAGAGAAGCCACAGGGAGGAGCCAGAAGCTGGAGGTCAATGGAACCCAGAAGAGAAAAGAGAAGATACCACCACGTGCATTGCCATGAGACAGAAGAGCCAAGGAACCCCAAAGCGAGCCAGCCAGCTGGAAGATACCAACCCAAGAGGAAGCAAACCTTCTGGCCTCTAGAACAGTGAGCCAATAAATTCCTGTTGTTAAGTCAACCCATTGTGTGGTGTTTGTTTTAGCAGCTGAGAAACTAAAGCAATGGCTTGGAGGAGTTAACAGTGGAACTGGTAAAGTAACATTGAATAAACAGAGATGTGAAGTACAGGGGTGGGCTGAAGTCCCCACTGAGCTCTTCCTTCTCAGCCAAAACTTTGGCAATACCCCCAGAATTAAGTGCTAAATTCTTCTGGACTCCTTTCATGAGAACACAAGAATTATTTTCCACTTAGGCCACTATTATTTCTTTTCAGTTTCTCTGTTGCATATAATAGAGTCCCAATAAACACTGATTTTATATATATATAAATTTTTTATGACTTTGAACATTTTAGACCACTTCCTGACAGGGTTTTTCAGGATAGCATTATCAGTGTGTTCACTCACCAGGAAACCAAGGTCTGGTCTGTCTTCCTCCAGACCCTAGGATGGATGCTCTCCAAAGGAGACTTGACTTTTCTCACCTCCAAAGGCAGCAACTCATGGTAGACACTCTGCAGCTTCCTGAAGGCACTCAGGCTCCTTCCTCCTTGACAGACTTTCCAGCACCCATAGAAGTAATGGAGGGCTCCAAGGGGCTTTCCTTCCAGCAAGGAAAGGAGAGACGATGCAAATAATAGCAATCACATGGGCATAGTCTTCTTTGGTATTTTTTAAATCGAGCTTTTCTTATGTACTATAAAGCTTACATGTATCCACCTGTGGAACCACCACCCAGCCCAAGTTACAGACCATTTCTATCACTCCAGAATGTTCCCTAATATCCTTTCTCAGTCAATACCCATCCCTCAGAAGTAATCACCATTTTGACTTCCATCACCCAGAGATAATTTTCACCTGTTCTCAAACTACACATAAATGGAATTGTACAATATGTACTTTTTTATTTGCTTCTTTCACTTAACACTATTTCTTTGTGAGTCGTTCAGCTCTTTGCATATGTCAGTTCTTTTTTTCAAAGTTGAAAACTTTTTCATATATGTATTAACCATTGGGATATCTTCTTTTGTAATGTCCCTGTTCAAATCTTTGGCTCATTTTAAAAACTGGGTTGTTTGTATTACTTTTGGTTTTCCCATTAATTCTGTTTGATACATTGAGTAGTTATTATTAGAAACATTGTGCAGATAAGGACATTGAGGGTCTAGATAGGGTCCAAGCCAGGACCAGAACCTAAGTCTTCTGATCTCCTTGGTGCTCCTTGGACCATAACACAGGTAAATTAGGTTAAATTGGCTCTTGTTAAACAATGCATTTTGGTGAGTGTGTGAATTTGCCAGTATATGCACCTCTGTAGTATTGACCAAACAAGCAGAATTTCATTAAACAATCTGTCTGGAAAGGAAGTCAAAGGCCAAGATTTCTCAGGAATAAGTGGTCACCAGTCAGAAATGAGCTCTGAGACATGAGGGCAAAAGGGAAATGCTAGAATCAACAGAAGGTTCTTGTTTTTGTTTCTCTGACAGTTCCAAATGCTGTTTCTTTTCCTTTTATACATTCTCCCTTATTTACTATTTAGAGGGGAATTATGTAGGTGTCATAATTGGTTCAGCTGTCTAGTATTATAATTCATTTTCCTGTGTCTATAAATTCATACCGAAAGAAGATATCTGAGAACCACTTGTCCCATTTCTCTGTTGCCAGGTCCACCTATAGAACTGTAAGAAATATAGGGCTGCCATAGAGGGTTTCTAGTCTACTCTGTTTTAATGAAGTCATGGACTTTGTCCCATTAATAAGTATATATATTTTAAATGATCACCATGTCATTTTCAATAATTACACTTCAATAATTCCTTAATGTCATTATATTAACAATAATATTAATATTACCATTTACATTCAGATTTCCATGAATGTCTCAAAGATGTATTTTAATAGTCAGTTTTCTCAAATCAAGATCCAAGCTAGGTCCATACATTGCATTTGATTATGATGACTCTGAGTCTCTTTGATTCTCTATCAGTCTCCCCTCCTTTTTTTAAATGCCATTGCTATGTTGAAGAAATGGATTCATTTATTGCATTGAATGCTCCACATTCTGGATTTGACTAATTGGTTCCTTTTGGTGAGAATTAGCTTGTTCCTCTACCTTTTATTTCCTATAAACTTATAATTAGATCTAGAGGCCTGACTAAATGCAGGCTCAATTATTTTTGTTGTTGTTGTTGTGAAGAATACTTCACAAGTGAGGCTGCAGACTTCCTACTGCATACCATCAAGAGATACTCAATGGCTGATTTTAAATTGGCCCTAACCTTAATGATTAGAACCTTGCTCCAAATGCATTTGATAACTGGTTGGGCCTTAAATAAATCATATATGGAAACACCAAGTCAAGGGCCCAGAACATAAAATTCAGGGAACATTCACCTTCTTCCATTTCTTTGTACTGAGGACAGTTTTCTCCAGGTGGAAGAAGCCACTTTAAAATTCCCACAGAACTTCACTTTGCTTGGTCAATCAGATTTCCCCCAAGCATAAGCACTTATGGCAACCTCTCTCCAAGCACTGCACATTGCCATGGGGTTAGAACCTGATTAACTGAGTCCTGCAAACTTAAAAAACTTGGGATGTAGAATCCATGGAATCATCTGTGCTTTTTCTTCATAAATATTTTATTGAAGTATATAGGGAGGAGTACATCACTGAATTTTCACAAAGTGAGCATACCTATTTAACCAGAACTGAGATCAAGAAACAGCATATCACCATCATCCCATAAGTCCCCACACGGCCCCTTCGTCACTACCTCACACAAGGGGAAAAAGTATGCTGATTTTTAATATGATAGATTAATCTTTTTGGAAACATACAGTCTGTTCCTTGTAACTTTTGGTGCCTGACTTCTTTCACCCAACCATATATTTGTGAGATTTCTCTAGTGTTGTGAATACCATATTCTTTCTAATTGTTGTTTAGTATTCAATTGCATGAATGTACCACAATTTATTTATTTATCCTTTTGTTCATGGACATTTGGGTAGTGTCCAATTTGGAGAAATTATGAATAGAGCTCCTATGATTATTCTTGAACATGTCTTTTTTTTTTTAACAAATCAATTTTACTGATACATATTAGTAAAGCATAAATCCATGCAAAGTGTATAATCAATGGCATTTGGTATAATCGATATTTGTGCATTCATCACTTCACTATTCTTATAGCACTTTCATTATTCCAATAATAATAATAATAAACAAAAAACAAACAACCAAAGTTCATCACCTCTCAATCTATCTATGCTTCCCCTACTGTACATAGGTGCTATTCTTTTTCCTTCTCTCTAGTATATTTGTATTTATATTTCATAAAAAGTCTTATATATGCAATATCACCCATATTTGTGTTTTACATGAAGTTTTACTATCTTATATAGTTTTTTTTTTTAAGATTTTATTTTATTTATTCATTTATCCCCACCCTGCTGCCCGTGCTCGCCGGGTCAGCCAACCACGCCGTGCGGGCGGGCGTGCCCTCACCAGGAGGCCCCGGGAACCGAACCCGGGGCCTCCCACATGGCAAACGGGAGCCCCACTGATTGAGCCACAGCCGCCTCCCCATATCTTATATAGTTTTTAGCTTTCCTCCTAGTAATAGGACTAGGACTTAGTCCTATTACTTAGACTTTCCCTTTCAACCACTGTCATACCCACCATAATAGCTCTGCTAATCACAAACATCATGATATACTTTCACTATTTCTATTCATTTCCAAAGATTTACAAACAACCTTTTTACCAATTCTGCACAGATTAACCCTCAGCTTTCCATTCTCTACCCTCCTTCTATTTTTTGGTGACCTATATTCTAATTATTAACTCCATGAGTTTACACAATATATTTAGTTCATAACAGCGGAATCATACAATAATTGTCCTTTTGTGTCTGGATTGCTTCACTCAACATAAGGTTCTCCAGATTCATCCATGTTGTCATATGCTTCACAAATTCATTTCGTTTTTACAGCTGCATAAAATTCCATCATGCTTTTACATGTCTTTTGATGAATAGTTGTATGCATTTCCATTGGGTATATACTTAGGAGTGGAATAGCCAGGTTATCCTTATATTTAGCTGCAGTAGATATTGAATTTTAAAATTCATACTTTCACTTTTTGCTGCATCTACCGCGAGAATGAAGACCATGCTCAGCAACCAGACTGTCGACATTCCAGAAAATGTCGACATCATGCTGAAGGGACGCACAGTTATTGTGAAGGGCCCCAGAGGAACCTTGTGGAGGGACTTCAATCACATCAATGTAGAACTCAGTCTACTTGGGAAGAAAAAGAGGCGGCTTCAGGTTTACAAATGGTGGGGAAATAGAAAGGAATTGGCTACAGTTCGCACTATCTGTAGTCATGTACAGAACATGATCAAGGTGTTACACTGGGCTTCCGTTACAAGATGAGGTCTGTGTATGCTCATTTCCCATCAACGTTGTTATTCAGGAGAATGGGTCTCTGGTTGAAATCTGAAATTTTTGAGGTGAAAAATACATTTGCAGGGCAGGTGTTGCTTGTTCATTATCTCAAGCCCAGAAAGATGAGTTAATTCTTGAAGGAAATGATATTGAGCTTGTATCAAATTCAGCTGCTTTGTTTTGACAAGCCACAACAGTTAAAAACAAGGATTAAGAAAAAATTTTGGATGGTATCTATGTCTCTGAAAAAGGAACAGTTCAGCAGGCTGATGAATAAAATCTAAGAGTTGTGCAGCAGTGGGAAAAACAACAAGATGCCAGACCTATTTGTGGTATTTTAGAGATGCAGTACAATTCATCTTTAACTTGAAAATAAAATTCATACTTTTCACATTGTGTGTTTTTTTTGTTTTTGTTTTTCACTTTGCATATTTTATTTTACTTTGGAGTTGTTTTTTTCTGTCTTTTTTACTCATCCAATTTTCTTTTTTAAGTTGAATATGTTTTGTGTTTATTGACCATTTGGATTTTCTCTTTTGTGAAGTACCTCTTCAAGTCATTTGCTATTTTTCTATTAGTTTGCCTGTCTTTTTCTTATTGATTTGTAAGACTTCTTTGTATATTTTGGTGAAAAGACTTTTGTTGGATATATGTATTGCAAATATTTTATCCCAGACCAGGATTGCTTCGTCATTGTCTTGATGTCTTTTAGAAGTTCTTAATTTTACCATTCCAATTTGTCATTTTCCCCCTTTAGGTTGGTGGGGTTTTTTGTGTCCGTTTAAAGTTATCTTTGCCTACCACAGCATCTTGAAGATATCACCTATGTTTTCATCCAAAGTTTTGTTTTACCTTTCATGTTTTGCTCTACAATCCATCTGGATCTGAAATTAATTTTTGTGATATGGTATGAACTAAGAAGTCAAGATTAATTTATTTTTCATATGTCTATCCATTTGATATACCACCATTTACCAAAAAGACCATCCATTCCTCACTGCAGTGCAGTATCACCTTTGTCATCAATAAGGTAAATGTACCTACATTGTCTCTCTTACAATTATATTATACAGGTCTGTCTATCCCTGTATTAACACCAACCTCTCAATTACCATAGCTTTATAAGAAGTCTATATCTGATAGTATAAGCCTTACAATCTATTTGTTCTTCTTCTGGATTATTTTAGCTATACCTTGCCCTTTCTAATTCTAGATAATTTTAGAATTAGCTCATCAATTTCTGACAAAAAAATAAAAATAAAAAGAACTACTGGAATTTTGATTGATATTTCATTAAATCTCCAGATTATTTTGGGGAGAGTTGAAATCTTTGTAATATTGAGTCTTCCTATCCATAAACATGGTATATCCTTCTATTCATTTAGATCTTCTTTAAATATTCTCAATCATGTTTTGTACTTTTCAGCAGAGGTCTTGCTTATCTTTTATTATACTTATTCTTAGGTTTTTGATGCTATTGTAAATGTTATTTTTCATTTGTTTCTGGTACAATAAAAATGACTTTTCCATATTAACTTTGTATCCAGTGATAATGATGAATTCATTTATTAATTCTATGAGTCTGTAGATTTTTAATTTTTTTTGTTCACTTTGATGTCATAGAACTTTTTTCTTCCTTTTCAAACTTTATGTTTAATTCTTTTCCTTGCCTTATTGCACTAGCCAGGGCTCCTGATACAATGTTGAATAGGAATGGAGATTGAGATCATCCTTTTCTCATCCATGATCTCAAGAAGAACTATTTCTATAATCCACCATTATTATGTTTGCTATAGATATTTGCAGATACTCTATGAGACTGAGGAAGTACCCTTCTATTCTTAGTTTGCTAAGACTTTTAATTATGAATGGGTATTGAATTTCACCAAATTATTTCTCTGCAATTATCAAAATGATCATTTTATTTTTCTTCTTTTTTTCTGTAATTACATTGATTGATGTTTGACTGTTTCAATCTTGGAATATACCCCACTTGGTTATGATGTTTTCTTTCTTTATGTATAGGTAGAATCTATTTGCAGTTAGAGTTTGTACATACATGTACATGAGAGATTGGTCAATAATTTTTCCACCTTGGCATGTACTTATCAGGTTTTGGCATCAAGCTTATGCTGGCCTCTTTATTCAAGTTGAAAAGTGTTACCTATTTTTTAAATTCTCTGAAAGAGTTTGTAGAAAACTGACATTATTTCTTCCTTAAATATTTAAAATAATTCATTGTTTAAGCTGTTTGGACCTAGGGGTGCATGTGTGTGTGTGTGTGTGTGAGAGAGAGAGAGAGAGAGAGAGAGAGAAGGATTTAAACTATGGATTCAACTTATTTAGTAGATAAAGACTATTCAGCTTTGCCATTTCTTCTTGTGTCAATTTTAGTAAATTGTGTTTTTCAGGGAATTTATCCATTTCATCAAAAATGTTAAAATTTTTGCCACAAATGTATTTATAATATTTTATCATCATTTTAATATTTGTAAGATCTGTTGTAAAATCTCCTTTTTCATTCCTGTTGATGGTAAATCGTGCTCTCCATTTTTGCTAGGAGTTCATCAATTTTATTAATCCTTTCAAAAGATTGACTTTCCTCTATTGTATATATTTTTTCTGTTTCATTGACCTCTCCTCTTACATATACTATTTCCTTCCTTGTATTTTCTTGGAGTTTGATTTGCTGTTCTTTTTCTAGCTATTAAGATGAAAAGCTTTAGGCTATTAACTTTTAGTTTTTCTTTTCTAATAGATGCATTTAAGGCTATAAGTTTCCCTATAAGTCTTGCTTTACCTATATTCCACAAGTTTTAACATACCACATCCTATTGTTAATGAGTTCTTAATAATTTGGTTTCTTTTGATTTATTTGATGTGATTGAATTAGAAATGTATTCTTAATATCTAATTATCTTTTGGTTATGGATTTCTATCTTAATTCTGCTGTAGTCAGAAAAATACTCTGAATGATTTCAATCTTCAGGAATTTGTTGAGGTTTATTTTATGATACATTTGGTCATTTTGATAAATGTCCCAGAGGTATTCTTTTATTATTGGATACAGAATTTTATCTATGTCAATTATGTCAAATTTGTTAATTGTGTTATTCCGGTCTTTTATATACTTAATATATTTTGTCTTGTCAACTATTAAGAAACGCACAAAAGTCTACTATGATTGTGTGTTTATCAATTTTGGCTTTAGTATTTGAAACTATGTTATTGGATGCATACAGATTTAGAACTATCATGGTTCCTTGATGGATGTACCCTGTTTATCACTACAGAATGTCTGACTTTATAGCTAGTAATGCTTCCTGCCTTAAAAGCCATCTTTGCCTAACATTATCAAAGATACATTAGCTTTCTATTAGTTAATATCCACATGGCATATCTTTTTTCATCCTTTTACTTTCAAAGTTTCTGTGTCCTTATATTAAAGGGATTTCTATTGTAAGCAGCATATAATTGGATATTATTTTTAGATGGTCTGTTAATCTTGGAATTTAATACCCTTTCCCCCCACCCAAGCTTTGTTTTATTATTGTCATGTAATTCATAAATATTTTAAATCCCCTGTGGTGGTATGAAGTTGTATGTACCCCAGAAAAACATGGTCTTAAATCTAATCCATTCTGGTGGGTGTAAACCCATTCTAAGTAGGACCTTTTGATGAGGCTACTTCAATTAAAATGTGACCCACCTCATTTAAGATGGGTCGTAATCCTATTATGGAGTCCTTTATAAATGGAATGAATACACAGAGAGAAAAAGAGCCATAGAAGCAAGAAGTTGAAAGCAATAAAACCCAGAGTGCAGTATCTACAAACCGCAGGCCTTGCTGTGGCCTTGCCTGCGCAACTCAACCCCCTCCCCCGTTCCTCTTTTCCCTCTCTCCCTCTTCCTTGTTCCTTCTCACCAATCTGAGCTCTCGCCCCCGTTATTGCCTTTTTTGGACAACCTTGCTTCGCCCCTTGCCGCCCCCAAATTCTGCCCCTATTCCCTAGCAACTCCTGACCCTAACCACTGCCCAATGATAAGCCTCCACCATCGGCTGAGGGACTGCCCCCAGCCTAAAGAGTATATAAGCATTGTACTTCCTCAATAAAGCTCTCTCTCTCTTTGCTTCTTTCCCCGCACTCAGAGGTCTCGAGTCTTTCTTTCACGCGCGGTCCTTACCAGATACCCCCCACACCTGAGCCGTGGAGACCAGGGAGCCCCCAACCTGACGCCGCTCCCTGAGAACCTCCTCACCCTCGCCGTTCCCGGAGTGCGCACCGGACGGCCCATAACTAGCCAGGGTCGCCCCCCGGGCTGCAGCAGGGCTGATCACCCTCAGGCCCGGGAACAAAGCGGCACCAGAGGAGAAGGAAAAGACCAGCAGACACCTCCATGTGCCTTGCCATGAGAGAGAGTAGCCAAGGATTGCTAGCAGCCAGTCTTCAGGAAGAAAGCATTACCTTGATGATGCCTTGATTTTCTGACCTCAAAACTAAGTGAGTAAATTCCCATTGTTTAAGCCAAGCCATTTCATGGTATTTTGCCTAAAGCAAAGCCTAGGAAACTAAAATACCCCCAAAACATTAAACCCTCCTTACCTTCTTTGTTGTTCTTCATTCTTTTGTGCCTTTTCATGTTTCCCTCAGATTATTTCATCCTGCCTGAAGAACTTCCCTTTGTACTTCTTTTCATATATAGGACTGCCAGTGAAAATTTTTCAGCTTTTGTTTGTGTGAAAATGTTCATTCCACATTCATTTTTGAAGGCTATTTTAACTGGGTATAGAATTCTAGATGGACAATTATTTTCTTTCAACACTTTAGAGATAGCTTTCCACTGTCTTCTGGCCCTATTTGTACTTTTGAAATGTCAGCTGTTTTATTGGTGCTCCTTTGAAGGTAATGTCTTTTTATTCTACCACTATTAACATTTTTTTCTTAGTCTTTTGTGTTCAGCAGTCTTACTATAATATGCTGAAGTTTGATTTTCTTTGTATTCAGCTTGAGATTCTTAGAGCTTCTTAAGTCTGTGGTTTGAGGTTCCTTTTATCAGTTTCATAAATTTATAGACTATTATCTCTTGAAATGTAGTTTCTACCATGTTCTCTCTCTCTCTCTCTCTCTCTCTCTCTTTCTCTCATTTTCATTCTATCCCACACTCATGTTTTTTTTCTTTCTTTCTTTCTTTCTGTGCTTCAGTTTGAATATATTCTATTGGACCTGTAGTTGTATGTATTCATCCTATCTTCTGCCTTGTCTGTTCTGCTGTTTAACCCATCTACTGAGTTCTTAAGTTCTGATACTGCATTTTTTTTTCATTTTTAGAATTTCTATTTGATTGTTTTTAAAAAATATTCTGGTTACTGTGAAATTCTCAACTCTTTCCTCTATTTTCTTGAATTAGTTAATTTGAAGTCTTTGTCTGCTAATCCTAATGTTGCAATGGAAACTACATTTTATATATTCTTCATTATACATTTACATTATACAATATACCTCATGGTAATTTCCAGCTCAAAGTAGCAATGTTCTAACCTGAAACTGCTGAGTATCACTGCCAAGAGAAGTTCGAACAGATCATTCTGGTTCCTTCAGAAATTGACCTAGGGATTCCTTCAAAGACTAAATGACCCACCAAGCTCCTTAAAGAAACCAGTTCTTGTCATGTTAAAGCGGTAGCCATATTATATTTGGGGATGTTATGACCATGGCTCCCATGGGCTGTTCAAAAATGAAATGGGCTATATTGCTGCTACAATGCATCCAGAACATCAAAGTTAAAAAATTAAACTGGACCTGTGACCACCCACTCCCTCCCATCCAAATCTCTACCCAAAGTTTTATAACTTCAGATCTCTGTCCTTTTAGCAAATACTTCTAGTAAGAATGCTTCCTACCTGGTTCTAATGCTTCATTTAGCTTTGGTCGTGACTCATATATCTTGGTTTTCTGAAATAGACAAGGAAAATGGCTAGATTATGATATAGGAATTTTCCTAAAATACATCTAGTATCATGTCATTTCCTTGTTCCAAAGTATTCAATGGCTCCTTACTATCCACACTGGCATCCAAAGATATCTATTTCAGATTCTCCTGCTCCAACTAAGCTAGACTATTCCTCATACCCCATATATGACTAAAACATTCACAGTTTCATGCAATTGTTTACACTGTAACACATATACCTCCCAACACCCTAATCAGAAACACTTTCTCTGCCTATCCCCTATAAATCTCATTGTCTATGGGTTCCTGAAGGACACAGATAACTTCTTATTCATCTCTGAAACCCAAGCAAGTAGCATAGTGCCTGGTACATAGTGGTGACTCTAAATATGAAGTCTGTAGCATTATTTTGGGATGTATAAAACACAAACTTCATCTTATTCTTTACTGAAAGTGACTCTAGTATCTCAAACTCTGAATTTTCCCCTCTTGATTACTAGATAATCAGAGGACCACATCTTAGGTGTGGGTTTATGTTCTAAAATTGGTCCAAATTCCAAAGAATTATCCATTTTTTCCCTTGAAAAGTTCTGCAAGTCACTGTTAAAGAAGACCGTTCAATGTTTTAAGTATACTATGCCTTCTTTTAGTAATTCCAATACATCCAAAACATTGAGTTTTTCCTGACCTTGGACTAAATTACTGTTTTTAAGTTTGGAAACACATAGATACTTGGCTTGTGTTTGAAAGCCATGTGATCTGAAAAAGTCTCATTAGTTTTTCATGTTTGATTTTACTTTCCTCCCTCAGGATGCAGAGTTGATTTTCCTCAAATTAAGTGTTCAAATGACAAACTATGCTGTGGTTACTTTCCACTACTCCCACTCTCCCTCTCTCCTTTGAACCTGTTCTGCAACATCGTAGGGACCTCAGACCTAGTTATAGGTTCATTGCCTCCAGTTATGCTTTTCTTGTCTTTCTCTGGAAGCTTTTCAACAGTGCTCCCCTCATTTCCTTTCTGTTTCATCCCACCTTATCTATCATTAAATGTTTTTTTTTTTTCTTTTTTTTTTTTTTCTTTTTCTTCATTTTTGTGAGTAATTTATCCCCTCTTAGAACCTCTACTTTGGTACCTGGATCATTCTTTCTTATGTTAAAGCTGCAAATCACAGACTAGACTACAGGTACATTGTGGCAGGAAGGATATCCTATCCATGTTCCTTATCCCTCAAAGCACCTGGTACAAAGTCATGAACATACTAGGTGTTCCAAAATATCTGTCAAATGAATATGAATTAAGTGTATATTATGCATTCAGGGTGGGGCTCCTGAAAATGTACATATAGATGTAGAGAATTTGGGAGATGAGTGTTCTGTGCATGAGGAGTTAAGACCTTGAAAGTGGAAATGGAGGGAGTCTCCATTCCATTTCAATCTATGGGAGATACTGAAAGGGAGGTTGGAAATGGGTGCAAAGGAAGAAGGTATTTCCACATGGCTCCAAGGTCTATTGCCTGGTTGTCTAAGAGATTGATGGCACTATTTATAGAGTAGAGGTTGATTTTCCATGCAGAAGATGAAGACTTAAGAGTTAAACATGTTCAGTCTGAGGTGACAATTGGACAGTCACATAAAAATGCCCAGCATGAAGCTAAAAATGAGAATGCAGTGCTCAAGAGAGGAGTGTGGAATTGAGATGTGATGTCCCCTGTTGACGGTGAAATGGATAAGATCTCCGAGAGAGTGTGGACAGGAATGCTGCTGGGCAAGGGCTAATCTTTGGGACACTCTGACCCCCCTACATACCATAACCCAGCTATAGACCACTAGCCATGTGTAGTTTTTTAAATTTAACTTAATTAAAATTTAAAATTCAGTTCTTGAGTTGCACCATCCACATTTCAAGTTTTCAATAGCCATATATTAGCTCATAGATATTATACTGGACAGCAAAGATATAGAACATTTCCATCTTTGCAGAATGTTCTATTAGACAAGACTGGTTTAGACTGAAGGAAAAGAATCACAACTGAAATGGGAATTGTTGCACCGTCCCAAAATAGACTAAAATTGGTTTGCTACCTTAATCTGCCTAAATTTAGCACCTTTGCTATTTGAGGCAATGACTTATTTTAAGAACACAAACTTTTTTTGTTGCTTTGTAAGTAATATAAGTCTTAATATAGGAAAATATGAAAAAGTTAGAAAACAAAGAAAATAAAAATCCTTCCAGCCTGCCTACCCAAAACTTATCATGGTTAACATGTTTTAATAAATCTTTCAAATCTGGGCATTAAAAAAATTTTATATTTTAATAGCAATGGAAGTCCTATAGTACATACTGTTTTTTAACCTGCTTCTGTTCACCTGAAAGTATATCATAAGCATTTCCCCCAGGCTCCTAATTATTTCTATAGAGCATGCTTTTTAAATAAATGCATGGTGTTTGGATATGCTGAAATTTAGCCATCCCCCCATTTTGAACATTTGGGTTACTTTCAATTTGTTACTATTATGAACAATTCTTTAATGAATACCTTTATGCATGAATTTTCAGACTGCTGTGATCCTTAAGACAAATTCCCAGACTTATAAATGCTGGGGCATGAACCATTTTAAATCTTTCGTTATGTAATATAATTTATTTCATAGGAAGTTTCATTAGTTTTCATTCCCACCAGTAAATGAAAATGCTAGTCAGTTCCCACACTTTCATTTAATTGCTTTCAATTGTTGCCACTTTGAAATGTACCACTTGTTTCAAATCTTTTTTGCATTTCTCAGTCAATGAGATAAAAATAGAATTTTCTGTTTATATCTTTGCCCAGTTTACTATTTGCCTATTATTTGTAAAACTGCATTAAGTACTGCAAATATTCTCGCTGTCCTGATTTTGTGATAATCAGGGTAGGCTAAGCATTCGCTATATTAGAAACCACGCATGTTCCCCAGACCTAGTTTTTCTCCCTAGGTCTGGTTTTTAGAATGCCGGTGATAAACCAAACCTGATTTATTATATGACCATCCTATATGAGAAATGACTGTAACTCTAGGTATCTTTGGTCAACCTTAAGAGATACAGCAGGGGGGTGGATGTGGCTCAAATGGCTGGGCGACCCTCTCCCATATGGAGGGACCTAGGTTCCGTCCCCGAGACCTCCTGGTAAAAATTTTTTGAAAAAGAGAAATATAGAGGGTGTGGGGGCTGCCAGGGCCCGTGAGTGGGTGCGCTGTCAGGCCCCATGAGCGGGTGCGCCACCATGCCCCACCGAGCCATGCAGCAAGATGATGATGTAACAGGAAAGTGACACAAGGGAAAGCCAAGACAAGACATGCCCCAAAGCCAGGGACTAAGGTGGCGCAGGCAATAGGACGCCCGTCTCTCACATCAGAGATCCCGAGGATCAAATCCCAGCGAAGACAGGAGGAGAAAGATAAGAGAGGGCAGGAAACAGACAGAGTTACCCAGCAAATGGACACAAAAACAGCAAAAATGGGGGTGGGGGAGGGTAAAAATGGATAAAAGTAAATAGATAAATCTTTTTTTTAAAAAAAAAAAAAAGAAAAAGGTAAAATCAAACCTGTGAGAATGTAGAAAGACCTAAAACTTGTCAAAAATATATCTACAAATTGGCATGCTAATATTGAAAGTAAACCTTCTATTTGTTTTTTTCACACACAAAAATAAAGCATACAATTCATCCAAAAAAAAAACTGCATTAAGTGTTTATTAGCTATTATTAGCTATATATATCACAAATATTTTTCCTTGCTTGCTTCTGAAGTAGAGACATTTAAATTTGTATGCAATAAAATATTTCAGTTTTCCTCTTATGTTCTTCCTTCACTTTTTCTGTTAGACTTCTCCACGTGCTATTAAATTTTCTTCCATTTCTTTTATGACTTCAATTTTAGAAACACTTATTTTGCTATAAGTTGTTATTTGCTATCAAATCTATCTTAGCATTATTTGTCTGAGTGCTTTTCTTATTCCCTAATGCCGCTTTGAAGAGCAATTCATATGGAAGCAAAAACCTGTCTGTGATTTGTGGTTGTAAATTGGCAAGAAGCTTACTAAGGACTAGGAGAGAGAAAAAGAATTACAAGAGGGAGACCATGGAAACAATAGGAATGACTACAACTGTTGGATTAGCCCTTTCTCCCAACATACACTACACTGGATATAATGTCTTGTTATAGCCCTTCTCTCTGCTGAGTCTTCTTACCTTCCTTCTAGGGGGCATCACAACAAGCAAGACCCAATGTGGTCTCAGGTACCTTCCAAAGAGAAGTGAAGAATGAAGGCAGCTAGTGGACTGAGGAACTTCTGATGGGGCATCATTAATGAAACCAGCCTTCTGATTCTGGAATGAGAAAAGATGCAGCACAAATGCTTACTGCTTCCATGAATCTGGCTCTGTTGAAGAGAAAGACATATGCTGCTCGCTCATGTTTGGTGTTCCTCATGGGTACCTCATCTCCCACCACCCTTGGAAAGCCAAAGACCACAAAGTCTCCCCAATGGCCATGCAAGCTCAGCCTAAAAGGGATCTTCTGGAAGCCAACTTCATATCACATCATTTGTGGGACAATTGCTTTCTATTAAGAATATAATTCAGCTAACTTGTGCAAAACTGGTAAAAAGGATGTATGTTGATCTTTGGAAATGAATGGAAAAGGTGAAAGCCTAAAATAATGTTTGTAACTAGCAGTACTATTATGTGGGTATGACAGTGGTTTAAAGGGAAAGTCTAAGGTCATGTATATTACTAAAAGGACAGCTGAAAAATGTTTAACATGGGACTGTATAGCATAGTAAAACTGCATGCAAAATATGAATATGGGTAAAATTGCATATATGACTGTTTTTCTTTGAAACTGAACAAATGTATATTAATACTACAAGATGCTAATATCAGACAAAAAAAAAAAAAACAAAAACCCACCGCATTATGCTAAGTGAAAGAAACAAGACATAAAGTCCTACATATTGTATGATTCCATTTATATAAAATGTAAATATAAATCAATTTATAAAGATGAAAATAGTGGGGAAGGGCTGTTAAAGGGTGTGGAATTTTTCTTTTTGGAGTTATGAAATTCTTCTAAAATTTTTTGTGGTAATAAATTCACAACATTGTGATTATACTAAATGCATTGATTCTAAATCTATATATATGTAATTCAGAAATTATTTTAGTACAAGGTGTTTACAGCATCTCACATTGATAAAGAGCCCCTATCTACTCACTCCCCAATAGAGAGATTAGATGATGGATGGATGGATAGATGGATGGATGGAGGAAGGAAGGAAGGAAGAAAGGATACACCTCTGTTATCACTCCATCCCATATCTTGGATAAAAGCATTGATTTGTTGGCTAGTGATCCCTGGATGCTGAAATGGGTGGTTCATGTTGTTTCCACTTACCTTTCCTTGGGGCCCAGGAAGTATCTTCAGTCTAAATAAGGGGGGAAAAGACTAATAAAGAATTTATTTTCCAAAGAAACAATGTAGGGAAGCGGCTGCGGCTCAATTGGTTGGGCTCCCGTTTACCATATGGGAGGCCCTGGGTTCGATTTCCGGGGCCTCCTGGTGAAGGCAAGCTGGCCCATGAGGTGAGCTGACAGCCCACGCAGGTGCAGCAAGATGACACAACAAAGGGAGACAAGCAGACACAGAAAAACGCACAGCAAATGGACACAGCGAGCACAAGCAGCAAAGGGGTGATAAATAAATAAATAAAATAAATCTTAAAAAAAACAATGTAGCATTGGGGACGATAGCTCCTCCTCAGCTCTGGGGACTCATTTTCTCTCCAGATTCCAAGGACAAGACCTGTCCAGGCTTCAGCAATCCTGTCTTCCCCTGATCCTCCCTCTATCAAAATATAACCACCACCACCACCCCCATGCTAGTAGGAAAGAGCCCTTCAAAGTGTGGTGGGGGGATCTAGAACTGAAAATGGTTACACAAAGCAGGTGCGTTGGGATCAGAAACAGATCCATCTGCTGCAGGAAAAGACGTGAGACTTTGTTCCAGGGTCACCTTCACCTGGGAACCCTCTTACCTCCACGTAAGGGTGAGGCCATTCCTGTCCCCTGAGTCAAACCTGTAGCACCTCTCCACTGGAAGAGTTAAAAAAAAAAAAAAAAAAAAAAAAAAAAAGCTGTTTGTATAATATAGTGAATTTTGGTGGTAGATGAAGAGTGTGGTTAATAGTATAAAGATAGTTATAAGTAATACTGTAATTTTTTTGCAGCAATGGCAAAGAAGATATATCTTCTTCTAAGGGATAACAATATCGAGGTATAAGGAGGTATGGGATTTTTCCTTTTGGAGTAATGAAAACATTCTAAAATTGACAACGATGATGACAGCACAACTCTGTGATGAAAATGAGAGCCACTGAGTGTACACTTTGAATGGATTGTACAAAACATGGGGCTGTATAACACAGGGAATCCTGTAGTGGAAGATGGACTGTGGTTAACAGGACAAATATGAGAACGTTCTCTCATGAACTTTAGTATATAATACTAATACAGGGTGTTAATAATCCAGTGTGTTGGGCGAAAATGAAAAATACACCAAATGTAAGATATGGGCCGTAGTTAGTAGTAATATTTTGACAAGACTTTTTTTTTTTTTTTTTTTTTTTTGAGGTACCGGAGCCGGGAATTGAACCCGGGACCTCATATGTGGGAAGCACGCACTCAACCACTGAGCCACATCAGCTCCCCTGAGCTTTTTTTTCCCTTTGTTTGCTTGTTTGTTTTTGTTTTTAGGAGGCACCGGAACTGAACCAGGGACCTCCCAGGTGGGAAGCAGGCACTCAACCACTTGAGCCACATCCACTCCCAATTCTCTTTCATAGTTTGTAACAATGCTAGGTGGTGGTGGTGGGATGATATATGGAAGTCCTGTAGGATGATATGCATGTTTGTTTTGTAAGGTCACAATGTTTACTACACACTTACTGTCTATGTATGTTTAGATATGAATGATACACTTCAATAAAATTTTATTTTTAAAAAAAGCGACAAAACAAAGAAACAAATTCATCAGTGAAAGAAGGAAAACGTGCCTGGAGGAGGTAAAAATAAACACTCACCTGATACAGTGGGTGAGTAGTCTGTGAATTTGAGCATCGTGAAACAAGTCCAAAACGTCAGGAAACTTAGGATAAACATTTTTATTTTTTAATTATTTTATTTATTTTATTTTATTATTTTTAATTTTAAAAAATTTTTTGAGCTATGAGGGTTGGGGATTGAACCCAGGACCTCATATGTGGGAAGCTGGCACTCAACTACTGAGCCATATTGGCTCCCCTAAACATATTTTAAACAGAGCATTAACTACATTAAAAATGTATAAATTCAGGTGCCTTTTCAGGGGAAGCACCGCTTAAATGTAAAGAAATGAGTCCGATAGTTAATACACTGCCAGAAATGTCTGGAAATACAGGGGACATAATGTATTGCTTGTACTTTTGACATGTTAACAATTGTACACACGGATGGTCTAAAGAGATAGTCGTGACCTTTGCCTCTACCATTACCCTTATCCTGCTTAGTTATTCTTCGTTGCATTCACCACCACCTGACATAAACAAATGTGAAAAGGTTTGGTGAACTGCAAGACAATCTATAAGTACGTTTAATGTTTCCAGTTATTCTGTTACTTCCGTAGTGGTGAGCCCAGCCAAATGGCTTTTCTGAGAACTGATGGGAGAACCATCTGGAGCCACTTGACTGGGGAAGTGTGTGGCCACCAGCGGGAGTCAGGCTTTCTCATGGGTACCTGTCAGGTCCGTCCCTATAAACTCCCAGAAATATTTGAAAAGCACTTTATAGAAATTTGCAGTATTGTGAGACCCATTGTGGTCCAGTTGTACCAAAAGGTTGGTAAAGCCTTAAGAAGCTCGAGTTACATCAACGATTGTACATCAGTCCATGTTCACTTCTATCACAGTGGAGCCACATCATCCGGGCATCTAATTTACATGCATATAATTTATGAGAAATAGATTATAGTGGATTGGCCAAAAGTAAAAGGATGAAACAGCCCTTGCGTGTTGATAAAGCTCGTAGAAATAAAGTATGGATTATTTTAAGAGTTCACCATTGAGAAAGAAAAGGCATTGTTCGGTGGCCAAACAGGCAGGTAATGATTGCTATGAAGACATCCTTAAAGGAGAAATGGAGTTGATCGAGGACTGACAAGAAGCCTTCACTGGAGACGAGTTAGAGGTACTAATAAATTTAGCATCTGGAGGATTCTACAGTAACACAAAACTAGGGACTCTGCACTTCATGGGTGACATAAGGTAGTTTCAAGGGCAATTTTGACTCAGACTTTAAAAACTAATCCCAACCTAAGATGCAATTCCATTATATGGCTGCTAAAGAAATGGAAGTCTTCTGGGATGCTGCAAGTTTGTTTTAGATTTAGGGACTGTTTGGAATATTCCACTGTAACCAGTAATTCTTAATACATAAATGTCATGATTTCTTGATGGAAAGGAGAGAATAGATAAGAGCTGATTAGGAGTTTTATTGAACCAGGATTTATGAAGCCCATTGTCCCTGACTCAGGAAAAGCTATTTTGGAGAAAAATGAATAGGTAATTCTACCTTTCACCTCAAATCCTTCATTTTTTATTTATTTATTTATTTTTTTTACAGACAGTATGTCTTGAGGGCATCAAATCCTTCATTTTTAATGATATGTTTATATTTGTATCTAAATACAAATCATGAGCTCTGGATTTCTTACAATAGTCGTACACTATTTGCTGGGTACTCCATTTTACTCACTGATATGCTAAGCTCCAGCCAAAAAGATAGAAATTTGACATTAAAATTTTTTTATTGTGGTAATAAATACAACATAATTCCCTTTTTAACCACTTTCAAGTATACAATTCAGTGGTATTAAGTAAATTCACAGTGTTGTGCTACCATAATCACCATCTATTACCAAAACTTTTCTATCACTCCAAACAGAAACTCTGTACCCATGAAGCATTAACTGTCCATTGAAATTTAACAGTTAAGGAAGAGCATTGTTGCTTTAAAGTAGGCTGAAACCTGGGAATTTAAAGTCAGACTGGTGCTCTTTGGAATAATTTTAAAGAACAATCTAGAGCCATGAGCCAAATGAGAAACCTGTGAATGTTCTGTTAGCTCATTCATTCAACACCATTGAGCATCTACTTTGTGCTGTTTTCACAGTACCAGCTCTGCACTAGAGACTCAGAGGCCTCACCTCTCCATCCCAGAGCCTATCTGCTTGTTAGGGGAACAGAGCAACAAATGAGTAAAAAGTGATTTAAGTAGGGGAGCATGCATAGCTCGGTGGTTGAGCACTTGCTTCCCAAGTTTGAAGTCCCAGGTTCAATCCCTGGTACCTCCTTTCAAAAAAAAGGGTGGGGGGGTGGGATTAAGGTAAATTCAGATAGCAAAGAGCACAATTAGGAAACTACAGAGGATGCTACTTTTGAGAAGGAGTTCAGGGACGGCCTCTTGGACAGGGTGATATTTGAGTTGAGACTTTCCTGAAAAGCGAGAAAAAGCCCATGCTTTGAACAGAAGGCCTATTCCAGGCAGAGAAACAAACGCTGGTGAGTCTAGAGACCAAGAGGACAGATGTGGTGCAAGTCGGGGGCTTTCATATGGCCTTACGATTGGGAGATTTAAAGCAGGGGAGAGCATGTTTAAAAGCTCACTCTGGATGCTTTGTGGAGAAGGGGTTATTAGGGGGCAAGAGTGGAGAGAGAGAGAGAGAAAAGTTAGGAGGTCATTACGGATGTCCAGGAGAGAGTTGATGGTGTGTGGACTAGGATGATGGTTGTGCAGATGGAGAGAAGTGGTCAGAATTTAGGTATACCTTGTGTGTTTCTTTCTTTCTTTCTATCGACTTAATTTTTTTTCTTTTTGGTCTACATTTCTATGAGCGCCCCACCACCACCACCACTGCTTGCTGTCTGTGTCCATTCACTGGGTGATCTTCCATGTCGGTTTCTTGCCTTCTCTTCACACTCTTCTCCTCCAGGTTTCACCGGGATTCAATCCCAGGGACCTCCAACGTGGGAGAGAAGCTACTGTGTGTTTCTTAGAACACTTCTATGTGCTCTGCCTGTACTTTTCTCCCCAATTATACTTGGACTCAAACGTGGTGCTCACTGTGAAACTATTAAGCTCATCACAATACCTCACATTTACTTAGAATTTGCCCGTTGAAAAGGTACATTGACCTAATTTTCTCATTTGATTATCATAGTGTCCCTGTGAGGTAGACAAGTTAAATATTAATTCCGCCCAAAGAGATTAAAAGTCACTTAATTATAAATTAGTTCACCTAGTAGCTTTGATTTCTAACCTGGACTTTGTCCCCTGAAGAATATGTGGTCTATTCATAAAATCAAAGAAACATGTTTTTCATGGCACAGTGAGAATTTGGCTCATATTGAAGAAGCGTTTACAGACAAAAATTAAAACAAGTTAGGAAAACAGACCGATGCATTTTTGTTGTACATGGTTGAAAGTACGAGGTGTACATATAAACCCACTTGTATAAGATTATGTAAGCTTTAACAAGACAAGGGAAAGTGACCAGAAGGGGTAATGTTGAGGTCATTGGAAGAAGGATACAGGAGATAGGAGAGATGGAGTTCTGAAGGATATACAGAATATTAGAACTGGAAGGGAATAAGGGAATGTATAGACAAGGCAACACCATTAGAGCAGTGAGCAACCCTAGGTCCAAAGAGAAAAAAAAAAAATGACAGGCTGAGATAAAAACTATTGAGTGGAGGAAAGGGATATGGTTGGGCTGGAAAAAAGTGGGATGAAGGTGACAGAATGAATGGCTGTGTCTAAATCTGCATGGGAAAGAGGGAGACTGCCAGTGAAAGAAAATGAGTCTAGTGATGAATCAGATAAAGGGGACAAGGGTGGGCAGATGGCAGACTTACTGTGGGTGATGGTAACTGTTTCCACACTGATGCCAACTGGCAGGCACAGTCCCCTTCGGTGAGGATCAGGGATATCCAGGGGACACCCATTCCTGGGCATCACCCTCTGGAACCAGAATCTTCTCCTCCTCCGCTCTCTGACAATCCCCAGTTTCCGCTGCTTCTCCACTCCTTTGACTGTCAGCTTCTTGCTTCTGTCCCTTTCTTTGTCTTTATCACTTGTCTTTCCCTTCTGCCTGATCATTATGAAGAGTAAGAGATTTTTATAGGAATTACTTGAATCAGGGGCTTGCCATTACTTGCCAAATAAGGTCTAAATGTCTTAGCCTACCATCTGGCCACCTCCTGCCTGGCCAAAAGTCACCAGCCTTATTCTACTCTTGTACCAGCCCATAACCTACACCCTTGTCAAGAGACTATTTCCCCAAGCAATCCCACTCTTCCATTGCTCTGCCTTCATTTCATCCAGAATGTCTTCCTCTTTAATCTCCATCTGTTGAAATCCTAGATTTTAGGGATCAGCACTAAAAGTAGACATCTGTTGTTTGTCTGCCCAGCATCCATCCCCTCCTGATTTTTCTTTGGGATCCACCTCTTTCCTACCCTTAGTCATGTTGTCAGCATGGGACCAATTCCACTCCTGAATCCAACATTGGGTCCATCACCCAGACATAGTATATCAGCACATTACTCAGCATTCAAAGGTGATCAAAAGAACTGTCTCAGGTCAATCATTGCCAATCTTAGGAATTTGGGTAAAAATTTTAAGAAGAAGTGGCAGAGTTGAATGGAGTAGGTCTAAGCAAAATAGAAACTCAAAGAGGTAAATAGGGCATTGAAACTGCTTTTGCCCTGAGAACATCTTCTGACCCTAGAAAAACAGGTCTTTGATTGTCATGGTTTTGTAGGGCATGAGAGACAGAAAACAAACCCTAAAAACCCTGCCTATAGGTACTCATTAAGTGGTAGACTGGATTATTACTCACAACCCTTAACTTCCTCTCTGTAATGAGATTATACATCCATGCCCTTTGCCATGAATCTTTAGAATGCCATCCAGTAGAGGAAAAAGGGGTAAACAACCCTGCCCACTGACTTGGGGCTTAAGTGATTTGTTTTGATTGATGCCCACCCAAGCCCAGCTGTAGCTGACCTAAAGATCCATGAGCAAGAAATAAATGCCTAGTCTTATAAGCCTCTGGAGTTTGGAGGCTGTTTGTGACATAATAAAATATGACTAATACGCTCATAAAGCTGGGATCCCAAACATCTATACTGTGAGTGACAGGATAAACTAGAAGTAGGCCTATTCTACCCCTCCCAACCTCAGAGGATTGCAATGAAACCAGGCAGGCATTATACCTGAGAAGTTATAACCATAAGAATGTTGACAAATTTATATCACCTGGGGGATCCAGAAACCATTAAGCTGTGTATCAGATTTAGGAAGACCCAGACTTCAGTGTCCCTAGGTTCCTGAAGAAGCAAATTATATTTGGAGGAACTGACCTTCACCCTATGCCTCACAGAATTTCTACAAAAGAAATAAATGTGTGTGTATGTGTGTGTGTGTGTGTGTGTAGTCTGAGAAAAATGACAAATTCATGGTCAAAAATAACTAAGCACACACTAAAAAAAAGGCAAATCATGATAAATGAGAAACAATATAAAATAGTGTTCTCAGAAATTGAGATCAAGCAGAGAAAAAAGTAGTAAAAGTGTTGATTATTTGAATAACTCAATAACTTTGATCTAATAGTTACTTATAGAATCTTGTACCTAGAGAATAAACATTTTTACACACATTAAGCATCAACACAAAAATAACTATGACCATTTTACCATAAAAAAGTGTTCAAAAATTAAATATCATTCCTAATTTAAGATATATTAGCAAAAGGTGTGATTGCGTTACTATGAACCAAATACATTGCATAATATATTTTCAAAAAAATTTTATATGTATCTAGTACATTTAATTGAGAAAGGTATGTAGTTATTCATCTGTGTTTACTTTTTAGTTTTTAATTGTTTATATATTCAATTACTAAATGTACAAAATAAAGTTAGAAAAAGATATATTAGCAAAAGATTCC
Organism: Tolypeutes matacus; assembly: GCA_026826555.1. Lineage (NCBI taxonomy): Eukaryota > Metazoa > Chordata > Mammalia > Cingulata > Chlamyphoridae > Tolypeutes > Tolypeutes matacus. The sequence goes on along the minus strand of JAKSZT010054052.1, from coordinate 6,614,080 downwards.
TTAACTTTTTAAAGGAGCATCAAGAAATTATATTTACAATTAACATTATACCTAAAAGATAAAATATGAAAGTCATGAACTAGACAAGGATATCAACCTTCACTACTGAAAATAAGTGATGTATGCTGGTCCTAACTAGTGCAGTAAAACAAGAAAGTTGATAAGAAGTATGAATATTAAAAGAAAGAGACAAAATTGATATTTTTAGACACTATCATAGTATAAGAGAATCCAGTAATTTAAAAAAACTAAGAAAGTCAACAAGCTGACCAGATGCAAAGTCTACTTTAAAAAAAAAAAAAAAAGAAAAGAAAAAACTAATAAAGCAATTTAAAATGTAATAGGAAAAAAATATTCCATTCTCAATGATAATGAAAATTATAAAACTGCAAGACCTATGTGAAGAAATATGGACAGATATAAAAGAAGACTCAAATTTTAAAAGAATATAACTATGTTTTTCTGATCCCTTGCTTAAAATGGCAAAAACAACAACAAAAAAGAAATGAAATGCCCATTCATAGGGTTAAGAAATCCTTGCTACCTACATCTGTACTATGGACTATAAAGCATCAGTTAAAAGAAAGAAGATATATCCATATCTACACAATGTGGAAACATCTCTAAAACATACTATAAAGTTATAAAAGTTGCAGAAAAATACATGAACGTGTTCCCATTTATGTATAAGCATGCATATAAACAAAAATTACATCCTTTACATAAAAGTAATGCACAAAAAAAGAAATGGATGAAAACATTCCATACTGATGGCAATAATAATCCCTAAGGAGGGCAATGAGAAAGGGAAAGGAGGAAAGGATTGGTGACTTTCACTTACATTGAGTAAAATATTTTAAAGATATACTGTGGGACGTGGATGTAGCTCAAGCGATTGGGCTCCCGTCTACCATATAGGAGGTCCAGGGTTTGATTTCCAGGGCCTCATGGTAAACGCAAGCTGGGCCATGTAGAGATCTGGCACAGCAAGATGACACAACAAAAAGAGACACAGAGGAGAGACAATAAGAGACGCAGCAGACCAGGGAGCCGAGGTGGCACAAGAGATTGAGCGCCACTCTTCCACTCCGGAAAGTCCCAGGATCGGTTCCTGGTGCTGCCTAAAGAGAAGACAAGCAGACACAGAAAAACACACAGAGAGCAGTGAGCACAAAACGGGGTGGGGGTAGGGATGGGAGGAGGAATAAATAAAGCTTTTTTAAAAAAAGGATAAACTGCAACTGTAATTTAAAAACAAAATCGCAAAAAAAAATCGCTTTTCAAAAGATGATGAAATAACTGTAATGTTGATATACCTTAAACTTTGGTTACTTGAGGAGACATGGCATAGCTACAGCAGCTAGGCCCTGCACGTGGCAGGCAATAAAATATTTATTAATTTGATAAAAGAACCATGGATTTATGGAGAAGAAATGTTAAAATAACAACTCCATGCATAAACAGACTGAAAGCTTGATAGAATTGCTTTGAAAGAATTGATAAATCACAGGGGGAAATCTCATTAGAAGCCAGGCTTTCTATGAAAGGGCAAACAGCAGAGTGATTTTTCCATCTTTACACTGTTGTGTCGTTTCTGAATTGTTTATACATATGTGTTATTTTTATCTTAAAAGTTTATTTCAAAGTAAGCTTTACATCCTTTGCTGCCCACACTTGGGCCCACCCTCCTTACCTGGATTCTGAGGGCGTCTCTGTGGTATCTCCCCTTTCTGGAAAACAGAGGCAATTTGTCAGGGCAATTTGCTTAGAGAGGGGGTTTTTATATGCCCCAGATCCTTAGCCCCAATTTCCCAGAATGATTTTAAGTTTTACTGAAACCCCAAGGTCAATCATGGTGGGTGCAAATCCAAGGAAACCCATTGAAAACTCGTCATTGAAATCTCCCGCTGTGGGAAGCTTTTTAATCCCCTGAGCCAGAACCTCAGATACTCTTATACACCTCCCTTCTCTTTCCTTTCTTGCTTCCAGATCAATTTCTAAATGTTTTAGAAACAATTAGACACTAGAATGATGCTATGGAGCCCCGTCCTTCATTATTTCACACCTGAAATTATTGCATTTGTCTCCTAAGCGGCCTTGAGTATATTTCCTAAATGACTTTTTCCATGTCATATGTATACTCAAAATTATCCAAATAAAATCAAATTTAAATGCCTCCTTTTGGTATTCAGGATGCTTCAAAATATGGAGTCCTTGAAGCTTGTGTGTATATATTTTTTAAAGTATATATTTATTTATTCTCTCTCTCTGTCTCTCTGTCTCACACACACACACACACACACACATTTTGAATCAAAAAATAAATAAATAAACAAAACAATATAGAGGGGGACGGATGTGGCTCAAATGGTTGGGCATCTGTCTCCCATATGGAGGGACCTGGGTTCGATCCCTGGGACCTCCTGGTAAAAAAAATATATATATATATAGAATATTAACTGAAAACTTAGGGTCAGAGAATGTTCAACACAAAATGATAAGATTTTTTTAAAATGTATTTTCATTAGAGAAGTTATGAACTTACAAAACATTAATGAACGTGTGGAATTCCCATACAGCACCCCTCTACCGACACACTACATTGTTGTGGAAACTTTGTTATAGATTATGAGATAATATCATCAGGCTATTACCACTAACTATGGTCTATAGTGTTCATTTGGTGTATTTTTTCCATACTTTCCTATTATTAACACAGTACATCTTTGGCTTAGATGCAAGAATATTACAGTACAGCTGTTAACTATAGTCCTAGGTTACATTAATTGTATTTTTCCCATGCGTCTCCACATTCTTACCATCTTGCAATAGTGACATACAATTATTCTAGTTCATAGGACATTGTTGAATTTGTAACCACAATTCTCATCCACCTCTGGGTTCACTGTGTTATTCAGTCCCTAGATTATTCTCTAGCTTTAAAATGATAGGATTTTAACTTACCGCATTCAAATATTTAAAATCAGATATAAAATATTTTTAATTCATACTGAAAATATCTTGAAAACATGCTTCAGTGCCACACTGTGGCTACTACAGCAGACTGCAAGCTGTCCCTTGAAGTTCTATCCTCTTCTTCTTGGCAAATGGCCTCCCAGCTAGCGTTTACATTGTTGAGTGTCTCTTGCAGCAAAGAGTAGCTTGGGACCAAAACTGGGCCAAAGGAACGTGAGAGGACAAAAGACAGTAACCTAGGCTGTCTCAACCAACTGAGCACTGGGATTATGTGGGGATTTTTTTATTTTTGGAGGTACCAAGGATTGAACCAGGGACCTCGTACATGCAAAGCAGGAACGCAACCTCTGAGCTACACCTGCTGTGCCCTGGGGTGTTTGAAAAATCCTGATGCCCAGACTGTACCCCAGACCCAGGCATCAGTACTTGTTAAAACTTACAGGATGAAACCAATAGAGAAGCTTAGACCAATGCTTCTCCACCTTACTATACCTACAGATCACCTGGGCATCTTGTGAGCATGAAGATGCTGAACTTGCTGCATTTCTAACGACTTCTCAGCTGAAGCCCATGCAATGGTCTGCAGACTGCAATCCACTGGGACCTTGAACGACCTCCAGCAGTGAGCCTCCCACCAACCCAGACTGCATTTGGGGTCTCTATGATAGAATCTGAGGCTTCATCTTACTGGGGGGTTGATCAAGAGAGGGCAAGGGTTGGAAAGTATTAAAAGAGGAAAAAGAACACAGGCTAGAAAATGAGTAAGATAGAATCAGCAAGAAAAAACAATGCTCCAGAGCCTTTACTCGGCATTTGTGTTCCACTGAAAAAACAACTCATTATATTCCTTGATTCATTATTTATTCTCTTAGTTACTCTAACTTCTCTCTGAGTGAGTAAACATTGCATCCACTCAAGCTGAACTCTGAACTAAACTAAAGATTAGGTGTAACCACAGCGCCAATTTCCCGGGGCATTGGCTATCCTTTCTCTATGTCTTCTTTCCTTCTGTTTAATACCAGGGATTCTTTGGGATCTAGCTCAAGTCCCTCCTCAATCCAAGAGCTTTTCCCAAAACACTTCCTCCTGCTGTGATCTGTCTTTTCTCTGTCATAAATCAGACTCTCACCACCACACATTTTATATTTTGAATTATTATCTAACTGTGCACAGACCACTTTCTGAGTGGCCATATATTTTCTTATTAATAACAATTAAAAATAACAGCTTACTAAGGGCCAGTGATGATATAAGTACAATACATGAATTAGCTCATCAGATGCCCTCAATAATTTTAAGGGCACATTATGATCGTCCCATTTACAGAAGAGGAAGTCACACAGAGAGGGGAAGGGACTTGGGCAGGATCCCTTAACTAGCTAGTGGGGGGTTGTATTAGTCAGCCAAAGGGGTGCTGATGCAAAATACCAGAAACCTGTTGGCTTTTATAAATGGTATTTATTTGGGGTAGAAGCTTACAGTTACCAGGCCATAAAGTACAAGTTACTTCCCTCACCAAAGTCTATTGCCATGTGTTGGGGCAAGATGGCTGCCGACATCTGCCAAGAGTTCAGGCTTCTTGGGTTCCTCTCTCCTTGGGGCTCCATTTCTCTCTGGGCTCAGCTGCTGTGCTTTTTCCACAAGGCCAGCCGTAGACTCTCAGAATGGCTCTGTCTCTCTCCCCGGGGGCTTCTGCAGTGTCTAAGGAGCCGTCTCTATTCCTCTGTGTTCTTCTCCTGTGTGTTCACTTCCCGGTCTCCAGCTCAAAACTCAGCATCAGAACTCCAACCTCAAAATACCAACTAACTCCTCTGCTCCGCCATGTGGTTTTATCTGTGAGTCCCCACCCACCAAGGGGGCAGACACTCAACGTCCTACTGACATGGCCCAGTCAAAGCCCTAATCATAATTTAATCACACCCAGATAGAGACCAGTTTACAAACATAATCCAATATCTATTTTTGGAATTCATAAGCAATATCAAACCACTACAGGGGCTCCAGGATGCAAGCCCACATGGCCTGACCCCAGAGCCCACACTCTTGACCTCATAGCATGCTGCCTCATAAAATATTCTCCTTGATACCCACCAGTGGTGCTGAGACAGATTCTTTGGTTTGAGCCAGTTCCAACACAGTGATTGGCCTGGTGGTTAGCAATGACCTTAGGAAGAATCTGCTTTCCAGGGACGCATGGCAGGAAGAGCACAACTAACCTGGGTTTGAATCCTGATGCTCCAAGGAACCACACTCATCACCAACATGGGGTGTTAACTGTTCTCGTTTGTTAACTTGCCTTCTTCACTGGTTAATCAACCTCAGCTGTACCCAAGAGACCACATACGGCATCATCATGCGCCCCTCGTGTGATGAATTAGGAAATCCACAACATTCCTTATGAGGGACTAGCCAAAAATGTTTAAACTAACTCTAATGATCAGACAAATCCCGATCTACCAAACCACGGGCTTGGACTCTTAAAAATGTCAGTGCCATGGGGAAGAAAGCAAAATAGGGGACTGTCCTAGATTAGAGGAGATGAAGAGACATGATTGCAAAATACAATGCATGGTCTTTGATTGGCTCTTGAGAAAGAAAAGAAGGAAGGAAGAAAACAGGGGAGAAAGGAAAAAAAAACAGCTCCAGAGGGCATTTTTTTGGGACAACTGAGGAAACTTAAATATGGTTTATATATTAGATAATGTTATTGAATCAATATCAAATTTCTTGCATGTGATAATAGTTTTGTGGTTATTTAGGACTATGCCCTTATTCTTAGGAGCTGAAATATGTAAAGGTAAATTTTCATTATTTCAGTAACCTGGTTTCAAATAGTTTCAGCAAAAAATATAAATACAAATATATAATATATAATCTCTATTTTTTCTATATATTATATTAATGTTACATATATACATATATGCGTATTTAGGGAGTAATTATGAAAAAAATCAACAATGGCGAAGCTGTTGAAGGGTATGAGTGTTGATTGTGCTATTTTTGTAGGTTTGAAGACTTTAAATAAAGAGCTAGGAGAAAGTAGAAAAACTAAATAAAATAAATTGTTTATGAATATATCACAATAAAACTGTTTTAAAAAGCAAAAGGTTGATAAACATAAAATTTAGGATACTTTTTTCTCTGGTATAGAGAGAGAGAGGATGTGTGTGGCAAAGGCAGGAGACCAGGGAGGAGGGCACAGCTGGCTTCAAAGGCATCAGTCAAGTTCTAATTCTTAAGCAGGGCAGTGGGTTCTCAGGATTCATTTTATTGCTACCATTTCATAACACACACACATGCAAACACATATTTTAAAGGTACTAGTACTGGGCTCCCTTCAAATGCTCTGTGTCATAGAAGGAGCTTGGAATTTGGAGCTGCACATACCTGACATCAAATTCCAACCAGGTCACTTCACAAGCTGAGTGAGCTTCAGTGGTTGCTTGATTGCTCCTAATCTTGATTTCCTCAATTTTAAACTGGGAGCAAATTTGTTTAGGGGGTGGAGTTAGTACATGAGAATTGCTTGGCATGTAGTAGGCTCTAACTAAGGGCAATAACTGTAAGCCAAATCCAGCCCAGCTGCCATCCCTAAGAGACCATATTTCAGGAAAGCTTCACTAAGTTCTGCTCACTGTGCCCCTATAGCACAGTACTTGGCCCTTGGAAGGTTCTCAATAAATAGTAGCATAACGAATAAAAAAGAGGCACAACAAAAAAAGAAAATCAAATAAACAAAAAGAAAAGAGGCACAATGGCCATCATTACAGTCGAGAAGCAAGTCCAGAATTTTAAGAAGCCCCAAGAACCAGGCGGATTAGATCAAAGTTTGGGTACACGATAAGCAGATAAGAACAATTTTCAGCCACCACCATACAGTGAGATTGCCAGAGATGCTACCTCTATTGGTATCTTAATGCTACTGCAACAAATCACCACAAACCTGGCGATTTAAAGCAAGGCCAGTTTATTATCTTACAGTTCTAGAAGTCTCAAGTCCAAATATCAAGGTGTCCGCAGGCGACAACTTCCGGAGGCTCTAAAGGAGAATCCATTCCTTGCTCCTTGCCAGCTTCTAGAGGTCACCTGTATTCCTCGGCTCCTGGCCATATCGCTCTGACCTCTGCTTCTACCACCACATGCCCTTCCATGACTCCCACTCTCCTGCCTCCCTCTTAGAAAGACCCGAAGAACCCATTTGGTTTATCCAGGATAATCTCCCCATCCCCAGATCCTTAACTTAATCACATCTGCAAAGCCTCTTTTTTTTTTTAAACTATTTATTGAAGTATATCATTCATACGTGTACACACATAATCTATAAGTGTTCAGTAAATAAACATCGTGAACTTACACAAAACAAACATGCATAACATCAGAGTTCAAACACATCACCCCCCACAAACACCCTGCACTGTTGTGAAACATTTGTTAACAAATCATGAAAGAGCATCATCAAAGTATTACTACTAACTATCGTCCGTCTCTTCCTCCCCTATACAATTTTTAAAGGATTTATTTATTTACTTTTATCCATTTTTATCCTCCCCCCCTCCCTTTTTTTTGCTGTTTCTGTGTCCACTGGAGCAAAGCCTCTTTTGCCATGTAAGGTATCTACAGTTTCTAGGGCTTGGGCCATGGACATCTTTGAGGGGACATTGTCCAGCCTGCCACAGCATCCTAACACCCCATATCCCTACACCACACTTGAGGTATGAGAGGAAATGTAGGAGGGGAAAGGAGATGCCCTTACCTTTCTTTCTGGCCCACTGACACCCAGCAGAGAGGACAGCATCTGCAGGGATGGGAGGGAGCGGGACAATCCTCTGCTTCACCGGCGACTCCCCTGCCTCGGGGACCCTAGCAATCAGGGTCATTGATGATGCGGACACCAAGAGACGTCTTCCCTCCTTGTGGCTCTTCTTGACATCCCAGGTCCTTTGACAGGAAAAAATCAATTACACCTAGATAGATGGGTTTTCCCATTTCTAAGTTAAAATAAGAGCCCCTCCACAGACCAGAGGGGATAGCTGAGACCACCCTGCAGCTCCCGAGGTCAGGGCTGCAATCTTGGGTTCAAGGACCCAAATCATACCATGACGGGCAGAGAGGGCAAGAGACCACTCAGCCTCAAAATCCGTTTCCCCAACCTTTTAAAACCAACATTCCCCTTAGGTAAGCAGGAAAATCTTACCCTTTCTGCTCAATCTAATTCAGCTGCCAGGTGTTTGTGGGGAGGTGTCTCTGTTTGAGGGTCAATCTATCTTTCCTAGCTTGTAAGCATTTTTAGAAAATTAAGATACTGAATATGCTTTCTTAAATTCCGTGCTGCATTCCCACCACTTGCTAATAAAAGTGCTATTCTAGTTTTCCCCACCATAGGGAGATTCCACCCCACCCCACAGACCACCTGCCCTTTTAGAGACTGAACACCAGCCCTGTGTGGGATGTCAGAGACCACAGAAAGCCATTCATTGCCTTAACAGGGTTCTTCAAAGAGCCCAAAAGATTAGCTCAAACTCTGTGCCTTCTTACCATTTAGATGAAGGTGGCTGAGAGCTCAGCCATGCATTTGATGTAGTCCTCAAGTTTCTTATGACATCACCCTCACTTCCTATATGGTAAAAAGAGAGTTGCTGATGAGAACTCTTAGCACAAACTCAGTTTCTCCAAATCCCCCAGCCAAGGCGCTGCTGGCCTTTGCAAGGTGGAAGGATGAGGCCCTGAAACTACCTGTTAGTCATTCTTGCCATCTGGGGTTGACTCAGAAGCAGCTCATAGCAAAGAGGATCTTGAGTGTCAAAGAGGAGACCAGGGAGCAAGTGAGGGTCATTTTGAGCGTTTGGTTGCTACAGGCGAAGGTAAGGAATACCTAGGCTTTGATTTTCTTTTCCTTTTCTGTAAAGTAAGGAAGCTAGACTAGATGAGCTTACTCAAGCAACAAAGATTGATTGAGCACCATGTTGACCCTGGATAGGCTAGTTAGCATGCTTAACGGTTGTGATGGTTAATTTCATGTGTCCACTTGGCTGGTTATGGTGTCCAAATGTTTGGTCAAGCAAGCACTGGCCATATTGTTACTTTGAGGGTAATTTCCTAGATTCTGCATGTATGACCAGTTGACTGTATCTACTGTTGATTGCATCTACTGTTGATTGCATCTACTGTTGATTGCATCTACAGTCAGTAAAGGAGATGGCCCTCAGTAATGTGGGGGATCTCCTCATTCATGCCCTTGGAGGTCTTAAGAGCCAAAACTGAGGATTTAAAAAAACAGAAAGAAGAATTTCTGCCTCAACAGTCAGCCAGCTTCCCCTGAGGAATTCAGACTTAACTTCAGTATCAGCTTTATTGGAATTTCCAGCTTGCAGCCGGCCCTACAGAATTCCAACTTGCCAGACTTCAGACTTCAAAATCACTGTTATTGGCGTTTCCAGCTTTCGATGTGTTCTGAGGAATTTGGAATTGCCAGCCTCCATGGTTGTGTGAACCAATTCCTCATAATAAATCATATGTGTATATATATATTCCAACAGTTCTGTTTCTCTGAAGAATGCTGACTAATAATTCAAGGGTCTAAAGGACTTGTGGGAGATATAGATGCTACAAGAAGGGCACTACAGAAATATAAGCATACCACATCTTCCACCATGGAATCAGGAGGGTTCCCCCGGTGAGCTTGTTGTTGAACTGAAGTTTGAAGTATATGGACATTAGTCAGGTGGGGGAGGTGAGTGCCTTCCAGGAAGAGAGCTGGGCAAGGCCTACAGTCATGAATGAGCCTCTCATGTTTAGAAATTGAAGAGAAGCGGGAAGGGGAGGCAGCACATGAGGCTAATGGGGCGGCCTCCAAAATATGGGTCCTTGCCCTTTGCCTACCCTTTCAAGTTTAATCCTCTTTCTCTTTTGTTTTTAATGGTGTTTGTTGTTCTTTCATTTTATTTTATTCTCTTTTTTTTTTCTTTGTTCTTTTATGATTATCAAAGTAGTATAAGACTATAGGGATGTGGTTGATTTGTCCACCTAACAGGCATTTTCCCTTCCAACCTCTTAAGAGAATCCCAATTTTGTAGAAATACCTACCCCTCCCCAAGATGACCCAGTGAGGCTGACCCCACCCCCAGGGCTCTGAGGTTAGACCCTGATCACTCTAATCTGGGGGTCTCTGACCCCCTGGACCAATGACTGGTCAAGAACTCAGTCCTAAAGCTGGGTGTTGCCTTCTCCTGGAGGATGTTTAGGTTCTGAAGTAACCACAGGAATGCAGCTAGTTCAGTCTAACCCCAGGGGAGGATTTTACTCCAATGCTAAGCCCTACTGTACATGAACAAAGAACGGGTTGCCTCAGGTTGCCTTGCACTTCCATCTGGTGACCACAAGGGAAGCCAAGCTGAAGATAAACCAGACTCACTGAGCAAAGCAGAATCAAAAGGGCCACAGAGAAGCAGAGCTAGAGCCTTGATTGTGCCTGAAGCCTGCCCCACCTCAGCCATGCCTGAATGTGAACTAATAAATGGCCCAAATGTTAAGCAACTCGTGTTACTTGCAGGGGAATAAAAATCCTAATTGGTACTGATGTGCAAATATTTTCTCAGTTTGTCTTTGATTTCTTTTATTTCATTTTTTATTGTTTTTATATATGGAGCTATATAATTTGAATGTGGTCACATGTATCTTTGTGAAGTTTCCCTATTGCTTTTATGCCTAGGAAAAATTTCAACATGTAGAGATCAATTAGGGCTTCACCTTTCAGGTTTTGGAAATGTGCTTTTTTTGTTTCATTTAACTCAGAACTATATATAATAGTATTTTTCTCTCAATCTCTCTCTCTCTCTCTCTCTCTCTCTCTCTCTCTCTCTGTGTGAAAGAGTGAGAGACAGAGAGAGAGACAGGGAATGAGAATATCTTGGTGAATCTGTGTATCTGTAATAGTTTTTAAAAGGAAATTTTCTAAGTCCATGTTCACAAATATTAAAATATTGTTTTAAAGTTCTATCTTTAACTTTCAGTTTGCCCAAAACACAAGGGATAGTGAAAACAAATTAAACCATACCAAGAGAAAGCCACCAACAAATCCAGAATATGGAAACTTCTACAATATAACTCTCATGGATCCTTCAAAAAATATATGAATCTTAATTGGATCTAGTTTTTTCTAAAAAAAAGCTACAAAAGACATTCATGGAACATTTGGGTAAATTTAAATAGGAAATGGATATTAGATCATTATTGGGTCGATGGATGTGGCTCAAATGGTTGGGCGTTCGTCTGCCATATGGAGGGACCTGGGTTCGATCCCTGGGACCTCCTGGTAAGATAAAAAATATATAGAGATATAGATAGATAGATAGATAGATCATTATTAACTGTAGGTAAGATAATGGTATTATGGTTATGTGTAAGAGTGCGCCGTCATTTTTAGGAGATACATGCTAAATTGTTTAGGAGTGTGCCTTCATGCCTGAAACTTACTTTCAAATGGTTTTTTTTTTTTTTTTAATGTATTTAGGTATATACAAGACAGAAGGCAAAATGGCAAAATGTTATCAATTGATGTATCTAGATGGTGGAATATAGTATTCATTGCATTATTTATTCTTTCAACTTTCCTACATATTTGAAAATGTTTATAATAAAAAGTTGTGAGTCTAATTTCCTCCTCTGTACTGTTTAATTTTATTTACTATATCATGCCTGAGCTATAATTGAAGATAGTTAGTGAAAAGCAATAGACATTTTAAAGAGAATATAAGGAATTCCCCCCTCCCCTTTGCAAGTATAATTTGGAAATTCACTTGTTTAGGAAATCTGCAGACCCACTAAGACTCTAAATACATCTAGCCTATAAGAAAAATACTAGGAGGTGATCTTATTTTTGTATTTACAAAACCACAGCGTGGATTTACAAGCAAAAGTTTAAAATAACCTTTGGCCCATCTCTGTTTAGATGTTCACTTTCTAGGGTGCCCATTACTTTTGTGGCAACTTCCAGTCAATATGGCAGACTGTACTGAGATAAAAGACTTTCTCCATCTAATTCCAGAAACAAAATAAAAGAGCTACTGTTGTAAGATATAGTAAAGCTCAAAATAAGAAAGGGGACTCCCCAGGTCCCCGTAATAAAGATGAAATTCAAAGTCAGAACAGTGAACAGAAGCTAAAAAGCTCAAAGGAGTATTTGAATAGTGGTTGGATTTTTATACCTTATAGGGCTAAAGGATGCCTTATATCTCTGGAAAGTTGAGGAAGAGGAAATAAAACTTGAGCTACCCACACAAAGATAGACCCATAAAGAAATGCCCTATTCATCCATGAAATGGGAATTGAGGAAACTCACTTGACCAGTTATCAATATATTGCCTCCTAATTCACCATTCATTGTCCACAAAAATGGATCTGGACCCTTTAACAATTTTTCCTTTTCTATCTGGTACAACGTTAAGTTTTGTCAGTAGAGGGCACTCTACTAGTAGAGGAGGCAAGGGCATTCCATCCTGGTTCTGGTGTGCTTCTCCAGCAGGCTTCTGTAGGACACAGGGCGTACCCAGTACCTGGCTCCTGCAGTGCACAGCAGCCAGTAGCTTTCCTAGTAGCTCCCTCATTCCCCAACAACAATCCTTGTATTGGAGGGCATCCTGTGAGACAGCTCTCCATGCACAGCTTTCCCCAACAGCCTAGAAGGCAGAGCTCTAGCAAATTTTCCATAGCAACTCTTCTGCCATTCAGTGGGCCACAGCTGCACTGGAACTCAGGTCTGCAGCTCAGCTCAGGTCTGCATCTTAGCTCAGCTCAAATACCTTAAATACCTAACTCAGCCCTAGAGGTAGGGCTTGTATCTGTTATTCTTATATTCTTTAGAGTTCTCTCTACTTCTTACTAGCCAGTCCCTTGATATTCCAATAATGTTATAGACAATTCAGTGTATTTCCTTATATTTAACTTGCTCAAATTACTGTGTAGTTTCTAACCCCTGACTGGACTCTGATACACATGCAACAAGATCAAGTGCTGAGAAAGGGAGTGGAAAGAAAATGGTCCTACCTTTCTCTCTGTCATTCTGCAGCCCAGCTGAAGACCCAACATCCAAAGAGATAAGAGCAGGATGAGAGGTTGTCTTCTTTCCCCCTTCTTTGAGAGCCAGGGTCCTGATGGGGAAAAAAAATGCATCCTAGCTGAACAGAGATTCTCTCTCAGTTTTAAGAAAAAAGTAAGAGAACTTCCTCCACAGGTGAACTGTTTTCCTGCTCAAACACTTGCCTTTGTTCTATGCTTTTCCTAATTTTTCCCTTAGGGTTTATAATCTTCTCCTTGAATGAAGGGCAAAAACATTTATTGAGCATTTATGTGCTGGGTACTATTGTGAATACTTCAAAAGAATCTAATCTTCATACTCAGTGGGTTAGGCTCTATTATCATTCTCATTTTACCGGATGAGAAATTCAGCCCAATCATTCATCTCGTAAACAGTGGATCTGGTCATGAATACAGGAAGTCTGACTCCAGAGCTTCAATTCTTAACAATAACCCCATACAACCAAAGAACTATCTAGAAAGGATCATTACAGTTGAAAGTTTCTCTTTCTGTATTTTGCATATAATAAAAATAAGATCCAGGCAAAACACATGTCTGATAAAGGACTTGTATCCAAAATATACAAACAACAGTTAAAACTCAATAAGACTGCAAATATTCTCTCTGACCTAATTTTGTGATAATCAGGGTAGGCTAAACATTTGCTACATTAGAAATCATGCATGTGTCCCCAGACCTAGGTTTTCTCCCTAGGTCTGGTTTTCAGAATGCTGGTGATAAACTAAGCCTGATTTATTATATGACCACCCTGTCTGGGAAAAGACTAACTAGATATCTTTGGTCAACCTTAAGAGATATAGCAGGGGGACGGATGTGGCTCAAATGGTTGGGTGTCCATCTCCCACATGGAAGGACCTGGGTTCGATCCCCGGGACCTCCCGGTAAAAATTAAAAAAATAAAAATACAGAATCACGTGGACCACCAGGACCCATGCACAGGTGAGCTCCCCAGTCCCCATGAGCCCCCCCAGGCTCCGTGAGCCATGCAGCAAGATGATGACCTAACAGGAGAGTGACACAAGGGAAAGCCAAGATGAGACGCACTGAAAAAATAGGAACTAAGGTGGCACAGGCAGTAGGATGCCTCTCTCCCACATCAGAGGTTCTGAGGATCGAATACCAGTGAAGACAGGAGGAGAAGGATGAGAAGAGAGGGCCGGAAATGGACACAGAGTTGCCCAGCAAATGGACACAAAAACAGCAAAAATGGGGGGGGGGGGTAAAAATGGATAGAAGTAAATAAATAAATAAATAAATCCTTAAAAAAAATGTATAGGGGAGTAAGATACGGACTATAGTTAGTAGTAATACTTTGACGATGCTCTTTCATAATTTAACAAATGTTTCACAACAATGCAAAGTATTTGTGGTGGAGTGATGTGTGAGAGCCCTGTATGATGTTATGCATGTTTGTTTTGTAAGTTCACAATGTTTACTGAACACTTATAGTTTATGTATGTTCATTGATGAATGATATACTTCAATAAATTGTTTTTTTAAAAAAATACTCAACAAGAAAGCAAACATCTCAATCACAAAATGGGCAAAAGATTTGAACAGACACTTCATCAAAGAAAATATGTAGATGACAAATAAGAATATGAAAAGATGCTCAACAGCATATGTCATTTGGGAATTGCAAATTAAAACAACAATGAAATACCACTGCACACGTATTAGAATGGCTAAAATCCAAAACACTGACAATACCAGATGCTAACAAGGAGGTAGAGCAATAGGAACTCTCATTCATTACTGGTGGGAATGCAAAATGGTACCGCCACTTTGGTAGACAAGCTGGCAGTTTCTTACAAAGTTAAACATAGACTTACCACACGATCCAGCAATTGCATTCCTAGGTATTTACCCAATTGAGTTGAAACTAATGTCCACCCAAAAATCTGCACACTAATGTTTATTTCAACTATATGGATAATTGCCAAAAATTGGAAGCAGGCAAGATGTCCTTCAATAAATGATAAACCGTGGTATAGCACTACAACGCAGTACTCTCCATAGTTTAAAAAGAAAAAAGCGATCAAGCTAGGAAAAGACATGGAGGAACCTTAAGTGCATATTGCTCAGTGAAAGAAATGGGTCTGAAACAGGTATATACTGTATGATTCTGTTTTATGGAGCAAATGGGCTCACTCGCCCAGTGTGCATAGAAGTCACCAGGATTTTGACAAAAGATAGAGTTTTATTACAGGTCAGCCAGGTAAGGAGACAGAAGGGGTGGGGGAGCTCAAATCTATCTAAAGAGTTTAGAATTTTTATGGATTCAAACAAGGGAAGGTGGAGTTGATATACTATTAAAATAACATGCATAAATCACTCAGTTAAATGGAAGTAAGCTAAAGTAACCATTACTATAACAAGTAAAAACAATTACAATATCATGTAAAGGTGTGGAACTCTAAGCTAAAGTAACCATTAAAACCACTGAAGTCAGAGGTTACAATTCCAACTATGACATTCTGGAAAGGGCAAAACTATACAGTAAAAAGGTTGGTGGTTTGGAGGGAGAAGGAGAGGGCTTAATAGGTGGAGCCCAGGGATTTTTTAGGGCAGTGAAACCAATCTATATGAAACTGTAACAGTAGATACATGTCATTATGCATTTGTCAAAAACCATAGAACTATGCAGCACAAAGAGGGAACCCTATGAAAACGATGGATTTTAATTCATAAAAACACATCAATATTAGTTCAACAATTGTAACAAATGTACCATGAAAATGCAGATATTAAAAATACAAGAGACTTGCTGGGGATGTTCTTCATAATTTTTCTATAAACCTAAAGTTTCTCTTAAAAATAAAGTCGATTGAGAAGCTAAAAAAAAAGAAAGAAAAAGCCCCAGAGAAATGAGATGATTCACTCAAAGACATTATAGCCAGTGAGTGACAAGGACTAAAAGTCAAGTCTTTGGTCTAATCTTCCTTGAGTTGTTTCTAGATCCCCTCAGTGCTGTCTCTAACACCCCTTTCTTTTTTCTCACATGGGGTTATCATGAGCCTGTTCTCATAATATTACACAACCCCAGCTCCATCAGGAGACTTCTTACTTTATTTCTGATAGATAGGAGGGTCTGAGGTCTTCCACCTGGCTGGTGCCTGTGTCTCGTCCATTGTCGTCAGCCCCTGGAAAGAAAATGAGGGTGAGCGGTCACCTTTGAGAGGTTTGAGGCAGGTTCATACAGGGAAAGAGGGAAGGCGGCTGGGACCCAGCAGAGAACATGGCTGGCAGGGAAAATGCCCAGCAGAGAACACGGCCAGGGACCCCACCCAGAAACCTCCTGAGGACAAGTCTGCTACTAAAATCAAAGCTGGAAAGGCCCCAAGAGACCCCAGGCCAGGAGATCCCGGGTCTAAGAGAAGGCCCGGATACCTCCAAACAACAGCCCTCCCGTTGGTCCCCTGAGAGCTAACAGGTGGGACTGTAAGGCAACCAGTCAGAACAGCAAACAGCTGAGGCTCTGGCCCAACATTAGGGAGGGGAGGAGGGAAGTTCCTAAAAGGCCCAAGCGGGGACCCCACACGCACATCTCACCCTGTAGCAGGCCTCTAATCTATGCTCAGATTGTGTACTCTTCTCTTCTTCTTCTTTTTTTTTTTTTTAAGATTTATTTGATTTATTTATTTCCCTCTCCTCGTTGTTTGTGGTCACTGTCTGCTCTCTGTGTCTGCTCATCTTCTCTCTAGGGGTACACAGGAACCAAACCCAGGACCTTCCATGTGGGAAAGAGGCGCTCACCACCTCAGCTCCCTGGTTTGTTGTCTCTCACTGCCTTTCCTCTTGTCTCTTTGTTGTGTCATCTTGCTGTGCCAGCTCGCCCCCTCCCGGAGGCACCAGGAACCAAACCCAGGACCTTCCATGTGGTAGGCGGGAACCCAATTGCTTGAGCCACATCTGCTTCCCTTTTCTTAATTCTTAATAAACTCTTTACTCCTTTGCCTACCCTATAGCACAACCTTTAATTATTTTATGCAACATAAGCCAAGAACCTAGAAGCTCAGAATTCAGAGGGTTCTGCTAACAGGTTGGGGGGTGATATCTGTTCACAGAACACAGCAGTCTGATAGAACCGTGCATGAGAGAATGGGAAAGTCAAACCTATGCAGACTATGTCCTTCCAAAAAGCTTATCATTGATATCCAGCTGAACTGAGTTGCCGATGGCAAAAGTGAGAGAAACTTCTAAGGCTAGGAATATGTTTCAACAGTCATTGACTAAGAAAAGGCAAGCCAAATTGCTAAGAAGACCCTTCTGCACTAAAATAGCCCTCTTCAAATTCTACTGACTACACTTTTTTCTGTTACAAAAAAAAAAAGCATGTAACAATGCAAAGTGTTGGGGGAAGGGTGATGTATGGGAATTCTGCATGATTGTTTTGTAAGCTCACAACTTCTCCAAGAAAAAAAAACAAACAAAAAATGATCAAAGACCTAAATACTAAAAGCTAAAACTCTAAAACTTCTAGGAGAAAACATTTAATGAAACTCCAGAAAATGTAAACTAAACTAGAATGGCAGAATGCAGATCTTTGACTGCCTGGGCCAGAGACAGTGTAGGGGTTGGATTGCAAAGTGATGATGGAAATGGTCTGTATATTGAAATAAGCAGTTTCACAGGTGTGTGTGACTGTCAAACTCATCAAATTGTATTTTTAATGGATCCTGTTTGTGCATAAATTATGCCTCAATACACTTAATTTTAAATTTAAAAAGCACACACACAACTCTTTAAATATGCACATTCCTTCAGATCAGAACATAAATAAATGTAAATGAAAGTTTTTCTCCTAGGAGACATGTGGAGAATGACATTCAAGATATCATGTACATTTGTGTTTTTTTGTTTTTTGTTTTTTTTCTTTTTTTAAGACCATCACTGTTTTTAATAGCAAAAACTTAGAAACAACCTAAATGCTCCTTCGGGGGATGGTTAAATTATATTGCATTTGCATTACTAAGTTATAAACAGCTTTCGAAAAGAATTAGGTACATCTGTGTTTACAGATCTGGAAAAAGCTCCAAATTTTTAAGTTAAAAAACAAAGTAAGTAGCAAAACAGTAACTACAGTATGGTCGCAGGTGATTTTAAAACAACATTTACCTGGGAAGGTAGAGGTCTCAGTGACAAAGTGGTGAGTGAGGTATTTATGGAATGTGGCTCTTCCAGCTTGGGGCAGGGAAGGATATAGTCTCACAGCTTTGTCCCTATCTGGAAGCCTGATGAGAATGCGTGGATTGCTCAAGGTGAAAGCAGAGAGCCACCCTTGCAATTTAGTAACCTCAAAATCATATCAGTGAACGAAATGAGAGCAAGGAGTAAAGGAATTTCTCCCCACTACCAGACTTGCACTTTGCCTTTCAGGTCTAGATATCCAATTTGGGGGGCTTGATTATGCTGAGATAGTTTAGAATCTTTACATTCAATTTATTAATTAGGCTTTTTCTTTATTTTTTATCACTTCAGTTTCAATAATCCTCATTTAATATATACTTGCAATTTCCAACTGCATTTGATCTCCACTTAAGACTTAACAAAAGAAGTTATGAAATTAATTGCTCTTCATTTTTTCCTCTCCTCTTCATCTTTCTTAATATCTGGTAGAATGCCATAATCATTTGGCTAAAGCATTGTCCTCATAGAGGACGATGAATCATGTGAAATTGTCATTTTGGTAGGTCAAAAAAGGGTGGAATATGATCCAAACTAATTAAACTCTCTGTACGTCAACCTCTATAGCTGCAAAACATGTCTGTGTTTGGGGATGGGGGATGGGGGTTATATTGGAACCCCATACACTGCAAAATAGAGGTAAGAGTGTTACTTACCCCATAGAAATGTTTGAAGAATTAACTAAGTAGTTTACGGAAAGCCTTTATAGCATGTCCTGGCACCTCGTAATAAATATTAGTCAGTGGTAATGGTGGTGGTAGAGATAGTAGTAGTAATAGTAATTTACTTTCTGAAGCCTTGCAGAAAAGGGAGATGACCGGAGGGCTGGGCCTGCCATTTATCAACCCACCTCCTGGAGGCTGGAAGCTAAAGAAAGCAACAGAACTTTTTTTTTTGTTTATTTTATTTATTAATTTTTAAGGAGGTACCAGGGATTGAACCCGGGACCCCATATAAAGCAGGCACTCAACAATTGAGCTACACCTGCTCCCTAGAACTTTTAAAGTAGGAAGTTTTAACACTCTGTTACTGAACCTCTAATAAACATGGTTCAGTCTGTGTCCTGGAATCCAGCCCAATCAAATTAGTAATTCTTCCTTTCGGGGATGAGCTAAGAGAGGTTGCAGAAAGAGGCGCCCTCTTCCCTCTCAACAAATCATAGAATTCTATGCACCTGGAATCAGAACAAAGCATTTATTTCTGAACCCTAGAGACTTCCATGTGTGAATAAGTACAAAGAGGGGATCTGCATACTAGCCAGCTTGCTAGCCCTGCTAGGGGCACCAACCAAACAGAATTTACCCCAAAACTGGCATCAGCTAATACAGAAGTAGGTCATCAGTTCTGACATCAGTTCTGCCATTCTGTGAAATTCTTATCTGTAAACCAGCTCTGGTCGCTCACTCCTTAATATCTTCTAAATGAGTGGTGTTTTATCCTTTTCAAACTGTAGGGCTAGTTATTTATACAGTGTTCTCGGCACACTGTTAATTAATTTAATTCTCACATCAACCCCACAAGATGGAGTATCTTCATTTCATATGACAGATGAACTTGCCCAGGTAGCAGAGCCAGGGTTTGACACCATATTTAGCTAGTTCCAAAGCACGTTTTTAACTACTTCACAAACATTTCTCCAACTTTCAGACGTGCTTTCTTAATTTTTTTTAATTGACTTTATTTTTCCTTTTTGGTGTACAGTTCTATGAGTTCTCTGCCCCCCTCCCTACTTGCTGTCTGTATCCATTCACTAGGTGATCTTCTGTGTTTGTTTCTTGCCTTCTCTTCACATTTTTCTCCTCCAGGCTTCACCGGGATTTGATTCTAGGGACCTCCAATGTGGGAGAGAGGCATCCTGACACTTGTGCCACCTCAGTTCCTGGTTTCGGGCACGTCTCGCCTTGACTCTCCCCTGCGTCTCTCTTTTGTTGTGTCATCATCTTGCTCCACGGCTTGCTGCATGGGCCCGGCTTGCCTGTTCACCTTTTTTTTTTTTTTACCAGGGGGTCCCAGGGATTGAACCCAGGTCCTCCCATATGGTAGATGGATGCCCAACCACTTGAGCCACATCTGTTTCCCCAGATGTGCTTTCCTAACTAATTCTGTAGGTAACAAATGAAAGTATCATAATTCAGGTAGTGTAGTGGTAAATGGTTCTCCAGGACAAAAAAAAGAAGAGAAAAAACCTGATTTGTAGCATTTGCTGATTTCCATGCTGTAAATAATTCTACCATGGCCAGTTTTGACATACCAATGGCTATTGAAATTTCTGTATCTTTAACAATAGGCTCTCAGGAGCTGGGGTGAGCTCAACAGGACACCAATGAGAGTTCCCATTTTATTGATGAGCAAACCAAGGACCACACTTATCAACTTATTTGTCAGAAGGCCACATGATTAATAGCCAACCCTGGATTTGAACCTAGGACTTCTACTATTCCATTTGTAGTCACCAACCTAGATAAGAAAGCACCACTACCAAAGACATACTTGAAAATACCTTTCTGAAAAGGAAAATGAGTATTCTTTCGGTTTGAGCTTTATTCTTTTTTCCAGTATTCTGATACTAATTGGAGCCCTTCATCCACTGAATGGAATAAATGGATATAGAGGGGCCTGGGTAAAGGAACAAATAAAAGGGAAGTAAGAAGGAAAAAGGTGAGAAAAAGATAGGATGGGAGAATATATATATATGATACCATAGGTAGAAACTAAATGGAATGAGAGAATAATATTTCCAGTGGCTGTACTAGCTGATATTTGCTGTTTTGGTCTGCCCAGTTTCCCATCAGCTAGAAAAAGCACTCATGTCTTCTTTTGGAGGAATGGACTTGCACATAGTCTGGCTGGCGCTGACCCTACTACTTACCAACACAGGAGGAGAGCCTGCCTGAAAGATGAGGTCAATAAAGGATAGATCCAAAGACACCGAGGAAACCTGAATCCTGATACCATCATTTGCAGCACTAGATTCAGCGGTGCATGGAGGTCGTACCACCCCTAGACTTTTGAGCTAGGTGAGCCAATAAATTCATTCTGGGGCTGAAACTGGCCTGAATTGGGTGTCCACCACAGGCATATAAAAGGGTCCTGGAAAATGTAGCTCCTTTAGGGACTCAGGGTTTTTGTTCCCCCATCATGAATGATAGAATCTCAGAGTTACAGAGAGGACTTTAAAATCACCTAGACCAGCCACCAACAGCAACTGAGGTCACCCCATTGCACCACTTCAGAGAGCACCATCCACATTGCATTCAAATAGTGTATGTCCTCTATGATGTGAATGGTACCTCATGATTCGGACCTGTGACCAGAAGGCCCTGCCACCCACCCTACTCAGGGCAGAAGCTACCAGGAAGAAGTTAGGATTGTTAGCATCAAAATGACCTCATGCCACTATTAAAAAGACAGAGAACTACAAGTGTTGGAGAGGATGTGGAGAGATAGGAACACTTCTTCACTGTTGGTGGGAATGCAGGATGGTACAACCACTATGGAGGACTGTTTGGCAGTTCCTAAAGAAGTTGAATATAGACTTGCCATGTGACCCTGCAATACCACTACTGGGTATATACCCAGAAGAACTGAGAGCAGTGACACCAACAGACATCTGCACACCGATGTTCATAGCCACATTATTCACCATTGCCAAAAGTTGGAAACAACCCAGGTGTCCATCAACAGATGAATGGATAAACAAACTGTGGTCTATTCACATGATGGAATATTATGCAGCTGTAAGAAGAAATGAAGTCGTAAAGCATATGGCAACATGGATGAACCTGGAGGACATTATGTTGAGTGAAGCAAGCCAGACACAAAAGGACAAATACTGTATGAATGCATTACTGTGAACCAAATATATTGTGTAATATATTGTTTGATTAAAAAAAAAAAATTTACATGTATCCATTACATTTGAGAAATGTATATATTTATTCATCTGTGTTTACTTTTTAGTTTTTTAATTGCTTATGTTTTCAATTATTAAATGTACAAAATAAAGTTAAAAAAAAAAAATGACCTCATGACGGGAAACGGATGTGGCTCAAGCAATTGGGTTCCCATCTACCATATAGGAGGTCCAGGGTTCAATTCCCAGGGCCTCCTGGTGAAAAGCAAGCTGGCTCATGCAGTGAGCTGGCCCACATCGTGAGCTGGCCTGAGCGGAGAGCTGGCACAGCAAGATGATGCAACAAAAAGAGACACAGAGGAGAGCCAATAAGAGACACAGCAGACCAGGGAGCTGAGGTGGCGCAACAGATTGAGCGCCTCTCTCCATTCCGGAAGATCCCAGGATCGGTTCCCGGTGCCATCTGAGGAGAAGGCAAGCAGACACAGAAGAACACACAGAGAGCAGACAGCAAGCACAAAACAATGGGCGGGGGTGGGGGTGGGGGTGGGTGGGGAAGGGGAATAAATAAATAAATCTTAAAAAGAAAAAAAAATGGCCTCATGAGCACAACTCTTAATACTTTTCACATAATTTCTAGTCGACTTGTCACAATATCAGTCCAGACCATATCCTAGGTAGAAAGCACTTGAGGGAGAAAGCATAGCCTTGCCGACATCTTGATTTGTAACTTCCGGCCTCTAAAAACACGAGACAATAAATGCTTGTTGTTTAAGCCACCCGTTGTGTGGTATTTGTTATAGCACCTTAACAAAGTAAGATAGCAGATGAGGGAAGCAAGGCACAGAGAGCTTAAGTAACTTGCCCATGGTCAAACATCTAGAATGTGGCATAGTGGGACCCAGGCATTCTGGTCTATGCTATCCATGAAACTCTTAGGACTGGGAAGAAGTCCAGGTAGAATCTGTCCAGCATCAACCTACAAATGAGGAAAGGGAAGACCAGACAGACAGTGACCTGCCTAAAGTCATGCAGGTACTATGGCAAAGCCTGCACCCAGGTCTCTTGCCTCCCAGTTCAAGAGGAATTAATAGGATGCTATTAGCTTAGGTTGAAGAGTCCCCAAGTCCAAGTCAACCAGGCCTTCAGAAACTCTTCACCTCAGACCCATGGGTTAGACAGAAGGAGCTGAAGGGCTACTTCTGCAACCAGCTTTGGCCTCCCCAACATGCCCTAAAAACTCAGCACTGCAGGTCCCCAACCTGGGACTCCCATATGTGGCTATTCAGGCCACATTCACTACACGTGCAAAGTTACTTCTCATGACCAGTCCTCAATGCCCCCAAATTCTTGTGCTCTCCAAGAAAAGATTCCAACAGATGTGCCCTGGGCTACAGACTATAATTACCCTTGATCTCCATCCTCCATCCTGTGAAGTCACAGAGCCTCTGTCTGGGTCCTTGACCACACCATGTATGTGTGTCCAACCCTGATGTCTTCCTTTCCAGGAAATGTGATGATACAGAAACCTGCAGGGACAACTGCCCCAGCCTCTATTGTGGTGTCATCGTGATGTCACACCAAGTTTTGTTAACTAAAGACACCTTTGGGGACATCTGAGGGCCCCAGCGGCCATATGCCGATGAAGAAATAAATTACAGCATAGCAAAATATTTCCATAGACAGGGAATATAATGTAGGATTAGATATCAAAAAGCAAAAATGGATCACTCTTTAAACATTAACTCCCCATTACCTGTCCCCTCTCCAGACTCTGGTAATCTAGATTCTAGTTCCTGACTATAAATTTGCTTATTCTTGTTATACATTTTAGCGGAATTTTTTTTAAAAAATGTAAATAGAACTGTACAACACAAGCAGTGGACCCTATTACAAATGGACTAAAATTAATAGCACAATTATAAAAATGTTCATGAACTGTAACAGAAGTACCATATTAATACAAGGTTCTAATAAGGTTCAGAACTCTATGCATGAATTTTCTGTAAACCTACAATTTCTCTAATAAAATTTTTTAAATTATAAAAATAAATAAATTTTAAAAATGGATCATTCTTGTGGATTATTGGTGATAAAGTAAAGCCAACAGGTAAGTATTAGTGCTGTTCACACCCAACATTTTCTCTGGCCACTTTGGTCTGTTTTATTTGTGGGGTTAGTTTGCCATAGGATGGTGTTATTCGAAAGAGAGCCTCTTTTTCACAACAAGGGGACTAGGATTTAATAGAGAAATTGAATTTGTTCACCTGTTTCCACTAGTGATGGAGTGATTACACACAGCTTCTTAATTTGTTCAGAGGAGGCTCTAATTAGAGACCCTTTTCTTATATTGTACATGGAGGTGGAAATTTAATTTGGGGGTGATAGGCTTGTTTCAAGCACTGAAGAAGCCAGCAGCAGTCCATCAATAAACACATAAACGTCTCAATTTACACTAATCATGGCTTCTAAAAGGTGCTGCAGCTCTATTCCTGTCTGCAACATTCCGTAATTGTCATAAAAGAAGAAGAAGAAAAAAAAGCTTGAGAAACAGAAAACAGTTTTCTTAAAAGGAAAAACATTTACTTTAGATTCACTTTGGAAAGATCAAGGTAATGCTTAATGGGTACAGTTTCTCTTTGAGTGACAGGAAAGTTTTTTTTGTTTTTTTTTTTTTTTTCTATGTAACTTCCTTTATTTTAGTTGTATGTATTGAATACATATGTCCATAGCTGTTGCACTCATAGTAGTCACTTACTGATTCTTTAATACTGATTCCTTTAACAAAATTGATTTAGCACAGTGCTAGGGTACAGAGATAAATGAGATCAATGGCCTTGTGTTCTAAGGGCTCATAGTCAAAAGACAGAAAAGCAAACAAATTTCAATATAGTGCAATCTATGCTAAAATGAAGGCTTGTGCTTGGTTCATCAGGAGGTGGTTCTGAAGGGCTGTTATATAGGCTAGGTCTTGAATTATATTGAGAGTAGTGGAATAGTATTTATATTGAGGTACAGTAATCCAATGGTAGAGATATTAAAGTAGATGTTTCTCTTGATATCCAAATCTACTAGGTTCCTAAGTTTCTGATAGCAAAGGAGAGCTATTCTGTTCCTGAGTTTTGAGTAGGGAAAGATAGGATGTGGCTAAAATGAAGACTACCCAGAGGAGACATTAGGGTCTGAGGCAAAAGCTATGGTCGGACAGAGTCCACTATGCTATGCTAAGGGTTGGGACTTGAGCCACTGAAAATCTTTTAACAGGTAGTAATATGATTAGTGTTTCAGAAAAATTGCTCTGGTAACAGTGGAGAGTAGTTTGAGGGATGTGGAACCAAAGGCTGAAAGGCCAGTTAAGAGGTTAAGGAACTGCTGAGAGATTTAAAAAAAAAAACTATTTGGTGGGAAGATGAAGAGAGATGAAGACAATTTCCAGAGTTCTGATCTGAGGACCGGGTAGGTGAAGGTGCTGTTTTAGTGATGAGCGTATTTTTTTTTAAATAATTGAGTTTGCGATAATGGCAAGATACATCATATTCATGAAAAACTGTATGATATTAGAGTTATTGTAGTGCCCTTGGCAATTAACACATGAGTAGTGAAAGAGAAGTCTCTACAAATATGACCGAGACCAAGACTAGGAAATACTCAGAATTATAGATCATGTAATGAAAGTAATAATGAAAGTAATTTTTCCATCAGTTAGTTTTCATGCCTACAAACTATTCCAACCATAGCTAATTGTTTTGGAACAATACAAATTGATTCCCACCTCTCGAAAATCAACTCAGTATAACCATGTATTGTGAGGGCAGTATATTCTCATGTAAACTAATACACTATAGAGTAAAAATATAATTAATTAGCATACATTTAATACACTGATGGTTAAATTTTTTTTTTAAGGCAGCATGCTTTTAATGTAATGTCTAGTAGGAGAGCTTTGATGAGGCTATGGGGCACTCATATTAACCAAACTCATAACTCACTCATTTATAAAAAATCAGAAAGCCTATTGAGACAAATTATGGTGAAATATCTGTGTAAAAACTTATGACACAGTTAAAACATAAGCAGAAGGGTGGGGAAAAAGGAAAATGTGCTTGCCTACTATATCATTGAAGGCCTACAGATGAGTGTGTCTAAAGGACACTAAAGGACAAATTCATGAAGCATAATTTGTAATGCTTTGTGTTAGTGTATATTAATACTTAGTGTAAATGAGTTTTGAAATGCTATAATAATTTTTCTTTGAACTCGCAGGTTCTCCTGAAAAGAAAGTTGATCGTTCATCCAGGAATCAAGAAAATAGCACTGCAAAACCTATCAAGAATGGAAAAGCAATTCCAATATATAAAGATCACTGGACTGGAAAGAAAACCTCAGAGAATTCATCAGTAGAAGGTCAAGTGCAAAAAGGGAATGATGAATCTGAAAGTGATTTTGAATCAGATCCCCCTTCTCCAAAGAGCAGTGAAGAGGAAGAACAAGAGGATGAAGAAGTTCTTCAGGGAGAACAAGGAGATTTTAATGATGATGATACTGAACCAGAAAATCTGGGTCATAGGCCTCTCCTCATGGATTCTGAAGATGAGGAAGAAGAAAAACATAGCTCTGATTCTGATTATGAACAGGCCAAGGCAAAGTACAGTGATGTGAGCCCTGTCTACAAAGACAAATCAGCCAGTGGACAAATCCAAGATCCTAACATAACACTCTTCACCCTAACCCAACTGCCCTCTGATGTTGGAGTGGAGACTCCAACACAGGAGTTTGATATCTTTGGCGCAGTCCCGTTCTTTGCAGTGCATGCTCAACAACCCCAGCAAGGAGCAAATGAAAAGAACCTCTCTCTTAAGACCCATTTTCCTAGTGTGGGACTAGAACAAGAAGAATTTGATGTATTCACCAAGGCACCCTTTAGCAAGAAGTTGAATGTACATGACTGCCATGCAGTGGGGCCTGAAGCACATACTCTCCTCCATGGTTATCCCAAAAGTGTAGATATATTTGGCTCCACTCCATTTCAGCCCTTTCCTATATTAACAAGTAAAAGCAAAAGCAATGAGGACCTTTTTGGGCTCGTGCCCTTTGAGGAAATAACTGGGAGTCAGCAGCAAAAAGTCAAACAGCGTAGCTTACAGAAACTGTCCTCTCGCCAAAGGCGCACAAAGCAGGATATGTCAAAAAGTAACGGGAAGCGGCATCATGGCACACCAACTAGCACAAAAAAGACTTTGAAGCCTACCTACCGCACCCCAGAGAGGGCTTGTAGGCACAAAAAAGTGGGCCGCCGAGACTCTCAAAGCAGCAATGAATTTTTAACAATCTCAGACTCCAAGGAGAACATTAGTGTTGCGCTGACTGACGAGAAAGACAGGGGGAATGTCCTGCAACCCGAGGAAAGTCTGTTGGACCCTTTTGGGGCCAAGCCCTTCCATCCTCCAGACCTGACCCGGCACCCTTCACATCAAGGCCTGAGCGACATTCGTGCTAACCACAATACCGTACTGCCTGGGCGGCCAAGACAGAATTCACTATATGGGTCATTCCATAGTGCAGATGCGTTGAAAATGGATGACTTTGGTGCCGTGCCCTTTACAGAACTTGTGGTGCAAAGCATCACTTCACATCAGTCCCAACAGTCCCAATCAGTCGAATTAGACCCATTTGGTGCTGCTCCATTTCCTTCTAAACAGTAGGTACTTCTGATGGATTCTTGGCATTAACCCCTGCCAAGTGGCGAGTTGCACAGTTCTATGCCAGTCAATCACAATCTTCAAATCAGTTACTTTGTCCAGGTAGGATGTCATAAGATGTACAGTTATTCCCTGAATCTTCATTCCTGATTCTGAATTCACAAATGTGAAACATAGTCAGGACAAGGCTTGCTGTGTCTGTTCTGCATGACATACACTGTTGACTGATGCCACCAATATAACATCACTACTGCAAGGATATGCCATATTTGGTGGCTTGATCCGAGGTAGTTTAGTTGGCCTGGAAAGTACCTTTCTGGAACTTTGGAAATGTAGAATAGGAAAGCAAGAAGAGCAATCACATACATCACAATTACACGGGGTGCAAAGTCCTGTACGATAGGAGCACTGATTCCTCCATTGAGCCAAACCCAGCGAAGAGTTGGGATCACTCCATATCCCGAAACAGAACAAAAGATTATAGAACGGAGCCTCTGCCATTGCTGTGTGATGTAACTGGGATGAATCTGAGCAAAGAACACTGCCAGGATCATAGCAAGCACTGTGATCAAGTATACTTGACGCCAATAATTATTACAATAAAATGCATAAAACACTCCCGAGACATAGCAGCCCAATATTCCAATAGAGATTCCAGCATAATCTAATGCCATCCATCTTCGACAGGTTTTTTCTGACCGATGGCAGGAAAAAAGATGATAGCCTACGGAGCAAAGCATACAGACCTGGAAGCAGAAGAGGCAAATAGAACAAATTACAAAATCTTCTCTCGAAGCACTTGCTTAAGGTAACACAGATGTCATGTCATATATGCCCAGTGTAAAAAAGAGAAAGAAACCAAACAAATGACTTCAGATGTTCACCGTCTCATTAGATAATATAAACAAACTTTTGATACACAGCTTGGAGGGCAGGTAGGCCCGGTAGCCGTCGGTGATGTACGGATTGTCCTTGAGGGACACGGGGATCTGCTCGTAGGTGTAGAGGCGGATGCCGCGGGGCACCAGCACGGGCCAGTACTGGTAGCTGCCCAGCTCGATGTAATGAGCGCTCTTCAGCAGCTTCTGATGCATCGTTCCCGGCCGCCGCCGTTCCCCAGAGGGGGAGCTCGCCCAAGCCCCGCCTCCCCGGGGAGGGGGCTTCACCGCTGGAGTCCCCGCCCCGGAGCCGGTGGACTCTGCGCCAGATCCTCCGGCCCGACCGCTGTCCAGGACAGGAAAGTTTTTGTCACAGACGGTGGTGTTGGAGGCACAGGATTGTGAAATGCAATCCCCATTGAAGTGTACACTTGAAAGTGGTTAAAATGGAAAATGTTCTGTTGCACATGTTAAAAAACATTCCAGGGACATGGATGAACCTAGAGGACATTATGTTGAGTGAAGCAAGCCAGACACAAAAGGACAAATACCGTATGAATGTGTTACTATGAACCAAATATATTGTGGAATATATTGTTTGACTCAAAAAAATTTTTTTTAATATGTATCCATTACATTTAATTGAGAAATAAAAAAAAAAAAAAAAAGTTGATGCATGTATATATATAAACATTCCAGGGGAAGCGGCTGTGGCTCAATTGGTTGGACTCCCGTTTATCATATGGGAGGCTCCGGGTTCCTTCCCCAGGGCCCCCTGGGGAAGCAGCTCCCGGGCAGCGTGAAGAGCTCAGGGCCAGGGCCAGAACCGCGCAGAGAGCTGGCGCAACAAAGGAAGACAAGCAGCGAGGGGGGGGATAAGTAAATAATAAATAAATTAATAAAATAAAACAAAAGGATTAAAAAAAAAAAAAACATTCCATCTGGCTAGCAGCCTTGAAGACAGCTAGGGCTGGGGAATGAGCATGGAAAGAAAAGGGACCCAAAACAGTCAAAACAACTTTGAAAAAGAAGTATAAAATTGCATGACTTATGCTACCTGATTTGAAGACTTTTTAAAGCTAAATAATACAGCGTGGTACTGATGCAAAGGCAGACAAAAAGATAAATGAAACTGATTAGAAAGTCTAGAAATAGGCCCACACATCACATATATGGGCAATTGATTTTCAACAAAGATGTGAAGGTAATTCAATGATGAAAAGTATCAGCAAATAGTGTCGCCATAATTGTATCGCCATATCTTACGCCAAATAAAAAAATTAACTCAAAATGAATCATAGATCTAAATATATCTATGAACTTCTGGAAGAAAGCATACGAGAAAATTTGCTACAACTTTGGACTAGGCAAAGATTTCTTAGATATGATCCAAAAGTACAATCCACTGAAAAATAATGATAAATTGAACTTATTAAGAATTTAAAACTTCATCCTTAAAAAGATATGGTTGGTGGGGGCGGATATGGCTCAGATGGTTGGGCATCTGTCTGCCTTATGGAGGGACCTGGGTAAAATAAAAAATATATATATAGAAGGCGCATGGGCTGCCAGGCTCTTTGTGCTGGTGAGCTGCCAGGCCCTGGGAGCCATGCAGCAAGATGATGACCTAACAGGAGAGAGAGGCAGGGTAGAGACAAGACAAGATGCTCCGAAAACCAGGAACCAAGGTGGCACAGGTGGCAGAACGCCTCTCTCCTACATCGGAGGTCTCCAGGATCGAATCCTGGTGAAGACTGGAGGAGGATGATGAGAAGAGATGGCAGGGAACAGATACAGAGAATTGCCCAGTGAATGGACACAAAACAGCAAATGGGGAAGGGGGGTTTAAAATGGATAAAGTAAATAAATAAATCTTAAAAAAAAAAAAAAAAAGATATGGTTGGCACTATGGAGGACTGTTTGGCAGTTCCTAAAGAAGTTGAATATAGACTTCCCACGTGACCCTGCAATACCACTACTGGGTATATACCCAGAAGAACTGAGAGCAGTGACACGAACAGACATCTGCACACCAATGTTCATAGCAACATTATTCACCATTGCCAAAAGGTGGAAACAACCCAGGTGTCCATCAACAGATGAATGGATAAACAAACTGTGGTCTATTCACATGATGGAATATTATGTAGCTGTAAGAAGAAATGAAGTCATAAAGCATATGGCAACATGGATGAACCTGGAGGACATTATGTTGAGTGAAGCAAGCCAGACACAAAAGGACAAATACTGTATGAATGCATTACTGTGAACCAAATATATTGAGAAATATATTGTTTGATTAAAAAAAAAATTTATATGTATCCATTACATTTACTTGAGAAATGTATATATTTATTCATCTGCATTTACTTTTTAGTTTTTAATTGTTTATATTTTCAATTATTAAATGTAGAAAATAAAGTAAAAAAAAAAAAAAAGATGTGGTTGGGAGCAGATGTAGCTCAGTGGTTGAGCCCCTGCTTCCCCCATATGAGGTTCCGGGTTCGATTCCTGGTATCTCCTTGAGGGGGGAGGGAAGATATGGTTAAGAGAATAGAAAGACAATTCACAGACTGGGAGAATATATTTCAAAGAACATATGTGATCAAGGACATGTAGATAGAATATTTAAGGAACTCTCAAAACCCAAGTTTTGTGAGAAACAAGTTCAGACACAGATTTCCATTCTGCTAAATTACAATGCCAGTTGAATTCACAATTTGCCAGCAAGTACCATAATGTCCACATTGGTTTGCCAGTTCCCCAGTTTCACTGGTACAAAAGATTAATGGGTCTTAGAGAATAAGTGCATCTCTCCAAGACTTCAAGTGGTGAGTCCAATTACAGGGGCTTTTCCAGATGTAGTCCCCTTGCCAGAATATATAAATACAAGTCCTAGCACTTGGGAATAAGCATTTCTCTCCATTTCCGTGGAGAACACCAGAAGCAATTTGGTCTCAACTGGCAGGGTTAGTAGTATACCTTTAGGGAGGTGTATAGCATAGTGATCCAGAGCAAGAACCTGAGCCAGGATTATCGGAGTTCAAATCCAGGCACTTGGGGGACGGATGTGGCTCAAATGGTTGGGCAGACGTCTCCCATATGGAGGGACCCGGGTTTGATCCCCGGGACCTCCCGGTAAAAAAAAAATAAAAATCCAGGCACTGACACTAGCTGCGGGAATTCAGGCAAATTACTTAAACTCCCTGTGCCTCAGTTTCCTCAAAGGACTGTTATGAATTAAATGTGTTAATATTGTAAAAGGCTTAGAAGAGTGCCATGCACACAGTAAGTGCTATATAAATATTAACTCTTATATTTGCAGCTCCAGGATGCAATCAAGTCAACAAGGCACTTGATTAACTTACCACCCTCCAGGACGTCATGTTGCTGCTGGGTCATGCAGGTGCTATCCTGCTGATAGGACCTGGAGAACAGGACATAGCAAGCATATACACCTCCATTTGTTCCCAGAACTGTAATTATACAACTTCTATAGGTATCTTCTCTCCCATTCTCATCTCCAGAGGGGACTTGGAGCTTCTGATACCACCAGAACGACCTCCCAGCCCAAGGTTCTAGACTCCCAGCTCTTCTTGCTATTAGTGGGAGAGCAGGAATGGAGGATAAAGGAAGGGTCAGGGTTAGGCTATCACCATCAGACCAATGCTCATGCCTCAGGCAACAGGGGTAGATCCTGGCAGAGTATTTGGGCTTCCAGAGAAGGAATGGGAAGCCCTTTCTGCCATTCTGAGCTGGCTCTGTCTCTGGCTATGCTCCTATCTGGCTCAGTGGCTTTTAACCTTTCCCTAATCCCAATTTATAAATTTCCAGGGGGATCTTTGTGATTGGGAAAAAGTATCCTACTGGTTCTGCCAAGCTTCTTCAAGCATCATTTGACCAAATGCCTGCAGCCTTGCAGTGGGGTACACAGCCAAAGCTGGAACCATGGCCCAATTGCCTTGATCTGGGCAGAAACCTGACTTAACCCCTTTCCCATGCTCTGTTCTCACAGGCTTCCCTTCCAGGTCTCTCCAGAGTGGGGAGCAACCTTGGGTAAGGAGACACACAATGGCCTCAGGCATCCTTGTAGAAGACCTGAGATGTCAGATGCATCCACCAGGGTGCAAGTCTCTTTTTGAACCTCCAAATTTTGTAGCCTGGGGTAAATGCTCCATTTCGTGGTGCATTTTAGAGAACACAGTTAACAATTGGGACCCTCTCATGATATCCTAAGCTCCCAAGAGTATTCTAAAGGCTGAGTCCTTTTTGGCAAGAGACCTGGGGATGTATGTTTAAGATACAACCCAATCTCTTAGAGGATAAAGGAAGTGAACTTTGGCAAATTGCTCTAAAGGGTCAGCAGAATAACAGGTAAAGCAGGAAGACTTACAGATTCCTATAACCCAAGAGGACTTGGACAACCAGGTCCTCCACATTACCTAAAGGTACATCAGTTTAAGACTTGGAGAGAACATTGGCTTTTTTTGAAATGCAAACACACGGGTCTACTGGTATACCCATAGCCCTCTGGGGTTATAGGTGGCAGGGTCTCTTTGCTTTCTCTCCTTATTATCTCAGTTCTTTCTCTCTTCTATTACTCAGATCAAAGGTAAGCACACTTTCTCAATGGGAGAAAAAATGACTCAAGCTTTTCTTCTTCTTAAGAACCAAAAAGTAACAGAGACATGCCAATGACTTATGGGGGAAGAATTAATGCTTGGACCCCGCTGTCTTAAACAAAATATTCCTATCGATACAGGAAGTATTTTAGAAAATGGACTGTTAAGTACAGATTCACCCAGGCTGGGGGTCAGACTTAGCAGCTTCTCGGTAACAAATGGGAGGATCTTGTAAATACAGCTACTGAAGAGTGAATAAAGTCCTAGGAAACAGGAAAATCTACTGCTGGTCCTGGCTCGGAACCTCAGGCCCTTACAAAGCCCTCCAGAGGGAGAACATATGGGCAAACTCACAAGGCATCTACATTTTTAATGAAGAGCACTTTTAGATTTCAGGACGAATTCAAATAACTACTTTCTGATAACAACAGCAATGAGCCATGTCTACACAGCAGGAACAAAACAAGGTCAAGGTCATTCATCATAAACTTGAATAATTCAGATAGCCACGTGCATGTTTCACTGATGGACTTTTATTAAAATTGTACATAGATCTCGTACTTACATTTAAAAAAAAAAATACAAACTTTTATTTTTCCTAATACCAAAATAGTTATCTTTTTAAAATACTTTGAAAATTTTTAATACATTTATATATTAAATATCTCCTACAATCTCATTCATTTCTCTTCCATCTCTCTCTTCCCTAGAATCTTGTCTTACCCTTACTACCACTTATTTTCTGACCTATATAACGCTTTATCCCAGAGAAGAATTAAAAGGGGAAAAATTGAGAAAAAAAAAAAAAGATGATTTTAAAAAGCAGCAGCCAATGTCAATATTTGACATGATAAAGAAGATTCTTATTAACTTGGCTCAACCACGGAGTTATGCTCTAAGGTTTGCTCACATCCAAATCACTCTTTAGAATTATTTTAACAAAAATATCAGTTCTTCAAATGCTGACCCAACAGCCCCCTCTAGTGGCCCAGTGTATAAAAGCACCCACCAGTACAAGAAGATATTTAAACATTAGGTGTTGGAAGTCTTTAGATGTGGGGGGAAAAATTATTATTTTCAGTAGACATCAGGCTTCCCCAAAACCCATTCTCAACACAAAGCTGCCTACAGATGCACCCAGACAATTGTGGCTGCTCAGTGCAAAGTCGCAAGAATGCCAGTTTCACCCTATCCTGGAACGGCCATCAAAAGCTGGATTCCGGTAATGTTTTCTTCCGACCTAAGGAAAGAGTGTGGTATTTCACCCTTTGCAGGGTGCTGTAGGAAGTCTGGTTCCCGGGAGCAGTCCTCTGTGAAGCCCCCAGGGCACTGCCTCGCAGGGGCCTGCCGGCTTTGCGAGCAAGGAGGAGAGAGCTGGGCGCTGACCGGACGTCCCTGTCCAGGGGGCTGGCTGGGCTCAGCCTGGCACTCACCAGGGACACTGGGGACGCCTGCAGGGAAACCTCTGCTCCGTCGTTCTTCCTTTTGTTCTCCTTCTTCCAAAACACAGACCTCAGAAGGGTGAATGTCCCCTGATGGAGTCTGTCCATCTCCAAGTCCCTTTCCTCTGCATTAGCCCTTACCTTGGCTAAGGCAGTTCGGCAACTGTCCTTACTGTTTCTAGATAATCCGGCAGCATTCGGAGAGGATGCGCTGCTATTGCTTCCCAGGTGGCCACCTGCCTGACAGTTTGTGGCCTTCTGGCCCTCCGGCCGGGCTGGTTTCTCATTCTCCTCTGAGGGAGTCACAGAGAGGGGCAGATCGAACTTTTTGGGCAGCCTGATCTCCTGACGTGCATTTTCCTTCAGCTTCCTGGCTGTGTTTAGAACACCCGAGTTTCCAGGGCTGGCATAGGGTGTGGCAGGGCCCGAGGCCAGTGCTCTCTCCCTCTCTCCACCTTGGGCAGAGGTGGAGGTGGACCTCAGCGCAGCTGACTTCTCTTCCCTGCCAGCAGCGCCGGTCAGCAGCGGCACGATGGACTGGCTGGTGGACCGAGGCCTTCGTCGGGACTCCAAGTACTCCACCAACTCAACGGATGCGCCGGGAGGCTTCCCTCTGGGTCCCAAGGACCAGCGGAGGGGCATGGTCTTGAAGGCGGCCTGCTTGGCTCCGGGAGGGGTGGAAGACTTCATGCTGATGCTTCGGCCTCGGGCGTCCCGTAGCAAAGACCTGGACCCCAACCCACCTGAAAGAGACACCAAGAGCGTTAGTGCCCACACAGCCCTTCGGCCACAAAGAGAGTGACTGCCATGCCCTTCACCAAGCAAAGATTTATCAAGTACCTCGGCCATCCCAAGCACTGGGCTGGGCGCTGTGGATCTGGTAGAAAACGAGACACCTCAGGGAGCGTCGCTGTTTCCCACACTGTCCACAGATATCCATTTACATAAATTAGAAGCCACAGGGCAGGCAGGTGCCAAAGAAGGTACCCTGCCAGGCAGCTCACATTCCTGAGAAAGCCCAGTCTCCAAAGCATCTCATTCTTTATTTTTTCTTTTTAATAGCCTTATTTCAAAATAAAAATAAAATAAAATGCAGCTTAACAAGCTATGGAAACACTACTTCTAAAAAGTTCTTTGCAGGTACTTTTAACTCATCTAATTCCAACTACTAACTCATGTGTTCCTCTAGTGTTCGGAAAGATACACAGATGAATAAAGATTAGTTAAATGACAAAGTCAGGCATCTTGTTCTGAAAGTAAACCTTATTTTCATTCATCTTTAAATTATTTCCATGAAACATAATGCCCAGAGAAAGCTCTCATTTTCTCAGTTCTGAGTAGGAGATCGCAACTTTCAAACACGAGGGTCTCGGATATCTAACTCCAGGTAAAAAAAAAACAGAACTGCGTGTTTCATTTTATCAGAACCACTGCTATGCCTTCCTGGCTTGTTTTGAAATAATATTAAATACTTGGAAAGATGTTTTAATTGGATATACTGTGAGTTGAGAAATTGAGTTGAAGGAAAAAAATTGAATAATCCCAATTTTTAAAATAAATGTATACATATATTTGTGTGTGTATTATGCATGCAAGTGAAAACATATAAACAAGAGGAAGAAATACTAAAATAAAAAGGCATGGGGAGGGGATACGGCTCGAGCAGTTGAGCACCCGCCTCCCACACGACAGGTCCTGGGTTTGGTTCCTGGTGCCTCCTAAAGAAGACAAACAACAAGCAGACAATGTGCAGGCAACAAGCAAAAACAATGCGCAAGACAATGAGCAAAAACAAAAACAAACAAGCAGGGAGCCGATGTGGCTCAAGCAGATGAGCACCCACCTCCCACATGGGAGGTCCTGGGTTCAGTTCTAGTTGTCTCCAAAAGAAAAAACAGACAACGAATAGACAAGGAGTGCAAACAATGAGCAAAAAGCAACGAGCAAACAGACAAGAGAGCCAAGGGGTGGGGGGAGCCATGGAGGGTGTATGGCCTATTTTCTTCATTCTTTCCTGTATCACAACCTTTTAAAAGTGAACAAACTTATAACAATGGTGTTTAAGAAATACTCAGTCATCAGTTATTGTCCCATTAAAATGCCTCTGTTTACATGATGTCTGCAATTATGGAGAAAGAAACCTTCCATTGAAACACACCATCCACATGGTACAGGGGCAGTCACCTATCCCTGCATGTAGAATAAGACTCTAAGTCAACCACACCAGCTGATCACACCCAGCTGTCCACACTCAATAGGCATATGCAGGTTCCTCCAAAAATGAGCAAACACCCTGCTAGCAAAAAAAAAAAAAAAAAAAAAAAAATGCAGTAAGCAGGAAGCCAACTCAGATTTGCTACAGAGAAGAGGGGAGCAGGGATTTTTGGGTGCACAGCAGAGAACTCAGGGAGAGCAAAGAAATGAGACTCGAGGTTTTGCCATGAACACCAGCAGGAAACCCCACCCAAGCTTCCTGGGCAGAAATGACCGGAGGGGGAAGCGGAGTGGGGAGGGCCCATTAACTCCGGGAACAGCTGCTTAGCACATAGGAGGTTCCTTGAGAATGTTCCCTTCCAGTGTTTATTTTAATTTTTTATTACATTAGTCATAAGTTTACGTAAAAATCATGCAGAGAAGTAAATTCCCATACTCCCAACCCCCAGTGTATCACTTTGCATTAATCTGGTAACTTTGTTACAATTGAGGAAAGAATATTATTAGAATTATACTATTCACTATAGTGCATAGTTTACAATAGGGTTCACTCTGTGTTGTACAGCCCTACAGGTTTTTTTTTTTTTTTTTTTTTTTTCCATTCTAATGACATATATACAACCTAAAATTTCCCCCGTTTAACCACATTCGACTCTACAATTCGGTGGCGTTAATTACACACAACGTTGTGCTACCTTTAAAGTTTTTCACAGGAAATTTTTGGCATTTTCACCACCCCCCTCCCTCCCTTTCTTCCAGGATCTCTTTTGCTTAACCACCCATAGCCACAATTCCACCCCAAATGCTTGTTATTTCAGTTCAGTTCTGACCTCTGCTGCTCCACTGTTACATTAGCACACCTCAGGAGAAAAATGTTGTGGGGCCAGAGATGTGTGTGAAGTTCATTCCCTTCCAAGAGCCCCAGAAAGGAGAGCTTTGTACTAAGAGGACAAAGCTTGACTTTTAGCCTTTCAAAATGTGAGAACATCGCCCGTGGCCCTGGCAGGTGGTGAGACGGCTTGGCAGCTGACCCAAATAGCCGTCCTTCCTTCCCCCCCCCCCCCAGGCTGTCACCGGCCCTGCAGTTGCATTGCACAGACATCACAGGCCCGGCGGGCTGGTTCCTCTTCTTTCTCAAGACAGTGGTGAAAAAGCACCGTGGCTGGCTCTATTTCATTTATTCACTGGACGATAACAGGATCTGAGAGAGACCGTCAGATAAACTGAGAAGTCAATGGGAAGCACCTGCTGAGATGCAGGGCTTATAAGGACCCCACTTTTTGTTCAGGGTGGGTGCAAGTCCTGATGCTTCTCCTTCCTAGGAGACGGGAGGCAAGGGGCAGAGGTATATCCAGAAGGGCAGCCCCCCCTGCACACTGGTTCTGGCCCTCCCACCCCAAGTCCCCCCCCACACTCCACAAGAGGAGCCTGAGGTCTTGCTCCTGTGGGGTTTGGCTGGAGACCTGGGAAGGGCCTGGGCCCTCAAGCCACATTAAGGCCGCAGACATGAACTAAGTCCTTCCTCAAGGTTATGTAAGCCCCGGAGCAGACACGATAAGCTTGTCAGGTCGTGTAAGAGTCCTCCTTCCTTGCACAGATGGTGCCTTGACAGCTATGGGTGTGGCTCCCGCCCATACAGCAGTTTTGGAGCTGGCAGACACTGCTCTGAGAAACACCACCTCTGTCTCCACTCATGTGGCCACCTCGATTTCTATGTGATATTTTATCCTTGGCCAATTGAATCAGGCATCCACCTAACCTCATAATGTGTGTTGTGGGCAGGGAGTGACGGGGGCAGGGGGCTCTTCTCATCATCCGTAGCCCACCTGCGACAGGAGACAACTTTTGTCGTATTTTAAATCTCTTCAGAGTTCTCCACTGTGCCTTGCTCGTTCGTTCACTTATTCAGTCAACAAACATTTAACAAGTGCCTGCATGTGCCAAGGACGGTTTTCAGTGCTGGGGATGGCAGCTGTGAAAAACTATGAACATGTCTGTCCTTATGGGGTTTGACAAAAGCAAAAATATAACATCATGTGATGTAGGTGTGACAATTTGGGGTTTTGTGAATCACAGAAAAGACCATGTTCTTGGAACTGACCCACTCCTGTGAGTGTAGGCCCCCTTGATTGCATTAGATTCAGTTAAGGGATGACTGGATTTGATCACTTTGATTAGATCATTTTAGGGCTTTGCTTGGACTATGTCAGTGAGGCATGACCCAGTCTGGGTCTCGACCCTCTTGCTGGAGCTTTATATAAGCGGAGAACTGAAAGCAAAAAACACAGAGATAAAGAGAGCTGCTGACATTTTTACCCTGCCATGTGAGAGAGGATTCCAGGATGACTATAGTCACAGGAAAACAGAGAAACCCCAAGAAGCTGAGAGAGAGGCTGGAGGTAGAATCAGTGGAGCAGTCGAAGCTGAAGACAGGAGGCCCTGGGAGAGATGAGCCATATGTGTGATCGCCCATAGCTGAACTCCAGAGGAGTTGGAGGAGAGGCTGAGAGAGAAGAGTCTGGTGCCATTTTGCCTTGCCATGTGGCAGGAGTCCAGAACCTGCCAGCAGCTGCCTTTTGGTGAGACAGCATCTCTGATGATGCCTTGATCTGGACATTTTTACAGTCTTGGTACTTTAAGATTTTACCCTAATACATTCCCACTATAAAAGCCAACCAGTTTCTGGTATTTTCACATTGGCAGCCTTTTGCAAACTAAAACAGTAGGGATAAGGGGAATGAAGACAAATGAGGCAGGCTGAGGGGGGGAAAGGTGACAGAGTGGGGGTTATACTAATACAGGGTGCTCAAAAAACCTCTGAGGAGAGACCTGACTGAGCGGAGGTGAACCATGTGGCAATCTGGGGATGGCAGCAGGGACAGCGGCCCTGAGGCAGAGTCAAGCCTGGTGGTCATCGAAGCAGGGAAGAGACCACCAGGGC
The DNA here is from genome assembly GCA_026826555.1 of Tolypeutes matacus. Classification (NCBI taxonomy): domain Eukaryota; kingdom Metazoa; phylum Chordata; class Mammalia; order Cingulata; family Chlamyphoridae; genus Tolypeutes; species Tolypeutes matacus. Next base: position 6,574,175 of record JAKSZT010054052.1, on the reverse strand, counting down.
TGGAGCCGAGGGAGGGAGGGGCATCCGTGAGAGCACCTCCATTTCTGAGCCCAATCTGCATTTGCACAATCTGCATTGTCTCTGGCTTTCAGGGTAAAAACCCATTTTAGGAGGTTTAATTGCTCGCCCAAACGTTTTTTATGTCTCTTGTGTCTTTATTCCGTTCCTCACAGCTTGGTGACCACGCTGCTGTGGGGAGTGGGGGTGGTCTGAGTGTGATCTGGGGCAGGCGCAAACCCCCCTGGAAAGTAAGGAGGAGCTCCGGCGGGGCAAGGCTGGCTGGCCGACCAGCTGTCCCAGGAGGCGAGGCCACTGCTGCTTCTCACAGCTCCAAGAAGCATGGCCACTCAAGAGAGCACGGAGCAGAGTCCCAGTGGGCACAAACAAAAAATGACAGCACACCTGGCAAGGTCCGGCAGCCAGGGAGGACCAGAATAAACAGAACGTGAGAGTGGTTAAAATGGGAACTTTTATGTTGTATATGTTACCACAATAAAATTTTTAAATATATATATAGAACTGTACAACACCAAGCACAAACCCTAATATAAACTAAGGACTATAGTTAAAAATATAATTATTATCAGGAAGCGGCTGTGGCTCTATCAGTAGGGCTCCCGTTTGCCATATGGGAGGCCCCGGGTTCGGTTCCTGGGGCCTCCTGGTGAAGGCAAGCCCGCCCGCACGGCGTGGTTAGCTGACCCAGTGAGCACAAGCAGCAAGGGGGGGATAAATGAATAAATAAATAAAATCTTTAAAAAAAAAAAAAAAAAAAGAAAAAAAGAAAAAAGATAAAACCACCTGGGGCTATCAGATTCTATCATATTTGTTCACTCACAAATAGTCTGGCAGACGCCACACACCCTGTTGGGTGCTTTGATACAATGGAGACATAAAGTAACTAAGCAGCTGATAAATAAACACACACCCTATGCCCCAGTAATTCCTCTCCTAGGCATATGCCTAGCAGGCATGCAGATAACAAAGATGGGGATGAGAAGGCTCATAGAAGTATTACTCTTAATAGCTCCAAAGCAGAAACAGCCCCCAAAACTGAGCCCCGATAGAGTAAATTAACAAAATGGAAACATTCTTACAATGTGGGAAGTTTTGATGCGGTTTTGAATGGTGCGTTCCCCCAAGGGGGGAAGGGGTGCCACGGAAATACACTGGCAGACAATGCAGAGACAATCCATCCTGGATGCTACACAGCAAAACTTGCAAGGATTTTTGGAGAATCCATCCATAACTCAAGAATACATGTCATTCAATCATGTCGCATGTATCAGGACTTCGTTCCTTCTTATGGCTGAATAATATTCCACTGAATGGCTATACACACTTTGTTTATCCATACACATGGATGAACCTTGAAGACAAGTTGAGTGAAATAAGCCAGACACAAAAGGGCAAATTGTGTGATTGCATTGATATGAAATAATTAGAATAAACAAATTCATAGAGTCAGAAGCTAAACTATAGTTTACCAGGGGCCAGCATCGGGGCAGGGAATGGGGAGTTACTGCATAAGTTGTACAGAGTTTCTATCGGATGACGGAAAAGTTTTGGTAACTGATGGTTTTGATGGTAGTACAACATTATGAACGTAATTAACAGAACTGAATTATATATTTGAATGTGGTTAAAATTTTAGATTGTCTATATGTTACTAGAATAAAAATTAAAAACAGCAACCATAGAACTGTAAAACATAAAGAGGGAACCCTAATGTAAACCAGGGACTACAGCTAATAGCACAATTATAATGATCTTTCATCAGCCGCAAAAAAGATGCCACACTAATGCAAGGTGTTAATAATGGAGGGAAGGGGGAATTATATGAGAAATCTGTATTTTCTGCATGATATTTCTGTAAACCTACAACTTCTCTAATTCAAAAAACAATTATAGCACATTTATCTATAATAACTCAAGGTGTTTCCACTGATGACCAAGCCAAACTTCTCACGACCAGACCACCCAGGATGGCTTCTGCCATAGATTCCAGCCTGTCAGTGAACACAAGGAAAGAATACGGTGGGTCCCCACTTCCCCTCTCTCTTCACTCTTTCTTTCCCAAATCTGTTTTTGGCTTTTCTATTGACAATAGTCAACAGTCAATAACAGTCTATCTCTTCCTTCACATATATGTAAACTTCTGTGTAGGGAACTATGTCTCTGAGTTATTTTGTGACAAAGGTAATAAAATGAACCAACACTACACACAACACATATAAGCCTCATGTCTTTTTGGCAAAAGGAGCCAAAGACTAAAGAATGCATATTGCATGACTGCATTTATGTAAAGCTCCCAAACAGGCAAAGCTCATCAAGGTGTGTTAGAATGTAAAATAATGCTTACTTGTGGGAAGGAGGGAAATAGTAATGACTGGAAGACAAGGGAGGTGGGGTATTCTGGAACTTTCTATTTCTTAATCTTAGTGGTAGTCATATAAATGTTTACTTAGTGATAATTTCTCAGGTGTACACTTGTAATCAGTACACTTTACCTTATATACACCATATCTCAGTTAAAACCTTTATTTGAAAAACTCAATCAGGAGCAAATGGAAGCCAGGCGCTAAAAGAGTAATTTAGAATGTGTGACCACTTTCAGATTGAAGGAGCACAAAGGCTAAAGACACACACAATTCTTACTTAAGGACGTCATGGATTTCTCCCTTGGACTGTCTGAATGCTAAGGTGCTCTATTGTTTCCTATTAGCAAAGAAAACAAACACTGCTGCCAGCTCGCATTCCTCAGCAGCTACTGACCTTCAGTCAACATTTCCTGGCAGAGTGCACGGTCACCGTCAGGTCCTCAACCCCAGTCTCCATCTATTTCCGCTGAGCTGTCATTCCCTCCGGCACTACAGATGCTCTTGGAACTTTAAGGTCATTTTCCCCACCTCATGTCAGTCTCTCAGCAGCGCTTCACACAGGTGATGGCTTCCTTCTTGAAGATTCTCCTTTTCCATCTCTGAGCCACACCTCCTGGTTCCCTTCCTAGCTCACAGGCTGTTCCTTCTCGGTTTCTTTGTTGATCTCTTGGCCTTTGCTCAATCTCTAAATGTTACAGAGCTCCAGGTTCTAGTCTTGGATTTTTACTCTTTTTTAACTTCACTAATTTCTCCAGGAGAGCTCAACCAGCCCCATGGCCGTAAATTCCATACATGTGCTGAGACTTGGATGTCTCACGGGGATCTCAAAAATCACCATGTCAAAAATTTCTTAAATTCCCTCCAAAATGGACCCTGCTCCTACCCAACTCTTTTCTGTCCCACTACTATTCTGTGCACTACTATTCGCCTGGTTATGGAGATCATACACAAAAGTCATCCTAGAGTGCTCTCCTTCACAAACACCATCAGCAAATCCTGTTAGGGATTGAACCTGGGACCTCGTATATGCAAGGCAGGCACTCAGCCACTGAGCTACACCTGCTCTGCCTTGAAGTCCTTTATAAATGGGTTGAATATGGAGAGAGACAGGGAGAAAAGCCACAGAAGCAGAGAGACAGCTACAGGAGCTTGGAGAGGAACCCACAGAAGCTGAGAAAGAAAGCCACAGACGGAGCAGCCAGAAGCTGAAAGCAATGGAGCCCGAAGGAGAAGGCAGAGACCAGCGGATGCCGCCATGTGCCTTCCAATGTGACAAAGGAGTCCAGGATGGCAGGTAGCCAGTCTTCACTGAGAGAGCGTTGACTGATGATGCCTTGATTTGGATGCTTTTTTTCAGCCTCGGAACTGTAAGCTAGCAAGCCAATAAACCTCCAATGCAAAAGCCAACCCATTTCTGGAATGTTGCTTTAGGCAGCTTTTAGCAAACTAAACCAAGAGTTGAATAAACCCTTGGAATCAATGACTCTTTTGCACTCCAGGCTCTAAAAAGCCAAGCATCTCATCACTAGGAGAGATAATGGTCTTGGAGAAAATATAAAGAAAATCAGCAGTTTCAACCACCATGGTAAGACATACCCTTTTCCTGAGTAAAGAGGCCGTTTGTGAAGACAGGAGAGTCAGGCATCCTGGGCAGGGAGGGGCAGGGGGCGGAGCTCCAGGACAACACGCTTCCACGGGTGCTGGCATTATTGCCACTCAATCTCATGAGCCAATGATCGGATAAGAAGGAGCTTGTGGAACCTGCACAGGAAACAGAGGGGGGAAGGATGGACCCCCAACTCCATCCCGTAAGGGTCCTGGAGGAGCTTCCCAGGGCCAGATCTCCATCCCAGGGCCCTGGAAGCAGAACTACATAAACAATAGGTAAGTGACCACAGGAGAAATCCTGCCATTGATTACCCATGTGACCAAGCTAGAACATTTAGGGAAAGGCATTTGGGCACAGAAAGGAAAGCAGGCTGATATATATCAAAATGCTTTTCATGAAATTACTAGTCACCAAGTCTATCTTCTTTTTCACATCTATCTTCTGTAACAGGAAGCCATATTTTGCACTGGGTTTGATTTAGAGCTGCTTGGCCCTTCAGCCGCTGGTGAAAAAATCTGAGTAATTAACAAAAAATTCTCTTCGGCCACAAAAATAAGAACAGCTGGTTTGCAGAGGGAAATAAGTCACATAAAAAGGGCATCTTTGGCATTTATTTCCTCCAGACTTCCACGCAAAATTGAGGCTAATAAAAGCATAACGGAAGTGTGGTTAAGCAATTACGTTCCTAGAAAGCTCCTGCACCCCTTAAAACAGCCCCCCCCCCTTTTAAACAAGACTAGCCAAAGGTTTATATTGCACAAGTTTCATTACATCAGGCTCGATGTGAACGAGAATGGGAATGTAGAATTCCGCGCTCCCGGTGTCGCTTGCCCCAGATGGGAAAAATTATTTTTCCTTTTCTCTTGGATTTCAATATGTCCATCTCACATCCTTACACATGAGAGGCTAGCCAGTGGGTCTCTACAGCTACAGCCAGAGCTTCCTCTTTTGGACCATTCCCCAGCTCTCCGGGACCTTGATGTTCGATTGAACGTCTTACCCATTCCTAACGTGACTTCCCAGTTCCCTCTCTCCTGTAACGAGCAGCAGAGCCTACCTCTCATGGAGCTGCTGGCTGACCAGGAAGGGATGCTGTTCCGCTTCTGATAAAACAGGATGTAAGCCCCTCGGGTATTAACCTCATCTTCTTGAAGCGGTTCCACCATGCTATCGTCATAACTGTACCACTGTCCGTCCAGAGAGTTCCGGCAGTAGGCTGCAAATGCCCAGACCCCAAGACTCAATTATTGGGTCTATTTTTTTCCCCTTTACTTTTAAAGTTTTAGATTACATAAAAATTACATTGAAAATATACGGGATTTATTGGGTCAATGTTTTATGGACACAGCTGGAAAATGGACATGCTTATAATGCAGGGAGGAAAATGAGTAAGTTTTCGGCCACCAAATAATTTTGTGAAATCACAAATGATCAATAAATTATACTCCCAGATCCCTTATTGGTACATTGATAAAGCATAATGTTATTTTAGGTTGAATCTGTAGGTTGTAGCCTTTGCTCAGGCAAATTCTCCCATAAAAGGGAGCCCATTTCTCATGAGAAGCTTCAAAATGCACACCTCTGAGTATGCAACAAAGTGAAAACAGAATCACAGACAGGATTATGATATATTTCCTTCATATCTAAGAAACGAAGTCAAACATTTAAGAAAAGTTCATATATGATTCTCACTATCTCCAAACACAACAACAAGATGTTCTTCTCCTGGGCCTTCTCATCACAGGGAACAGTAGCAGAACCAGAGGTCATAGAGTTTCTCTGTTACCGGCCAAATAATAAATAGTTTAGACCAGGGGTTCTTAACAAGGGGTCCGTAAGCTTGAATTGAAATTAAAAAAACAAAAACAAAAACATTATTCTTGTGGGGACGTGTTGGTGCGGGTGTGATATATTTATTAAATAATACACAGTATAGTGTAGACTTAGTAAGGGGTCTGTGGTTTTTACCTGACTGGCAAAGGGGTCCATGGAACAAAAAAGGTTAAGAAGCCCTGGCTTAGACTTTGCAGTCCACATACAGTCTGTACCCCATCTTCTTCTTCTTTCTTTTTTCTTTTTTTTTTTTTTTTTTTTAACCACTTTTAAAAATGTAAAAGCCTTTTAAAAATTTCTTTGTTTATTTATTTATTTTAGGAGGTACTAGGGATTGAACCCGGGACCTCATATGAACAAAGCAGGCATTCAACCACTGAACTACACCTGCTCCACAGTAAAAGCCACTTTTAACTCGTGGGCTATACAAACACAGACTATGCATAGACTAGATTTGGCCCACGGGCCATAATTTACTGACTCCTGCATTCAACTTTGCCAGGCACCCAGGAATTCATCTTTGCTCTTCCTTTCCCTTCCACCCCCAACACCCAATCCAAAATCTAGTCCTACTTCCAAAATATGTCCCCACCCGAGTCTGAGCCAGTACTGTCTGTCACTTGAGCCCAGAGTCATCGTCCTCACTGGAATTTCAACTTCCATTCTTGTTCCCTTCTAGCCTTTCACCGCAGAGCAACAGGGTGACTATTTTAATGTGTAAACTAGATTATGTCACCACTCCTCTAATTAAAAACCTTTAAATGACTTCTAACCACCCTTTGGGAAAAATGCAAACTCCTTTCCAGGGCTTGCAGGGCTCTGCATGATCCGCCCTCTTCTCCATCCTCACCATGGGTCACTATACTTCAGCCACAATGGGCTTTCTTCATTTCCTAAACACACCAAACTCTTTCTGCCTCAGGGCCTGTATCAGCTTCCTAGAGCTATGGCCTGAAGTCCATAGTGTTGGCAGTCCAGGTGTTGGCAGCGCCATGCTTCCTCTAGAGGTTCCAGGGGAGAACCCTTCCCTGCCTCCTCCTCGCATCTAGTGGTGCCAACAATACTTGGCATTCCTTGGCTTGTAGATGCATCACTCCAGCCTCTGCCTTCATCATCACATGGGCTTCCCCCCTCTCTGTCTGTCAATCTCCCTCCACTTTGTCTTATAAACACACCCATCACTGGATTTAGGTTCCACCCTAACCTAGTACCACCTCATCTTAACTTGAATCTAGTTGCAAAGGCCCTATTTCCAAATAAGGCCCCATTCACAAGTACTGGGGGGTTAGGACTGGAACATATCTTTTGGGGGACAGAAGTCAACCCATGACAGGCCTGTGCATGTACTGGTAGCTCTGCTCCTCGTGTACTTCCTCTCATAATGAACTTGGCTGCTTCTACCTCATCCTTCAGCTTAAATGTGGCATCTGCAGAAAGGCTGCTTCTCTTTCACAGGTGCAGTCAATCACCTGTTCAAAATGTCAGGTCGTGAAAGTGCTAAAGTGAAAAGCACCTTTTAATTGTTGTGCTCCCAACTTAGATAGGAGTTCCACGAGGGCAGGGCTCTGGTTCACCACTGAATCCCTAGCTCCTAGCAGAGTCTGGCATAGAATGGGTACTTCATAAATATCTGTTCAGTGAGTGAATGAGTGACCCTCCTGGATTTCTATGCAGTGCAGTGTTTTTCAAACTGGAAGTCATAAGCCCCTCAGCTCAGTGGAAATCAGTGCACTTAAAAAAATTTAGCTGATTGGGTATTGCTCAGTGGTTGTAAATACTTTAAAAGCATTTTTAAAAAATGAAATAGTCTATGTTATTCTAGAATAGAATAGACCAGGGTGCATCAAATGAAATAAGGGTAACAACCAGCTTGAGAAACTTGTTTAGTCTGCATATCTGTATGTACACATAAACACACGCAAATACACGTGTAAATGGATGTGCATGAGATCATGATGTAACCTAGCAAATATAATTATATATTTAATCATTTAGTCAAGTTATTTACTTAAGGTGGTGCCTCACCACATTATTTTACTTTGGTTAAAATATTTTGTTGATTTATGATATGTTATATGAGGGAAAACACTAACAGCAAAAAGTATGACTAGGGTGTGATCAGCAATTATGCAAAAATATAGGGTAGCACAAAAGCTACTCATTTTTGAGGGCCTACGGGTGTGAGAAGCATCTCATACATATTAGTTCTAATGATAAAAAGCTTTGTAAGGCAGATACTATCATCCCCAGGTTGCAGAATGACTGCCCAGGACCACATGGGTCAAGGAAGTAGTAGAGAGAGCTGCTGGACATGAGCCATTTGGGTTACAGAAATTAAGTTTCATTTCTTATATCTCATAGTTTGAAGTCTGAGATCCACTCCACTATACTCATATCTATCACGGTCTTTTCCTCAGGACGACATGGGATAAATCTTCACAAAGTCTTCATCTTTTTAGGAAGGCTGCATGCATCCCACCTTCCTTTGTTAATTAATACACATTCTTTCAACCCAGGCTTGGGTTTTCCCAGGGTCCCACCACTGGCAAAGGGCAAAACCTAAGGTTCTTGAGTCCTGATCCACATTGGGGCAGGGGGTGTGGGGTGGGAGTAGGGAGAAGACTAGAACTAGCTGGGATTTGATTTAATCCAAAGTATTCTCACCCATGAATAGGTAGGCAGACCAATAGGACAGAATACAAAAGTCCAGAAACAGACTCAAGCATATAGGCATTTAATATATAATATGGGAGATGGAATCTCAAGAAATAAGATTTCAATTAGGTGTCTTGGGAAAAATTGGTACCAACTCTTGAGAAAACTGAATCCATCTCTCTCATGAATATCAGGAAACACCAAGTCAAACTTTTAAAAGTATTTGTAGAAAATCTAACAAAAGTATTTGTAGAAAATCTAGAGAAAACACTAATTTTAGAGTGAAAAGGGCTTTCTAACCATGACTCAGAATTCATAAGCCCTAAGAGAAATGACTGACAATTGGACTACCCAAAAAAGCAAAACCCAAACTTTCTGCATGGCAACAAATACCATAGACATACATAGTCCAATAACAAATATTATATAAGAAACAAGCATTTATCATTTATATTACAGGCAACAGTTTAATCTCATAACTAGAAGAATTACAGCATCTAAAAATCGATGCGGAAAGACCATCAGTCCATCTAAAAAACAGTCAAAGGATATGGTCAGACAGGTCACAGAAAAGGAAGCACAATGGCTCTTAAATATGTGATAAGGTGTTCAACTTCATGCTATTAAAAAAGGGAATATTAAAACTACACAGGGGACAGTCAAGGCGAGACGCGACAAACCAGGAACTGAGAGTGCCCTCAAAGCAGGGGTGCCTGTTCTCATTTCTTCTTCTTCCTAATGGTGAGGATACAGATACACTGGCTGGAGCCCCAGCAGCCATCATGAAGTGACTTAGGGAGTAGAAGACAGGAATGGTGAGTAATAACATGGATGGAGCCTGAATGACTGCCTTCTGTTGTCATTCTTGAATGAGAAAGGATCACTGTTACTCCCAGCCAAAGCCATTCCAAAATAATACATCACTGTTACTCCCAGCCAAAGCCATTCCAAAATAATGCAGGTACCTAAAACACAAGAGGTAATGAATGAATATCTGCTCAATGAATAAGTAAGTGTGTGCATGCATGCATGAAGGGTGGCAGAGGAAGTTTGGATAAGCTGATGCCAAGACACAAGGAGGTGGGGGGCGGATGTGGCTCAAATGGTTGGGCATCCATCTGCCATATGGAGGGACCTGGGTTCGATCCCCGGGACCTCCCGGTAAAATAAAAAATATATATATAGAAGGCGCATGGGCCGTCGGGCCCCGGGAGCCATGCAGCAGGATGATGACATAACAGGGGAGAGACAAGATGAGATGCTCCGAAAGCTCCAGAAGCCAGGAGCTGAGGTGGCGCAGGCAGCAGAATATCTCTCTCCTACATTGGAGGTCTCCAGGATCGAATCCTGGTGAAGACTGGAGGAGGAGGATGAGAAGAGAGGGCAGGAAAGAGACACGGGGAATTGCCCAGCGAATGGGCACAAAACAGCAAATAGGGAAGGGGGGGCGGTTTAAATGGATAAAGTAAATTAATAAATCTTAAAAAAAAAAAAAAAAAAGACACAAGGAGGTACCAACCTTCACAAAAGAAGAGCTGGATTCTGCACGGCAGCCACAATCATCACACATTCCTGGGTTCATCCCCATGTGATCTTCAACGGGAAACTCAAATTCTCTTTGGCATGTGTTTGCCGTTGTAAAAGTGGGAGTAATGCTATTCTTCCACGACCTACCAGGAACTCACATGGCTGAGAAACACCAGCAGTAGCTGACTCTGATATTCTGGAAGCTAATGCCAAAGCCCAGAGGCCGAGGAGAGATGACTGTCACACTGAGGTTTGAGCCCATCGTCGTCCCTGACACCTGCACACTTGATGCTCATCTACAACGCCTGACATGGACTGGGGACTTGTTCACCTTAGGAGTCACTCACTCCTGCAGAGCAGAAGGTATGGGCCCCAGAGCCAGAGAGGCCTGGGTTTGAGCCTCTGGCTCTGCTTTTTAACCAGCAATAGGAAAAAGCACAAGCACAGATGGGAGGGGACCAACCCAGCTCTCGCCCAGGGTTGCACTGTCTCTTCACACTGCTCTAACTCCGCCCTTTGCTCACTATTGTTTTAGTGTTAAATGGGCTTTTTCCTGGCATGAGGGTACATAATGTGAGCAAATGCAGACCTCAGGAGAACTCTGCAGAGAGCAATGACGTCTGGGCCTCTCGGGCTGCCAAACCACCTCTGGGACATTAGGAGTTTGGATTTCTGATGCTCACACCCGGGGTGGGGGATGGGAGGTGGGGGAGTGTCTGGATTTTTGCTTTTGGAAAGGCAGGGTTCACAGTGCACAAACACACCAACCCTTCACAAGCCAATACTATTTCTAACCCCCTGCTGTGATTTTACTTTTGTGATCTTACTGTACAATGGTGTCACACCAGGAGTGGGTAGAGAAGGAGCCAGCACATGCATGGTGAAGTGTGGTAGGTTGAGTTCTGTACCCAGAAAAAAACCACATTCTTAATCTTAATCCATTCCTGTGGGGCTGAACCCATTGTAAACAGAGACTTTGGAAGACTTTATTTTTAGCTAAGATGCAGCTAAGTGAATGAGAATGGGTCCTAATCCTGTTACTAGAGGCCTGATAAAGAGAAAGCCATGGGGAGGAGCCAGAATCTGGAAGTCAAGGAAAGTGGAAAGGAAAGGGAGGACAGTGCCACGTGATGGGAAGGCCAAGGAACCCAAGAATTGTCAGCCTGCCTGAATGCTACCGACCCCAGAAGCCTTCTAGCTTCTGAAACCATGAGTCAATAAATTCCCATTGTGCAAGCCAACCCATTGTGTGGTATTCATCATAATATCCTGGAAACCAAGAAACAAAGCGACAGATCCACATTCCAATGGCCCTTATCCTCATTATCAACGTGTGCACAGAAACAAATTCAGCTAGATATTCTTGGTAAAAAATCTGAGATTAATACAGTAAGAAACGTCTCCTGAGATATGGGTCTCAAGAGTTGTCTGCTGGGCTATTTATAGCCTGAGAAGAGAGACTGGCAAAGGGGCTGGCAGAGCAGTCCTAGGGGATAATCAGGAGGCAACCCTGCTCTCCTGGAGCAGAGCAGCTGGAGAACAGGACAGTGCCACCTGGCAGTACATGATGACCTGTGGCTGAAAGCAGCTTTGGGGCCCCTGTCATCTCAGGCCTCACCAGCCAGGTTGGCCCAGCACCCCCCATCCTCCAAACCCCTCTCTGCCCACTCTTGGGGTCCTCAGCCTGTTACTGCACCATGAATTCTCCCCATGGGTACCTGTACCATCTTCCAATGGCAGGCAGAACTACATGCTAAGCTTCTTTGAACCTACTACTATCTACACAGTAGATACACTCCATTTCTCTGTGTTGCTGCTGCTACAAATAGGCCTTCTCCAGGCTTCCCATTACCATTTCAGTGCCCTGGTGGAAGAAAAGCAAGGAAAAACCTAACGGAGAAAAATGACCTGTCATGACGCTCTCCGCGGTGCTGAAAGGGATGGTGATGAACAATTGAGAGTCGCTCAGCTGTTTATATCCTTCTACTAGTCTGCCGCAGCTCTACAGGTCTCCAAAAGGAAAAAAAAATAAACGTACCCCTACAGAATTAAAATATACCAAATCTGATAAGTAAGACTCCTTGTGTGGAATCACTCACTCAGTCCCAACAATTACCCTCCTCTATTTGAGGAGATCCAGGATTCAGCCTGTAATTCATTCCATCTTCCAACCACAAACCTAAAGCTGCTTCGGCTCTCAGGCTCTGATCTGGTCCCCTGCCCTCTTGCGAGGGCAGCATTGTGCAGAGAGGAGCCTGAGCGAGCGCAGTGTCTGAGGAGGGGTTTGCCCGGGGTGCCCGGATGCTCCGCCCCACCTGGATGCTCCACACACACCCCCGGGGCCGACCCTGGACCGTGCGGCAAGGCCAGCTCACCTGTGTAGTGCCCACCTTGCAGGCTGCCATGGTGGTTGCAGACGGCGTACAGGTCATACAGGAAGTCCTGCGGGCAGCTGTTGGGCAGACAGGCCGGCTGCTTCCAGGAGGGCCAGGGGCCTGGCGCGGGCTGGGGGCCACTGCTTCTCTGGGCCACGTGGGGGGCCATGCTGAGGCCAGTGAGCGGGAACTTCACCAGTGTGGAGAGCTTGTTTCTCCTCTCCCCCACCTGACAGAACCTTTTGAGGTGGATGAGGAGGATATCAGGCAGGGTCCACAAACTCAGCTTCACCACCCCTTGCTGGAGGACCTGGCAATGGGGACACTTCCACGCGTCATCCTGGGCCAGCTGAAAAGGAAGGGACCAGGACCGTTAGGCCAGCCCCGCGGAAAGCAGCCAGCCCCCTTCCCAGCTGGGGGCGGGCCCCAGGGCGGGACCTGCTCCTCCTTGGTGTAGAACTGAAAGCATTCATCCAGGGTGCAGCTGGGCTGCTGGTGGGCCTGCTGCTGCTGCCACACACTCTCTGCTTCCTGGACCCGCTCCTCCAGGGGGCTCCCGAATAGGCTGCCAAAGAGAAAACCTATGGACATTTAGGGACTCTCAGCTCCAAGGGATGCTTCATCTCCCTCTCTTCTCATTGCAAACTGGGTGGTAGGCATCCCCCAGGTGAAGCTAGCCCTTCCTAAGGGCTCCTGGGGCACCTTGTATGGATGTAGTACCTCCCTCTTTCCCTGGAACTGTCCATCTTCCCAATCAGCTCCTGAAGGGGCCAAGTCCTCATCGTATTTATCTTTGCTTTCCTCATCCTGGAACAGAGCCTGGCACTTAGTAGGGGATCAGGAAACCTTTAATGGGCTGGACAGTATCCTTTTTTAAAGTCAGGCTGATGCATGTGATGCTACAGAGGTGGCCAAGGGAAGTGATGAAGAGCGTGTACTCAAGCCAGACAGCCTGAGTTCAAATCCCAGCTCTGCTTTCGCTGTGTGACCCTGAGCAAATGCTTAACCTCTCTGTGCTTCAGTTTCCACATCTGAAAAAAAATGTGGCTTATGGGAAGCAGATGTGGCTCAAGCAGCTGGGTGCCCACCTACCACATGGGAGATCCTGGGTTTGGTCCCCGGTACCTCCTAAAGAAGACGACCAAGACAGTGAGCTGACACGACAGGCTGTCATGGCAAGCTGATGCAACAAGCTGGCACAATGAGGAAACACAATAAGAGACACAACAAGTAGGGAGCAGAGGTGGCTCAATCGGTTGGATACCCACCTCCCACATGGGAAATCCCGGGTTCGGTTCCTGATGCCTTCTTAAAAAAAAGGAAGACGAGCACACAATGAACAGACAGAGAGAGCAGACAGAGCACAAACAATGGGGCAGGGCGGGGGAGATAAATAAATAAAATAAATCTTTCAAGGAAAAAAAATGTGGCTTATACCAATAACTACTGTAGGGCGTGATGCAAATTAAATACATTGTGTATATGTACAGTGTTCAGAACAGCACTTGACAGAGGGTACGTGGGAAATTGCAACCTGCTGTTTGCAACTGCTACTACAACCGCTTCTAACACCACCACCATCACTGTCACTACTACTATCATTATTATTATTATTCATATGCAGACAAATCCCATGAAAGTTTCTCAGAGGAATGGATGGCACTGCATCGAGAATGCATGCAGACTTGACTGTCTACATTCATAATGGGGCAAAACTGGGTACAGGGAAGATGTGTCTGCATAGGCAGGACCTGTTTCTCCTCTGCGGGAGGCAACTTCTGTTGAACTCACCGCTCCTTGGCACCGCTGTCCCATTCCACTGCCAGCTTGACGTGGGGGGGACCTCCAGACCTCCTGAGGTGCAAAGCCCTGAGGAGAGAGCAGGGAAGCCCATCAGGAACCACGCAGCTTCCTTCCCACCTCCCGGCAGGGTCCAACAGTCTGCCTCCAATCCCGAGACTGATCCTCCAAACAGAAACACCTGAAAATGACTGTAAGCCAAGCTTGTTGCCAAGTCTGTTGAAGGTGTAGTCCTAAAACTACCCCTTAAATCTCTCTCCTCACTTCCTTGGACACATGGGAGCTCATGGGATTCTGGTTCCTGCCAAGGACACAGGTAAGTCTTCCACTGTATCACCTTCATGATGCCCGCGGGGAAGTTCCACTTGCATGTCCTACACACAACACTGACAGTGCTGAAAATGAGTTGCTAGCTGTCCCTCTGCCCTAATGCTAAAGGAGCATCACCCAAAAAGCCCTCCCCTTTCCCTTCCAAGCCCTCCAATACATAGAACATCTCAGTGTGATCAACCTATAGCTCTCTCCAGCTGCCAGAGCTCAGCCCATTTCAGAAAAGGCAGGATGGCCTTACTGCAGAAGATATGGACAAGGAGAACATGGAGGGCATGAGGTTTTACCCTGACATCAACAAGACACGTACAGCTGGTGGGAAAGTCTGCACCTAAAAGAGTGTTTAGAATTTATTGCAAGGAAAAGTGGGAAGGTGAGATGAGTTCTTAAGTCGTGAGGATAATCCGTAAAAATTTTGAGCTCACAGTAGGTACAAAGACCTATGGCTAAGCACTAATGGGTCCTGAGTGGATTCAAAGCACCATCTTACATGAACGAAAGCCAGGATGGAGCAAAGAATAAGGTGTCTGGGAGGAGTTCTCCCAGTTTACTGTTGTTGGGGAGAAATATCAACCGCCCCTCCTTAGCTTTCCGTAGAGTGGGGAGAACGAGAGCTATAGCTCCCCTCCCTCAACTCCCTTGTCTGGTGGGTGGGAATGAGAAAAGGTGACTGTCTCAGTCCCTCCTAGAATGGCAGTCTCTCTTGTCCATCCCTTGGGCTCTGCCCCTGCAAATGGCTTGTGGTTTGGCATGTTTATTAAATTCAGGGGAGACATATTAGCAATCCCATTTACAACCCTATATCTAAGCCTTTTTCTTTAGCACCCCCAAATTCCTATTTCCACAATGGAGGACGGGAGGCCTGCAGTTAGAGAACTCTGTCTTGACATGGTGTGTAATTTAATTTGGGGGGAACAACTCAGAATTGAGACCAAATTGGTCTCATATCTAACTCATCTCCTTTAACCTTCCTTACCAATAAACCTAATATTTTGAGATCTTTCTGCCTCAATCTTAAATATACTTTTCAATTGAATCTAAACATGAAAGGGAAAAGAAGAATCATTTCTTGGTATCCTAAAACTGCAACTCTGTTGCACAAAACTCCTTAGGCCACAAAATGGTGAGAGGTAATTGTGAAAACAATGATTCACAGGAGGCATAGTCTCCTTTGATCACAGCCCCGATGCAAGTGGGGAAAGAAAGCATTATCCAACATGCATGCAGGGATGCTATTCCAAACAATATACGTACGTACCTAACAATCTCTATCCTTAGCCCACAGTCCAATGGGAGAGACACACAAAGAGATCATTAGAATGCACCCAGGGAGTTTGTAGCAACCCAGAGAAAGTACACCCAGTCTATACTGGATGATACTCACAGAGGCTGAGTAGGAGCTAGCCAGGTGAGGATAAAGGGTAGAGGTGAAGGGTGCAGAAAGAGTGAAGGGTAGTGTCTGTGCTGAGATGATGGTTTGGTGGCGATGGAATGTCCAGGACCCATGAGTGACTGCCTATAAGGAAAGAGGGTGGGGCCAGATCATGGAGAGCTTTGTAGCCATGCTCTGATGTATGGACTTTATCCTGTGAACACTAGGAGGCCAGCAAAGGGTGTTTTGTTTTTTTTTTTAAGCGTTTTATTTTTATTTATTTATCCCCCCCTTGCTGCTTGTATTCTCTGTGTCTACTTGCTGTGCGTTTTTCTGTGTCTGCTTGTCTCCCTTTGTTGCGTCATCTTGCTGCGTCAGTTCACCGTGCCATGCAGGCCGGCTTGCCTTCACCAGGAGGCCCCAGGAACGGGAGCCCAACCAATTGAGCCACAGCCGCTTCCCAGCAAAGGGTTTTAAACAGACAGGTATGGAAGCAGATGGATGAGAAGATGGCTGGTCTGGAGGTATGTAAATCAGATAGGAGGCTCTGGAAAAATCCAGGCAAAAGGAGATAAGAGCCTGGACTCAGAAAATGGTGGAGAGCAGGGAAAAGATCTGTGGAATCATCAGAATTTGGAACAGATAAGACTTGATAATGGGTTGAATTAAGAGAGAAGGAGGAATCAAGGATGGCTCCCAGGTTTCTATCTTACTGAGCAGATGGTGGTGTAATCATTTAGAGATGACGAGGAGAGAAAATGCTTAACAAGAAGAGTTCAGGGGAGCGGATGTAGCTTAAGTAGTTAAGCTCCTACTTCCCATGTACAAGGTCCCAGGTTCAATCCCTGGTACCTCCTCTAAAAACAAACAAATAAAAAGACCATGGGAAGCGAATGTGGTTCAAGTGATTGGGCTCCCGTCTACTATATGGGAGGTCCAGGGTTTGATTCCCAGGACCTCCTGGTGAAAAGCAAGCTGGCCCGCACGGAGTGCTGGCCCATGCAGGAGTGCTAGCCCATGCGGACTGCTGGCCCACGCAGAGATCTGGTGCAGCAAGATGATGCAACAAAAAGAGACACTGAAGAGAGACAATGAGAGATACAGCAGATCAGGGAGCTGAGGTGGTGCAAGAGATTGAGCAGCCTCTCTCCACTCTGGAGGTCCCAGGATCAGTTCCTGGTGCTGCCTAAAGAGAAGACAAGCAGACACAGAAGAACACACAGAGAGCAGACAGCGAGTGCAAAACAACGAGGGGTAGAGGAGAAATAAATAAATAAAATAAATCTTAAAAAATAAATAAATAAAAGACCAGCTCTCATTAGGGAGAGTGTAGCCCAGCAGTTGAGTGCCTGCTTCCCACGTACAAGGTCCTGGGTTCAATCCCTGGTACCTCCTAAAAAAATAAAAAGAGTTCAGATCAGCAAATGTTTAGTTTTCAATATCTATGAGACATTTAAGTAGACAGATGGGTTGGACCTCTGAGAAAAATCTGAGAAAAATCTGGGCTGGAGATAGAGATCTGGGAGACCTTGACCTAAAGGTGATAGATAGCTAACCTAGGGATGGAATGTACAGTGGAGGGCAGTGGCCATGGGGTGGAACAATGAAGCCCAACACTTGAGGGCCTAGGTAGGGAGAGAAGCACTTCAAGAAGACTAAGAAATCTCCAGGGAAGCGGATGTGGCTCAAGCGACTGGGCTCCTGTCTACCATATAGAAGGTCCAGGGTTCAATTCCCAGGGCCTCCTGGTGAAAGGTAAGCTGGCCTGTGCTGAGTGCTGGCCCACATGGAGAGCTGGTGCAGCAAGATGATGCAACAAAAAGAGACAAAGAAGAGAGACAATAAGAGATGCAGCAGACCAGGGAGCTGAGGTGGCACAAGAGATTGAGCAGCCTCTCTCTACTTCAGAAGGTCCCAGGATCAGTTCCTGGTGCCACCTAAGAGAAGACAAGCAGACACAGAAAAACACACAGAGAGCAGACAGTGAGCACAAAACAACAGGGGGGTGTGGGAAGGATAAACAAATAAATCTTAAAAAAAAAAAAAAAAAAGAAATCTCCAGAACAAGGAGGTGAAATGACAGGGAGGCCAAGGAGGCTGAATGGAGGGCTCCATGAGGGAGGCAAGGGGTTGATAATATTGGATGCTGGGAAGGTCTCTGAGGAAAACTGTCCAATTGGGGTTGGGGGGAGGAGACTACAGTGGGATATTCCATGAGTGGAAGGTGTGGACCAGAAGAGGAGGAGAGCTTCAGTCCAACTAGCAAAGATTGTTGACTCAAGAGGGGGCTTCCTTTGGTATGATCAAGTCACTATGCAACCATCCTCTCATCCAGTGCTTTTCAATCTGCCTATAGTGAAAGACAAGTTGTTTGCTTCTGAGCCATTGCAGACATTTGTAAAATACAATAAAAAAATGATTGGGGGACACACATGCAAAATACAAATCCAATTTATATATATATATATATTCAATATATTTTCAGTTGCTCTGCCATATTGCTTTAAAATTTCGAAATGCTTCCTCTCAATTTCTTGTCATGGACTGGTGACAAACAGCTTGCAGGCTGGCGCCATTCTGTGGAACTTAGTTTGCCGTGGCTGCTATGACAACCACCACATTGGCTTAAGCAATGGGAATTTATTGTCCCATGGTATTGGAAGCTACAAGTTCAAGATCAAAGACTCAACAGGTCATGCCTTCTCCCAAAGTCGGTGGCATTCTGGTGCTGGCTTGCCACAGTCCTTGGGGCACCTTAGCTTGCAACTCTGCCTCTGTCACTGGCGATCTCTTTCTCTAGCTTCTCTTCCACCTGGATTCCACTTCCATGTCTAATCTACTTTGCTTATAAGGACTTCAGCCCTATTGTATTAAGGCCCACCCTGACTCAGTTTGGCTTTACCTCATCTAACCGATCATAGCATCCTCGGAAGTTCCTATTTATAAATGGTTCACATGCACAGGAATGTGGGTTAAGAATTTAACATATCCTTACAGGAACGTGTGTTGCCCAACAGCAACACAATGAGTAGCACTGCTCTGTTCTCCAAGACCAAGTGTCATAAGGGTGCCCCAGCGGTCCCTTTTCCTCTCAGACCCAAGCAGGTCCTGTCTGACAGTTCTCCTGTCTCCCCAACTCCATGAATCAGTTACCCTCTAAGAAGAATGGCAAATGTGGGCGGGGGGGCACAAATCTTCTGTCTTGTTCCCTCTCCTTGTTCCCACTCTCTCTTTTGAAAGGGGGTGGACCCCTTCCTAGATCATGGATTTAAGCAGCTTTGGTTGACCAAGTCAAGGAGTCAGAGGACCTAACTGAGAACTTTATGCCTGTGGGGACATGCACAAACATGCTGGACAATTCATTTACAGAGCAAAACTGCTTCTTTGATATTGTACTGTGGCCCTGAGGATTGCTTTGCAAGGCTTTGTGCTTTGAAGAGGCAGGGAGGAGGGCCTGTGGAGAATCAGGACATCATCGTCACCAGAGACACCTTATTCCATAATCTTTTACAGTCAAAGTCAATGATTCATGGTAGAATTCTCACCGACCCTAAAGGAGACATTCCAGTTGAGTTCTGTGGTATTGTCTAATTGAAGGAACTTCAGACTTTCCAGTCAGATCAATCTGGGTTTAAATTCAGGCTCAGCTGTAGAAGTGTGAGCAACTTTAATTAACCTCTGGGAACCTTGGTGTCCCTTCATCTTTGAAATAGCTGTAAAAGGACCTTTCTAAGTGTTAAAAACCCAAAATGTATAAAACCATCTACCTTGGTGGCTGGCACCAGAGAGGCAAGTGATCAAGAATAGCTAATGCTGTAATCAATTTTGTGGATACACAGCTTCAAAGGAGTCTAGGCAAATGAGGGCGTGTTCATTCTCTTACCTGTCAACTGTCCAGTGACAAAGGGGCCGGCTGTCCTGTGGGGATAAGTAGCTGCAGGTTAGGGGGAACCCTACAACTCGGACAGAGAACAGCGACCCCAGGTTCTGCCAACACAAAAACAGAGGACCTAGGTTAAAGGTACTCCCTATGTGGATTTAAATTACAGTCTTAAGTAGCAAATAAATTACTCAGAAAAAGTAATCTTATTTTCTATAGTCTATTTGGAATATTCTCATAATAATTATTCAAAACCTAGAGATATAAAAGGCTTATTTTCTTAGAAGATACACACTATACCTTTTAATGAAGTGATCTAATGTCATGTTTTAACACATTAAATTCCTCCCCCACAAATTTAAATATATATAATTTTTTTTTTCTTTTTTTCAGGAGGTTCTGGGGATTGAACTCAGAACCTCATACATGCAAAGCAGGCACTCAACCACTGAACTACATCCACTCCAGAAGAAAGGATATTTAAAGAAGTGTTTACTGGGAGCAGATACTAGTACAGTCAACAGAAAATAAATCAATTATGTTAGTTAATTATGAATGGATGAGTTAACTCTATTAGGATGATTATCATCATCACCAAAATGAGACAATTATCTAAGAGCAAGTTAATGTCTACTACAGACTACATGCAAAAGAAATATCGATTAGTTTAAAATAAGGTGTATAAAGAGATATTCCCTTCATTTTTATCCTAAGATGCATATTCTGTTCATATTTTAGCGTTTCTGAAATTGAAGTGTGTCTAAAAATCTATGGTGCCTTCAAAAATAGTCTAAAATAGTTTGTTCGTCCCTCAAAAAGTTAAACATACAATTATCATAGCACCTGGCATTTCCCCTCCTAGGTATATACACCAATGAATTGAAAACAGACTCAAACATGTACACCAATGTCCACAGGAGCATTATTCTCAATTGTCGAAAGGTAGAAATAACCTAAGTGTCCATCAACAGATGCATGGATAGATAAAATGTAGTATACCCATACAATGTTCTGAAACACGGTACATCATGGAGGAATCTTCAAAGCTTTATGCTAAGTGAAATAAGCCAGGCACAAAAGGACAGATATTGCATGAAATATCTAGAACAGACAAATTCATAGAGACCAAAAGTAGATTAGAGGTTGCCAGGGGCTGGGAGAAGGGAGGAATGGGGAGTTATTTCTTAATGGGTTTCCATTTGGGATGATGAAAAAGTTTTGGAAATACATAGTGGTAAGAGGTTGTACAACATTGTGAATGCAATTAATGCCACAGTATTGTACACTTAAAAATGGTTAAGGGACTTCCGGGAAGATGGCGGACTAGTAAGACATGGGAATCTCTTCTCCAGAAAAATAGCTAGAGGACAAGCTGAAACAGCCCCGAAAAAGATCTTCTAGGGTTTAGGTCAGCAGGTGAAGGCTGCACACCACCCAGAGGAGAGAGGGACAGAAGAGGGAAATCGCGACTACAGAACTGTGAGTTGCAAGTAGCAGCTTCTGCGGCTGCCGGCACCCTCCCCCACACTCTTCAGAATTCTCAGGCCCCTGGGCCTGCGACCACAGACAAAGGGGGCTTCAGGGATCTGCCACTCCCGGAAAGGGGAGAGAGAGGGACACAGTCTTAGGCTGACTCAGGTTCTGACCTGAAATTTGGGCTGCAGAGCCCCACACGGCGGTTTGCCCTGGGAGCCCGGAAATCCGATCCTCGCAACCTCCCTCTCTTCTAGCCTGGACTAATTGTTGAGGACACCACCGGAGAGGGGAGAGAGCGCCTGGGGCTGACCCTGCTTGGGACTCCCAGGTTTGGTCTGCCCTGTCCTGAGAACCCTTCCAGGCCAGGTGGGGCTGCGTCATTGTTTGCCTTGGAGCCTGCAAGGGGCTAAAGATATACAAACCTCCCAATCTCATCCTCTACTAACAGGGACAGATTGTTGAGGATTCAGAAGGGAGTGGAAATATTTCCTAGCTGGGAAAAGGGGGGCGC
Organism: Tolypeutes matacus; assembly: GCA_026826555.1. Lineage (NCBI taxonomy): Eukaryota > Metazoa > Chordata > Mammalia > Cingulata > Chlamyphoridae > Tolypeutes > Tolypeutes matacus. The sequence goes on along the minus strand of JAKSZT010054052.1, from coordinate 6,552,426 downwards.
TATGAGAGAAGTCTGGAGAACTGTCTCAGAAAGTTTGAATCACAGGGCTCCTAGCCTGCAGACAGGAAGCTCTATCACATTGATCTGGTGTGTGTCACAACAAATACGCTCCGACCAGGCATTGAATCGAGAGCTGCCAACAAGCGCCATCTCCTGGCAGACCAAGGAAGTACACATAAGAAAGTTAATAAGAGAGTCTTTTCCTGGCCTCTATAGCCTCCCTGCCCAAGGCCCTAGGAAATGACTCTACAACCAATTACTGGGTCCAGTGCCCAGTTTTGAGCAACCAGCAGAACAATCCTAACAATCAAGGTTGAGCCAAAAATCAAAGAGCGGTGGTAACTCACAGCCTCCTGCCACTAAAACCCCATAAAAGAGAAAGAGATAGAGCATCTAAGTAAAATACAAACTAACCAGATGCCTAAGCACCAACAAAAAATTACGGGCCATACTAAGAAAATAGAAGACATGGCCCAAGAAAAGGAATACAGCAAAGTCCCAGAAGAGATGCAGAATTTAGAGAACTAATCAGGGAGATGAGCACACATTTCCAAAATCAAATTAATGAGATGAAAGAGAATATAGTTAAAGAGATCAATGACATCAAGAAGTCATTGCGTGAACGTAAAGAAGAATTTGAAATCATGAACAGAAAAGTAACGGAGTTCATGGGAATGAAAGACACAATAGGTGAAGTCAAAAATACATTTGAAGGGAAGCGGCTGTGGCTCAATCAGTGGGGCTCCCGTTTACCATATGGGAGGCCCCGGGTTCGGTTCCCGGGGCCTCCTGGTGAGGGCAAGCCCGCCCGTGTGGCGTGGTTAGCTGACCCAGCGAGCACAAGCAGCAAGGGGGGGATAAATGAATAAATAAATAAAATCTTTAAAAAAAAAAAAAAAAAAATACATTTGAAGCATACAACAGCAGACTCGAAATGATAGAAGAAAGAATAAGTGATACTGAAGACAGAGCAGCTAAAATTGAAGAGAGAAAAGAACAGAGAGAGAAAAGAATGGAAAAAATTGAGCAGGGGCTCAGAGAGTTCAACACAAACGCAAGAACATACGTGTCATTGGAGTTCCAGAAGGAGAAGAGAAAGGAAAAGGGGCAGAAAGAGTATTTGAGGAAATAATAGCTAAAAATTTCCCAACTCTCACGAAAGAAATGAACTTTCATGTCCAAGAAGCAAACCGTACCCCAATAAGAATAAATCCAAATAGACCTACGCCAAGACACATATTATTCAGAATGTCAAATGTAAAAGATAAAGAGAAAATGCTCAGAGCAGCAAGAGAGAAGCAAACAATCATGTACAAAGGACGTCCAGTAAGACTTTGTGCAGATTTCTCTTCAGAAACCATGGAGGCGAGAAGACAGTGGTATAATACAATTAGGAAACAAAGAGAAAAACTGCCAGCCGAGAATTCTTTACCCAGCAAAACTGTCCTTCAAATATGAAGGTGAATATAAAGTATTCACAAACAAACAGAAACTAAGAGAGTTTGCAAAAAAGAATCCACCTTTGCAGGAAATATTAAAGGAAGCCTTAGAACCTGAAAGAAAAAGACAGGAGAGAGAGGCTTGGAGGAGAGTACAGAAGAAAGAAAAGCAGAAAGGATAACCAAAAGAGTAAAAAGAAATACAAAAATAAGATGACATATGAAAACCAAAGAATACAATGGAGGAAATAAATAGTGCATTTTCAGTAATATCATTGAATGTGAATGGATTAAATTCCCCAATCAAAAGATACAGGCTGACAGAATGGATAAAAAAACATGAGCCATCCATATGCTGCTTACAAGAAACTCATCTCAGACACAAGGATACAAGCCGGCTGAAAGTAAAAGGTTGGGAAAAGATACTCCACGCGAATACTAAACAGAAAAGAGCAGGGGTAGCTATACTAATAACAGACAAAACAGACTTCAAATGCAAAAAAGTGATAAGAGATGCGGAAGGCCATTATATATTAATAAAAGGGACGATCCTCCAGGAAGATATAACAGTCATAAATATCTACGCACCTAACCAGGGTGCCCCAAAATATATGAGACAAACTCTGGCAAAACTGAAGGGAGAAATAGACATTTCTACAATAATCGTCAGGGACTTCAACACCCCTCTCACATCATTAGATAGAACAACTAGACAGAAGATCAACAAGGAAACAGAGAACTTGAACAATATGATAAACAAGTTAGACCTAACAGACATATACAGAACACTGCATCCAAACTCAGCGGATTATACATTCTTCTCAAGTGCCCATGGATTTTTTCCAGGATAGACCACATATTAGGTCACAATACAGCTCTCAATAAATATAAAAAGATTGAAATTATACAAAGCACCTTCTCAGATCATAATGGGATGAAACTAGAAATCAATAACAGACAGGAAAAAAGGAAATTTGCAAATGTGTGGAGACTGAACAACACACTCCTAAATATTCAGGGGGTCAAAGAAGAAATTGCAAGTGAAATCAGTAAATATATTGAGACAAATGAAAATGAGAACACAACGTATCAAAACTTATGGGATACAGCAAAGGCAGTCTTGAGAGGGAAACTTATAGACCTAAATGCCTATATTAAGAAACAAGAAAGAGCTAAACTCAAAGAATTAACTGAACAACTTGAGAAACTAGAGAAAGAACAGCAAACCAATCCCAAAGCAAAAAGAAGGAAAGAAATAATAAAGATTAGCGTGGAAATAAATGAAAATGAGTACAAAAAAGCAATAGAGAAAATCAACAAAACCAAAACCTGGTTCTTTGAGAAGATCAATAAAATTGACAAACCCCTCGCTAGGCTAACAAAGAAAAAAAAGAGAGAAGATGCAAATAAATACAATCAAAATGAAAGGGGGGAAATTACAAATGACCTCACAGAAATAAAAAGAATCATAAGAGGATATTATGAGAAACTATATGCCAACAAACTAGACAACCTGGATGAAATGGACAAATTTCTAGAAATTCATAACCAACCTACACTGACACAACAAGAAATACAAGAACTTAACAAACCAATCACAATTAAGGAGATTGAATCCGTCATCAAAAATCTCCCAGGAAAGAAAAGTCCAGGACCAGATGGCTTCACAGGTGAGTTCTACCAAGCATTTCTAAAAGAATTAACACCAATCCTGTTTAAACTCTTCCAAAAAATTGAAGAGGAGGGAAAATTACCCAACACATTTTATGAAGCCAACATCACCCTAATACCAAAGCCAGATAAAGATTCCACAAGAAAAGAAAATTACAGACCAATCTCATGAACATAGATGCAAATATTCTCAACAAAATACTTGCAAATCAAATCCAACAGCATATCAAAAGACTTATACATCACGACCAAGTGGGATTTATTCCTGGTATGCAAGGCTGGTTCAACATAAGAAAATCAATCAATGTAATATACCACATTAACAAGTTGAAGGAAAAAAACCACATGATCATCTCAATAGATGCAGAAAAGGCATTCGACAAAATCCAACATCCTTTTTTGATAAAAATACTTCAAAAGATAGGAATAAAAGGAAAATTCCTCAATATGATAAAAGGCATATATGAAAAACCCACAGCCAACATCATACTCAATGGGGAAATGTTGAAAGCTTTCCCCCTAAGATCAGGAACAAGACAAGGATGCCCACTGTCACCATTGTTATTCAACATTGTACTAGAAGTTCTAGCTAGGGCAATTAGACAAGACAAAAAAATTAAAGGCGTCCAAATAGGAAAAGAGGAAGTAAAACTCTCACTGTTTGCGGATGACATGATCCTGTATTTAGAAAATCCTGAAGTATCCACAACAAAGCTACTTGAACTAATAAATGAGTTCAGCAAAGTGGTAGGATGTAAGATCAACACGCAAAAATCAGTAATGTTTTTGTACTCTAGTACTGAACAATCTGAGGAGGAAATCAGGAAGAAAATTCCATTTTCAATAGCAACAAAAAGACTCAAATACCTAGGAGTTAATTTAACCAAGGAAGTACAGGACCTATATGCAGAAAACTACAAAACAATGCTAAAAGAAATTTAAAAAGACCTAAACAAATGGAAAGACCTTCCGTGTTCATGGATTGGAAGAATAAATATCGTGAAGATGTCAATCTTGCCCAAAATGATTTATAGATTCAATGCAATACCAATCAAAATCCCAACAGCTTACTTTACAGAATTAGAGAAGGCAATTACCAAATTCATCTGGAAGGGTAAGTGCACCCAAATAGCCAAAAGTATTCTAAAAAAGAAGAGCAATGTGGGAGGAATTTCACTGCCTGACCTTGAAACATATTACAAAGCTACATTGGTCAAAACAGCATGGTACTGGCATAAAGATAGACATATTGATCAGTGGAATAGAATTTAGAATCCAGAAATAAACCCTCACCTATACAGTCAACTGGTTTTTGACAAACCTACCAAGCCCACGCTGATGGGAAAAAACAGTCTCTTCAACAAATGGTGTTGGGAGAACTGGATATCTATAACCAAAAGAATGAAAGAGGACCCCTATCTCACCCCCTATACAAGAATCAACTCAAAATGGATCAAAGATCTAAATATAAAAGCCAGGACCATAAAACTACTAGACGAAAATGTAGGGAAACATCTTCAAGACCTTGTAGTAGGTGGTGATTTCTTGGACCTCACACCCAAAGCACGTGCAACAAAAGAAAAAGTAGATAAATGGGACCTCCTCAAAATTAAACACTTTTGCACCTCACAGGACTTTGTCAGAAGGGTGAAAAGGCAGCCGACTCAATGGGAAAAAATATTTGGAAATCTCATATCTGATAAGGGGTTAATATCCTGGATATATAAAGAGATGTTACAGCTCAACAATAAAAAGACAAATGACCCAATTAAAAAATGGGCCAAAGGCTTGAATAGACATTTTTCCGAAGAAGAAATACAAATGGCAAAAAAACACATGAAGAAATGTTCAACATCACTCATGATTAGGGAAATGCAAATCAAAACTACAATGAGATATCATTTCACACCTATCAGAATGGCCACTATTAAAAAGACAGAGAACTACAAGTGTTGGAGAGGATGTGGAGAGATAGGAACACTTCTTCACTGTTGGTGGGAATGCAGGATGGTACAACCACTATGGAGGACTGTTTGGCAGTTCCTAAAGAAGTTGAATATAGACTTGCCACGTGACCCTGCAATACCACTACTGGGTATATACCCAGAAGAACTGAGAGTAGTGACACGAACAGACATCTGCACACCGATGTTCATAGCCACATTATTCATCATTGCCAAAAGTTGGAAACAACCCAGGTGTCCATCAACAGATGAATGGATAAACAAACTGTGGTCTATTCACACGGTGGAATATTATGCAGCTGTAAGAAGAAATGAAGTCATAAAGCATATGGCAACATGGATGAATCTGGAGGACATTATGTTGAGTGAAGCAAGTCAGACACAAAAGGACAAATACTGTATGAATGCATTACTATGAACCAAATATATTGTGTAATATATTGTTTGATTCACACACACACAAAAACAAAAAAACAAACAAAAAACAAAACAACAACAAAAATTTACATGTATCCATTACATTTAATTGAGAAATGTATATATTTATTCATCTGTGTTTACTTTTTAGTTTTTAATTGCTTATGTTTTCAATTATTAAATGTACAAAATAAAGTTTTAAAAAAAATGGTTAAAAACAGAAATTTATTTTACTACAGTAAAATTTTGAAAAAAGAAAAAACTCTCAAGGTCATCAAAATCCAGGAAAATCTGAAAAACTGTCCCAACCAAGAGAAGCCCAAGGAGATATGACAACTAAATGTAATACGGTATTGTGGATAGAATCCTGGAACAGAAAAAGGACATTAGTTAAAGACTAAAGAAATCTGAATGAAGTCTGAGCTTTAGTTAATAATAATGTGACAACATTGGTTCACTATTGTGACAAATGGACCCACACCAAAGTAGGATGTCAAAAACAGGGGAAACTCGGTATAAGGGAGGGAGGAAGAAACATGGGAACTCTGTACTATCTGCTCAATTTCTCTGTGAATCTAAAGCTGTTCTTAAAAAAAAAAAAGTCTATTAACAAAATAACAATTATAATAAGTAATTTAGAAATCAATCAAGTCTTCACATGAAGGAGATACCAGTTCCTTTTTATTTGAACCCGGGACCTCGTACATGCGAAGCAGGCACTCAACCACTGAGCTACACCTGCTCCACAAGACACCAGTTCCTAAAAGCTGTCATGGAGGACCTTGACTACAAAGAGGGAAAAAAAAATAAAATTTTCCTCCAAAATTCCAAAAACAATGATAAGAGGCAGAAATCTTAACTTAAAAAAAAAAAAAAAAAAAAAAAAGAACTAAGGGTTGAATTCAGCCAAGGGAAGAAGAGGGGAGCACTATGATTCCAGGAAGGGTGAACAGCACATGGGAAGATGGACTGCGCCAAAACTGATTCAGAGCTGAGTCGACTCCTTTGACCGTGGTAGACCATGTACGCAGGGGAGCACGGGGATAAGAGGTGGAGAGGTAAACCAGAACCTGCTTGTAGAGGGGTCAGGGGTGAAGTTCATGAAGTCTGTAGGTCTAAATGGACTATAACCACACTTGACTTGGGTCTGTGGCTTCAAGAAAGAGAAAATAAAAGACGGGAAGCAACTGACTTCAGGGTTCTTTGTTCAGACTTCACCACGAAAGATGGTATGTTCTAAGGAGAGTGCTACTTACACTTGGGGGAAAAACTGTCTTTCCTTCTGTCGCCCCTAATTGAGCCTTGCTGTTTGCACCACAAGCCCATACCTAATCAAGCCTCCAACATCTGCAAGGAGGCAGCTCACTCTATCTGCGGACAAAGAAATAGTGCTGGCCTCCCACGCACAAGTTTACAAAGGGGCCATGCAATTTTGAGGGGCAGCGATGAACTTTTTTTCTCAATTCACGCAATTTAATTCTGTCCAGCAAAGTGGTCATTTTTGTAAGAGAAATTTTCCTGTTCTCGATTCTCGGCTAGAGAAATTGGTTTTAGAACCTCTGCTACATGTTCACTACTTTTAATCTCTTCGGGTCAGTGTGGAGGTTTCTGAATGCATTTGTTTTCATTGATTGCCCTATTGAGTCAGTATTTAACAGAGGACTGAAAGCATTCGGGGATAAGAGGTGGGCCAGCTGGGAAGCTTACAACCACGTAGAACAAATTATTCGTAAGGACCAATGTGCCCAACCATGTATTTGGCAATGAATCTGTGCAGAAGCAGCGGCTTACTGAGTTGCCTGCTTTGGAATTTTGTTCAGGATCTAAATTAGAAATAAATTAGATATAGAGATGAGGTGTGGAGGGAAAGGTGCATATGTGTGTCCAGGTTGAGAGCAAGAACCACAGAATTTGGTGTTCCCATGAAAGTGGTTTTGTCCAGTTTCACCAGTAAGGAGCACAGGGTTTGGGGGATGGCTGGAAACCATTACTAGATTCTTTGATCTACTTGTAAAGAAATGAGAGTTTCTAATTTGGGCACTGGGCAGATCTGCTGTGTAGTCCATACAGATAAAAATTGGTGCAAATGTAGTGAAGGTCTTTAATGAAGTGATAAATCCATTCAAGTGTATGGTGGTCCCCAAGCAGAGAGGAACATGAATTGTGAGGGATTATTTCTGAAGTTTTGTATACGACCCAAATGAAAAACTCTAAGAGAATAGTTGGGGAAAGTAAGATTCTAAAACTACGGACCTCTCGTCTTTTATACTAGGCAGACATCAGAAGAGTTTCTGACACCATTGGGGCTAAAAGTATTGATTTTAGAATATGTTGTTTTTATCTGGAAACTGTTAATTTGAGAATAAATAAATTAACAGGGCAAAAAGATATTTTCCCTTGAGTTTTTCTCTCAGTTTTTCAAAAACTGGAAAAAATTATTTTATTTTCTAGACTTTCATATTTGGGACATAGCATCAATTTTAATTTTCCACAGAAATTACACCTCAAGTCCCTGGTAATTTTTTATCCAAATGTATATGGTTCAATTTATTATAATACACTATTCTGCAAGAAACAATATGAAGGGCCATAAATATACAAAATTGAGAATAACAATGGAAATCCCACTCTTTATTCCAATAATGTTTTGAAAGATTTAACAGGAAAAAGCTCCATCCCATGAAAGTTACATTGTAATGCCACAAAGAATAAAACACTCCAAGCCATAAAATGACTACTTTCTTGCACATAAATCCAAGTTGTTTCATAAGAGAATGGGGACTTGCACACATTTATTAACAGCAAAGTCGCCGTTCTCTTAAGTAGCCCCTAGATGCCCCCAACCCCACTGACCTGTAAAGGGGGTTCACTCTTCATGAGATAGCGGCTCTTACTGAGAATACGCTGCTGGAGCTGGGCCCAGGAAATGCCTCTGTCTTCCCTTATCAGGAAAGGTGGCCCAAACCTGAAATCCAAGGAGAACCAACAGTAATGAGTGTTTGCTCCTCTCAGTGAAGAGTTAAGCACCAGGCATAAAGCCTTCTACCAGTAGGGACTTAATACATAATTGCCAATCGCAGACCACAGTCACCTAATCCTCACTGCAAATGGAGATGCTGTGATGTAAAGAGAGGCCCAAAGATGCTAAGCCAAGGAGATATTGCAATGTAAACAGATTGCTCCAAATGAGCAGGTAGCTGTTACCTTGTCTTGCCTGTGCTGGAGAGCAGAGCAAGAGAACACTGGAATCGAGAGGAAAGCAAGGCGGAGATCCTTGGGAAATGAGAGGGAATCCAGGCCAGTTGACACCTTCATCTGCTTTGTGTAAAACTGAGGATGTTTTCCACATCTCAACTTAGAGAACACGTAGCATTCAGGTTGCAGTGCAAGAACGCTGGATATGGGGGTGATTGTCAGTCCTAGCTCTGCAGTGGGCACCTCTGGACAAACCACTGAGCCACTCACTGTTCCTTGGCCACACTGGGGGAAGCTGTGGTGAAGACCCAATGAAGTAAGGATGTGAAAGTGTTGAGTAAACTTTGGTGAAGCACAGCATAAATATGAGCTGGTATATCTGGGTGGGCAAGGGCACCATGCACTCCTCTGAGGGATGACGGATCAGTTTATCTATCTAATCCTCTACTGTAGGGCACTCAGGTTGCTTCCAAGCTTTTATTTCAACAATGCTTCTTTATGTCAGGAGCTACATATATTCTTGTACACTCACACATCTTTGGGTGTATATGACCAATTGTCTCTTTATGATAAATTTCCAGAAGTAGATATGCAAGACCAAAGTTTTAAGGCTTTCTATTGCCAAATTACCTCCCAGGAATGTTATATTAATTTAACAATGAGGAAACACCAGATTCTCTGAACTCTTGCCCAGAATACATATTCTAATTTTTTTTAAAAAGTCTGTAAAAATCTAAAAGATTAAGAATGGCATCCTGGGAAACGGATGTGGCTCAAAAGGTTCGGCGTCCGTCTACCATATGGAGAGACTGGGGTTCGATCCCCGGTACCTCCCGGTAAAAAAAAAAAAAAAGAATGGCATCTTGATGTTGTAACCAGCATTTCTTCTACTCCTAATGAAGCGGAATATTTTAACCTAGCTTGTGTTTCTTTTGTGAACTGCTTTAATCTTTGTGGCTCATTTTACTAAGACAGTATTTGTCTCTTATTAATTTTAGAAAGAGCTAGTTTTATATGATGGATATCACATGATGTAAAGATTTTTCTTTGTCCTCTGCCTTTAAAATTTTTAGCATTTTAGTTTAAACCGTTAAAAGTATTTAACAGAAATATTCCCCTGGATTGTCTTCAAGTTATTTTTAAAATTATCTCTCTAATCAATTTGGAATATATATATATGAATGTATGGTGGGAGAAAAAAAATTGATTAAAAAAAAATCAAATAGCCTAGCCTCACTTATTAAATCATTTATTTAATCCTACTAGGATAAAATACCTTAAAAAAATTTTTTTAACATATCCTCCCCATCCCTGGTAACCTCTAATATATTTTCTATCTCTGTGACTTTGTTATTTCTAGACATCTCTTACAAGTGACATCATGGAATGTATGTCCTTACATGTCTTGCTTATTTCACTAAGCACAATGTTTTCAAGGTTTTTCCATGATGCAGTTATGTCTCAGAAGTTCAATACCATTTTTATCATATGATAAATGTTTACATATACTTTGGCCTATTCTTTTCCCTTGATTTAGTTGTATATTCATCTGCCCAAACCACAATATTTTAACAATAAACTTTATCTTATTGTAAAAGTACAATCCCTCTTCACTCCACCCCAAAATATTTTCTGTCTAGTCTAACCAGTTATTGTTCCAGATAAATTTTAGAAATATTTTCTCAATCTAAAATTTTTAAATTTGTATTATAACTTCCAAATATTTTCTTTGGACTATATAAGAAAGCTATCTGTTTTTGTACACTTGCTATGTGACCATTCACTTTTCTGAATTCTTTCACGAGTTCTAATCCTTTTCCAGTTCTTGATTTTCTAGACAATCATACAATCTACAGATAGTAGATTTACATTTTTTTTCTCTTTTCTTATAGTCAGCTTCTTTTTCCTTGCCTTATTGTACTACCCAGGCCTTACTATACCATATAATAGCAGTGAGAGCAGGTACCTCATTCCTTCAATAAGAAAGCCTCTGCTTCCGTCTTTCTAATTTATTTGTGTTTATATTTTGTATAGATGGAGTCAAACAACATGTAGTACCGTTCATCTAGTTTCTTTCATTTAGTACACTTACTGCACTTTGGATGGATTGTATGCTGTATTAATATGCATCAATAAAATTGATTTAAAAATTATATATATAAAAGAAGGGTTCAGCTGCCTAACTGTTAAGGAGGATGTTAGGGCAGATATTTCTGATCTTCTTGATCAGAAAGTACTCCACTCCTGGCTTATTACTTGGGAAAGGATGTTTAATTTTATCAAATTAGAATTACTCTAGACAGAATCCTAAGTACATGTCTATAAATCCCAAAAAGCATGTAAAAAAAAAGGATGAAGTTAAACATACCTGCCGGCCTGCTGCCCTGACCCCACCAAGTTACAGAAGAGGATTAGCACCTTGTTCTCACTCTGGACAGGCAGGGATAATCGCTGACCCTCACGGGCTGCCAAGCGTGGGGAGACTGATAGACTTGATGGATGAGCTGGAAGAGAGAGAACTGAAATTGAATTCTTATAGGGTCTGCTTCGCTATGTAGGAACCCTGGGTTCTCTGTCCCCTCTTTATCTGCTAGCATCTATTAGCCACCAGCGGGAGCATACTAAAGGGCTTGAGGGAAGGAGATAACCAGGTTCAAGGTGGCTGTGTCACCTGGCCTCTGGCAGACCAAGATCACATACATGATGTGCATTTGCAGCTGTGTTTGGCCAATAACTTTTGAATAAGGGCAGGGACTTTTTTTTTTTTTTTAAGGAGGTACAGGGGATTGAACCTGGGACAGCACTCCACATAAGGGCAGGGATTTAATTAACCTCTTTTCAAAGCCAATCAAATGAATACTCCAGAATGACTTGAGCAGCTTTTTTGCCTAAAAGTACCACTCTCTTAGAAAGCCAACCTGAAAAGTACACAGAAGTCAGGAATCTTTACCACTGAAGAGGTAGAGGAATTAGAATATCCACCATTAGTTCTGAAATGTTGGCTTTCAAGGCAAAGGTGTGTCATCTGTGATTGAGTTTGAAATGAGGATCCGTTTCCCTTAGTTATAACGTCATAAGGGCCAGTTAATGCCTCATACCACATCTTCCTGTTGACTCAGACCACCACAGACATCTTGTTCCCACAGCCTGCTCCCTGGGCTGGCCTGGGGTATTGTGTTAGGGCCCAAGATTCATTTGGGGGATATGATGACAATGGCGCAGGGTCCTTTAAACACGGGCTTTCTTGTCTGGTCAATTGGATCAATAACGAAAGGCTGCCAGAAAATGACCATTTTAGCCAGTCCAAAATTTAGGGAAAGAGGGCATTTGGCAATGGGAGTGTTAAAAAAATATATCATTTAACTCTCATTTTTTTTCCCATCTACTGCCCAAATTTGTAAAGATTTTATTTAAAGGTCAGGCCTGGAAATATAAGAGGACTGAAAATGGAGATGATGCCAGCACCTACACTGAATAGTGGTTCCCAAAGGGTGGTCCCAAGGACCAGCAGCAATTTCTTGGACCGTAGCCCAGACCTGGAAAATCAAAAAACTTTTTGGGAAGGGCCCAGAAATCTGCTTTAACAAGCCACCCAGGTGATTCTGACAGTCACTGTGGTTTGAGAATCCTGGTATGAGTTAAAATAAATTTTAATATCAACCATCTGTACACCAAAAGTCATGAGAAATAAACCTGACAGTTCCAAGTACTAAAACTAAATGTCTCATCCCTTAGCATCCAATGAGTCTTCTCTCAAACTCATAATACCCAAACAGAACAACGCAAAGCATTATCATACCTGAGAGTGGCCCCTGGCCAGGGGAGGGAGGGGCGTGGAAGGCGTACACATCATCTCCCTCTGCAATGGTATTCAGGTCCTCTTCATCAAAGAAGGACTGCTGGAACCCGCCAGGATACATTTCAACCAGGATCACCTGGAAGGAAGAGAATCATTTTCCCACTTGATTTTCTCAAAGGGAACTTCACAGATAAGAAATCAAAAAGTGAATGATAGTCTTACAGCCCTTTTACTGTTTCCTTCCTTTGACTAAGTGGTTACTTGTTTTCAGTGAAAACACAGTAGGTATAATAATTAGATTGACCCCAGACATCTCAACTGCAACAATGGAATACCATCAAAGTGCTGAAAAATAGAGAAAAAAAAAGGGGGGGAGGGGGAGTCATCTCACGTTTTATCCCCAACTAAACTATCATAGGAATCCCCAAAGCCCTCTTCAGATACACAAAAAGTGAGAATGCTTTAGATAGGGCGGCAAGATGGCGTTGGTGTAGGAGGGCGCACACTGCAAGCTCCCAGAGCAAGGCGGATTGGGGACAGGGTCCTGCCCGGGGGTCTGTGCTGTGCAAGCGTGGAGTGAGAAGCTTGGGACATCTATCTGCGCGGATCGGCGGCGTGGACCGAACGGTGGAGATTCGTGAGTTTTGAGGCTGCTGGTGGAGGTTGGCACAGGCGGCTGAGCCCTGCGGTTACGGAAAAAAAAAAATAAAACGGCCATTTTGAGCCACGGGCGGGGCGAAAAAGTTTTATTTTCTGGGGATCTGGCTGCCTGGCGCCCCTTGGACCTTGTGTGAACAGAGCAAACGAGCTAGTCAGCACCCGGTGAACCGGAGGGGGGATTTTGGTCGGGAAATACAGATTTCCCTAGCCACCCAGGGATAAGACCCGGGCCGCTGCGGAGCCAGGAGGAAGGGTCACTTCCCAAAGAAGGGAGGGTTCGGTTGGAAGACAGGGAAGGGTATTTTATATTTTCAGACATTGATCTGGCTGCCTGCACCGCCCCGTGGCTTTGGGGAGCAGATAAGCTGAACTGAAGCAGCACCAAGCTGAGAGCAGACGCGAATCTGCACTCAAACTGATTTACTGAGCAGCCCGGTGACGCTGGAGCTCGGTGCCAGAAGGGGCGGAATCCGCCATCTTTAGCACTCCTCACTGACTAACATCAGAGTTTCAGCTAACCTGGGGAGTCCGGAAAGTGGGACATGCTTGATTAATTTCCACGGGCCCAGCTAGGGTCCCTTCCGTAAGGGGGTTGGTCTAGAGGAGGAATTATTTTGGGTCCTGCATTTGGCTAAAAAAAAAAAAAAAAAAAAAAAGTGAGGTCACCTCAACAAATGAAAAATAAATTCTTTTTAATTTAGTTTAATAGCTAAAAGCTGCTTCAGGACCTGCATATAGAACCCTGTGGGGAAATTCATTGATAAACACAAGTAGGCAGGAAGGATCCACGTGGACCCTAGGGGAATCATTGACCCCCCTTTAGCTCTGTTTGACTGCTTACCTGTGTGGATCTCTGGTTTCTCTCTGTTACTTTCTGGTCTATTGCTATTATTCCCATTTTCCTCCCCCCTTCCTTTTTCCTTCTATTTTTTTTTTAAATAGGTGCTGCCACCTGGTCGCTTATTTGCTGGGCTTCTTATTCAGTAATTTCCCACTCGCTGTATATATTGATTCTGTATTACAAACTATCGCTTATCCTTCCTGCATCTTTCTGCCTTCTGTTTTCTGTTGTGGCTCTTAGAGACAACATTTTTTCATAGGCCCACAACTTAAGGGTGTCAATTTCTATCCCATCTATTTTGTTTTCTTCTTCTTCTTTTTTCTTTTTTTTTTTATTAGTATTAACTTTTTCCTTTCAGACCTTTCTCTACTATTTCTCTATCTCCTCATAATTCTAGCCTTCTAAATCACTATATATATATATTCCTCCATTTGTTTTCCCAGTCCATTATAGGAACTCCATATTTTTTCCTAGTACTCTACACTGCCTACACAAGTTAAATATTCATCTCATTAAGTCTCATTTTGCCCCTCTTCTAACTTTTATCAATATTTCTATTATCCTTCTGCCTTCCTTACATCTTTTGATTCCTCTGGCCCTAACCTTTTGCCTTCAAGGGAACATAGAAAGAAGTAAGGAAATAAAATAAGAAGAAAAACTGCCAATAAGAAAACTTAACTCACACGCAGAACCAACAGCTAAATAAAATTCTAGAGCATAGAGAAAAGCTAATCAACTGAACAAACCCATCAAGATAATATGATGACCAGAGGGCAACAGAAAAATACAAATGACTCTGAAAAACTGGAAAACATGGACCAGTCCAGTGCACAAAATAAAAACCAGGAAGCAATGCAGTACATCGAACAACTAATCAAAGCTATCCAAACAAATATCATGGACCAACTTAAAGAACTGAAGGAAGAGATTAAGGATATAAAGAAGACACTGGGAGAACATACTGAAGAAATAGCTAACACACCTAAAAAGGTAATGGATATGATGGCGAACAAAGACACAAGTCAAGAAATGAAAAAGACGCTGGACTCACATGGCAGCAGAATTGAACAGGCAGAGGAAAGAATTAGTGATATGGAAGACAATACAGTTGAAATCAAAGAGATTGTAGAAAAGAGACAAAAAGATAGAAAAAATACAGTATGGTCTCAGGGAATTAACCGATAATGCAAGACGCACAAACATATGCATTATGGGCATCCCAGAAGGAGAAGAGAAGGGAAAGGGAACAGAAGGAGTGTTGAAGGAAGTTATGGCTGAAAACTTCCCAACTCTATTGAGAGAGATGGATGTGCAGATCCAGGAAGCACAGCGCACCCCAAATAGTATAAATCCCAACAGGCCAACTCCAAGACATATACTTGTCAAACTGTCCAATGCTCAAGACAAAGAGAAAATACTCAAGGCAGCAAGAGAAAAGAGAACCATCACATACAAGGGAAGCACAATAAGACTAAGTGCTGATTTCTTAGCTGAAACCATGGAGGCAAGAAGACAGTGGTATGACATAGTCAAAACACTAAAAGAAAAAAACTTCCAGCCACGAATTCTCTATCCAGCAAAATTGGCATTCAAAAATGATAGAGAGTTCAAAATATTCACAGACAAACAGCAATTAAGAGAGTATGTCAAGAAGAAACCAGCACTTCAAGAAATACTAAAGGAATCTCTACAAATTGAAAGGAAAAAACAAAGGAGAGAAAGTTGGAGGAGAGTTTAAAAACAACTGAAAACTCAAAAAGAGAAACAAAACAACATATGACATACATTAACCCAAAGAAAAAATGACTGAAGTAAGAAATTCGTTACGAGTAATAACACTGAATGGTAATGGATTAAATTCACCAATCAAAAGACACAGATTGGCAGAATGGATAAGAAAATATGATCCATCTATATGCTGTCTACAAGAAACCCACCTTCGGCCCAGGGATTCAAGGAGGCTGAAAGTGAATGGCTGGAAAACCATTTTACAAGCTAACAATAGCCAAAAAAGGGCAGGAGTAGCTATTCTAATATCAGACAAAATAGACTTTAAATGCAAAACTATTGTAAGAGACAAAGATGGACACTACATATTAGTAAAAGGAGTAATCTCTCAAGAAGAGAGAACAATCATCAACATTTACGCACCTAATCGAGGTGCCTCAAAATACGTGCGGCAAACTCTGGAAAAACTAAGAGGAGAAATAAATTCCTCTACAATTATAGCAGGGGACTTCAACACACCACTATCATCATTAGACAGAACATCTAGGCAGAGAATCAATAAAGAAGCGAAGGCACTCAACAATACATTAGAAGATTTGGACTTAATAGACATATACAGAACACTACACCCAAATACAGCGGGATTTACATTCTTCTCCAGTGCACATGGAACATACTCCAAAATAGACCACATGCTAGGCCCCAAAACAACACTCAATGAATTCAGAAAGATTGACATTATACAAAGTAATTTCTCTGACCACAACGGAATGAAGTTGGAAATCAATAAGGGCCAGAGAAACAGGTTAGGCACAAAGATATGGAAGTTAAACAACACACTCTTAGACAAACAGTGGGTCAAAGAGGAAATTTCAAAAGAAATCAGTAACTACCTTGAAACTAATGAAAACAACACAACATATCAAAACCTATGGGATGCAGCGAAAGCAGTCCTGAGAGGGAAGTTCATAGCCATAAATTCATATATTAAAAAAGAAGAAAGAGCTAAAATTGAAGACCTAACTGCACACTTAGAGGAATTGGAAAAACAACAACAAACTAAACCTAAAGGAAGTAGAAAACAGGAAATAACAAAGATTAGAGCAGAACTAAATGAAATAGAGAATAAGAAAGCACTGGAAACAATAAACAAAACCAAAAGCTGGTTCTTCGAGAATATCAACAAAATTGACAAACCCTTAGCCAGACTAACAAAGAAAAAGAGAGAACAGATGCAAATACATAAAATAAGGAATGAGCAAGGTGATATCACTACTGACCCCACAGAAATAAAGAGTATCATAAGAGGATACTTTGAAAAATTATATGCCAACAAGAATGACAATTTAGAGGAAATGGACAAGTTTCTAGAAACCCACAAACAGCCGACATTGATGAAAGAAGAAATAGATGAACTCAACAGCCCAATTACAAGTAAAGAGATAGACTCAGTCATTAAAAACCTCCCAACTAAGAAGAGTCCAGGACCAGATGGCTTCACAGCTGAATTCTACCAAACATTCCGGAAAGAGCTAACACCAATTCTACTTAAGCTCTTCCAAAAAATAGAAGTAGAAGGAATACTACCTAACTCATTCTATGATGCCAACATTACCCTAATACCAAAACCAAATAAAGATACCACAAGAAAGGAAAATTACAGACCAATTTCTCTAATGAACCTAGATGCTAAAATCCTTAACAAAATACTTGCTAATCGCATTCAACAACATATCAAAAGGATTATACACCATGACCAAGTGGGTTTCATCCCAGGTATGCAAGGATGGTTCAATATAAGAAAATCAATCAATGTAATACACCACATAAACAAACTGAAAGAAAAAAATCACATGATCATCTCTATAGATGCAGAAAAAGCATTCGACAAAATACAGCACTCTTTCCTCATAAAAACACTACAAAAGATAGGAATAGATGGAAACTTTCTGAAAATGATAAAAAATATATATGAAAACCCAAAGCTAACATCATTTTCAACGGTGAAATCCTAAAAGCCTTCCCTCTGAGATCGGGAACAAGACAAGGATGCCCACTATCACCACTCCTATTTAACATTGTCTTAGAAGTACTTGCACAAGCACTGAGACAAGAAAAGGACATAAAAGGCATCCAGATTGGAAAAGAAGAAGTAAAAATTTCATTATTTGCAGATGACATGATCCTATACATAGAAAGACCTGAGAAATCGACAACAAGGCTTCTAGAACTTATAAAGGAGTTCAGTAATGTTGCAGGCTATAAGATCAATGCTCAAAAATCAGTAGCATTTCTGTACACCAATAACCAGCAAACTGAGGAGGAAATCAGGAAAAAAATACCATTTACAATAGTAAACAAAAGAATCAAATACCTAGGAATAAATTTAACTAAAGATGTAAAGGACTTATATACAGAAAACTACACAACACTGTTAAAGGAAATCAAAGAAGACTTAAATAAATGGAAAAATATTCCCTGTTCATGGATGGGAAGATTAAACATCATCAAGATGTCTATCCTACCCAAACTAATCTACAGATTTAATGCAATCCCAATAAAAGTCAACACTATATTTTTTAAGGAACTGGAAAAACTAACCACAAAATATATTTGGAGAGGTAAGAGGCCCCGAATTGCCAAAGATATATTGAAAAAGAAAAATGAAGTTGGAGGTATCACATTACCTGACTTTAAAACATACTACAAAGCTACAGTGATCAAAACTGCATGGTATTGGCACAAGGATAGACCTACTGACCAATGGAACCGGATTGAGAGTTCTGATATAGATCCTCGCATATACAGTCATCTGATATTTGACAAGGCCACGAAACCCACTCAGCTGGGAGAGAGTGGCCTCTTTAACAAGTGGTGCTTGGAGAACTGGATATCCATATCCAAAAGAATGAGAGAAGAATACCATCTCACACCTTATACAAAAATCAACTCAAGATGGATCAAAGATCTAAATATAAGAGCCAAAACCATAAAAACCTTGGAAGATAATGTAGGGAAGCATCTACAGGACCTTGTAATAGGAAATGGTTTCATGAACTTCACAGCCAAAGCACGAGCAGCAAGAGAAAAAATTGATAAATGGGATCTCCTCAAAATTAAAAACTTCTGCACCTCTAAGGATGTTATTAAGAAAATAAAAAGGCAACCTACCCAATGGGAAAAAATATTCGGCAACCATGTATCTGATAGGAGCCTAATATCCTGCATATATAAAGAAATCCTTCACCTCGAAAATAAAAGGACAAACAACCCATATAAAAAATGGGCAAGTGACCTGAAAAGACACTTCTCCAAGGAAGAAATACAAATGGCTAAAAAGCACATGAAAAAATGCTCAACATCACTTGCTATCAGGGAAATGCAAATCAAAACTACAATGAGATACCATCTTACACCCATCAGAATGGCAGCTATTAAAAAAACAGGAGACACTAAATGTTGGAGAGGATGTGGAGGAATAGGAACCCTCATCCACTGCTGGTGGGACTGCGGTATGGTCCAGCCACTGTGGAGGACAGTTTGGCGGTTCCTCAGAAAACTAGCAATAGATCTTCCGTATGATCCAGCAATTCCACTGCTGGGTATATACCCAGAAGAACTGAAAACAAAAATACAAACAGATATATGCACACCAATGTTCATAGCGGCATTGTTCACCATTGCCAAAAGTTGGAATCAGCCCCAGTGCCCATCAACAGACGAATGGATAAGCAAAATGTGGCACATACATACAATGGAATATTACTCAGCGGTAAGAAGGAACAAAGTGCTAACACATGGAATAACGTGGATGAATCTTGAAGACCTTATGTTGAGTGAAGCAAGCCAGGCACTGAAGGATGAACAGTATATGACCTCACTGATCTGAACTGAGGAAAGTGAGCAGTCTCTGAGAACCATTGTCTGAAAGATAGGTTAACAAAGGAGAATAAGAGAAGAGCAGGCTTTGAGCCATCTCCCATATGGACATAATCTATGGTAAAGGGATAGAGTGTGGTTGCATGCTGGGGGATGGGGCAGATGAGTGGTGGTGTTCCTGGGTTTGGTGGTACAGCACTGGGGGGTGGGTGGATTAGGAAGTGCTGGTTCAAATCCCCAGGGCATGTAACTGTGAATCTTGACATTCCATGGGTTAGGAGAGGGGGGTATCATGGGCCCTGGGGGGCTGGGGAGAAGGGAACAGTCAAGATCTAATGGGTTGTTTGGTGGTCATGGGGAAGGTTTTTCATTACCTTTCAGTAATGGACACAGGACATGGTAAATATCACCAAAATTATTAAACTATATCATCTAAATTGTAAACTATACTGTAAATCACTGACAATGTTTAGTTGCTATATTTTGCTATCTGCATAACAGTTATAACAATGCTAACAACCAAAAAAAAAGGAGGGGGAGTTAATATGGGGTGGGGAAGGAGGGGTGGTTTGGTATCTGGGAGTCTCCGGCACTCCGTGTGTGACTTTGCTGTGACCTAAAACTTCTTTGAAAATTAAATGAAAAATTGGGAGACAATGGGGATTGAGAGGAGGAAGGTGTCATGGCACACCAGACATCCGA
Source organism: Tolypeutes matacus (assembly GCA_026826555.1). NCBI lineage: Eukaryota > Metazoa > Chordata > Mammalia > Cingulata > Chlamyphoridae > Tolypeutes > Tolypeutes matacus. The sequence goes on along the minus strand of JAKSZT010054052.1, from coordinate 6,532,131 downwards.
TAACACAGTGATAAAGGGAAGGGAAAAAGGGAAAAAAGAAAAGAGAAAGGAAATAAAAATGAATATATATATATATATATATATTTTAAAGGCATTTCCTTTGCTTTTTTGCCCATTTTTTGAATGTCCCAATCCACTAATTATATTTTATTTTGTTTTGTTCTTTGATTATTTGTTTTTTTTCCCTTCTCTCTCTTTTTTTTTTTTTCCCCTGAGTTTCCTTATGTTTGTCTCTTGCATGTAAGCTTATCACACTTGTTTCTTTTTCCTAGTAAGTGTATTTGATTATTTTATGGACTAAATGTTCATGGAGAATTTGGATCACAGAAGGGTTACAATGGGTACTGCGGGGGATTATTGGGGGGAAGGTGTCTGGGGGGGGTTTCGTGGGGATTGGTTCAACCAAATATACATGAAAGATATACAAAATCATTCAAAGGATCGGGGGATGGGGCATGGTCACGATGGGTGGATAATCACACAATAAATGAGGGAATCTGAATTCCTAGCCTGGAGAGCTCTGCCACAATCTCCAAGGGAGCAGCAATAGTCCTCTGAGTGTAGGGACAGTGCCTGTCAAAATAGGATGACCCACTGATGTTTTTTGTTTTTTGTTTTTTTTATTGATGACTACCCTTGTGAGTCTTTGCTCTTGTAAATGAGACTTAGCCTGCAGTTGTGGGGTGCCTAAGGGTCGCCACCTGAGAGCCTCCTTGTTGCTCAAATGTGGCCTCTCTCTAAGCCAAACTCAGCATATGATTGCATTACCTTCCCCCCAACGTGGGACATGACTCCCGGGGATGAGCCTCCCAGGCAACGAGGGATTAATATCAAGTGCCAACTGGCAGCTTTGTGCAGTGGCAGTATCGTAGCCAATGAGGTTTATCCGAGGCACGATTATTGCTAATTGAAAACTTTTCCCAAGTGCCAACTGGCAACACAACTGGAAAAAGACCTTGAATAAAAGGGGGAAACGGTAAAGACAAATGAGTTCAAGTGGCTAAGAGACTTCAAAGAGAGTCGGGAGGTCATCCCAGAGG